>JAEQBH010001503.1:0-600000 GCA_016808115.1 Tetrastigma voinierianum
TCCAACACCATACACCTCGAGGTAAAATCTTCGTGCTTACCGTTGCCTTCGCCCTTGCACTTGTGTTATGATCAGGAGCTTCGCTTGTTTGACGAGCCCAAGAACACGAGGTCTTTGAATCGTCGTGATGTGATTAGTCAGGCTAGTAAGATCGCTGATCTGCTCAGAGAGACGGATGTTTCTTATCTGTGAGTGATACTTTAAATCTCGAAGTTTGACCAAGCCAATGGGATTAGTTGAGAATTCTACTGTCTGTCTTGCTTCCTCAGATTATATCTGTAGTTCAAATGTAGAAAATACTGATTAAGAACAGGAGTTAGTTGACAATTAAACGTATTTAACTTTCACCCGCGATGCTTATTTTTTGTAGCTCTAAGAACTTTGTTTTCATGTTTGAGGTTTTCTTAATGCAAATATTATATCTGTAGGAGGTGTTTCAGTTGAACAAATTTTTTTTGATTATGTGAAGTAAACTCTTTATTACTGAGAATTAAATTCTGCACGCCTGGATGTCAGAAATAGTCATCAGATGCTCATTTTACGAGCAATTCTATTGAAGGCTTATCTCTAAAATGAAAAGTCACATGCTGCCACATCAATCTGCGTGGGATTCTCATTGCAAATTATGTGGCAGAACATCATTTTTTTTTTAATTCTAACGGTGGTTTTCTGCCTTTGGTCTTATTTGGATCATCTGCAGGAACCTAAGAGATGATGAATGTTCTTTTCCTTATGGATTTGTGGAGCCTTTAGGCCTTTATGATGAAGTGGTCCGCTGTAATCCTGAAGCATTTGAATACATTACTCCAGGTAAACAAAGTACCTTCAGTTGTTACCTTAGGATTTAAATTTGTCCCCCTATTATTGAATAATTATCCCTTACTAAGTTTCTATTAGTTGATAATTTCATTGACAATGCTTTCGTTGAAGTTATAATACACTGTTTTCTGTTTACCATCTGGATTTTTTTTTCTGGCTGTTTCTCATGAATATAACTTTGGCAAGATGTCACTTTTTCTCAATCTCTACTAAAAGGGACAACATTGGCCAAAAACATTGAGTTTCATTTTAGTGTACAAAGAGATACACTTTGAAAGTTGTGCAAGCGACAACATATCTGATGCATATAGGTGTGCAGTGTGACATAACTCATCACAATAAATGATATTAGAATTACACCGAGTTGCTGAATTAAATCTCAATTTCTTTAGTGTAGACTAATTTATTGTGTTGGAGTCTTTGTGATGGGATACATTTCCAAATTTTAATGGAGGAAGAGAATGAAGAGATCCCAAGTTGATTTAGTCAATGTTATTTGCATAATTGTGCATATTTAGGTAATGTTGATTAAAATTAATGGTAATCTGTTGTTTGAAAGTAGTCTTAGGTCTTTTGTTTCAAGTGATATGGAATCTCAAGAAAAGAAATTCAATCAAAATGAATCCTTAAAGGCTTTGAGTTCTCAGAGGCTATATGAATCCTTACATGTTTTGAGTTTCCTAGAGGCTATGTAAAGACTGTTGCTGAGAACCAATAGAAGAAGAATTAATGATACTATTTATGTGAAGCATCTTGGGGAAGCATCCTGGGGCAAGGTGCTTACACTGGACCAGCTAAAGAGGAGAGGGATCCCGCTAGCAAACATGTGTTTTTTATGTGAACATGATGAGGAAACAATAGACCACCTGCTTATCCACTACTCGAGAGCCAAGATGTTTTGGGGAAGCATCCTTGGGCAAGGTGCTTACACTGGACCAGCTAAAGAGGAGAGGGATCCCGCTAGCAAACATGTGTTTTTTATGTGAACATGATGAGGAAACAATAGATCACCTGCTTATCCACTGCTCGAGAGCCAAGATGCTATGGGATCTTGTTTTGTCCATCGTTGACTCCAACTGGGTTTTCCCTCTAACAGTACGACAATCCCTTCTCGCTTGGCAAGGTGCGAAGGTTGGTAAAACGAAGAGAGTAACACTCATGAAATTCTTCGTTTATTTCTTTTGACGCTATGGAAGGAAAGGAACATGGCGGCTTTTGAGAACAAGACCGTTTCTGTTCACAGGCTGAAATCTACTTTTGTGTGTATCTTGTGGTCATGGGCTAAGTTGAATAGTATTGATAATTTAGATTCTTTGGTGGATTTTGACTTGGATGGGGTATAGATGAGTAATTGGTTTTTTGGGGTTTTCCCTTTTTGTATACCTGTAGTGTACTCCTTGGGAGCCTTGTGCTCTTTTTTTTATCTATATATTGCTTTTTACTGATAAAAAAAAATAAATAATGCTACTAGTTTTTCCATCCTTTGCATTGTTGCTTTAAATGGTGACATATGTTACCCTTTTCTTCCAAGTAAGATTATTAGAAGACCAAAGTGAGATTTTAATATTTTGTTCTTCCTAGTCTCTATGCTTTCTTTCTTTTCTTGCCTTATCTTTTATTTTCTTTCTGCTGTTATAACCCTAGATTCACACATCTTTCATTGAAACCATAAATTAATGATTGTAGGCAACCACCACTCTCAACAAATTCTGATATTTTCATTGCCTATCAAAAATGATTGTAGGCAACTGCCTTATGATAGTTCTACACCACAGTACCACCCCGCCCCACCCAAAAAAAGGAAAAAAAAAAACTTGACTTGAAGAAAATAACCCATCAGCCCATTATGAGAGGAAAGCTGATACATAGAACCAAACTGCCCATCTTTTTTATTCAACTAATAACCTGCACCTTGAATGGCCATCTCTTCAAAATGTGCTGCTTTGACTCCTTTTTGCTCCTCTCATCATCTGATCACACTTTTGAAGTCCTAGGATTTCCGAATCATCCTCCAAAGCTTCTAAGCTCGAACTAGAGACCCCAAGTGTGCCTCATTGCTCATCCTCATGTTTTCGAAGAGTTGAAAAAGTACCTAAAAACCTTGCAAAACACCAGTACTACTCAGAAAACATTAGTAACAAGGACTAGGAACTTGCAACTCGCATAATTGACTAAGTATGAATATATACCACTCAGAGGGGCTTAAGATGAATGAGTTAAGCACAAAAAAATGCCCTTTTTGAGTGGTTATCGGTTAGGTGGATTAGATGGTGCATCTCTACAATGAGCTTTTTAGTTATCATTAATGGGACATTGATTGGTTTCTTCCATAGTCCTGGGGGTCTTAGATAGGAGGATCCCCTTTCGCCCTATCTTTTTGTCATAGTTATGGAAGCTTTGTCTTGCCTTATCGAAAGGGCTAGATTGGGAGGCTTTTTAGCAGTTTGGAGGGTGGGAGGAAGAAGAGATTTTTTATTTTTATTTATTTTTGATTAGAAATGAAAAGATAAATATATTGATAGAAAAACAAAAGTATAAAGGAAGGAAGAGATTTCCTTTGTCACTACAAGAGCTTACAAAACTTGTACTAAAGTGAAGAATTACAAACCGCTTCCCAATTTAGAAGTAGAGCTGAAAGAGGAACCCCTCTAAAAGCAATGGTACAAGAAGCCCACAAAGAAAAGTAAAAGAAATCCCATACCTCCCCTTCAATTCTCTCTTTGTTCTCAAAAACTCTTGCATTTCGCTCTTGCCAAACGAACCATACTAAAGAGAGACATACAATTTGCCATAAAGTTTTTCCCCTAGTAGAATTTCCAAAGCCTCCAAACGCAATGACGAACATATCTTCTATATTCCTTGGAGAAACCCACATCAATTTTCCTAAATTAAAAAGCTTGTGCCACAACCCAAGAGTGAACGGACAATGAAGAAGAAGATGATTTATGGACTCTCCATCTCCTCTGCAAAGAGTACACTACTGGGGATTAAGGGATCTATAAGGTCGTCTCAACTATTGCAAATCATTGGTGTTTACCTTCTTATGAGCTACCAACAAAGCAAAGTCCTTAACCTTTGGAGGGGCTTTTGAGTTCCACAAAAATTTAGCTGGATGAAAAAAAGTGATAGAGGGAGTCATAGATAAAGACAAATAGAAACAAACCTGTGGATGACAAAGACCAACCTCTTGAATCAGCAGTAGAGTGGGAGAGTTGCACAAAACCAATAGAAATCAAAAGTCTATGAAGGTTTTCAAATTCTGTATCAAAAAGAATGTGTCAGAAATTCAGGTTCCAATGCTAGAGTTCTTTCTAGGTTGGATCAACCTCTCTACACGAAAAGAGGAGAAAAATTTATGGAGGATGGTTGTCCCGTTCCTTCGGGGCTACTGGAGAAAGAACATGATGGTTTTTGAAGATGTAGTTCTCTTTGGGTTGAAGGACTCCATCTCTAGACTCAAGTTCGGACTAATGTTATTCAACGTGGATCACACCCTAATTAGTATACTTTCCCGCATTAATCAGACGTTGTTGATCGGGTCTGCAAGTTTATGTTCTAAGCCCTTTTTTTTTTTCTGGTTGTGGGGCTTCCTTTGTATACCCCCTGTATGCTTGGTGGGATGCCTTCCTCTCTTTGTCCTTCTTCTTCTATATGAATTTCTTTTGCTTATTTATCAAAAAAAAAAAAAAAAAAGAAATTCAGGTTCCAAGTGGAAGGAGGTGAAGAGCCAAGAACCATTGATATATCAATTTCTCATAGGTGACGCCGTAAAGGTCCGAGATGAACATGTAAAGTTGTTACGATCAACCATGTCTTCTAAACTAATTCTCTCGATTCCCCACCACAAGAAGAGTATGTTGAGAGAACAAATGAAAAATCTTAGCTATAGCTTTCCAAGGACATCCGTGAGACCATCTCACCACCATATTGGCATCCCATCCATTTGGATGTGTCCCATAAATGTCTGGTTATAACCTCATGCCAAAGTCCACTCCTTTCCTTAGGAAACCTCCAAAGCCACTTACTTAAAGTGCAGCCGAAAGTGATCTTCCAAAACCTAGACCCCCTCTTGCCCTCCTTCTGACTTACAAACCCGCCTCCCAATTTAACAAGTGGTTCTCGCCTCCCTGACTCGAATTAAAGGAAATCTCTTTGCAATTTCTTAAGCCTTATAGCTATTGAGACTGAGATCTTTGAAAAGGATAAGAAATAACTGGGGATGTGAGACAAACATGCTTGGATTAGAGTGATCCTCCCCCCTAACGACAGAAAAGCCTTTTTCCATTCATCTAACCTTCTTGCTACTTTTTCAACCACCGGATCTCAAAATCCTCTCGAATTTGGATTCCCACCTAAGGTAAGCCCAAATAAGGTAAAGGCCAATTTGTCTCTCTACAATCTAGGATTGAGGCCAACCTAGAAACCGACTCCTGGTTTGTATTAATACCCAAAATAGAACTTTTCTCTAACACCTGCCCAAAGACTAAGAGGATAATCTTGAGATTTTGTAAATGTTTTCGAGAGGCCTTAGGAAAAAAAATGGTGTCATCTACAAACTGTAAAATAGACACTCTAGTCTTATTTCTTCCAACCAAAAAGCCCTCGGTTAAACCAAGCTCTTCTGCGTTGAAAATCAATCTGCTTAGAACATCTACCACTAGAGTGAAAAGGAAGGGAGAAAGATGGTCTCCTTGTCTCAAGCCTCTAGAGGCTTTAACCCAACTCCTAGCACTTCCATTCACAAGGATTGCAAAACTTGTAGAGGAAAGACATCCTCTCATCTAAGATCTACATTTTTGGTTAAAACCCTTGCTTTCTAAGATGTGGTCTAAAAAACTACAATCTCATGATCATTAGTATCTTCAAAGTCAATCTTAATTACAATCCCTTCTTCCCTAGATCTCCTCGTCTCATCTCATCCACCACTTCATTGGCCCCAGATCTCCTCTTCTCATCTCATCCACCACTTCATTGGCTATGAGAACGACATCCAAGATTTGTCTCCCTTCAACAAAACCCCCTTGAGAGCTAAATGGTCTCATGGATCACCTTGCATCTCCCTATTAAACCCTAGCTATTATCTTACAAAGACTTGTAACCAAGCTAATAGGTCTAAAATCTGAAATTTTGAGAGCCCGACTCTTCGTTGGTGCAAGAGCAATGAAAGTAGCATTAGTACTTTTATTTATTATCCTAGTGCTAAATTTTTTTTGAAAAACCTTCATTAAATCTCCTTTGATCACATCCCAACACTCCTGATGCAATGCCATAGTAAAACCATCAAGGCCTGGGGCCTTCTCTCTGCTCAATTGGAAAATTGCACAATGTACCTCCTCTTAAAGAAAGGGCCTATCAAACCACTCACTACTCTATGCAGAGATAGGGGACCAATCTAAGCCTTCTACCCTCCATGAGTTTCTTCCTGATTTTGAATAGAGCTTCCCAAAGAAATTAATAATCTCTTTTGAAATGCCATCACTATTTCTTAGATTCTCCCCCTCTTCAGACATCAAAGAATTGATGAATTTCTTTTTCCTCCTACCATTTTCCACTCTATGGAAGAACTTAGAGTTACTATCCCCTTCTTTGATCCATTTAATCCTTGAGCTTTGTCTCCAATGTACTTCTTCCTTTATTAATATCCCCTAACTCTTTCCTTTTCAGAGTCCTCAAAGCAAAGAGATCTTGGTTTAAACTCTCGTCTTGTTCTAAAAGATCTAGTCTTTCATATTCCAAAACAATGGCAGACTTCCTTTCCCTCAAATCCCCAAAACATTTTTATTCCATTCTTTTAACTTAGACTTCACAAACTTTAGCTTCTTCATAAACTTATGCCCTTCCCAACCAATCTCCTGACACTCTTGCCACCACTTGGTAAAACTATTTCTAAACTCAGGATGAAGTAGTCACATATTCTCAAATCTAAAAGGTGTTGGACCCTACTTAAAAGGTTTGGTATCCAAACTAATTGGGCTATGATCATAAGTCCATCTTAGTAAAGCCTCTTGGACACTATGATAGAAGAGGCTATCCTACTCAAACGTAAACAAAAATCTGTACAAATAGGAACCTGCTGTAAATTTGACCTAGTAAAAGAAGCATTTCTAAAGTATAACGTTTTTTTTGGGACGCCTTGGGGATTTTTTAGTGAGCCTCGCCTTGAGGCACGCCTGAAAAACACCTTTGAAAACACTGACTGGCTCTATGGAAGAGGCGATACATCTCCAAAGGGGGGAGACTGATGTTGATAAAAAGCACTCTTTCGAGCCTGCCCATTTATTGCATGTCTGTTTTCTGCATTCCTAGGGCAATGAGATTGAGAACAGAGAAGATTTAGAGAGTTTTCTAATGAGACGGTGGAGCTTTGGAGAAAATACCTCATTTAGTCAATTGGGGCATTGTTTGTAAAGGGGAGCGTAATGGAGGGTTAGGGGTGAAAAGGTTGGATACTCTCAATAGAGCTTTGTTGGGGAAATGGAGTTGGCACTTCATGGAGGAGAGGGGGGGCTTTTTCCGCATAGAGTAATTTGTAGTAAATATGGGGAGTATGAGGATGGGTGGCAGACCCTTGAGGTGAGAGTTTCTTATGGAGTGGGAGTGTGGATAGCAATATATGTTGGGTTGGGAGTTAGTGGGTAATGTGGTTTCGTTTGTTTTAGGGAATGGGAGGAGGGTACATTTTTGGGAGGATACTTGGCGTGGGAACTCGCCATAGAGGGAGACTTTTCATCTTTGTTTGCTATTGCAGCCTCTAAGCAGGCTTGGGTGGAGGAGGTTTGGAGTGGTTCTATTGAAGGGGGTTGTTGGGCTCCTCGTTTCTTGAGACCCTTAAATACATCTATTTTCCAAAGCCCAACCTCTTCTTTGAAGCTTGTCCAAAGTTAAGATCTTGCACCAGATTGCCTCCCAAGCAAAAATCCCCACTTTTGGAGGGCCCAAGAATTACATAGTACCTTATAAGGAAAGGGTACAAGCCTATCACCATCTATAGCATTGTACAACCTTTTCACGGAGCATCTACTATCTTTAGCTCCCTCCCAAATCACCCTGCCCTCCATATTAGAAATTCTTTTCTGCTGCAATCTAAACAATAAGCTCTCCAGCTCCTCCAACTCGTGGGAGGGAGGAGGAAACTTGTGACCATATTATTATAAATTATGAGCTGACTAAGCTGCTTGGGATCTCCTTTTCTCCTTTGGTCTGTGTTGGGTGCTCCTTCTTATGTTAAAGAGGTGCTGATCAGTTGGCAAGGATCTTTTGTGGGGAAAGACAAGTAAAAGTGTGGCAAGTAGCGCCCCTCTTTGCCTTTTTTGGACGATGTGGCGTGAAAGGAATAGAAGAGTTTTTTATGATAAAAAGTGAACTCTGTTCATTGGATTAAATTGAGTTTTTTGTGCAGTCTTTGGGTGTGGTCCTTGTTGTTTTTGTGTCAAGGTCCCTCTTCGATTGTAGATTTTGTGAATTGGTTAGGGTTGGGTTGAGGGATGCACTTTTTGCTTGTTGGGTTGCCTTCTTGGATTTTTTTAGTTGTTTTTGTGTAGTGGTATACTTCTTGTATTTGTAGGGGCACTTTTTGGCGCTTCCTTTTCTTATTAGTTTTAATTTAATTTTTGGTTGCTTCTACCCCAGAATCTTCTGGACATCATGCATTCTTCTCCTTCTATTAATATTTTTCTTTTGGTTGGCATTCTAAGCATTATTTATTTAAGAAGTTTGATTTTGCTGTGCTTATTGTTTATTGCATTGTTCAAGTTTCTCAGGTCATATCAAGGAGCAAATCTGTAGCAGGACAGTATCAGAGAATAAATCCCTTGAGCAGAATGTACCCGTTACCAGTCAAGTTCAAAGAGATGGTGGCCATCATAGTCACCTGCCTGACTATGTTCTTAATGTATGTGTAAATTTGTTTACATAGTAAATATTTAGGGGTTTTTCTTTTTCTTTTTCTTTTTTTTAAATTTGGAATTCAATTTCAGGAAAAATCAACTTCTTCTAGAAAACAAAAAGTCAAGAAAAAAGGAAGTGATGACATCTTGCCATCGGCTGGGTCAGATCCCTCTGATCTTCAAGGTGAGCCTTGTTGGTCAATGGTTTCTGGTATTTTGGTCTTATGATATTTCCATTTCTTTATTTGAATAAGGTGGAGCTTCTCAATTTTTTCATTGACTAATTATGCTGGTGGGTATATGTAGATGCCACCATCTCAAACTTTTCTGAGATTTTGGAGGACTTCTGTTGCAGAGCAGAAATTCCTAGTGATGATCATGATGAAGCAGAGTGGTTGTCAATGCCTCTTACTGATCTTAAAAATCTTGTAAATGAAATAATATCCACCCGTTCAAAGAAACTTCTAAATTTGGTCCCTGTAGATATTCTTGTAAGACTGTTGAGGGTTCTAGATCATCAAATTCATCGAGCTGAAGGCTTGTCTATTGATGAATGTGAACGTGTAAGTTTGTTACCATTTTCTTTCTGTTTTGCATTGTTTTATTGCGTGCATTATTCCATTTATGTTGGAAAAGTATTTTTACATCCTCTTCATCTTCAAATTTTGTATTGGCCTTTAACATTTATCATCCTATTGAATTCTTACAGAAAATTCTCATTATGATTTAACATTGTCTCTATTTTACCTTCAGCCCTGCATATACTCTTGTGAATTCAAGTTACTCATTAAACATATTTATTGTAATATGTAATATTCATTTTTTCAGTGTGATGTATCTCATACAATCGATGTTTTAGAAGTAGAATGTTGGATTGCTCACTAATAAATCTTAGTCATTTCTATTCTGTTGTCCTGTTACCTTAAATCTCTTGGTTGATATACATTGTAAAGGGATTTTTTATCCAGTATGCCTAGTTATATGATGTCCTTCGTTTGGATGCCTAGAAAGTTAAAATTGAGACTTGAATGATCCAAAGGATTTTTTTTTTAATGGGGAGGAGGAGCTTTGGAGAAAAAGCCTCATCTTGTTAGATGGTTGACTCTTTGCTTGAGCAAAGAGAAAGGGGGTTTGGGGGTGAGATGCCTTCCTATGCTTAATAGAGCCCTTTTATGCAAGCTGCTGTGGCATTATTTAATAGAGTTTGATTCCATGTGGAGAAAATTTGTTGGCTTGAATTTTTGGGTAGCGGTTAGGGGCTAGTTTTCCTATGAAGTCATAGGTGGTTATGGGGTCGGCTATTGGAAAGAGAGAAGGAAGGGGTGAGAGACTTTTCATTACCATGTTGTGCTCTCTGTTGGGGATGGTAGAAGGATGAACTTTTGGAAGGACAAGGGGCGTGGGGAGATTACTCTTTGCTCCTCTCTCCTCTTTCCAATCTTTGTTTGCCTTGGCTCTTAACAAAGAGGCTAATACTGTAGATGTTTGGGATGCTTTAGAGGATTTTGGGGGGTTGGGGGGATTCCCTGTTTCTTTAGATCCTTTAATGATTGAGAGTTAGAGGATTTAGAGAGTTTTTTTACCAGTCTTCAGGGAAAGAGGGTGTCCCCTGGTGATGAAGATTGATGCTAAAGGAGACTAAGGATGGGAGCTTTTCAGTTAAGGCTTTCTTTGAGATTTTGGAATGGACAAATTTAATTGCCTTTTGGAACCCTTGTGTTCCTACTAAGGTCAGCTTTTTTCACGTGGGGAAAGCATCTTGGGATAAAACCCTCACCTTAGACCAGTTATAGAGAAGGGGTAGACAGTTGGCCCAACAGATGTTTCCTTTGTGGTAGTAGAAGAGAAATGATTGATCACCTACTAGTTCATTGCCTGGTAGCAAGAGTATAATGGGACTTGATTTTGGCTTTTGTTAGGTTGAAGTGGGTCTTCCCACAGACTGTAAGAGAGACTCTTCTAAGTTAGCATGGTTCTTTTGTTAACATGACCACCTCAAAATGCAATGTTAACCCATTAAAATGTGGGTTATAAACACTTAAAATGTGTTTGTATCACCCTAGGAAACCTTCACAATCACTTCCTTTATTGGGTTCTATTTCTCAAAGATTTCCCATCCACATCCACACCTTTTTCCCTTTTGGGCTTACACAACCTCCGCCCTCATGATGGTCTCTCTTTCCTTCCCCAACTGCTAACCACATTTTAAGCTCTCAATCCTAAAAGACATTTTGATGGGAACTTTTGAGAGTCGACAAGAAAGAAGTGAAAGTAAGTATAAACATGAATACACAGGAGTTATTTGGACACCATTATAGTTGCTGGGAAATCGTTTCAAGAGTGAATCTGAAGGAAAATAGCTTGAGTCAAGAAGGTTACGCAAGTGTCGTTTCCCATACTTCATAGATAGGTACTCATTAAGGGGAGGGAGATTTTTTTCCTTCTTGTTCACTAATATTTGGCACCATTGTATGCCTTATACATTTTAGTGTGTCCATTTTTTTGGCACTTTTAATAATTGTCTACTTGTTGAAAAGGGGATGGTTTGTATGAATAGGTGACTTTTAATAAAGCTACATTGAGTTGGTTTTCTTTCCTCATCAATCATATTCTTAGAGAAATTGTAAGAATTTGAGGTAAATTCTGAGTACTTTTTGTGACATATTTATTATATATTGAAATATTTTTCTATTTTCCAAATTTTTTTTATATAACTATTCGTCCAACTTAATCATCAAACATATGATATCTTATCACACAACTAGAGTATAATAAATTACTTATAATCCTTTTCTCTTTTTCCTTTTTCTATTAGCCTCTTGGTGTGTGCTATATATGTCCTGGGAAATTCTCGTGTGCTAACTCTTTTGCTGCTTTTAATATATTTTCTTGTTTGCTTGTCTCAAGATATATATATAACTGGACCTTAATTTATGGGAGATTTTTTTTTTTTTTTTTGATGAGCAAATATGAACCAGTATTTCAATCACAAAAAAAAATCTTAATAAAAACTATCCTATAAATATTTAGAAAAATTATCCTATAAAGAAAAGCTAATTATATTAATTTTGTATTATGCTAGTAATTAGTGTTGGATTCTCATCCTATCTGCACTTGAAAAACTATTTGTAATGAAAAAGTAGGTATTTCATGACTTCAGTGTTCAAATATGGTTGTTATAAAACAAATAAATGCAAATCACTTTTTTTAGACTATAATGGTCATTTTCCAATGATAGTGTTTGGAGTTCACTAATATTTTGTGAACTTTTTAACCTCTTTGCCACAAGCGTACACATTTTACAAATTATTACAGACACAAGATGCTAGGTTTGTCACTTTACTTGTGAAGTTAGATTTTTCCTTCAATATACCAGATTATCTGGTATTTTTAAGAAGTAATGAAAAAACTGTTTGGGAGCTGGTGTGATGTTTTATTACAAATTAAGACTGCCCATTAGCATGCCAGCTTTCATTTTATACATTACAGATCTACCATTTATACATATGTATATGTGTGTTCTTTTCATGATATTTTGATTGTAACTGGTGTACTATATATCATATAAACATTCCTGAAGTTTTGTTTCAGACCTTCTTTTAATTGTAGCTTTTGATTTTAATTTTTTTTGAATGAGCTTTTTTTATATTTCATTGGTGTGTAGTGTGTGTGTGTATATATATATATACCTCTGTGTGTGTGTGTGTCTTGGATCAATATCAATATTTTACTCCTTGGTTGGGGCTTTGGACATTGTCTTTTGGAAGTTTGTATCCTGTTGTAAATAAAACATTGGAGTGATATATATATATATATATATATATATATATATATATATATATATGTGTGTGTGTGTGTGTGTGTGTGTGTGTGTGTGTGTCTTGGAGCGATTATTGCCTTAAAAAAAGTGTACTATACATATATAGTTGTTGCTAGATGCTATAATTATAGGTTTTAATTGTTTATAAGTTTGTTATTTATTGCTTTGATTTATACTTATATTTCAATCACTATAAAAATTGATTTTTTTTCTTCTTTTTTTGGCATTCCAGTCAGATACCGAAGCAGTTTCATTAGTTTTGTGTGCTCTGGAGTCTATTCATGCAGCATTAGCAGTGATGACACATAACGACATGCCAAAGCAACTTTATAAAGAGGAGGTACATATTTATTCTTCGGTAGTTTGCTAGTTCAGCATGATTCTTTTTAAGTTTTTCCTGATGCCCACTTTTTGAAGTGCTTGAAATATGGTCTTCTTTTTCCTGTTGTTTGGAAGATTATTCAACCATGTCAACTGATCACACTCTATTTGTATCAGATCATTGAGAGAATCCTGGAGTTCTCTAGGCATCAGATAATGGACATAATGTCAGCATGTGATCCTTCATATCGTGCTTTGCATAAGCCGAGTGAAAATGGGGTGCTCGAGGGTAGGCCTTTTGAGATACATTAAAACTGTACATTTACTTTCTGTCTTTCCAGATGCCACTCTCTTTTTCCATGGAACTTTGAAAAGCGCAATATTTGTGAATTGACAAATTTGCATATGTTGTTTTCATTATCTGTCTAGTTTTGTTCATTGTTTAACTGACTTGGGCTCTTTTTCACAATTTTATATTTCAGGTGAAGATGATGAAGAGCATGATGCTGACTTTGGTTCAGCTAGCAAGAAACGACGTAAGAGTGTCAAAGCAAAGAAATCAGCAACTAACAAGTGTGCTTATCAATATGCCATTTCTCTAACTTTGAGCATTATGACCTTTTAGTAATCCCAAAATGAGATGTCTTCTTATTTTATCTGCCCTTTGGCTTGACAGGGTTCCTGCTGCTGTGAATACCATACTTCAGAAATTATGCACTATTCTTGGTTTTCTGAAGGATTTGTTGCTGGTGGAGCGCCTTTCAGATAGTTGTGTTCTACAACTGGTGAAGACAAGCTTTACAACATTCTTAGTGGATAACATCCAGCTCTTGCAACTAAAAGCAATCAATTTGATATGTGGGGTATTAAAATCTGTACTTTCTGCTTCCTGTTTCTCTTGACAACTTGTTCTTTATATAAAGTGTTCATGTGTTTTTTGTTCTGAATTAAGTACATGTCTTTGGTTATGGTACAGATATTCTATTCATACACTCAGCATCGCAGTTATGTGATAGATGAAACACTTCAACTGCTTTGGAAGTTACCATTCTCAAAGAGAGCTGTTAGAGCTTATCATCTACCTGACGAAGAGCAGAGGCAGATACAGATGATAACTGCATTGCTGATTCAATTAATTCATTTTAGCACTAATCTTCCTGAATCTTTAAGACAAACATCAAATGGTACCACCATATCAGACATTTCAATTGATTCCAATTACCCAATTAAATGCCATGAAGCAGCCACAGAGGCATGTTGTCTCTTTTGGACCCGTGTCCTTCAGCGATTTACAACAGTAAAAACTCAGGATGCCTCTGAGTTGAAGGTGATGATGGAGAATCTTGTCATGGATTTGTTGACGACATTGAATTTACCTGAATATCCTGCTTCTGCTCCAATTTTGGAGGTAATATGTTATGTGCTTACCATTATGGCCTCTAAATGCATTCACTTTGTTTTCATTTTAAGGGAGAGTTACTTGCAGGTTCTTTGTGTCTTACTGCTCCAGAATGCTGGGCTGAAATCTAAAGACATCTCTGCACGTTCAATGGCTATTGACCTTCTTGGTACAATCGCTGCAAGGTTGAAGCATGATGCCGTTCTCTGCAGCAGGGATAGATTTTGGATATTGGAAGAATTGGTTGGTGGAGATAGTGCTGATCAAACTTACCCAAAAGATGTCTGTTCAGTCTGTATGGATGGAAGAGTTGAAAAGGCATTGTTTGTTTGTCAAGGTTGTCACAGATTATTTCATGCAGATTGCATGGGAGTAAGAGACCATGAAGTTCCTAGCCGTGGTTGGTACTGCCAGTTCTGCCTCTGCAAGAAGCAACTTCTTGTCTTACAATCATACTGCAAATCTCAATGCAAGGATGATGAGAAAAGGAATCATGCTCGGTCAGATAAGAATTGTGAAGCTAGTGATCTAATTACGAAAGTTGAAATTGTTCAGCAGATGCTCTTAAATTACCTGCATGATGCTGGATCTTCTGATGATGTGCATCTCTTTGTTCGCTGGTTTGTAGCTCAGTGAAACCTCTTTCATTATTCATTTGGTTTTTACATTGATGTCATAGGTAGGATATCCTTGGTGCAGGTTTTATCTTTGCCTGTGGTACAAAGATGATCCAAAGTCGCAACAAAAGCTCATTTACTACCTTGCTAGATTGAAGTCAAAAGCAATTGTGCGCGATTCTGGGACTGCTTTCTCATTGTTAACTAGGGAATCAGTCAAGAAGATAACACTAGCTTTAGGACAAAATAGTTCTTTCTCCAGAGGGTTTGATAAGATTCTTCATTTGCTGTTGGTTAGTGTCATATTTTCTTGCTTCATGTTCTATCTGGTAATAGAAGTCTTTATTCTTACAATATGATTGATTTCAGGCAAGTCTTAGGGAGAATTCTCCAGTAATTAGGGCCAAGGCATTACGTGCAGTAAGTGGAATGATTTTGACTTTGAATTTGAATTTGAATTTTTAGTTCATGCATTGTAAGTTTCAAGGGAAATACCATCCTTCGAATTTTTTAGAACATTCACATTTTTTTGTTCCTTTATTTTACTAATGAGAATAGGTTAGCATTATTGTGGAAGCTGATCCGGAAGTTTTGTGTGAGAAACGTGTCCAAGTGGCTGTTGAAGGAAGGTTTTGCGACTCTGCGATATCTGTAAGAGAAGCAGCCCTTGAACTTGTTGGCAGGCATATTGCTTCACATCCTGATGTTGGTTTGAAGGTATCCCACGTTGAACCTGATTCATTCTTCAATATAGCTAGGAAGGATACTTAGTAATTATATTTGTTTTTATATCTCCCCTCCTCCCCCACCTCTACCCTGTTTTGGCTTTTGCAGTATTTTGAGAAGGTTGCTGAGAGAATAAAGGATACAGGAGTGAGTGTACGGAAAAGAGCAATCAAAATCATCAGAGACATGTGTACATCCAATGCTAACTTCACAGAATTTACAAGTGCTTGCAATGAGATAATTTCTCGTGTTAGTGATGAAGAATCTAGTATCCAGGTAATTGGGAGGCAATGAAGAAATGTATTCTTTCACTAATTGGCCTGAAACTTCTAATTAGATGTGCAATGCCTGGGAAAAAAAATCTTATGACTTTTTTTTTTATGATTGCTGTTGATTCGCTTTATACGTGTTTATAGATTGACAGTTACTAGAAAGTTGATTGAGAAATAAGACAGAATGATGGATGGATTAACTTTATAGATCTTCTGGTCATGTTTGGACCTTCATTAAGTGTATTAATCAATTTAATTCAAATTCAGAGATGAGACATGGGTTAGATTCATCAGGACACTAACAGCCAAACAGTTTTCATAGTCTATGTCCAGCATTATTGTTTGTGAAAAGTTCATTTATTGGTCTTCTTCCACTTACAGGATCTTGTCTGCAAGACATTTTATGAGTTCTGGTTTGAGGAACCACCTGGTTCTCAACCTCAGTTTTTCGGTGATGGTAGTTCTGTTCCTATGGAAGTTGCAAAAAAGACTGAGCAGATTGTTGAAATGTTGAGAAAGATGCCTAATCATCAACTTCTTGTTTCTGTCATTAAGCGCAACTTAGCCCTTGATTTTTTTCCACAATCAGCTAAAGCTGTTGGGATTAATCCTGTCTCATTGGCATCCGTTCGTAAGCGCTGTGAGTTGATGTGCAAGTGCTTGCTGGAAAGGATATTGCAGGTATTCTTGCTGTTTATTGATCCACATAATGTTGGTGCTGCACTTTCTTGGATCTGAGAATCCTCAGGAAATTAACTATTTTTCAGGTAGAGGAAATGAACAGTGAAGAAGTTGAGGTGTGCACACTTCCCTATGTCCTGGTCTTGCATGCCTTTTGTGTTGTTGATCCAACTCTGTGTGCTCCAGCTTCTGATCCTTCCCAATTTGTGGTCACTCTACAGCCATATCTGAAGAGTCAGGTTATTAATTTATCATTTACAATTTTCTAATAGAAACGAGATAAGTAATATATCTATTGAGGGGATTCTTATTGGGTATGTTCGGCTTCAATTTGTTCAATTATTGTGATCACTCATGTTTAAGAAATATATTTTCTATGAACTGTTGTTTGAAGAGCTGTCCTATATAGCATCCTCATTCTCCACCACCTCTCTATCGCTTTCTAAATAGTAGCTACTAGCACTAATTAACAAATATGCATTAAGATTATGGAAAGGATCTGACAGTTAATGCTATGGCCTTCAGAAGCTTTCTTTTCTGCAGCTTTGATGCTAATCTGAATGCAAAACAGGAAAACTTCACGTTTGTTTGTTCACATACTTTATAGAACATTCAGTACTCTTCTCTTCATTTTATATGTGGAGCGATTACTGTTTATTCACCCCTTTCCATTATCATTTCTTTTCTTTTTATATTGCCATTCTTGTTTCTTTGGAGTTGTGACTGCCTCCATTTTTTAGCTTCTGTGTTTCTATTGTCATAATCTGTTGCTAATTTCTGTTCCATTCTAAGTTATAAAGATGTGAGCAATTTATAAATCCTGAAAGCCTCCATCTTCTTGACGAACATGATATTTTGATCTCTAAGTATGGTAAATTGTGTTCTAGCATTTTCACTCTTCTTTTTCTCTTTTGTGATGAAAGTTCAGAAGCTAAAAGAAAGCTGTAGAAGTTTTTTTAAATGGTGAACAACTTCTCTTTAACTTTTCTTTTCTTGCATTCAGGTTGATAATCGAGTAGTTGCAAAACTACTGGAAAGTATAATCTTCATAATTGATGCTGTTCTGCCTTTGCTTCGGAAGCTTCCACAGAGTGTTCTGGAAGAACTTGAGCAAGACTTGAAGCAAATGATCGTTAAGCATTCTTTCTTGACTGTTGTCCATGCCTGCATCAAGTAACCCAAATTTCTTGTTTTTATTCTCTTACTGCTCCTTGATTTTGCTAATTCTTAGAATTTTCCCATCAATTGTTTTCAAAGTTTGGAGTTACTATTCTTATTTGACTTGTTTTTATTATTATTTTTTTAGTTCATTGAATTGCGTGATTATAACGTGGTTGGTCAGATTATTTCAGTAGTGGCTTTAGAAGCTCATATATGTTTGTCAGATGGGTTATAATTCATGAGTCATGACTGTAGTGGAGCTTCAAATTCCCGTTCATGTTGGTTTTGATTTTATATCCACCGGCTTTGACATTCATCCTGCTTCCTTCATCCATGTCTTGGACACATGTTAGGGTGTTACATGTGATTTACTGATTTTTTATTATTCGGTTGAGAGTTGTGATGTTTTCTTAAATCTATCTGATACGTGTTAGTATTTTTGGTGTGCGATTCTGATTTCCATTTTTCATGAAAGGTGCCTCTGCTCAGTAAGTAAAGTAGCAGGAAAAGGTGCAAGTGTAATTGAGTATCTTATTCAAGTGTTCTTCAAACGTTTAGGGGCCATTGGGGTTGACAACAAACAGGTTGGTAGTTACTTCACTGAATGTTAAGACAATCAATTAGAGTGTTCTTCATGTTTTCCTTTGTTGTATTTCCATGTCTATGGTAAAGATTTAGGTATTGCATCTGTTAGGGGTTTGTTACAGTGATGATTTCAGTCATTCATATTATGACATGACCCCAATGAAATGCTATGGAAAATGTATGAAAACAATGGTTTACAGTAAATTCCCAATTCAAGAAGAGATTGTATACCTTTATTCCCTC
Organism: Tetrastigma voinierianum; assembly: GCA_016808115.1. NCBI lineage: Eukaryota > Viridiplantae > Streptophyta > Magnoliopsida > Vitales > Vitaceae > Tetrastigma > Tetrastigma voinierianum. Next base: position 18,531 of record JAEQBH010001503.1, read on the forward strand.
TCAATTGTTATTATTTTTGTATTTTCCGTCAACATGTTAGGCTCACGTGGTAAAAGATTGGGAGGGTTTGTAGGAGGTTCGATGTTTTAAGTCCCAATGAGGACAAAAATTTGCCTGAAAAGATATACTATATCCCTCAACACCGTCTCTTTGTTCCCTAAAATTGCATTATTATACACCATTGTTTATCTTCTAGATCTCTAATTCCTTTTCACGGGGTTCATTGAATAGTGTCTAGAAATTTTCTTTTCATTGAATGGAGTGCCTAGAATTTTTTTTACTCATGTATTAAGGTTGATTGTCAAGGATTTACATATGCGTATGTTTTTATCTATGTATGTATGTTTGTATCTATGTACTTTTGTATGTATGAATGTATGTATGGGTCTCCACTTTTAAATTGAAGTGTGTTGTTTTTTTGTTTCTTTTTCTTCTTATTCTCTTCTTTTTTTCTTCGTGCAGCGTATTTCATGTATTATGAATTTTTTATTTTTGAAAAAATAAATAGAAATAAATATATATGCATCTTCCATCTATTTGTTGCAAGAGTGAAGTATTAAGCAATATATACTGACTTCTTAATAGATAATCGATCAAACTTGATAAATATGTGTATTTGACATACATGAACTTCCATGATATGGAAGCTTTGACTTTCAATCAAAATTTGAAATGGGGGAGAATGTCATGACCATTGGTGCTTAAATAATGCATCAACAGATATTCCAATTGCCCATTGAAAAGGTGTTAGACCTTGTATTGAACATCCCATGTCTAATTTTGTGTCCTATAAACATCAATCATCGTTTCTTATTGCTTTACCTCACAATTCTCCAATGTATAAATTCCTAAGAATGTATGGGATGCTTTAAGTGTTTTTTGGGTGGAAAGAAGTTGTCATTCAAGAAATGGGGGCTCTTGAGAAGAACGAAATCCTTAAATCGACTTAAGCAATCACCTATGGCATGGTTTGAGAAGCTTACTCGATCAAGGAAAAACAGAGCACACTAATTTCATTAAGTTTTCAGTTGAAGGGGGAGTTGCAATTTTAATAGTTCCATGTAGATTACATCATTATCATGGATGATGATGGAATGGAGATGGACAGGTTACAGAAGGGTTTACCTTTAGACTTTGTAATTCAAAATCTTGTTCATGAAGATATTTTCATGGTATGGAAGAGGGACATTCCAAGAAAGGGATTGTTGTTTCTCAATATTATTCTGAGATATTTAAGAAGCAACTGCAAAAGGGTTATTCGTTAGGAAGAATGAATGTTGGAGTGTGGAAGTCTGTGTCAATGCAAACTGGGTTGAATTCATCATGGATTGAAGATTCGCCTCTAGGAATTGTACCTTTGTTTGGTAATCTAGTTATTTGAAGAAAACAACCATGTTGTTACTTGAAGCAACATAGAAGCTAAGTTCAAAGAAATGACTTGTGGAATATGTGAAATATTGTGGTTAAACTGAGCCATAGATGAGATAAGGAATTTTTCAAGCTTCCCATGTGATAATAAAGCAACAATCAACATTGCTCTTAACCTAGTAAAATATGACAAGTCCAAGCATGTAGAGATATTTTTTTTTTAAATAGATAAAAGAAGCATATAAAAGGAGAAAGAGATCAATTGACACTTCGTAATAGAGAAACTTGAGGCAGATATTATTTGTTTGCCATCTGATTCAATCATTCAACAAATAAGTGGCAAACATTTTAACCAAGAGGTTCATGAGACCTAACTTTGAGCATCTAATCAGCAAGTTGGGTACTGTAGATACCTATGCTCCAATTTGAGGGAGGGACAAGAAGTTAGGAAATATGTTAGTTTTATTGGTAATAAATTTTGGATTTCAAAGATGAATATTTGAGATATTAGGAAGTTGTTAGATGTGTGTTTTTCTGTTTGACTATTTCCTACTTTCTAGGGAGGTTGAGATATTGGTCAGGGATATCTCTCTATTTATTCCATGCATTGTTCTGATTATAATAATAAAAAAAGCTATTTTTCGTTGTGAAAATCTTTTATATCCATCACATTCCATGCAATGAACAAGTTGAATTTTAGGAGTGAATTCTAGTTCCAAGTGGTCTAATTTATATATTGTTCTGCGGAAAGTTGCCTTAAGTGTCCAACCTTTATGCCAAAAGGGAAACCATAGTCATATAATTAGAAGTGTATGCTAGTATGTATGCACACAACACATATAAACACAAGTGTATGCCATCTTGAAAGTTCTAACTTTGCAAATTCATTATCGTTTCCCTTCCTTCAAAGAGGTAAAAAACTTGAAAATGGAAAGTGGCATACAGGCAAAAATCATCATTCATATATCAGTTTCAAGCTAACATGATCTTAATATTCATTGTAACAATAATTATACCCAATCTTCTATGGATGCTTTTGACAACATATGCAATGTTTTTTCGTATCTTCCCTTCCCTTCCCTTTTGCTGTCCATTTCTGGAAAAGGATTTTACTTTAATCAAGTAATTGTCTTTTTTTATTTGAAAATTATTTTAAACATAGTTATTCTTGAGAACAATTAAAAATATTCGAAGGTGGTTGTATCATGGTATCATGAGTTAAATATATCACATCTCATATTGTATCATTAAGTACACTTGAAATGAATTTTTATTTTGGATGTGCACTATATTGTGTCTATCAGGTATATAACAAGTCCTTGATAACATTGGGCCCAATACAAGGATTTTTTCCATTCAGTTTAATATCAATTGCTACTCTGATTTATTTTCTTCTCTTTGTAACAGTTTTCTTTTAGAAATTATGCCACAGTATTAGGAGATAAATAAATAGATGGTTTAATTTTTCTGTTAATTTCAGCAAGTGGGCCGATCTCTTTTTTGTGTTGGGCTGCTTATCCGCTATGGTAACTCTTTGCTGACCTCCTGCAATGACAAAAATGTATATGTGACAAGCAGCCTCAGCATGTTAAAAAAATATCTTCTGGTGGAGGATTTTTTTGTGAAGGTTAGAGCTTTGCAGGTAAGCTTTTTTCTGCTCTCAGGTTTCCTAGAATCAGAGTTGATTTTAAATGTGCTGATGTACCTTTTTGGCTTTCTGTAGGCATTAGGTTTTGTTTTAATTGCTAGGCCTGAATATATGTTGGAAAAGGATATTGGAAAAATACTAGAGGCAACATTTTCTTCTAGTTCTGATGCTCATCTTAAGGTACTAATTTGACACCTTTTTTTCACGCTACAATATTTTCTATCTATTCTGAATCATTCTGCTTGCCAGATGCAAGCACTGCAAAACATGTACGAGTATCTTCTTGATGCAGAAAGTCAAATGGGACCCGATAAAACCAGTAATGATGTGGCTAATTATTCTGTAGAGGGTGGTCAGAGTGTGCCGGTTGCTGCAGGTGCTGGTGATGCTAACATTTGTGGGGGAATAGTTCAGTTATATTGGGATAATATCTTAGCAAGATGCTTGGATGTCAATGAGCACGTCCGCCAATCTGCCCTCAAGGTAGGAATTGGTTTCTATATCACTGTACCAGTTTGCTTGTGATCTATGCCAAAGAACAGCTGATGAGAGAGGTTATAGTTTAGCAGCTGAATGGTTTAGCAATTGGTTGTCAATAAAAAAAAGAAAATGGGAAAATAAAAGGGATAATAAGGGATTATTAGAACTTTATAAATGACTTAATTCACGTAAATAAATAAATGAAGTATTTGTCTCAGTTCTTTTTCAAGGCCTGGATGAAGAAGATTGATAATTCTAATGGTACAACCAACTTATCTGGTCCCACCAAAAAATTTTAATAGTAGAGATTTTTAGTATCTCACTTCTTGTTCATGGAGTGGTTTCTATCTATTTTGAATCTCTTGGAATCTCTGTTATTGCTGTTCTGTTGTTTTTACTTTTTTGAACTTTGACAATGCAGATTGTGGAAGTTGTTTTACGTCAGGGTCTTGTTCATCCTATTACTTGCGTTCCATACCTTATAGCACTTGAAACAGATCCTGAGGAGTTGAACTCAAAGCTGTCTCATCAGTTGCTGATGAATATGAATGAGAAGTACTCTTCCCTAGACGCGTCTATGTTTTTTTTACTCCATCGATGGCCTTTGACATCTAATAAAAGCAAATTTTCAGGTATCCTGCTTTCTTCGAAAGCCGTTTGGGTGATGGCCTTCAGATGTCATTTCTTTTCATACAATCGACAAGTATTTGTTCCCCTGGAAATTCAAACCCAAAAGTCCAAACCAAGGTACCTGGAAATATGAAGGGAAAATCTGATGGTGGCAGTTTTGCCTATGCTAGGCTTGGAGTTTCTAGAATCTACAAGTTAATCCGTGCAAACCGTGTTTCAAGGAACAAATTTATGTCTTCAATTGTTCGAAAATTTGATAATCCAAGCTGGAATCATTCAGTAATTCCTTTCCTGATGTAAGTTCTGTTACTTATGGTGGTGCTATAGTTCTTTTGGAGTACCTGTCGAGTATAATGATTTTAAAGTTAGTTTACTTTCTCAGGTATTGCACCGAAATTCTTGCTTTGCTACCATTCACCTCACCTGATGAGCCCTTGTATTTGATCTATGCTATTAATCGAGTTATACAAGTCAGGGCTGGGACACTTGAGGCAAATATGAAAGCCATAAGCTTATGCTTTTCACAGAGAGATATCCATAAGATACATCACGAGAATGGGATAGTGGAACAGGAACCAGCTTCTCAGCCTGTATCCAACCATACAACACTAATGGATGTGAATGGTGCAGCTAAACTAGATCCAGCTGGTCAGCCTCATTCAGATCATGCTACATCTATGAATTCGAAGACACACATGACATGCTTGGACAGTTCTGATCTATCAAAAGATGATCTGCAAAAAGTTCAGGTTTTAAAAGATCCTTTAATCTTACTATACTATTTCATCTGCCATGAGAAAATAATTAATTTCTATCATGCATTAAAATGTCTTACTGAAATAGCCTTCGTTTTATTAGGCTGCTGTTATCACAGTTTAGCTGGTTTATTCCTGACATAAGATGACATGCTTTAAAATGTCTAGCTGAGGTTCCATGGATCTCCCTGCTGTCAGCAATATGTTTAGTTGATTTCTGATACTGATGTGAAATTTCAATAAACTTGTATTTTTTTTAAGCCCTTGATAGGGCATCAGCTAATGTTTCATGTTTCTGCACAATTGTTGTTATATTAGGGAACTTTCATCGCTTTTACTTCTCATTCTCTTTGATAGAATCAACCTCAGAATGTATGTGATTCAGAGAAATTAGAATAACTGTTTATCTGGTTTGCTGCTTTCAATTTGCTCAATAAAATAAATTTCTGATATGCTTAAATTTGTGGTGTCTATTCAGGCTGACTGTCTTGCAGCTACGGCACTACAACTTCTCCTCAAACTGAAGAGGCATTTAAAAATTGTGTATGGCCTTAATGATGCCCGGTGCCAGGTGATGTTAATCAGTTGTTCCTATTACACCAGTTGACAAAACTGTGTATAATTAGTCAGAATATTTTATTGATTAAGCAAATGCTTCAGGCTTTCTCTCCAAATGAACCACTCAAAACAGGAGAGGTTCTCACCAGGCAGAATATTCCCTTCTGCATTACTGAAAAGCGCATTGATTTGCCCTACACTCATCAAGAATTGATGCAAAAATATCAGGTAATGTGAACTTTGATGCAAGGGGACATTTCTCCCCTCTTCCCTTTCTGTTGACAGTTAGTTTTGTGTTTCTTTGCGGAAGTTTGGAGGAAAAAATTGTTCTTTGATGTCTTTGAAGTTTTGGTTTACAACACACTAGTATATATATGACTACTCTTTGAGTACAAGCAAAAGGAAGAAAATAAAAGATATAGTTGTTTGCTTGAGGTGAGCGCCTTGCGCACCTGAGCGATGCCTCTTTGACAGGGCTACACACATTCTCCAGTGAGCGGCCAGAGCATCACGTCGCATTGCCTCGTGCCTAGGCACACTTTTAGCCCGCCTTTCACAACTTTGTATATACCCAATGATTATGAATGGGCTTTGTGAAATAATCAAACCATTCTTTTAGAAATTTCTTCAGCCTATAGAAAGATTCCTTCAATTTGCAGACCTTTTCGGTTCCTAATGATTGTTGAAAACTAGAGTGATTGTAAGTGAAATAAGACTCAGATTATGCATGCTCATCTTGGTAATTGGTACAAATATCTCTTGATAGCCAATATCATTGGTTTGTTTAAGGCCTTTGGCTTCCAATTAGCTTTATCATTGAATTATTTTGCATATACTCGACAGTAAGTACCCTATTCTTGTCTTCGTAAAGCTTAAGAAATCCTAAATTTCATTCATTTCAAGAAGCCTTCATTTCTTACATGACTGCTTCTCTTTACCTAGGAGAGCTTCTGTTATACATTTTGAAATGTCCATGTAAGACATGTTAGTAGGGAAGGATTTTGAAAGAATTAGACTTGTGGTATATATTTAGAAATATGATGGATGAACAAAAAGCGATTTCTTTCCTGAGCGCAATGGGAATATTAAAGTCATTACAAGCATTAGAATTTGTATTGTTTTCTTTTTATGCCTGATTAATTCATATGTCTATGGTCTTTCTAGTGACTGGGGGCTAATGACGGGTCGTCTGGTTTTGAACATTTAAGTTACCCATGCCTGCCTGGTTTCAGTAGCTCAAGGTCATAAATTCTTCTTGGCTTTGTTACTGTGCAGGAGTTCAAAGCTGCCTTGAAGGAAGATACCGTTGATTACTCGGTCTACACAGCAAACATCAAGAGGAAGCGTCCAGCGCCCAGGAGAGGTGTAAAATCTGGCCGAATGATAGGTGGAGATGATGAAGATGAAAATGATGATGATGATGATGATGAAGATTGGAGAGGAGTTAGGAGGCAAAGTGGCAGGAGAGGCAACAGCAATAGAGGCGGCAAGCAGCGGTTGTAGTTGTAAGTATATAACAGGTAAGCTAACGTGTACATTAATGTAGCTGAGAAAGGAAAGAAATTAGGAAGAAATTAGGAAGAGGAAAAAATAGAAATTCTGGAAACAGAAGAAAGAAATTCGTTCTTGGATATATACATCATTGGTTGGTTGTGTTTGAAAGTAAGTGCTTTCTTAGCTGTTTCCATGTAACTTGCTTTGCCATTATAATAGTTGTGCAACCATTTTTTTGGAATGAAATTCAACCTTTTTTAGATTTCTGTCCTTCCAGCGATTATATTTGGATTTCTTTTCCAGTATATCATCAGAAAAATATGAAATTTGGAATTTGTGTCATGGGAAATAGTACCGTCTGGCAGTGTCTGGAGAATATGCTAAATGAAAAAATAAATTTAGGAATATAAGTGTTTTATTTCATTTGACGGGGGTTACGGAAGCGGTGCTTATTGTGTTTGGTCTCATTTTGGTTACGTATGGGTAGGACTAGTTTGAATTTTGAAAATGGAATTCTGTGAAAAGAAAAATATTTATATTTTTATAATATAGAATATCAATTACTGTTTTTAATGGTTGCTCGGAAATTAGCTGAAGAGTATTTTTAACAATGAGAGATGCCTAGTGAAAAAGATTCATGGAGGACAAATTATATTTTAATCGATGATGTTTTAGTTACAGTTTTACAAGGCATATCCATCTCTCATGGGTTGTGTCGTCCAATAAACTCTCAACTCTGGCGGTTGCACTGTTGAATCCCTCTCCTCATGGCCCATGGGGGGTCTGGTATATATATTTATCGACGGGGGTAAGACAGAATTCCCATTTTCCACAACGCCAAATTCTCTCATAATGGCCATGGGTTGCTAGCAGCACAGCACTTGATGATGATGGCGATGGTGCTAATTGCCAAGGGGGGTAACAACCATAAATAAATGGCAAGCCTTATACTCATTTTTATGGAAAAACCTTTTACCAGGCAGCCGGCAGCCGGCAGCCAACTCCAGATCCAACGGGTTTGCTTTATCCGTACGAAAATGAAAGTAATACTGACACCAAAAAGGGGGTGTGGGCCTGCAGGCAGTTGAACTATCTAATAATGCAACCCAAGAAGCTCACTCCCATAATGTGAGAATGTGACGGAGAAGAGAGCGGCAGCTCAAGAGGAACAACATAAATGCATTAATAAGTTGTTGTAGACCAGCTTATTTATTTCCGACCGAATTTTGAGGAGTTACAGAAACATGAACATGGAAAAATAATAATATAATCAACAAAAATACCCACACCCTTTAGGAAGGGGCTCCCGACATTGGTAATGTAAAAATTTGACAGTTTATCAAAACCCCATCTGAGGAGGTGAGACGGATGAAAAACTGAAAACAAATCTAGTAACGGAGCCAGTAGGTCCTGCGTCTGAACCAGTTGTAGTCAGGTAAACCTTGGATTGGCCCCATGGCTGCAATTGCGACATCCTGCGCAAAATCAAACACTAATATCAAATTGGGTCTCTCTCTCCCTCCATAAAACAAAGCCTTTTTGTACAAGTGGGGAAAAAATTCATATGACTCAGGCGAGCTCAGTTTTTTGATCATGAAAATTTTCACAAAATCTGAAAAGAAAATGAAGAAAAAATAGAAGGAAAACAAAAGAATCGTTTTTTGCCTGAACACTTTTTTTAAACAATGGAATGAAGAACCTAAATGCGTTCATTAAATTTTGCTTTCTTCCATAGTTCCATGTCAAACAAGGAAGATAATTTGAAGGTTCTCAAACTTTTACCTCCATAGTACTTTCCATGATAAAAAAAAAAATGATAATTTGTCTGAGCATCTAAATTAGCAGTCTTTATCAAAAAAGGTTAGTCTTTACCCTGTCAAATATGAACCGATTTGCAACACGTTTGACAGTACTTGCATCAACAGCATCTATCCTAGCAAATAATTCAGCAAATGGGATTCTTCGGCCATATGTAAGTAGCTGCATGCAAGAAGAAGAGTAGATGCCTCACCATTAATATCGGTTAATGATAATAGGAGTCCAGCCCATTCTAAGACGGACAATTTTGTGGCCATCTTATAACATTGAACATAAACAAAGGAACATCAATTTTCAGAGCTATGATCCTATTACTGTGTGCAACATGCATTATACAATTAAGCATGTTATTTGTGGATTTTAACAAGGTGGCTATTTAATAAGACTGAACATAAACAATGGAACATCAATTTTCAGAGCTATGATACAATTACGCCTGTTATTATTATTATAATTATTTTTGATAACCGTGGGAGTTCGAGCCAGCTTGTGCACACTTAGACTAATTCCACAATTACACCTATTAATTGTGGAGTCTAACAAGGTAGTTGCATGAAACAAAGAGGAAAATTCAGTCACCTTTGGCTTAAACATAGTGTAAATACAGCGCAAATGATTTCAGGCTTAAGAAAGCATTTTCAATAAACTATGGTTTGAAGAGAAGGATCAGTTCAATTACCTTCGTCATTTTGGTGGAAAAAAAAAGATTCCAAGTAGATGCTAGCACAAGAAATCAATTAAATGTCATTGAGACAAAAGGACAGCCTTTTAGATGGTGAAAGAAATGGTTTCTCTAGTTTTCTACTTTTACTATCTCTGCTCTTTTCTTATCTCTTTTTCATTTTTTAGCCAGGTATTTTGCCTAATGCATTCTATTACCAAATAGAGCACATCATTAAAGTGGGGAGGTTAAAAGAGCAAGAAGCATCAGCCCACAATGAGATTCCAATTATGCTGCCTTTTTCCTTAAATAATGTTGCTTTAACTTGGAAGGAAAATTGGTACCTGTCGGCCTATATCTTCAGCTACAGGACTGGTTCCATCAATGTGGAGCAGCAGAGACGATTTCAACTGCAATGAAGTCCCCAATAAGTAAATCACATAAAGCAGCGAGTTGGATGAACACATACACAAAGGAGAAATATGATATTCTTCCTTATACGTCAGATACAATTACCAAGATAGACAGAGTTGTATCACATAATGGATATGAAGAAATTATAGAACGCTAAAGGAAGTACAGATGATTAAGGACATTTAAATAGGCCTCCCAGAAACAAGCTCACCCTTGCACATATAACAACAATAGAGCATTAAGGTCCGGCCATCTATTATGGTCCTTGACTTGCTAAAACATAGAGATGCTATATATTTACACCGTCATACTGGAATAAACTTGAGAACCAAGGATAAGCAAATAGCAATATCAATGGAAAGTAGGAGAATCAAATAGCAATAGCAAATAGCAATATCAATGGAAAATAGGAGAATTAAATAGCAATAGCAAATAGCAATAACTACCTGATTACAAGCACGAGTAACATCAGCTTCTGAAACTCGATAACAGAGCTTGCTTATCTCATACATAATTGCATAGGCCAAATCATCCAAGCAATCCGGCTGAAATCAAGAGGAATGTACCAACAGGAATTAAATAACTCGACTTGAGACATCAGAGCAGTATAACATATTATTTTGTGATGAGAATACATCTGCTGAAACACATCAAACTGACTAGCAAATAGGAGTTTTGAGGTGATTACACACTTGCCAATAGAAATACAGAGTATGAAAAACAAAATACTTCACCATAACTCTGAAACCTGTAATTCATGAGACAAATTTAACATAAACTAAGATCTAACCACATCCAGATCAAAGACAGTGAAATAATTTTTACATCTGCAGGCATGCCACAGCAAAGGTGAGCTAGGTCAAGGTATATCACCACTATGCCTCCTCCATGGGCATTTTTTTTACTGTTCTGCTAATTCTGCTCAGATTTTACCACATAAGATGATTTCATACTTCCAATACCGATGTTATAATTCTCCATTTGCATTGCTAGTAGTTAGTTGTGGCAGGAAATCTATGGCTAACCGTGTTGTGACTCCCCATTTGCGAACACATCGCCCAAAAATACACAAAAGAAAGCACACTGGAAATGAACATACAAATATATACAACATCATGTCCTCGGTAAATTGAGAGGCTTACATACCATACAAATTTCAATGATGAAAGATAAAATGACCCAATGATCTGTTAGGCAGATGGATGTTGGTTTTCCACTTGGGTTAACATTTGAATCCAGGTCCTTGGAATAAGCTTAAAAAAAAATCACCAACTAAGTGGTCCACAATGATCTGTTAGGCAGTCGGTTGTTGGTTTTCCACTTGGGTGGACATTTGAATCCAGGTCCTTGGCAGAAGCTTCACCAACAAAGCTATCCAGCATCTTTTTCTACCTTGATATTATCTAGGTACCTCCTGCATGTGTACAACTACACTACAAGTTGCTTTAGCAAAACCTATGATGAGAGGACACCATAGACATAAAGGAAGTCATATTATTACTAAGTTTTACCTAAACCTCAGGAAGGAGAAGAAAAACCTCCAGGAAGGGATGCCTAAACCTCAGGAAGGAAAAGAAAGACCTCCAGGAAGGGAAAGGGGAACATGATACAAAAAAAGAATGTAGAATTAGCATTTCTCAGATAGCACAAAAGACAAAAGAGATACAACAAAGCAGGAGACAACGAATTAGGGCCGTGTACCTATCATAAATTCAAAATGGGTCCTTAATGTTTTGGTTCCAGAAATGTTAGAACCAAAAGAGGAGAAAAGTTCTAACCTTACTCTCTTGCATATAGGCAAAAAAAATTTTAAGGCATGCTTTGTGGGTAGGCAGCTGCAAACGCATCAGGATGCAAGTAAAAAGGGTCAACCCAACAGGCATGCACATTTGGGTTCAAGGCATGGCTGAGGTGTGCCTCAAGTGTGCTTTTTACACCTTAAGCATAGAGGCATAATGGTTGCAGGTTTTTCTCCCTTTGTTTCTCTGTCATTTCTCTGCCTCAGCTCTCTCATTTTCTCTCTGTTTCTGTTTCTCCCATAGTTTCTCCCTCTTGTTTTTGTTGTTCTTTGTGGAATTTTGCACTTTGATTTGTGAATAGTCAACCACCATCATCACATCTCATGTCTCCTTGATGCATCTAAATCATTATTTCATATTTCATAAGGTTGAAATTCATTTTCTCCTTTTTGTATAATTAGATTTGTTGGAAGTAAAATTTTACTTTCCATTAAATCATTATCATTATAAGAACATTATAATAGAAATAGTAACATGCCTATCCAAAAAATAACAATGGAAATAAAGGTCATGACTCATGGTCACACATTACTCTTTAAATTATTATATTTTTCCTCATTTTACAGTATTATTTTCTAGATGTCAATTATATAATGAAATTATTATTTTTTTCATATAGGAAAAAATAATGTACCTCGATCATTTTCTTTCAAGTAACAAAAACTTTATGCACTCCAATTATTATTACTTTTTCATTTATGCTATGAAACCATTAATATGGTTTTCCATTACAAATGAATTAATTATGAACTTTATCATTTATTTGATTTGAGTTTATAATTTTGATTGACTATGAAAATTAGAGTATAACAAGACTTATACCTCAACATCCCATGGCTTATGCCTCACCTCATGGACACTAAAATATTCCATCACCAACCAAACCCACCCCCCACCCAGTTGAAGGCAAGTATATCTATATCAAAGAAACCAGAGAACACCGTGTTAGTTGTCAATTGATGAACTATATATTTTTCCGCATCTTCTGTGTGATTTTGTCAGGACTTAACAGAGAACAAATGTATGGAAACAATTCTGAACCTCCTCGATGATTGATTCAACAATTTGTTCACTAAACCCTATCATTTTAGATGACAATCCTCAAGCTAAAAGGTTAGAATATTTTTTTATACGTAGAGCTAAAAGGTTAGAATCATTCATGAAAAAGAGCAGTTTTGGATATATCACAGGTTCCAGAAACTAACCAAACAGGAGCATGAGATAGTGTTTCACAACTGGAAGCAGAGAACTTTACGGTTGTGAGATGGGAAATCGCCTTACATATTTGAGATTAGAAATTTAGAACTTGAACTTTAAGATGAAATGGAAGAGCCAAAGCATGACCAATTTTTTTTTTATCAGTAAAACCAGGGAATATATTAACAAAAAAGGAGGAAACTAGGCTCCCCTCGGTATACAGGAAATATACTGGAGGGAGCCCGGCCATTACAAAAAGAGAAGGGCTGCAAAAAACCTACCCCCCATGCAAACTTAGAGAATGCACAAAAGAATTCTAACAAAAATATCATCCCCCCACATGTAAGAGATCATCCCAAGAAGAAAAACGCTAACAAAAGAATTTTTAAGTCTACTGTAGGAGAAAGGCATATCTTCAAAGACAACACGGTTCCTGTCTTTCCAAATTTCCCAAATGAGACAGAGAGGCGCTGTCATCCGAACTTTTCTAGCCTTCTTGCTAATGGGAAAATAGGACCATTCCACCAAGAGATCCTTCACAGAGCGAGGACAAATGCAGGCTGCACTTGGGATATAGATAAAACCCTCCCACAAATCCCTTATCGAAGGACAATGGAGCAGCAAGTGATCCAGATTTTCTTCTGCTCTTCTGCACAGTGGGCATTTACTAGCCAATTGAAAATCCCTTCTTTTTAAATGCTCCATTGAAAGAATTTTACCCCACCAAACTTCCCACCCGAAAAACTGATTTTAGGGGTCACCAAACAATTCCAAATCAGTTTGTAAGGGGCTTGTCTATCAGAGACACCTTCCAAAAGATTGACATTAGCCTTGACTGTGTAGCAACCATCTGAGCCTCCTTTCTAAACAATCCTGTCTTTTTCATTCACATAAATTCTTTTGCTATTGATCAAATTCAGGAATAAATGGACTTCTCCTACCTCCCAATCATTGAACAGCCTGCTGAAAGAAGGGGATCAAACTCCATCCCTCTAGAGCTACCCACAAATCAGCTACTTTCGCCCCTTTAGAAACAGTCAACAAAAACAAATTTGGAAAAGTAAACGCTAAGGGGATTTTATATTGACAAAAAAATAGAGAGTATACAAGATGTATACAATAGAGACCACGAAGGGCCAACAAAAAAGAGACAGAGAAAGAAGGTTTAAACAAACCATCCAAAAGAACTACACCCTAAGCATAGCCATAGGAACCTATATCTGATAATCTAACAAAGTTGGGATATCCGCCTTGGAATAAATCCGCACACGAAACAACGATCTACACCAAAGCTTTAGTCTCGCAAGAAGGAAAAAGTAACGTCTTCAAAACTAATTTTGTTCCTCTCTTTCCAGATAGTCCAGAATAAAAGAAGGGGAGCAACTCTCCAAATAGCCTTAACTTTTTCCTAACAGGTAAGTGCATCTAGCTTTGGATTACGCTCTTAGCTTAAAAGGCAAGTCCGGGGTCACTGACCGAAAGCAAAGAGAAGATCACCCACCGTCCCCTATTGTTTGGCGCTGGATTGGGAATATGCTCTAGCTCTTCTTCCTCCTTTCTACAAAAGGGACACATGCTAACTAACTGAAAATCTCGTTTCTTCAACCGAGTTGAGGTAAGAACCTTACCCCACCACACCTCCCAAGCAAAAAGACCAACTTTAGAAGGAATATACTGGTTCCATAGCATTTTTGGTGGACTTTATGGGAGAGCCCTCCAACGTATTGAAATAAGGCTCGACCGTGAAGACCTTCACATCTCTTCCAAACCAAATTATCCTTTCCGTGAGGGGGACTCTAGTTGCTAGTCACTTCGATGAACTCCTGAATAGCATCCAACTCCCAATCATTAAAAGACCTCAAAAACTTTGGATCCCAGGCTCCACCATCTTCCCTCATCCAAATCTCAACAACCTTTGCCTCTTTAGAATCAACTATGCTATATAGGTTAGGGAAAGCCTCACATAAAGGTTGCCTTCCACACCAAGTGTCTTCCCAAAATATGATTTTCCTACTGTCCCCCGGGGCCTGAAAACATGTCTTCTAGTTTAACCACTTCTTTGCACACTCCAAAACCACCTCATAGCTTCCTGGGGTATGGAGGAACTGAACCCCTTATGAGAGCCATACTTAGTATTAATACAAGATCTCCAAATAGAGTTATCCTCCACTACAAACCTCCAAGCTCACTTTCCCAATAAAGCTCTATTTAGGAGGTCAAGCCTTTTGATACCAAAACCACTCTTTTCCTTTCCTTGGCTTACAAAGTTCCAACTTACTAGGTGGATTTTTCTAACTATAGAGCTCTCCACAGGAAATCCTCCAATTTTCTGAGTCCTGCTTTTGACACTTTAAATCCCAAAAGTGACACCAACATATATAGCATATTAGACAAGATGCTTTCCCATTAGCGTAAGTCTTCCCCCTTCCGAGATATAATGTCTCTTCTAAGCACAGCCTTCTAAATTTCTCCTGTCCTCCTCACAACTTCTTCGGATGAACACCTGTAGGCTTTAGCGCCAGCTTCAAGGTAAGAGGAGGGAGGAATCCTACTACACCCTAGCTCACTTGCCGCTTGGTTTAAATTTCACTTCACCACCAGAATGACACTATTATCCAAGAACTCATAAGGGATTCCTCCTCACACCAAGCGTCCTCCAAAATCCCCACTCCCAAGATCACCCCCCAATAAAGAAACATAATTTGTCTCATGTGGGCTATCCCTCCACGGCCCAAACCAAAGATTCCTCCTTATACTTTAGTAAACACACTCGATGTTAAGAAAATATCTGCACAAAGGTCGGGCTAGAGATTTCAGAAAAACACTGAACGCCTGGGGCTTATGATGAGAATATTTCCGTTTTTTTATATTCCATGTATTATTCTCATTAGCATAGTGGAGCCGTATGAGATGAAAACCTCATGTACGGTTCTAGAATGGAGATTTTTTTAATCAAATGATAACCATAACATATGTCGACTGAATCCGAAGGAAATTATGCGGAAGCTTTATAGAATTATTATGAAGCTATGTGACTAGAAATTGATCCACCCTCCATCCTCCATCATGTATTTCAGGTTGATAACATCTTTTCAATAGGAGCTTCTTCAGCAAACCTCCAAACCCACTTACCCAAGAGAGCCTTATTCACCAGAGAGAGGTCCCAATGCCCAAAACCAATTTCTTTTCTTGCCCTCGAAAGCAACCATATTCCAATTTATCAAGTGCAACTTCTTCTCTAGGTTACCACCTCTCCAGAGAAAATCTCTTTGAATTTTTTCCAATCTAGCTTTGACCCCCTTTGGTAAACGAAAAAGGGACATTGTATAGATTAGCAGGTTGGATAGGGTGCTTCTTATGAGTGTTAATCTTCCCCCTTTGGAAATGTATTGCCTCTTCCAATTGGCTAGTTTTCTTCTGAACATTTCTTCCTCGCCATCCCAAACTGAGACAACATTACATCTCATCCCCAAGGGGAGCCTTAAGTAAGTTGGGAGATTCCCAGTTTTGCATCCCAACTCAAAAGCCAGAATCTCTATATCCTCCACCCTACCCATTGGCATAATGAAACTTCTCTCGATTGATGTTAAAGCTTGAGATGGCCTCAAACCATAAGAGAATCCAACTCAGATGGGCCATTTGATCCCTAGAATCCTTGCAGAACACTAGAGTGTCATTTGCAAACAACAAGTGATTAATCTGTAGCTCACACCATTTCTATTCACATATTTGTGGCCTAAGAGGAAACCTATTGAAGCTGCCTTCTCCATTAAGGAAGAGAAAACTTCCATCCCCAGAACAAACAGGTACGGTGACAAGGGGTTACCTTGTCTGAGACCCCTTGAACTGTTGAAGAACCCAAAAAATTACCATTAACCAAGACTAAAAAAGGGGCAGTAGTGACACACTGCTTCATCCATTTAACCCACCTAATCCCACAACCCATTTTCCTAAGAACCTCAAATAGGAAAATTTAAATTTAAGCGATCATACGCTTTTTCAATATCCAGCTTACCGATAATACCCCTCCCCTTCTTCTTCACCATAGAATCAATCACCTCATTGGCAATTAGGGAAGCATCCAAGATTTGCCTTCCTTTTACAAAAGCATTTTGGGATTTATTCACCAGTATGTTCATCACTCCCTTAAGCCTATTGGCTAGAACTTTTGCCAACAACTTGTACATGCTACCCACTAGACTAATAGGGCGAAAATCCTTGAAATCTTTTGATCCACCTTTTTTTTAGATCATGACAATAAAAGTAGTATTTAGGCTCCTAACATACTTGCCCATTTCATAGAAATCCATTAACATCCTCCATACAATATACCAATTGCATTGCCAGAAAGCTACTATGAGCCCATCCGGACTAGAGGCTTTTATCCCCATTCAGGTCACGCAAAGCACAGTGCACCTCTTTCAAAGGAAAAGGGATCTTCAACCTGGCAGCTTCCAGCTCAATCAGTCTAGAGAAGGACAACCCCTCAAAATTGGCTCTCCAATCTCTAGGATCTGTGAGGATATCCTTGAAAGCATCAACAATTTTCATCCTCAGGGAGCTTTGCTTCGTAGTCCAAACCCCGTTGATTCTCATCTTCTGGATTTGACTCTGTCTTTTATGAGCATCAACCATTCTGTGGAAAAAGCTTGTATTTTTATAATACATTAAGGGGTCTGGAAAGTTATTGGCAAGGAACCTCTTCCTTCTACCCATAGAGTGAAGAGTAGGGAGGCAGTATACAGCTACTAGTAGAAGCCTTCATGAACATTGAGCTAGAAAATTCCATCAGTGACAAGCAATCAAACCCATGTTTGTCCATATTTGTTTGGGGAAGCCTTGTAACTGGAGAAGTAAGAAGTAAATGATTGTGGCTAGTAGTGTAGTTGAGTTCAGAGCTATGGCACATGGGATGTGAGAACTTTCTAAAAAAAATCCTCTAAGAGATAAAGATATTGGCAAAGACTCCTATGAGATTGTACTGTCACAACAAGACAGCAATAAACAGAGCTCAAAATCTAATACAATACAAAAGAATGAAAGATGTAAAGATTAATTGACACTTCATAAAGGAAAAGTTGAAAAATAAAAAAATTTGCATGCTTTTCATTCCAACAAAGAGTGATTGGCTAACATATTCACCAACAAACCATCTAAACCAGCATTGAGACTTAAACTAACAAGCTTGGTTTAACAGGTATGTTTGAACCGATTTGATGGGGAGGCTAAAAATGTATGACAGTTTAGGGAGCTATTTTCTACTAGTAGAATCAGTTGTTATAAATTAGATTGCAGGCTGACAATTAGGGATAGCTATCTCCTACTTTAAATCAATTTTCCACTAAAATTAAGATAACAACATAACAATTCCTAATCCTATACAAACTTAAAGTTTATTATTATGTATAGTTGTATTCGTTATTTCCATATCAATAAAAACTAAGTTTTCCCCAATCTGTTTTCAACTCATTAGTCTCATTAGAATAATATACTGGAAAGAAAAACTAAGAAACAAACAGAAGATTGATATAATGTAAGAATGTCATCCAGTAACTCTAAGCAGTACTTGAAACATTAAAACATTAAATATGTTTGATGTAGGAGAACCCTAGGGTGGTTATCTACAATCAAATAAGGTCCGAAATGCTGCAGTCTTTTAGGATTTAACAAGAAGAACAAGAAACTAAAACAATGTCGGGTGGAGAAAAAGAATACAAATGTACGATATATATATATATATATATATATATATATATATATATATATATATATATATTGACTAAGACCTTCTAGGAATCATACCTACAAGGAAAATATTAGCTCCTATTTTTTTTTTAATCGATAAAGAGCAGATATTGACCAAAAAAGAGTATGATTATTAGCTCAAATGATTTGTACCACAAAGAGACACAAAGCAGCAGAAAATATGGATTTATTCATAAATAATCTTCTTTTAATGTACCAATAGGTTTTAAAAAGAAGAACAAGAAACTAAAACAATGTCAAGTGGAGAAATAGAATATAAATGTAGGATAAAAAAAAAAATAGTGATTAAGACATTCTAGGAATCATACCTACAAGGAAAATAAATATTAGGCTCTAATTTTTTTTAATCGATAAAGAGCAGTATATTGACCAAACAAAGGAGTATAAATATTAGGCTCAAATGATTTAAAATTTCAAAGCATGCACAATGCACAAAAATATGGATTTATTCAAATTAATATTCTTTAATGCAATTAGCAAGTTTAAAAAACTAAAAACACAATTAAGAATAAAAAAAAAAAGCTTAACCTCTCTTATTTCTTTCTTAAAACTCCTAAATCGCAAATAATGGAACCAAAAGGGAAAAAAGAAACTTTCTTTATGGAATTTAAAATATAAAATTTAAATTACGCATACTTCTCATAAGAAGAAATTATAACAAAAATGACCTCGATTCCAAAAAGGACTAAAATAGAGACTTGAATAGAACTAGGAGACTCATATCCATCATATGGTATAACTATCAGTATGAATTGACTTCTCTGTTGTTTACTATCAGTGGAGAGAAAAGGAGTTATAGATAATGGAATTAGATTAAAGCAACACCAAAGGCAGGAAAAAGATCCAACTAGAAAGAAAGGTAATACTTAGTACTGATAAAATAAAGCAGTGACGTAACCTTAGCAATAGCATAAACACCAAAAAGGCCAGTGTCTTTATAGTTGGTGTTGAAAGCCATCATGCTTTCAGCTATTTCATTAATCCCAACCCTCTGTGCAAGCTCCGAGCTGTTCAAAGATTGTAAAAACTAATCAATGCATGTGCTTATAGAATACATTTATAGTGAAAAAAATATTCCAGTTAAGCATTGAGGTAATGGAAAAGCTCACCCCATGTGCTTTCCACCTCCTGCATTTTTATTCCATGAACCCAGCATTGACTGCATGATCATCAAAGCAATGGAATCTGGATCTGTCCATGATGCTCCATTGAAAGCAACCGCAAATTGTGCCAGAGGAATATCATCATCAATTATCCTAACCTGGTATTTTTGTATTAAGTACACAAAGTACGTTTGTAAGATGAAAAGTATTGCTCAAAAAGAGGTCAAAAGTTCTCAAATGATATGACATATGATATCCACACCTCAGAACCAGTAAAAATTGCAGGCTGTTCCACAACTAATTGAGAAGCTGTGGTTGGATCTGTTGACAACTTTGTAAATAGCTTTTTGACTTGCTCAACAATATCCTCATGTTTAACAGCTCCAGAAGCAGCAATTACCTAATATAGAGGCCCAAAGAAAACATGACGTAAATTTCCTAGTAAGGAATGGAAAAGAATGTGTCATTTAACTCAAATGAGTACCATTCTGGGAGCTGTGTAGTGAGTTGATATGTAGTTCTGTAGATGAGCTTTTGTGATCGTTTTAATATTCTGAGCAGGTCCAAGAATGGTTCTGCCCAAGGGGGTGTACTGGAATGCAGTTGCATGCAAATGATCAAAAATAACTTCCTCGGTTTGCCCCTCCACCTACAGTAGATGAGGAAAAGTAAACAAGTTAGTTTGGCAGAGTGGACACTGGAGAATAGTTAAGGAACCTCCAATTCCATGTTCAATCATAGATTGTCAAATGCCAAGTTTTTTTTGACATAAACACATTTAAGAATAAAAACACTTTTTAGAATCACTACCAAATAGGCTCTATATGATGGTACAAGACACGTAGGGCAATCATCTAAAGTAATTAAAGAAAATTGCATCAAACAATGTATTTGAAGTCCCTTGTTCAGAAAACAAATTAGAAGAGTGGTTGGCAATGCTTTTGCTCAAAATCACTTTCAGTGTTTTAAAAGGAGAATCACTCATCAAGTGTTTCTCCAAAAACCACAACAAGCAATTCTCCAAAACTACAAATGATTTTTCAAATTTTCAAAAATGTTCATAAATTGCCAAAACATTAAAAAAAAAAAAAAAAACCTTCTTAGAATCAATATCAAAGAGACACACATAGTGAAACAAGTGATGGAACTGACTTCTTCCTCCATAAATTAACACCTTTAACTCATAATATCAATCTAGTTACCATGGTAGGTACCGATGTGAGGCAGTCGAGACATTCACATGCAGCGTCATAAGTAAAATTAAGCACCAAGTTGTCAGTGACTATTTGTCGCTCAAACGCCAAACAGAAATCTTGACAAAATCCATTTTATACCACTTGGAATGTTCAGAAGGGGAAAATTAATAGTTGCTATCTTTGATAATAACTAATAGGCTGGATTACTATATGCATATGCCACACAAAATAAAATGGTGACATTCAATACACGACCACCAACTGAAGCATTACCTATCAATCTTAGAGAATTATTCCTCCTACCCTAGTAAAACTCGTTAATAGTACCAAAAGCATAAACACAAGGTAATTCATTATATGATTTGCTTATTTTTATTACCTCCTCCATTTCACGTAAAATCACATCACGCTCGCGATTAATCCGATTCTCATCGAACTTGGAGTTCTGCAAGATATCTGACAAAATGTCGAGCGCATTGGGCACATCTTTGTCCATAACCTTGGCATAGTACGTGGTTTGCTCCCTGGAGGTATAAGCATTCAAGTGTCCACCCATGTTCTCGATCTCCTCCTCGAGATCTCGCGCTGTCCTCCGCTCTGTGCCCTTAAAGATCATGTGCTCCAGGAAATGAGCGGTGCCGTTGGTCTCGTCGGTCTCGAACCTCGATCCAGCGTCGATCCAGACCCCAACGGTGGCAGTACGAGCTGCGAGGTTGGACTCGGTGGCGACTCGAAGGCCGTTGGGAAGAGTCGTGACGCGGGTTTCGGGGGCGGAGAGGATCTTGGTATGATCAATTAGGGTTGGGTGTGGTGACCCATGCTTGAGGAACCGGGGGTCCGGATTCTCAAGCTGTTTGAGCTTGGATTTGACGGCTTCAGCGAGGCGATCGTATACCATGGCGGTGGGTGGTGGTGGGGAGGGAGCAATCGCTGGAGCTGTTGACGAAGATCGAATGGTTTGGGTGATGGAGGATGGGATGCGTCGTTGGGAACGGCGAGCTAGGGTAAGGAGCTGCTTCAACGCCATGGCTAGGGTTCGGTTGGCCAAGAGGAATGAGAGAGAGACTGGTTCACTCTGATTCAGACTTTTGTAAGTTTAGAGGGGAACTAAACGACGCCGTTTTATAGCACTAATGAATTCCCGTCCAGACTGTTTGATAAAACACTGGTCAAGTGGCGAACGTGAGAAAAAAATTCGTCAAATCGCCTCACAAACAAACAGTACGGTAAATTCCAATATTTGATGCTTTTTAATTATTGATAAATTGTTTTAAATATTAATTTTTTCAAAAAAAAAAAAATTTTAATTGTAAAGTAAACTTTATAATCACGAAACGTAGATTTTTATTTTTATTTTTTATATTAAGATGAAAACTTTCATTATGAAATAGTAACATCAATACATAACATGGTTTGAATGATAATAAGGGGGTCATTCTAAACCTTAAAGCCAACATTAACAATAGCATTTCATAGTATGAGCAACTACATTGTTTTGCCTTTTGGTAAAAGCCACAGACAAATAAGGTTTTCCTTGCAAAATGGATAAACAATCTTTGATCAAAAAACCAAACTCACTAACATCAACAACTCTTTTCTGCAATGTCTGAACAACTTGCAGCGAATCTGATTCAAATATCACTTGGTACAAATCCAAATTATTGATCCAAGACAATACTTCTCTCAAACCCAAAACTTCCAACTCCCTGACTTGAAATAAACCATTTACTAGCTGAGAGGCACCACTCATAAATAAGCCTTATGAGTCACGAACCACAATTCCCCAACTCGATTTTCCTTCTTCATGGAATATAGTCCCATTAATATTGCATTTTACAACCCGGTGGGGGTCGTTGCCAACGTTGTTGAACATAGCATGGCCTGACCTGACTGCCAGCTTTAGTGCTTTCTTGAATCTAAACCCAATCAAACAGACATTCAAGCGCCAAGTAAACTGTTCTCTCTGCTGATTCATGAGAACCATTCCAATATTGATCATTCCGTTGGTGCCAAATAGCCTAAAGAACATCACTAATTTTTCCCATGGTCTCCTTGTTTTGAGTATTAAAGAACCACTCTACAAGACTTTCAAAATTATTAGCTATAGAGTCAATCAAACCAGCCACATTCAACTTCGACCAACAAGATATAGCGAAAGGGCAAGAAGTAAATAAATGACATGCATTCTCAAGGCCATTCTCACAAAAAAGACAAGAGGCTGAGCAACATCTATACCTTTTGACTGGAGTTGTAACTTTGTAGGAAGAACACCTCGGCACAGTTTCCATAAAAAGTTTATGATCTAAGGAGGAACCTTTAGGTCCCATATTTTTCTCCATTCTCCATCATGTGAAAGCTGGCTATAAACACCCAACAATTGAGTGAGTGCATGATACCCTGTCTTTACTGTATACTCTCTTGAGTTTGTAAAATGCCAGACGTGTCTATCTGCATCAAAGGATTGAGACAAAGGAAGACATTTTATTTCAGCAACATCTCTCTCCACAAACAACTCTTCTAGCATATCCACATCCCATTCAAGTCTGCCTGGAATCATTAAATCACCAACTCTCAAGCCTTCCAACTTTGCACTTTGAGTTGTTTGCACCTAAAAATCCCTATCATCCCTCAACCAAGGATCGGTCCAAACATTAATCTGTGTACCATTACCTATTCTCCAACGAATACCCTGCTTCAATAATGTTATAGAATGGAAGATACTCCACCAAGTAAAACTTGGGTTAGACCCCAAAGTGGCCTTAAGAAAATCCCCTATGGGAAAGTATTTGGCTTTGAAGATCTTGTAAACTAGAGTATCTTGTAAACTAGAGTATCAGAAGCAAAACAAAGCTTCCAACCAATCTTCCCTAACATAGCGAAATTGAAGCAACGAAGGTCACGAAAACCCATACCTCCACTTTCCTGCTTCACACTCAGTTTGTCCCACGCCAACCATTTTATGCCACCTTTGCCATCTTTGCTCGATCCCCACCATAAAGAATTAAGAATCTTTTGAATTTCATCAAGAATAGAGGTAGGCAGCATGAAAGTACTCATATAATACGTGGGATGGATTGGGTAGCTGACTTGATCAATACTTCCCCGCTGCTTTAGATAGAGGTCCTGCTTCTCCAAATTGACCCTTTCCACACACGTTCTTTAAGGTGGTTGAAAACCATCTTCTTCTTCTTTCCAATTAACGATGGGAGCCCTAAGTACCTTCCAGTATTGAGTGGCTGTGATCAGTGGCGGAACTTAATCCTTATCTTTGAGGGGGCCAAGATAAAATATCAATATTAAATATTTAACTAAAATAACCAATACAATTCATATATTTAATTAGAACATATTAAATAATATAATATTCAATTATTTGAAAAAAAAAGTAGCAAAAACCTACAAATCATTTATAAATAATAAATAATCTCTTTTAAAGTAATGCTCATCATTCCTTTAAAGACTTGACGTCATCAATAATAGAATCAGAATAAAAATTTTCAGCAATATCTCTTTCAATGTGGACAATTAAACTGTCAGCAAGAAACTCATCTCCCATTCTATTACGAAGCCTTGTTTTTAACTAATTTCATAGTTGAAAAGGCTCGTTCCGAAGTAGATGAAGAAACATGAAGTGTCAATATAAGACGAATCAATCTCTCAAGCAAAAAATATACCTTTGATTTTGTTGTTTTCACCAGTACTTGACAAAGTTAAGATATTGTAGAAAGATCCTTCAAATTTGGATCATGAGGTGCATCAAGAATAAAATGTTGTAATTGAAATCTCAAATTGATTCTTTCTTGTTGTGTGAAATCCATAGGGTAATATTTTTCCACAAGACCGTAAATATTCTGAATGTTGAATGCTTTGTAGGAATCCTTAGGAACCAAAGATGAGCTCAAAGTTAATAGTTCAACTGCTTCTTCACTAAACCTGTGGTTTAACTCTTGTAACTGCTTGTCTATTGTAACAAGAAATATTTCCACCCTATAAAAATATTCCACTATGATTTCTTGTTGACCTCGACCTCGACTTCTACGTGTTGTATACTGAGCATTGAAATTAGGAACATCTATATGGTGATGCTGACAAAAGAATTTGACCTCATTGAGTAGAGAATCCCAACCCTCTTCTCTAAGTTTTTGAATAAGTGCCTTTGTAGTCGCAACCAATTGTATAGCATTAACAATGTCTTGAGATTGTTGTTGCAAAGCCACAAAAGCAATATTTATGATCCTTAATGTCTCCTTCATCAAATGTAAAATGAACACAAATTCAAATGAAGTCATGAAATTATATGCACCATTAGCATCTCCCCGTATGTGATAATTGTTTCCATGTTCGGTCATATGTAGTAGAACTGAAGAAGTTGGATGAAACATTTCTATTAAGCTACAAACAGAGAAAAAATGGGATCCCCAATGAGTGTCTCCTACTTGCTTTAAAGTATAACTTTGATTTCCTCCTCTTCCAACTTCTTGAAGTTCAACCACCCTACGAAGTCTCAATTCATCGAATTTTTTGGTAGAACTACAAATGGCATTAATTATAAAAGATAAATTTGAAAAGAATTGATGAATTGGACAAACTTCCCTAGAAGCAGCAACTAATGCAAGCTATAACTTGTAAACAAAACAATAAATCATAATTCATAAATGAGATAAATGAGTAAGATGCTTGCAAAGTACTGATAAACTAAATAACTTTTAAAACCAAATACAAATTCTTACATGTGAGCAAAACAATGAACATAGTATGCATATGGACAATCATTAAGTAATAATGCTTGCAATCCATTCCATTCTACACGCATGTTACTAGTACCAGCATATCCTTGGCCACAGATACTTTGAATATCTAAACTATGTTGAGAAAGGACAATGCATATTTCTTGTTTTAGAGTTGTTGCAGCAGTGTCTTTAAGATGCACCAAGTCAAGGGAAACGCTCTGTATAACCATCATCATTAACAAATCTCAAAACAATAGCCATTTGTTATTTTTTAGACTCATAACATGCTTTATCAACAATTATACAATACTTTGAATCACCAACCTCCTCACTAACATATTTTCGTACCTTACTTGCAATAATATGTAAAATCTCCTTTTGGATTTTTGGTGAAGTATACCTTGAATTATATGGAGAATTTTCGAGAGCAAATTTTGCCACTTCATCACAATATTTTGCCAACAACTCAATCATTTCAAGAAAATTCCCACGGATCCTTGAACTTGATGACTCATCATGACCTCTAAATGTACAAGCTTGAAAAGTCAACCACCGAATAGCATCAATAGAGGTTTTGAGACGCAATCGATTCTTCAATATTTGCTCTGTTGTTTGCACATGTATAACATTCTGAATATGTTGGGATTGATTCAATAAATCTTCACAACATCTCATTGCATTGTTATTGTAACACCTAAAATTATACCATAACAGTTTTATAACATGTTTAGGGTATAATAAAAGTAAAAATATATTTTTCTGGAATAAAATAAAGATAAAAAAATAAAATAAGCAAGAACTTGGAATTAATATAAAAGTTAAGGGTAAATTAATAAATTACCCATTTAGGACCAAAGGGTCATAATTTAATAAGTTCATATACCAAAGTAGAAATATGCATAAATTAAATTAAGAATATAGAGAAGACAGAGGTTGTAAAAATATCAGCAAATTGATTTAAAATATTAGAGAGTTGAGGACCAAAGTGAAATAAAAAAGTGATAATAATTCAATATGATAAGACCAAAATAAATATCTCATTTGGTCTTTATAAAGAGAAAGAAAAACTATAAGAGAAGAGAAGAGTATGCTACAAAGTTAAGAAGAGAAGAGAAAGAAGAAGGAAGTGGAAAAGAAGATCACATGTATGGATTCTAGTATGGAATCTTGAAAGGTAGTCTAGTGTTTTCGTATGGAATATTTGTATATAAAGAGGATACATGGTTTGAACCCTATTTTGTAAAAGGGTTGGGTTTGAAACTCCCAAACTCATTTCTTATTGCATTGAATATAAGAGCTCCCAAGACTTATATATGTGTTTCGGGGAAAGGTCCGTTGCAATTTGATCCAAGAAAATTTCCCTATTTTTGGTCATACGCATTAGCTGGACCTTAGAACTGGTTTTTTGGTAAGAAATAAAGGGAATTTGGCAGTGAGTCCTCTAATAAATGGTAGCCACATCAAATAATCCCATGTTAGCCAATTCTCAATTCTGGACCTCAGAATGCGCTATGGTCAATTTAATTCGAATAGGCATAGCTCACCAAGACAAATTTCACATCGTGACCTCGCGGCTGCACTCGTCGTTGTAGTCGCCACGCACTCACTGCTGTAGCCTGGCCAAGGCACCCCGCCTGCGCCAGTCGCCACAGCCAAGCTACTTAGCTAATTGTGCGACCTCCAACTCGACCTAATTATAACTTATTCGTCCGAACTCCGTTTTAAATTTTTGACCATGGAAAGCCCATTGAGTCAAGATTCCAGCCATATTCCTGTGGAGGACAGTAGGTGAACATAACTCTGCTGAAATCTAGGTTTTTCCAGGTCAGCTCGGTTAGGATTAACTTGTCATGTGTGACCTCCAACTTCAGAAGATCATAACTTCTTCGTCCGAACTCCATTTTGGGTGTTCATGGACTCTATGAAAAGCCCATTGAGTCAAGAATCCATTTGTATATAGTTTGATAAGAGTGGAACTCATATTAGGTCCAAAAATCATGAAAAAAAGTATGCCCTGCTGGTAACTATATTTATTCATACTATGAACTCCTATTATGAACTCATAAATAGCTTATATGCATACATGATAACCATAGTTATTCATACATATAATGAAATATGAAAAATGCAAAGATACAAATAAATGATTGTATATGTCACATATGATAACCGAATGACAATAATTATTCGTGAATAGAGATATATAAATTTAACATAAAATATACACATCATTTTAACTGATAGGGAGTGAATGACGCATGCCATTAGGAAAAACAAGTCTCGCAAAGATACAAGACAATAATAATGCCAATATTGCAATATTTCGCTCTTATAGGATGGTCATTGTTTCGCATTAACGATAATAACACCTTCTTATATATGGTCATTGTCTCGCATAATGATAACAATGCCTCGGGCCCTTATAGACTACATCAAGCCGCACAAAGAGTACAACGCCGTGCCCTTATAGTTTCCTATCCACTTAAGGTTTATGCGCATATGAAATATAAAAGAAATGACAAGTATATGCAAATGAAATGAATAGAATATAATGACACGATGAGAACCATAACACCGCTATGCTACGATAAGAGATAGCGCTACAAGAATAAAGAAGTAAAGTACAAGATGACACGAAAAGTGACATGAGATATGATAAGAATTAAACATGTTATGAAACAAATATATATATATATATATATATATATATATATATAGTATATATATATATATATATATATAGTATATATATATATATATATGAGAAATGATAAATATATATAAATGTTATATGTGTTACAAGTATATGCATTTTAGTAAAGGTGGTGACCCTTGGGCAGGTCATCCATATGTATTAATCTCACTCAAGCCGTAAAGCTTAAAGATGCGCTGCTTTCATCCGCTGCAGTACGTACAGGAAACTGCAGAACATGACAATCCACATCAACACCAAAGGCCACACATCACTAAAGCCCACGCATCTTTTTGTCTAATGTAGCAGGTAGCTTGTTTATTTTGTAAACAATGTAAATATTGTAAATGTTGAACACTTCCATATGAAGCTGTATATTTTGTACCGGTCGCAAGCTGTATCATATATAATACAGTTAAATATTTAACATTGCATGAATGAACAGCTTAAGACTGGAGGAGTTTATAAGCTTCATAAAAAATATATATACCCTTCGCCAACTCAGAATGCTTCCTTTCCATCCGACCCACCATGTCCGAATCGGATCTAGGATGCTCTGATACCACTTAACTTGTGACACACCCAACCCCGCACCCGGTGTCGAGCGAAGGTGTCATATATATTTTTTTATAAACTTATAAACTTATAGCCTTTAAGCTTGTTCATTCATATAATGTTAAACATTTAACTTGTATTATATTCTGTAGAAGCGGATTACAAAATATATACAAGCTTCATATATGGAAGTGTTCAACATTTACAATATTTACATTGTTTACAAAATAAACAAAATACATATACATTAGACCAAAAAGGGTCTTTGATGAGTGGCTGAAATACTCAGGTCATACCCGCG
Source organism: Tetrastigma voinierianum (assembly GCA_016808115.1). NCBI lineage: Eukaryota > Viridiplantae > Streptophyta > Magnoliopsida > Vitales > Vitaceae > Tetrastigma > Tetrastigma voinierianum. The sequence goes on from JAEQBH010001503.1 coordinate 47,696, forward strand.
TTTGTCTTATGTTTTTAGCGTTATTTTATATTTAAATACATATTTTTGTAGCCCGATATCTAATTTGTGCAATCGGGTGTGAAATGTAAAGTAAAAGGGTAGTTTTGGAAGCACTCCGAGCAGAGGGTGCAGCAGATAAAGATGGTCGGAACATCGCTGACGCCTTCAATGTCGCGACGTCCCCATCGCCGTGACGCCCTAACGCCGCGACGCCGGGTCAAATATATGTAGAAGTCATCGCCGCAACGCCGCGACGCTGGGTCAAACATATGTAGAAGTCAATATGGCGTAACGCCGCACGCCTCAACGCCGCGGACGCTCCAACGCACCGCGACGCTGTAACGCCGCGACGCCGCTGCCCTGCCTCTCAATCATTAAAAGCAAAAGTGGACCATAATTTGAGGGGGATCGGAGATCGAGGAGCGTACGAACTAAGGCACGGAAATCATAACAAAGTAGCCGACTTTCAATCTTAGAGAAAGATTTATCATTTTGTATTTTCTTTCTTTTCGATAGAAATACTGGATATTTTATAAATTAAATACTCGGGTGTTTTCTTTATTCAAAGATGTTCTAGGATTTATATCTAGGTGTTGCTGGAACCCCGTCACGATTGCACATGGATTAAAGATTAGTATTTTATATTATTCACTTGTTTATAATTTGTTAACATCCGCTTTATATCCGTGAATCATTTACATGGTGATGTTCGGGCCACGCATAACTATAATCGGAGATCCGAGATTCGAGAGACGAGGATACCTGTGGATCCGAGTAGAGCAGCCTCTTCATGATCTTGCAAATAGAGAGAGTTCGATCCCAAGGGTGGTACTAAGGTTAGAAATACTTAAGCATTTCTTGAGTATCGAGTTTGGGTGTAGATACTAACACTACTAGCTTAGATAGACTGATACACCTCGAGAGAGGGTATTTCATAAGCAAGATCACTCTAGCCATTAATAAGTTATAAATAAACCGGTCATCATATTTAGACATAATCCATCAAAGTGGCAAGGAGACATAGCCTCTAGTCTCCATTATACAAGAATTCATTAAGATCGTTACTTAAATTTAAAATTCGCATATCTAGTAATTTTCACACAATACTTATATCCAGATAATATTCAAAAGCCAATCTTTGTATTCAAATACCTCTATCCCCTCGTGATCGGATATCCGTACTCCATAGGTACACTATATTACTGGGCGACGTTGCACTACGCGACATAGCATACATATATACACACCACGCCAATGCATCAAGCTTTTGCCGTTGTCAGGGAATAGCTTGAGTGATATGTAGAATAAAGCAATTAGATATTACTTCCTCGAATTTTGCTTTTATTTGTTTTTACAAGGGCCGGTAATTGGTCTTTTTGTTTCAAAGATCATAGCCAAGGTTTCAAGTGAGCGCGCGAATGAACTGGATCGTCGACCAACATCCGCTTGATCCTGCGCCGAAATAACTTTACAATGTATCATGCCGAGAACAGAGACTGCACGCACTAGAAATCTAGCAATCATGGAGAACAACGAAGAGTAGGAACTTAGCATCGAGCAAAACGAGCCACATAGGGGTCGAAATGGGAATAACTAAGGAATCAAGCACCTGCCGCTTATACAACCAGATGATCCATTTATGTTAAGCGTAAGAGTTCGCCTTACCGCCATGCTCAGACAAATATCCGAAGACCACCCATTCAGTAAACAACTTCGTTTCGTTGCAGAATCTTACAGATGCTCGTAACATCTTATTTCACGGATCAAACAAATTAGAATCCAAATATGCATCCGACTAATTTCCTCGGTCCGCATACACAACTGGGCGGCAATGGGGTTATCAAGAGGCACTATTGAGATTGTTCCCACTCTCACTAGGTGATAGAGAGCCAAGCATTGGTTAACAAGTCACCCAACGATTCCATTACTCAATGGAACGAGCGATTTGGTGCGAAATTCTGACCGAGTTTTCCCGCCCTCGGTACTGCAACTTGTGCAAGAAGTCAATACTTTGAATGACTAGAGGAGAGAATGCGCGAGGCATGAGATAGATTTCACGAACTGTGAGGAAGTGCCACATCACGGACGACGGATGGATGCGGGTCCATACTTTCTTTAATGGTGAGGAATGCAACTAGACGATGATTGATGCCTCGTGGAGGGCACTAATGAAAACCACAAACCAAGCTTATGAGAAGTCTTGGAAGATCTTTGCGACTAATACAAATAAGTGGCCTAGGAGAGGGCCACGGTAAAAACCGTGGTGGCACGGATAATGAGGATTCGACAATCCCAGTTTACTCATGTTGCATAAATATTGCAGTTAACTAGGCCGACCAAAGGTACCGCGAGTACCATACATACTAACCCCTTGTGAAGTTGTGTAGATTACGTGGAGAACTGGCCTGTAGCACAGAATGCCAGTCAGAAACCAAGCATAGAAGCCGGGCCAGTGCGTGTCGAGTTGTCGAGAGTCGATCCACGCGGTAGCGAGGATAGTATGGGAAAGCAAATTATAAAATCAAATCAAAGACCCGGTGGCGTAACAATCAGTGAGAACAATCGAGCAGTCAAGGGTATGGATTGAAGACAATCGAACAACACCACCCATCACCCCAAGTGAAGCGAACCACCTCTTGAGAAAAGGTGGACTTAGAACAAACCCTTACCTTGAGATGTTCCTTACACCTGTAACTTATGAATGAGACAAAGAGAGCGAATATGCGACAGCCAGACCATAATTGAACAATCAACATGACCTAATTAGAGAGGCTTTTGGAGAGTACAGATGGGTTAAATGGCCAAATCTATTGTGAAGGAGCAGCAGGGTTCCCTTGCAGAGCAACTGAGTGGGCAGAAGAGATGAGGAATAGACATGTCATGATCCACTTGAGAAGTGGTAAGAATTGGAGGCACGGGAGCAATCCCGATTATAGAGAAGGTAGAGAATGAAGGTCATCCAACTTCGGTCGAGAATGATGATACGAGATGAGAACTGACCTGAGAGAAGCGATCGCGGGAAACCTTCTTGACGAGGGACAATACGTAATCCCATATCCACAGCGTTTAAAGAAGCATAAGTTGGATAAGCGGGTTCGCAAGTTCATGGAAGTGTTAGTACACATCAATATCCCGTTTGTTGATGCTGCAGACGAATGCCCGATTATGTAAAATTTGAAGGACATGCGTCACCGAAGAGAAGATTGGCGGATTTGAAGCGATTGCTGCTCGAGGAATGTAGTGCCATACTTGAGGAAAATTTACTGCCAAAAAGCTAAAGACCTATTGGTTTCACTATCCCATGCACCGATGGAAAGCTATCTTTAGAGAGAGCATTGTGGTTGGTCATGACATTAATCTCATGCCCTGTCCATTTTTAAGCGTTTGGGATTAAAGTGAAGCTCGTCGACCTAACGTCACACCGGTGACTTGACGGTTCTTGAAGCATCCGCGGGGGGTAATAGAAGATGTCTTGAAGCGAAGGTTGACAAGTTTATCTTCGTGATTTCATTGTATTAGATATGGAAGAGGATAAAGAAATACCCATAATCCTGGGTAGACCATTTCTTGCAACTGGCAGAGCAATGATTGATGTTCAGAGGGGAGAACTAAAATTGAGAGTGCAGGAGGATGAAGTCAAGTTCAAGCGTGTTGAGTAGGACATCCGTGAAAGTGATGTGTTTCCTTAGCCGGAGATAGTAGAGGCTATAGTGTCTAGCCAAAGTGGTCTCACGGATCCCTTTGGGTAGCCCGATCTGGTGATTCGAGAATGACGAAGAGGCGGAGAATATGTAAAATGGGTGGATTCTTTCGGACCCATAAAAATGCCCAGTCCCCTAAGGTGAAAGTACTAAACCACGGTACCATCGGTTGAACAGCCACTAAGATGGAGACAAAACCTTTACCTAGCCATTTGAAGTATGCATATCTTGGGATATCATCACGCACCGATCTCGACATCTTTGGCGAACTAGAGGAGGATTATTGAGGGGGTCCTTAGGATTGTAAAAATGCTCGGATGGTCTCTGGCGATTTAAAAGAGTTCGCCCTTCCATGTGCATGCATCGTATTTTAAGAGATGGGCACAACCCTCGGTGGAAGCACGAGGAGGTTGGACCGCAACTATGAAGAAGTAGTCGAAAAGAAGTATTAAAATGGTGGATGCGGGAGTAGTTTATCCCTAGCTGAGACAGTTGCATGGGTGATTCGATTTAAGTAGTGCCCTAAGAAGGAGGAACTTGTCGCAGAAGCCAAGGAAATAACATATGCGCCTTCTCTGAACAATTGCAGTTGGAGGATTTGTATTTGGAGTTCTCGGGGCCCGAACAAAGCCACTCGAAGATCATTTCCCATTCTTAGTTTACGGATGGGATGTTGGATTGATTAGCTGGTCATGAATATTATTGCTTTTTGGTGGATGTTAGAATTTCTGATCAAATTGCGATGGCCCACGAAGATCGGGGAGAGGCGACATTCCGCATGTCCCTATGGGACATTAGCGTGACGGATGCCCTTTAGGTACATTACCAATTACCTTGACGCACTCAACGATGTATGATGGCCATATTCTTTGACATGGTTGAGAAGTCAATTGAGATCTTCATGGATGATTTTTCGGTATTAGGGAATTCATTTGACAACAGTCTAGAAAATTTGAGATCAGTATTGATAAGATGTGGGGACCAACAGTACTCAGTGGGAGAGTGCCATTTTTATGGTCTGAGGTGTGTACTTTCGGACGCCGGTTTCGGCAAGGAGAGGAATGAGGGGTGAGCTTGAGCAAGGTGAAGCGATTGAAAAAGTACCTCCCACCTCGTCGGTAAAAGGGATAAGAAGTTTTTAGGCCATGCTGGATTCTATAGGCGATTCATCCAAAGACTTATACTCCAGTTACCAAAAAGTTGTCCTAATCTTTTGGTCGAGGGGACCTTTTGAAGTTGTACCCAATGTTTGCGCGCATTTCGGTGTTAAAGATAAGTGGTGTCGACTCCTATTGTCGTAGCTCCCGATTGGTCCTTTCCATTTGAGCTTATGTGTGGCTATAAAGTGATTTTGCGGTGGAGGCGGAGTGTTAGAGGCGAAGCTTGAGGAGAAAGGCCACTCTAGGTGATCTGCTATGTGACGGAACCTTGAATGACACTCGGTTAAGTGCAGCCACTACGGGAAAAGAACTAATGCTATTGTCTTTGCTTTTGACGAAATTCGGACACTTATTTGATTGGTAACAAGGTCGTGGTCCCTGGCCAGTCGTGCGCCGCAAAATACTTATTGACTAAGGGCGCCAGACCGGACTAATCCCGGGTGGGTTCTTTTGCCTAAGAGTGACGATTGAATTAAAGAGCAAAGAAAGACCTGAAGAACCTAGTTGAATCACATCTTTCCATTTAGAAGAGGCCAGTGATGAGGTCAGTAGTGTGACTCTCGATGAGACAACTTTTAGCTATTGAAGATAAATGGGTGGCTCCATGGTTTGTAGATTACATGAACTATTTGGTAATGAGGTAATCCCTCAGAATTGCTTCTCGATAGAAAAAAGAGGTTTTCATACCTTGAAACCTCTGTTGGAGGAGCCGATTCTTCTGAACATTGTGCGCGACGAGTGATCCCGGGAGATGTGCCGAAGATGAAATGACAGTATCTTGAACCCAGCACATACTGCTCTACCCATGTGGTGGACACTTGATTATTACAGAACAACGACTAAGGTGCTAAATCGGGCCTGCTTGACTACTTAGCCTTATTTAAAGGATGCTTTCAATGTTTCGTGTCCACATGTATTAAATGTCCAACCGAATGGGGGCATTTCTAGAAGGATGAATCGCCCGCCATCCCCTGTGCAGAGTAAATTGTTTGATTTATGGGATGGATTTCATGGGACCATTCCCCCATCTTATAACAACATCTTCTTTGGCGATGAGCTATGTCTCAAAGTGGGTTGAAGCAATTGAGCCAGCTATGATGCCAAGGTAGTGAAACGATTTCTTATGGCATATTCGCGAGGTCGGCACCTCGAGCTTGATCACAAATAATGATACTCATTTTACGCAATAAGGCTGAATTGTGAAAGTCTTGCAAAAGTATGGGGTGTGCCCTTCGTACATCCCTTACATATCCTGCAGTCAAAATGGGCTAGCGGTATCAAATGAAATTAGAGTGAAGTATGGAAAACGAGTTACTCAGTTCCGGAAGGATTGGTCCAAAAGATTGAAGATGCACTTTCACGGGCATAGAACAAGCATTTAAAACACCTTTGGGTATGTAAGCCCTTTAAATTGTTATGGCGAAACGTACTTTGCTAGTGGAGTGGGCTGTCAGGCCCTACTGGGCAACTCGGCGATTGAACATGGACCCGGTACACTGGCCGTGAAACAATGAAGGTACTGTCTCGATGAACTAGGCCCAATTCGAGAGGCAGAAGCTTATGAAAATGCCACTTATTTACAAGGAAAAAATGGCTTAGCGATAAACATATTACCGGGGAAGAATTCGAGGCGAAGCGAGTCCTCTTATTTTAATTCGGAGTCTAAAACTCTGGGAAATTAAAGTCTAGATGTTCGGGACCTTTCCATTGACCAAGGTCTTTCCACATGGAGAGCGAGAGGTTACATCACGAGAAAGGAACATTCACGGTTAACACCTAGCAGTTGGCCATTATTTTGGGGCGGATTCCATGCGGATAAGCGAGATCATTCCATTAATGCATCGAGGCGAAGTGATGCAGCGGTCATAAGAGCTGATGCAGGCACGATTCGGTGATCGAGCTAACGACATTAAACATAAGCGCTTCTTGGGAGGCCAGCCAAGGCGTATCTTAATTTATTTCTATGGTTTAATTTTTTACGGTTTGTTTTACTTTTGGTTTGGTTTCTTTGTTGTTCTGTCGTGTCGGGGTTCCCTTTTGGATGTCTATTTTCGATTACCCTGTGATCGATAGTAATGGGAAGACCCCGCTCAAATTCACTTCAAGTTAAGCGGAGGTCACCAATTGCCTTTGGAGTTTTCTCTTGCCTTGGACTATTGTTGAAAATTTTCATTTGTTCTGCGGAGCGATCGCGACGTTGAGACGTGTGACGTTAGTTCAGCCCCTCCCTGCGGGCGTGACGTTGAAAAAAACCACTCTCTGGAACGTCGCGACGTTGGATATCCACGTCGCGACGTTGGTTTTGTACTCCTCTGGCACGTCGCGACGTTGGACCTGGCGATCGCGGCGTTGAATGGAACCCCCTACGGGCGATGGCGACGTTGGATCTCAGCGTCGTGACTGGTTTACACTCTCTAGAGCGTCGCGGCGTTGGATCTCAATGTCAGCGACATTGGTTTAACCACTCCCACAGGAACGTGCGACGTTGGATCTCAACGTCGTGGCGTTGAGATGCTCCTCTGCGGAGCGTCGCGACGTTGCGCGAGCTTGATAGCGGCGTTGCCACATTTGGAGCCAAAAACACCCTCATTGTTGCTCTTACCCTGTGTCCCCTTTGCCTGAACCCTAGTACACCCTTTGTCGTCTCCCTGCACTAACCTTTGCCGGAATCCACTCCCATACTCGTCTGAGGCCATTGTTTTGCCCTCCGACGCCATCACTGACACTGCCGCCACCAGTTCCTTCCACACCTACCAGTCCACTGTCCCCTGTCTCGCGGCATCCACACTACACGTAGGTGTCCTTGCCTCGGTTAGGGTTTAGTCGTACCTGTTAGGTCTAGTACTCCATATTAAGTTTGTTGAGCTGAGTTAGGTTTGTCTATGTCCTAGGGCTTGTGTCTGCTATACGCTGGCTCATTTGGCCCCTAGTGTTCATGGGGCATTGTAGGTGCTTCATTATGTGTCTAGACGGCACAGGTGTATACATCTTGAGTGACTTATTTGATTCATTGGCCTTCCCTAGGGCTCCGGTCTTCCACCTATATCGGGTAAAGAGCCCAAAAGTTGCCTGCCAAACGGGGTCGGGCCAGTGAGGACCCGACCCAATTCAAATGTCTAAGGTTCGTGCGAGGGTGTCGCCGTCGGTTCGTGCTTATCTGAAAAGAATCGATCGTTTATTAAAGAAAGTTTCCATCGCCCCCGACTATTTCTTCATAAGACGATTGTGTGAGGATGGCGGACACTTTGCCCGACCACCTCATCCGGTCTGCGATGAGTGTGGTGCTAAATTCATCAACCCTGCGCCTCCCACGTCGTCGAAGGTCGAGGTGCGGGGTGTGTTAGTAGACTTAAGTGCGAGGTCTATCAACCGCGCATAATCTTGATCATGTCCCCCGGGCGCACGGTCGACTGCGAGGCAGGTGCCGGGTCCGTGGGTCTTGACAAGCGGGCGGGGTGAGTGGAAGCTCAGCCATGAGGCCTGTAGTCCACTTGGTGGCTTGTTGCTTCATCATCCCCAGTATGGCGTACTTCATCACGTTGTGTCTCGTCCAGGCGACGAGACGTGTGTGAGTGACTACCAACCGTCTTTACTCCAATTATGCCATCATTCGGGGGATGTTCCTTTTGATGTTGGGCAAGTTATAGGATGCCATCCTCCACTCCAGCCGGGACCAGCTAAGATGAACTTGGGGCCTTACTGCCATATGGCCTATGCAAAGTCGGGGTGCCACAGATGACAACGAGGCGTGGTTACACCTAATCAAAGACTATATCGATTAAGCGGGACAAAGCCGGTGTACCCACGTCTGGGGGCACTATTTGGGTCATGAGCCCTCGGGCCGAAGGGACCGAGGCTTCACGACTATGGCGGGCCTGCTTTGGACTCGGGGCGATCCCCAGGGATGACATTGAGGCGATCCCTCTGCTCACCCCACCTCACCCACCACGGCCGGACCTCGAGACGGCCCCTCAGTCACACGGCTTAGAGGACCACGGTGCTTGCCCTTGGCGCTTTGATGCATTGCAGGATGAGACCCAAAACCTTAGAGTCCTCCTTACACGGGATATGGAGGCCACTCCCCCGTGACATGCGTACGGTTACGGCCAATCGGTACTATTCTTGGCAATGACGATTTTCTCTCAGGCTTGACTTACTTGTGACTTTGCCCACCACCAGCCGCCATACCACCACCACGGTGACACGCCCGATCACCGGAGTTTCCTCCGCCTTCTTACCTTCTTTTATTGCCAGTGGGGACACTGCGCACTTTTAGGGGTGTGGGTGGTGCTCGGGTTTTTATTAGATTAGTATTGTTTTATTTGTCTTTGTGGATTTAATTTCATTTAACGTGTTAGTTTGCGTTCAGTTTAGTTTCATTCACGCTTGTTCATTTAGGATGTTGAGTTTTATGTTCAGTTCATGTTTGTGTTTTAGGTAGATCATATCTATGTTTAGTGGTGTTGTGTTTAGGTAGTTTGTGTGTGTCTTTGCCACATGTTTAGTGGGGGATCACTTTTAGGGCCAGATCACTTTTTGTGTCATGAAGAAAGGATTCATGGGATGTTTGATGCTCGAGAATTAGGTTGAATGGGTGAGGAGGCATAGTGAGATCACTTCTAGATATTGAGAGCTATTTCTCATTAGACTATCACACTCACACAAATGACCTGCAGGGTATGCCCGGTCAGAACCCAGGCTACTAGGTTCAAACAGACCTGGAGTCTCTAAACACTTGAGAGATGGGGAGTCTTTGTGAATAAAGGGGATTGCCTTGAGACCCCAATAAATAAATAAAGAAAAAGAAAAGAAAGAAAATAGAGATAGAATAAGTGGGATCTTCCGATGAATCCAGGGCACGATCAGATTCAGGTAATGCCACGAACCAAGCGGGTGAGTCATTGACTTCCTTCAGTTAGGACAGAAGATGGAAGTTTCCTGGCTGGGGCCCATAGGTTTAGTTAGTGTTTGGGGTGACCGTTCGGGGGCCCAGTCTTGGTGCCCATAACCGGTGGTGGGGAGTCACCAACTAATCCCAGCTACATGAACACTTAACATAACCTTACGGGCACTAGTTTTGTTCTATGTTATAAGTAGGTATGTTAAGAGCTATAAGCAGTTGCATTCACAATCCCTTTCGTAGTTAGATTTTTCCTAATTAGAGTTGAACTCAAGTTTGGGGCGTCGGAGCCTAGTGTGCACTAAGGGTCGTTTATTCAGCGCGCATGGGTCCTTGGGAAGGTTGTTAACTTGAATAATGGCTTCGGTGAGGCACTAGTCAACTCCACCAGAGTTCAACCTAGTTCTTTGAAGGTCAAACACCCTTGCGAATCTGTGAGACTTCAAGCGGAGCGGCGGCGGTGTGAGTCGGTCCGGTGATCACTACATCCCATCGGCATGTGCATCATCTTCGTGTTGAGGTGTTATAGTGCCAGAGTGTGTTCGGGTTTAAAGTCGGTTCTTGCTTGGGGACAAACAAGAGCTAAATTTGGGGTGTGATGAGTGGTACGAAATACTAGGTCATACCAGCGTCCTATCTGCCCATGTTTTTAAGCGTTATTTATATTTAAATACGTATTTTGTGGCCCGATATCTAATTTGTGCAATTGGTGTGAATGCGGTGAAAGGTAGTTTTGGAAGAATTACGGAGCGGAGTAGCGATTGCATGAGATGGTACGGGCGGTCGCTAGCGTCTCAAGCGTCGTGACGATCCCCCGCGATCGTGACATCCCCAGCGATGTGACGTTGGGTGTTTTTATATGTGAAATTCGACCAATCGGCGTCGCGGCGATCTCAACGTCGTGGCGATCTCCAGCGTAGCGGCGTTGCAGCGTCGCGACGTCGGCGTGAGTTACGCCTCTCAATCATTAAAAACAAGGGGACCAGAATTTGGGGGATCGGAGATCGAGGAGCGTACGAACTAGGGCACGGAATCATAACGTGACTTAGACCTTGGAAAGCTGATCATTTATTTTTCTTTCTTTTGGATAGAAATACGGATGCTTTATAAATTAAATACTGGTGTTTTCTTATTCAGTATGTTCTAGATTTATACCTAGGGTGTTGTTGAACCCTGTCACAATTGCATGGATTAAAGATTAGTATTTTATATTATTCGGTTGTTTATAATTTGTTAACATACCTTTATATCGTGAATCATTTACATGGTGATGTCACGGCCAACATTAGTATGGCTTATGCGAGTCCGAGATTCGAGATGGGGATACCCAGGATACAAGTAGACGACCTTGGTTGGTCGGTAAATAGAGATATTCCGATCCGAGGGGTGGCAAATTAAAGGTTGACATTTAAACATTTTCGAGATGTCGAGTTGGGGTAGAGATACACTCCAACTGCTACTAAGCGAGATAGGCGGATACACCTCGAGAGGGAGAATTATTTCATTAAACAAGATCACCCTAGCCATTAATGAAGTTATAAAATGAAAGCTGAATAATATCGTATTGGGACGCAATCCATCGAAGTGGTGGGGAGACATAGCCCTAGTCTCCACTATACATTAATTCATTAAGATCGGTTAGTTTAGTTAAAATTCAGACACTAGTACTCTTTCACACAACACTTATATCCAGATAATATTCAAAAGCCAATATCTGTATTCAACAACACGCCTTCCTCGTGGATCGATATCCATTACCATAGGTACACCCTATATTACTTAGAGCGACAACGACTCTTGCGCACATAGACTTGTACATATATACACACTGCGCTTTGGCCTATCGGTCTTCCAGTGGGCACCTAGTGATGTGTGACCTTTGACGGATTGTCCTGTCATATGGTTTCCTCTTTGGTACCTACACGGATGAAACACCCCGTGCTAAACTTTACTCTTAGAATTAATACATATGGATGACCTCTGCTAAGGTCACCCTTCTAACCTAAGAAATGCATATGCCCATAACACATATAACATTTACATGTACTTATCATTTCTCATATTTATATTTGTTTCATAACATGTTTCATTTCTTATCATATCTCATATACTTTTCATGTCATCTTGTACTTTACTTCTTATTCTTGTAATTGTATACTATCATCGCATAGCAGTATTATGCTTCTCATACTTGTCATATATTCTATTCATTTCATTTGCATATACTTGTCATTTTCTTTTATGTTTCATGTATTCATAAACCTTAGAAGTGGATAAAGGAAACTATAAGATTTCCCAGTATTGTACTCCTTTGTCTTGGCTTAGGTGGTCTATAAGAACTGAAAATGTACATTATCATTGTCTGAAACCGATGACCATCTATAAGACCCAGAGAAACGTAATAATGACAAAGGACCAACTATCTTTATTATATTAGGACTTGTTTTTTCCCTAATAGACATGTATCTAATATCCATCTACCAGTTCTAAGCAAACAATCCCATGTATATTTATGTTTGGTATCTATCTCATATTCCCAGAATAATTGTATCATTGTTAATCATATGTGATATATACAATCATTTATTCGTATCTTTGCATTTTTCATATTTCTTTATATGCATGAATAACTATGGTTACCATGTATGCATATGAGCTATTTATGAGTTCATAATAGGAGTTCATAATATGAATAAATATGATTACCAATAGGGCGTATTGTTTTTCATGATTTATGGACCTATTATGAGTTCCACTCTTATCAAACTATATACGGATGGATTCTTGACTCAATGGGCTTTTCATAGAGTCCAAGAACACCCAAAACGAAGTTCGGAACGAAAAAGTTATGGCTGTCCGAAGTTGGAGGTCACACATGACTAGCTAATCCTAAGCCGGCGGCCTAGAAAACCTAGATTTCCAGCGGGTTATGTTCAATCTGTCCTCCCTTAGAATATGGCTAGAATCTTGACTCAATGGGATTTCATAGGTCCAAGAACCTCATGGAGTTTGAATGAGAACTTATGGCCGTTTGAAGTTGGGAGGTCACCACAATTAATAAAGCGACGACCTAGTGGCTTGACCTGTTTGGCCGGTAGGGCGACTAAGTAGGTTGCCTTTGGCCCGGCCCACTTGGCCCGAGCTGTGCTTTGATCGGAGTAAATGGACCCATAACTTGGTCTACAAAGGTTCCAGTGAGAAATTCAAAGCCTAACATCAAGTTCACCGATGTGGCTACAATTTACCGAGAAGGACTCACTTCGAAAATTCCCTTTCTTTCTGCCCAAAAACCGAGTTTAAGGTCCGACTAATGCGTATGACCAAAATAGGGAAATTTTCTGGTTCAATTTTATGACCAGGACCTTTCTCAAAACACATATATAGAGAGTCATAGAGCTCTTCTCAGCTCGACCCCTAACAAGAAATGAGTTTGGGAGTTTCCAAACCAACCTAACACACAAAATAAGAGGGTTCCAAACCGTGTATCTATACTTTCTATACAAATATTCATGCAAAACACTAGACTTCCATTCCAAATTCCATACTTAGAATCGAATTTTGTGATATTCTTTTCCCTTCTTCTTTCTTCTCTTACTCTTATTCTTATTCTTCTTAACTACTTTCCTTCTCTTCTCTTTCTCTCTTATCGTTTTCTTTCATAACTCTATGAGACGAAATGAGATATTTATTTTAATTACTTATCATACATCTGATCTTATCCCATTTTATTTCGCTTTGGTGTATTCTGCAATATTTGCCAATCGATTTATGATATTTCTGATAGCCTCTCATGCTTTACTCTATATTCTTAATTTAATTTATGCATGTTCTACTTTGGTGTATATGAACTTATTAAATTATGATACTGAGTCCCTAAATGGGTAAGTATTAATTTACCTTAACTTTATATTAATTCAATGATTCCTTGCTTATTTATTTTCTCCTTTGTTTATTACGAAAAAATATGTTTTACCTTTTATTATACCCTAAACATGTTATATTGTTGAGAAGGTATAATTTGAGTTATTATAACTCTCCCATAACAAGAATTTCGTCCTGTTCATCACCAGGATTCTAAGGTTGCGGATCTTTGTGCTGTAGTTTGTACGTCTCCCAAGTAGCTTCTTCTCTCTTGTGGGTGTTGCCCGGAACACTTTCCTTAACGGTACTTGTTTTTGTTATGGCTGATTCACCTCTATAGCCAGAATGGTCTTTGACTCCATATGACAAATCGTCCTGTACTTGTATCTCTTGCACTGGTAGTATGTGCGACTCATTAGAGCGGTACCTCCAAAGCATTGACACATGAAACACATCGTGTAATTTGGCCAACTCCGGAGGGAGTGCCAATTGATAAACCCACGGGGCAATCGTTTCAAATCTCATATATTTTATGAACTAGCTACTCGGCTGCCTTTATTGAAAGCATTAGAATTTTCCTCCCGCGGTGATACCTTTAAAAGACCTTGTCTTCCACTTCATGATAAATGTCTCTTCTTTGGTTGGCATCGACTTTTGTCGATCACTAGTCATGCTAACCTTTTCGAATAACACCTTTTTATATCTACTGCTACTGTGGGCGATCCTTTTTATGCTCATTTAACTCCATCAGCACCTGAGTTCTATATTTCCCGATATGGGTTTCATATAGTTGCTTACCTGTCTGAATGAAAACTATTGTTATAAATGAAATTCCATCAATGGAATATGCCTATCCCAACCCAAAAATTCCATGACACAGCCTTGAAGAATATCTTCAAGTGCCAGAATCCAACCTCTTTGATTGTCCATCTGTCTGTGAATAGAATGTTGTATTGAAATTGACAGTACTGAGTGATTGTGGTTCCTTCGAATCTCGAGGTAAATCGCGGATCTCTATCGGGCACAATGAACATGATGCTGTGCAGTGCACAAATCTCATGTATATAACTCTGACTAGTAGATCCCATAGAATAGTGAAATCTAGCGGTATAAAATGGTAGACTTTTTGTGAGCTATCAGCAATCACTGACGAGTCATGTTTTTTACGGAACATTGTGAGGAAACGACCTAAAGGAAATCCATGGTAATGTTATCTCACTTCCATTGGGGGTGGAATGGGATTTAACCAAACACATTGGCACTTGGTGTTCGGGCTTTGATTTGTTGACCGTTAAACATAGAAACACATACTCAGTCCGTCTCTTTCCATTCCTTTCCACCAATAAAAGCGTTTCAAGTCACAGGTACATCTGTGCCTCCAGATGCATAAGTGTGCA
Organism: Tetrastigma voinierianum; assembly: GCA_016808115.1. Taxonomy (NCBI): domain Eukaryota; kingdom Viridiplantae; phylum Streptophyta; class Magnoliopsida; order Vitales; family Vitaceae; genus Tetrastigma; species Tetrastigma voinierianum. Next base: position 62,715 of record JAEQBH010001503.1, read on the forward strand.
TTATTATGAGCCTCAAATAACAACTTTTGCTTTAACTCTTTATCATCGGCACACATAATCTAATATGGAAATACAAAACCTTACGCTGCTCTCACAAAGCTTCGGTCTTATCATTCATCTCTAACCATACGCAACATGGCTCTTGTGTTTCTATGTATAATCATTTGCTTTAACACGAAGGGTTCTTTTCCTAGTTGAGCTAACATAGCTCCATCGCTAGTCTCGATCATTGTATTGTAAGTGACATTGCTACCATTGTCTTTTAACTTAAGCCTTCATTCTGTTGCTTTCAGGAATTGGTGGTCTATGATGCGGTCTGTAATCCTTAAATAACTCTAACCACCTCCATTGTCTCAAATTTAACTCTTTTCTTAACGTTAGCAAGTACTGGACTCTTATAGTTGAGTGTGAATTCTACATTTTTCTCGGTATGAAGTAGTGTCGCATATTTTCAAAGCAAACACTACCACAACCAACTCTAGGTTATAGGTAGAGATAATTACATTCATGTGGCTTCAAGTACGGACACATAAGCCCTTACTCCCATCTTGCATTAACAGCATCCAAAACCAATGCACGAAGCATCACTATACAAGGTATACTCTTTTCATTAAAACTGCGTCCAATCTTGGTGCTTCAACCGACATCACTAGCTGTTCCAAAACTATTTTGACATTTGTCTATCCCACTTAAACTTTATTCCTTTCTGAGTAACTTGGTGAGTGGAAGCTGCAGCGGAAAACCTCTCACAAGTCTTGTATAGCCAACTCGTTGGGCCTAAGAAACTTCTCACCTCGGTTACATTTCGAGTTGATTTCCAATTCACAACGACCTCAATCTTTGTAGGGTCAACTCTTATACCCTCCGTTGACACAATATGGCCTAAGAAGGAAACTTCCTTTAGCCAAAAGTTACATTTACTAAGCTTAGCGTATAACTTCTTTTCTCTTAGTGTCTGCAGGACTATTTTCAGATGCTGTTCATGTTCCTATGCATCCTTAGAATACACTAGGATGTCATCAATAAAGACCATTACAAACTGATCTAAATAGGGTCGAAACACCCTATTCATCAAATCCATGAATGCTACCGGTGCATTAGTTAACCCAAATGGCATTACTAAGAACTCATAATGGCCATATCGGGTTCTAAATGTGGTCTTTGCGCATCTACTTCCTTTACTCTCAACTGATAATATCTAGATCGCAGGTCGATCTTGAAGCCTCCTTCACTCGTGATAAAGTTCGTGTTCTGATTGTGGGTCATGATTTCTTTGTCGCCTGTGATCTGTTCATCAGTGACATCATAAATGGTCTCTATCTTCTTCATAATAAGCAGTGCCAGGTGGACGCTGGTGATAAATCTGTCAGCTCTATCAATGATCTCACCCAAACTCTGTTCTGTGAGAGCCCTGTGTTCCTACTAGACATAGATTTATTGAGTGCATTCTGATAGGATCACCTCATACCGGTGATACTGAGTGTCTGGAATATATATGAAATTCCACCACTCACAGGATCCTGCATCAACGACTCACAGTTCAGTATGATGAGTGTCTGTTCTTTCCTCATAAATCTCTAGCTTGCATAGTGGAGATCACATTGGACGTACGCAGTCGATGCCTTGTCTACTATCACCTCGGTCTGAATTGAGCATCTCAACCACCTCTGCAAATCTTTTGTCACAATCAGCGATAGCTCGGTGCTTAGACAATAATCATTCCCCAGAATCCAGTCAAACTCTCATAATGGTAAGGTTATCAAATTGTAAAGCTCTCTTGTTTGTATAACAATGATGATTCTATATATGTTATTCACTAACATTGTGCCCTAACGGACTGACTAGTCACATGCATGTCATGTATAATTTCTCCATTGCACTTTGGTACTTTTGTCAAATACATACTCTATGCACACATATGAATGGTAAATCTAGGATCAAATCAGACATGCATCTCGGTATCATATAAAGAAAATGTCTGACTAACCTCGGGATCATCCCCCTTATCCCTCATGAGCCTTCATAGCATATGCTCGTCTTTGGTCTTTGTAGGCATAGGACGATCCACTTGTCTACGAAACTATGCCTCACTTGTCTCTAATATTTAGAGATGGGCCACTACGACTACCCCTCGATCACGAGTCGAAAGTGGTGCGAGATCTTCCTCTGCCACTTCCTTGCTGAATTCTATTATCCCCTGAATCTCGAGGACAATGTGCTATCAAATGCTCAAGGATTTCCCTATGGAGCACCCTCACATCAATAGCACGTAAACTCTGATGCCTTTTATGGCCAATGAGGGACGTCGAATTTCTCTGTCTGACTCAAGCACCTCTGCATCTTGGGTGCTTACATTGGACCACTGCCTTCCTGCCCCTTGTAGCGAACTATATTACGATTGAAATTTGGAGATTCTCCTAGCTCTTTTCCCAGAGGAGGAATGAGGCTCACTTTAGAAAACTTCTTAACACTTGAGATCTTTCTTTCACCTTTCATTCTAGTCTCTGCTTTCATTATGACTTGGACCAGCGTAGAAATCCTTTGTTGGAGAGAAGTCATAGGTGCCAAATATCTCTTGATGGAATCATGTAGTCCATCCTCAAATTGCCTACACCGAAATGCCTCGGTGAGGACTAATTCCAGTGCATACTTGCTGAGATGACTAAATTCTTTCTCATATTCAACCATAGATAAGTTCCCTTTTAGCTGTATTTAGGAGCCCCATTTCCACTGGATTCCCCCATACATCTCGGTAACGTGCTGCCTGAACTCTTGGACAAAATTTCCATGTCATGGATTGGAGTCCCTGGACACTGAGGCACCAGTTCCACTGTCGTATACCTCACCTGTAATGAGTGGGGCTGCACGTGATGCTCTCGATCGGAGGGCATCTAACCTCTCAATGCTCTTTCTAGCTTTTCTTAATTGACTTTCGACTCTTCCATGCTCGACCCATGGAATTCCTCTACTCCATGTCTTCTTATTGTGTCTATTGGAGCTTTAGGAGCAGTTAATCTATCCAATACCTGAGTCATGTCCTGTGATATTCTTAGCAAGGCTTTTGTGGGCTCGTGGGTATTACTTTCTAAGGAGCTTAGGGCGTAACCGCTTGTTCCCTTGGGTTAACACTCGATAGCTTTTGGGACGATCCATCTATACAAAACTCAAGGACATCCACATCGAATGACCACATTACTAAACACGAGGACTTTTCTATCATATACTATATTCCTAGAGCCGCTAAACCTAGGCTCGTTACCAGCGCAACTTATGCGCCCCTTCTACGATCCAGGCCGATTGGCGGGTTGAGAGCCGGTCCAGGGATGCTACGTACCACTTAACTTGTGACACTGGCTTGGTGCCGGTGTCGGCGAAGGTGTCATATATATATATATATATATATATATATATATATATATATATATATATATATATATATATATATATATATTATTTTTTTTTATTTTTTTATTTTTATAAACTTATAAACTTATACCCTTTAAGCTTGTTCATTCATATAATGTTAAACATTTAACTTTTATTATATTACATGTGATGGATTCTGAAATATCTGACTTCATATATGGAGAAGTGTTCAACATTTACAATATTAAAATTGTTTACAAAATAAACAAAATACATATACATTAGACAAGGGGTCTTCGGTGGGCACTAGTGATGTGTGGCCTTTGACTGCTGATGTGGATTGTCTTGTCCTCTGGTTTCCTCTTCTGTACCTACACGAATGAAAACACCCGTGCTAAACTTTACGCTTAGTGGGAATTAATACATATGGATGACCTCTACTAAGGGTCACCACACTTCTACACAAATGCATATACTTGTAACACATATAACATTTACATATACTTATCATTTCTCATATATATATATTTGTTTCATAACATGTTTCATTTCTTATCATATACTTTTCATGTCATCTTGTACTTTGCTACTTGTTTTTGTAGCTGTATACTATCATCGCATAGCGATTTCTGTTATACATTTTATCATATATTCTATTCATTTCATTTGCATATACTTGTCATTTCTTTTATATGTTTCATGTTTGCAAACCTTAGAAAGTGGATAAAGGAAACTAAAAGGGCCAGCGCTGTGCTATTTGTGCGAAATAGTAGTTTATAAGGACTAAGGCGTTGTTGTCGTGTACGAGACAATGACCATACATAAGGGCTGAAAGGCGTTATTATCATTGTGCGAGACAATGACCATCTATGGGGCCCAAAACGTAATGACTAACGGGAATGGCAAGTACTTGTATGCTACAGACTTGTTTTTCCCACTAATAGACGCCTTGTCTATCCACACTCGGGTTCTAAGCAAACAATCCATGTATATTTTATGTTCGGTATATATCTCATATTCCTGAATAATTATTGTCATTCGGTTATCGTATGTGATATATCTGATCATTCAATCGTGTCTTTACATTTTCATATTTCATTATATGCATGAATAACTGTGGTTACCATGTATGCATTTGAGCTATTTATGAGTTCATAATAGGAGTTCATAATAGGAGTTCATAATATGAATAAATAAGGTTACCAGCAGGGTGTAATTTTTTTCATGATTTTTGGACCTAATATGAGTTTCACTCTTATCAAACTATATACGGATGGATTCTTGACTCAATGGGCTTTCCATGAGTCTAGAACATAATGATTTGGACGAAGTTATGTACGTCAGTTGGAGGCCACACATAGCAGCTAATCCCTAACGGAGGCGGACCTGGAAAAACCTAGATTTTTAAGCGGGGGTTATGTTCACCCTCTTGTCCTCTCCATGGGCATATGGATGGAATCTTGACTTAATAAAATTTCCATAGGTCTAAGAACACCCAGATTGGACGAAGAAGTTACGGTCGTCCCGAAGTTGGAGGTCCTCTGGTAAGGCGGCGGCGACTGGCCGAGTTGACTGTCTGGCCGAGTTGACTGACCTAACAGTAGGGTGCTTGGCCCGGTGTACTTTGGCGAATATACTATTCAGGGTAAATGGACCATAAATTGGTCTACAAGAGGTCCAGTGAGGAAATTGAAGCTAACAACAAGTTCAACGATGTGGCTACAATTTACCATAAGGACTCCTTTGCCAAATTCCCTTTTCTTTCTTACCCAAAAACCGGTTCAAGGTCCTAGCCCCAATGCGTATAGGCCAAAATAGGGAAGTCACTGTGAGTTCAAAATTGCCTTGGGACCTTTCCCAGAAACACATATCTAAGTCTTGGGCTTTTCTCGACTCCAGCCTCAATGAGAAATGAGTTTAGGAGTTTCCAAACTAACCATACCTAAATAGAAGTTCCAAACCATGTATCTGGCTTTTTCTATACAAATATTCATACCAAAAACACTAGACTTCCATACTCAAATTCCATACTAGAATCCGTACCTGTGATCTTCTTTTTCCATTCCTTGCTCTTCTCTTCTCTTTGCCTTTGCTTCTTTCTTCTTCTTCTTCCTTCTCTTTCTTATACTCTTATCCGTTTTTGCTCTCTCTTTCTCCAAGACCAAAATGAGATATTTATTTTGGTCTTATCCTTATTTGATCTTATCCCCTTTTTATTTCACTTTAATCCTCTAACTCTCTAATATTTGCAAATCAATTTATGATATTTTTACAATAGCCTCTCATCTTCTCTATATTCTTAATTTAACTTATGCATATTCCTAATTTGGTATATAAACTTATTAAATTATGATCCTTGGGTCCTAAATGGGTAAATTATTGGTACCTTAACTTTATATTAATTCAAGTTCTTGCTTATTTTATTTTTTTATCTTTATTTTATTCCGGAAAAATATACTTTTACTTTTATTATACCCTAAACATGTTATAAAACTGTTAGGGTATAATTTGGGGTGTTGCAGTTATGTGGTGACAAGGATCTTCTCCAATATGAGTAAAGAGGTACACTTTTTTTCCATCGTGGCTTTCTTCAACTTTAATCCTTTTCTTGTAAGACATCCAGTCCGGAGACTGACCATTAGGTTTTTACTAAAAGATAACATACCCGAATAATATCTGACATCATTTTCTTTAGAGTATTCTAAGCGAGATTGAGTTTAAATAATAGGCGCGGGAGCTGAACTCAAACCCAAATGTTAGACTTAAAGAGATAAAAGCAATTTAATAAAGGAACCATAGAGCTACGACCCACCACATGTGCCCAAACCACGAGGCCCAGTAGGGCCAGTTCGCGTCTTTATAAGCGGGTATTGTAAATATCGAAGAACCCGTATTAAAGGAAAGTACTCAGCACCCTAACTAAATCACCAATTAGGGAAGTGGGATATTTCCCTAATAATTGTTCATCGATTATCCCTTATTAATTAGTTAACGATAGGAAGAAAATCCCTCTTGATGAGAGAAATATCCAGGTATCATCATCCGACTAGGAAAGTTATCGCCAGTCATCGTTATAAATACCAGGGGCCCTTGTCGGTGAAGATGCAGCGCAAAGAAATTCATTCCATAATGGAGTTGTTCTCTTCCACGAAAGAATGACTTAGGTATCGAGAGAGGCAGGCCCCAATTCGTCCTTTGCTTCTTATTTTTCGCGGGAGGCGGGATGTGAAGTCAGCCAGGACCGACCCTAGCAATTCCGACAAACTCATTGATTTCGGTTGAAAAAGCATGATCGATTTAGGCGTCGTGCGGTAGAACTGACGGTTCCTTTACAAATAAAGTTGATCTCTTAGTGATGGTATCAGCTTCCCGGAACTTCGCGAGGCCACCTTGATCCCCTAAGGATCTGGGGCAATGAGGCAATGTAGATAGCCCGACCTCTCGAAGGCACACTAGAGCTCTGCGCCAATGCAAACCCAGAGATGGAGGCGCTGAGTCTCACCAGCCAACATTTCTTTGAGAGAGTTGGAGCAACTCACCGGGGCAAAATACAACCACCCAGGAGTGCAACGGGCCCAGAGAAGGCCAAAGCAGTACAAAGAATAGCAACACCGACCCTCCTCATGGATGAAGGAGAAACTAATGACCAGGGGAGCATGACCGCACAAGCCCCTGGAGAATCGTAATGAGGAGAGGGCATGGTAGAATAACAAGGCTGATGGACCCATCCTTTATCAACGGAGGCAGGGAGCGGTCATGGGAGGCGAGGTTCGAGGGGACATCAGCCAAGAGCTCGACCATATAGTGGTAAGGTGGAGCTCCGGTCTCTATGGGCTGGCTCTTGTGCAACAAGGCGAATCCCGTTCTCAGGTCTTGCACTTCTCTTGGTAAAAATTCGAATGCCCACCAGTTGAAACGTTGACAGGAATGAAAGACCCCATAGATCACCTCAATACATATAAGAACCAGATGGAGCGGCATGGATATCAGGACCCCATCTGATCACGAGCCTTCACTATCTGCGCTAAAGGAATTTAGCAGTGGCCCTGGTTTAACAGACTTCACCATTTAAATCTCATCATTCCTGTGAGCTCTCAGCCGCATTCGTCTCCCACTTTATCGAGCTAGAGGATGTACTGGCTAGGGTGTCTGCCGATATAAGAAAGAACTCACAGGAAGCTTGAGGTCCTTATGTCTAGAATTCAACGGTCATTAAGGTGAATCTTCAGGACGAGAACTTAGCCCTCAAGCTTTCATCGCGAGGTTAGGGTTTTGTAATTAGACTGATGTTCTCTGTCTCCAAGGGCCTCGGTGGTAGTAGTAGAGGTGCTTGTAACAGTATGTGCGGTGAAAGAGCCCTCTTATCCAAGCAAAGGGCTCTTCTACTCAAAGGAGAAGGCGAGGCGACGAGCGGGAGCCGAAGCCACAGGAGGCGGGGGGAAACCAGGGGCAGGATCCCCGGGGAGGCAGAGAAAAATGAGGCGATCCTGAAGGGGCAGAGGCGTCGAGACCAGCAGAAACCGCCTCGGGTTCCCGAGGCTGTAGTAGCGGTATTCACCTCGGCGGTGCCCCCATATGACCTGGGTGTCACGAGGTCCTCTAGCAAGTGCAACATGAAATTCTGAGATGTGCCATCTCGAGATGAGGTCGAATCCGGTAAAAGAGACAATGCCAAATGTATAAGTTCCCACTGAGGATCATGGGCCTTGAACAGATATTTTTTATCTAGCTGAGAAAATTGTTATCTGGTCGGCGTGGGCATCACGCCGCCCGTTCTGATGGCTTGGAAGGCCAGGACCAGTACAACCACCACCACCTCATCGGTGCTTGACTCGGCTCCAAGCGCCCTTGGGGATCAATGTAGTGTTGAGGATTTGTAAGGGCGGGAGTCCCGACTCATTGAGAAGGACCATCTGGCAAACATCGAATGGGGAAACATTGAGCGAAATAAGGCGTGTCAAAACTTCCTACATTTCAGATACTACCATAACCTTTTGGACCTCAGACATGGAGAATTTATGACTTCCTATGACGAATCCACTAGTAATGGGGACAAAATTCTGCCAATAAATAAGTCCTGAGGTCTTCTTCGACAATGGAGATCGACTAACGCCCGATTAAGTAAAACCCAAGAAAGAAAGAAGGAAAAAGGAAAGAAGAAAAAGAAAGAGAAAGAGAGAAAGGAAGGGAAGGAGAAGAAAAGGGGATAGGGAGAAGAGTGGAGGAAGAATAAATAATGGAGAAAGTGGGACTTAAAAGTTTCCTACGAGAGCATTAGTCGATCCAATCGTTCCACTAGTGGGTTCCGTATTCGTTGGACCAGGGCCTTTTGGCTAGGAAATGCGGGGAAAACACAAATCCATGAAGCGTTAGGCGAGGAGAATAAGCGCGTTGTGACAAGTGGCGTCGTTGTAGTGGCGATCCAGATCACGACCGTGACTACGAGAGCCTGGGCCTTGAAGGTGGAGAAAAATGAGTAGGTGGCACCCGTGAGGAGGGGCTCGTTGTTTCATAAAGAGACGAGCGCTTGGGAAATCCATACGATGCGCAATTTACAAAGCTTGCTAAAGCCATGTAGCCTCTTCCCAAGGGAAGGATATTAAGAGCCATGTGGCTGTTTAGAAATGATTTAGCTCTGATTCGAGAGAACGACATGGCCCGGGGCCCCCGGGGCTCGGTTTTGGACATAACCGCTCGAGAGGCCTTGTGGCCCGGGCTAAAAAACAGTTTTGAGGCCTGTGGCCCGAAGGCTGTCGTGAGGCCCAGTGTCTCATTGCTGGGCTTAGCCCGCTCAGGAGTGTGGCCCAAGGCCATTTGACAGCTCAGAGAGGAAGAATGGCCTAGAGCCCTAGTGGCTCCAATTGCCAGGCTTAGGCGCTCGGAGGCCTTGTGGCAGGAGCCATTTCGACAGCAGGCTGAGTGGCCCAAGAACCCGATGTTTCAGTTTTGAGCAACCCACTAAAGGAGGCCTTGTAGCCAAGGAGCGAAAGCCCCGATTTGAAAGGCCTGGTAGCCCGGAAGGCTGTGCCCAGAGCTGACTAACCGGTTCCGCAGTGGCCCATAAGGCATAACCAAAGTGATGGCTTATTTTGGAAACTCGAGCCGAACAGAAGGCATAATGCACGGGGTGACCAGCTTAGTTTGCGAGCTTAGGCGCGAGGTAGAGCAGGCCCGGGGCCGGGATAACTGCGATGTGAGATGGCAATCCGCATGGAAATGTTTGTGTGAAAAGCCCATCACAGTTAGACCCTAGAGGCATTATCTTTGCAATAGCTGAGGTATAACGTTAGAAAATTATAGGTTTTTAATTTTGTTGGTTGGACTGCCTGGCTGCGTTTACGTGTGAATCAAATAGGCCAGTTCAAGGAGGATGGTGCCTAAGTGCAGGTGACATTTGTTTAACTTGTGATCCGCATCTAGTGTTGGTGAGGATTTCAGCCTTTTTGTTTTATAGTAATTTCCCTAGTAGTTTCTTTGTTGGGATGATTCGATCTTATCTTTATTCAAAATACAATTTCTACCTTCATTTTTTAGCTAACATTAACCTTTTTGGTAGCCTGTTTGTTTTTGTCTCTTGTTGTGTTTTGTACCCTCTTGGTAGGAGTTTATGCAACACTGGGATAGGAACATAGTAGGCCGATTAGAAAGAAGCGGTGCTCCCTGAAGAACGGCTGTGGGTGGGCAGCACGGGTGATCGGATGGAGCCTCCACACGAGGAGGCGTGAGTGACGAGTTGAAAGACAGAATGAATACGAACAATGAGGGACCATACACACCTAGAGTGGTCTGACCTCCACACATTGGCCTCTATGAGAGGACAATCATTATTAAGCCCCTATCTAGTGCCCCTGCTCCCCACTTTCATGGAATGTGGGTAAATCTATTCACTTATCAGGGGTTAGAGGGAAGTATACCTTTTTTATTAAGGGACATCCCAAATGTTGATATAAGTGAGATGAGTTACCCTCTTACTTTGAGTAGGCAAGACAAAAATTTGGCTCAACTCTCTAAGGCCGAGAACTAATAGGAACTAGGGAGATATGCAGGCAGAATTTTTAAAAAAATTCTTCAGCACCCATAAAACCAATAGTCTCAAGAGGGAAATTTACACCTTCACAACTAAGAAATAAAAAGTTCTACTAGTGTAGGAAGGTACCTAGAAGTGCATCGGTGCACGCCCTCACCACGACTTTTGATAGATGTTGGACAATCGCTTCTGTGGAATGTCCTTTGCTGTAGAGGTTGTTGGAACTATGTGTGGAGGGGGACTTCATGAGCCAAGCATCGGAAGGGTAATGGATTTCTTGAATTATGTGGGTGAGACGTCAAAGCATGGGATGAACCCGACTCAGGCGGAGAGGATGAGACTTGTAGCCAATTCAAGGGGCATGTACTCAATCATAGGGACATGGAGTTGAAGCAAAAGCTATCCACCTTGGCTGAAGGTTGGAGGAGCTTAATCTTGAGAGTCATCATGAGAGTGCGAGCAATGGTTAGGAGCATCTAATGCAAAGTCAACCTTAATTTCATCTGTCCGGTCTGTTGAGCACCAAGGAGAGCCTTTGCCCAATTGTTCCTTGATTAAGAAGGGGATATGATGGCTGAGCATGCCAATGTTGTGGTGTCTGAGCCTGACCCGATACTTATATAGCGACACCTATAACCTAACTAGAGGAACCATCTAACCTCTCTTGGAAGCTAAAGCCTCCGCGTATGTGACCCCTGCTGCTCATTGCCATGCTGGCTCCTCACATCTCAACCCACGATACCGCCATCCCTCGTCCCAGTTAATTGAGCTATCATAATTTGAGCAAAGTGGTGGGGCGACTTTGTGGAGGAACTTGGAGAAAATGGTGAGTACTTTAAGCTAATCAGAGAATCGACACAGTGGTAAGCACACTCAACAAAAAGATAGATAACCCACAGTCTGAGATCTCCCAAAAATATGACTACCTATAGTATTCAATCTCAAGGTTAACCAACCAGCAGCAGGTGCGGGAAAAAGGGAAATTTCCATCGAGACCATGACCCTAATCCCTAAGAGTGCGCCAGAAGTGAGCTGCTCCAGTGAGGCCAAATCCCAGGATGGATGAAGTTAGAAAGCAATTATCACATTGAGAAGTGGTAAGAGCTTAAGCAGCCATTAGCCAAACCAACGAGAAGAGACGGGAGGCTAAAGAGGCTAAACCAGATGAGGTGGTGACCAAAGAAAATGCAGTGAAAAATAGCCTGCCCCCTTGCACCCTGACACTAAAGTAGAAAAGACCGTCAACGGACAAAATATTAAGTGCTAAGACAAGTGAGAAGTCAACATCCCCCTGGCAGCATGATTAAACAAGTCCCCACGTATGCTAAATTTTTGAAGGACACATTGCATGAGTGAAGAGGGGTGAATGTCGACAAAAGCCTTCTTGTGAGCAGTCGGTGCCGTCATTGGTCTGAGACTCAGTGAAATACAAAGATTGATTTGCCACACCATCTCGGTGAATATCGAGGAGACACTTGTGTAGAAGAGCCTTTATGAACAGAACCCGAGTGTCAACATAGTCGCCTTATACAAAGGTATAAGCAACTAGGTTTAGGAGAGCTAAAGTTAACTTCCATCACATCGGGTCTCCTCAGAGATAGATCCATAAAAATACCAGCGCACCTGTGGAGGATGTTTTGATACAAGTGGACAAATTCTACTATCCCAGACTCAGGGTGCCTGATATAACCCATGCAGTGGAGCTAACTATGCCCATCATCCTGGGAAGACCATTCTTGGCCACTTCTAATGCAATTATCAATTTCCGAAATGGAGTTATGCAAATTACATTTAAACATGACTTTAGAACTCAATATCTTCCCCTGAGTAAAAAGCATATGGACCAATGCAAGAGGTCCGAAGGAAATTTGCATAATTGATACAATCTCGAGGAACAAGTCGACAAGAACAAAGGCAGGATGTGCTCAATGAGAAATCAAGTTTGACTGGGTCTCCAAGAGTTAGAAACCCAAGGCATGAATATTGTACAAGAGGCATTGAGAAAAAAGCAGCAAATTCTACTTTCATCGACTGGGAGAAGCCAATGAGCCTCAAAACCGGATCTCAAGCCCCTACCACCGGGAATTAAAGTATGCATACCGAAGAACAGAACAAAGGCTCACTTGTCATCTCCTCCTCGCTCTCAAGAACTATTAGAAAACAAATGCCATAGGAATCCTCAAGGAGAACAAGCTGCTATCGTGAAAAAAATCGATCTGAGTGGTATTAGCCCACAGACCCATAACATCTACTTGAGGAGGAGGCAAACCAAGAAGGTGCCCATAGAGTGAGATCGAATCCGTGACATGCAAGAAGTAGTACGCGGCGAAGTCCTAAAGTTACTACTGCTTTGTATTATTTACCCCATATCCGAGCAAGACTGGGGCGTAGTCCAAACCAAAGCCAGGCCTAAGAAATGCGGGTAACCACTGTGCATAATGAAAAGGGGGAGGAAGTGCCCACCCACCTTACTACAGGTTGGAGAGTATGTACCGATTAGAGAAGACTTAATGAGGTGACAAGGAAAGATTACTTTCCTCTACCCTTCATGGACTAGCTTCTTGAAAGGATTTCCGGGCACCCTTCATCAGTTTCCTGGGATGGCTATTCAGCTATTTTCAAATTGAAATTGCTACGTAAGACTAGGAGTAAAGCACCATCTTCACCAGTCCATTCGCACATATGCTTACTGTGGAGGATGCCCTTTGCCGTTGTAATGCCTCGCCATGTTCCAACGTCAGCATGCCTCGCGATTCTCGCCGATTCGTGGAGCCGACACAGGTTTATATGGATGATGTTACAGTTTATGGAGGGAGCTTTGAAGAATGCTTGATCAACTTAGAAACTGTCCTACATAGGTGTATAGAGAAAACTTGGTACTGAACTGGGAAAAATGCCATTTTATGGCCAACCAAGGAATTGTGCTGGGACATATTATTTCCAAGAAAGGAATTGAAGTTGACAAGGCGAAAATTGAGATGATTTAAACTGCCTTCCCACGAATGTGAAGACTGCGAGGCAATTTAGGGCATGCAGTTTCTACAGAGGTTTAACACATGGACTTCAAAAACTGCTGTGTTCTGTACAAGCTATTGGAGAAAGATGCCAAATTTATGTGGGACGAAGACTAATGTAGAGGAGCTTGAGGGAGCTCACATTTATCGACCACTACACCAATAGTAAGGGCTCTAACTGAAGTTACCTTTCGAGGTAATTGTATGACGCTGAAGTTTTACCTCGGCCATTGAGCAGCTTTCCTCGCTGCAGGGAAGGAGGAAAGCCTTAGGGTCTACTATGCAAGCAAGATATCAATCCAGGCACGTGAGGTTACACCACCACGTATGAGTCGCCGGCGCTGGTCTATGCTTTCTGACAAGTTCCGAGCCATTCATCGGGTCGACATAATCATATTCACAGATCACTCAAATTCAAGTACTACCACCAAAACGTAATGCCAAGGCAAGACTTATTAGATGTGGGTCTTCCGCCGCAAGAGTTCACTCATAGACAGGACAAAAAAGGGTGTAGAGAATGTTGTCAGCAGATCATCTCTCGAGACTAACAATAGCACACAACACCTACAACCCCTAATCAATAGATGAGTTTCCTGAGGAGTCCTCGCCCTAGTTGAGAACACACCGGTATGCCTATTATTGCCATTACTTCTTGGCAACAGGAGAGTTACCAGCAGACTAGAAGGCATAAGACAAGAAGCTTTTCTTGCAAAATTCACTCCTATTATTGGGAAAGAGCCCTCTTGCATAAATATCGTGCTAATAAGATAATCGAAGGTGTGTGCCCTCGCAAGAACAACTAGTGGATACTCAAATACCGCTTTACAGAATGCATGTGGAGGCCATTTTACTCCTTAAAACTTCCATGAAGGTATCATATCTGCTCTATGGGCTCTGGTTTTTCAAGGATGCCCATACCATGTGTAGAGAATACGACAAATGCCAAAGATTGGGGAAAATATCTCGTCGTCACATGATGCCTTTGAACCCGATTTTAGCCGATCTATTCGATGTTCGGGGCATCGATTCTCATGGGCCATTCCTTCTTCCTTTGATATATTTACATTTTGGGTGGGAGTCGACTATGTGTCAAACGTCAAGCCATGCCTTGCAGCATTGCACTGGCTGTGGTGGTGTTGAAATTCCAGGGAGCATCTTCCGTATTTGAGGTCCCTAAAGCATAGCCTGATGGAGGTTCAGATTCAACAAACCTGAGAACCTCCTAATCCAAATATGGTAGTCACATAAAGTGGCCACCCCGCACCATCCTCGCAGAGACCAGCGTCGAAAGCTGAAGCTAGCCAACAGGCAATCAAGACAATATCATGAAAGTGGTGAACTCTAACCGAAAAGACTGGTCTCTAAAGCTGTTGGATTCCTTTTGGGCATACAGAACAACATACAAAACCATCCTTGGCATGTCCTCTTATCGCCTAGTTTATGCTAGGGCATGTCACCTGCCTGTGGAAATTGAGTATAAGGCATGGTGGATAGTGAAGAAACTGAACGTGGATATGGGAAGAGCTAGCCTTAAAAGGCTCCTTGATATCAATGAAAGCCAGAGAGCCGAGGAATAATGTTTACCCAACTCAAAATCGCAAAAAGATAAGTTAAAGAAGTGGCATGATCGCTAATAGCCCGTAAAATTTCAAACAAGGAGCATTCATGCTTTATTTACTCCAAGCTCCACCTTTTTCCAGGCAAGCTGAAGTAAAGATGGACTGGGCCATTCACCATCCAACAGGTCTATTTCAATGGATTAGTAGACCTACTCAATTCCAAGGACAATAGGGTGTTCAAGGTCAATGGCAAGGTCAAAACCCTATGCAAGACAACACACAAATGCATAAGGATAGAGATTCCCTCCTCGAATTCTCCATGAATCCAAAAGGCTACCTGAGTGGGAGTGATTTCTACAGCAACTTTGAATTCACTCCAATTTTTGTTGGAATTTTGATTGTTCCATTTTAAGTTTTATTTGTGATTTTTCTTAATTTCCCTAATTTTAGCTTATCTTTCTTTGTAATTTTTCTCACTTTCATATATGTATTTTTATAATTTTTTATGTTCTCTGTTTTGTAGGAATATCATAAGTGCAGAGTTTTCGTGCAAGATAGAATTTTCCAAGCTTATGTAATTTTGTAAACTCACAAATTTCGCACGGCTAAATTTCCCACTGCCCTCACATTGCTCATCTTCTTTCTCGCCTTTCATCTCGCAACCTTTCGTTTTCTGCGTAGCATTAATTTTTCCAGATTTTTTTGAGCCCTAACCACTAACCACCCATTTATGGATTTTAAATGGGCTTAACTCTTCACCCTTCCCTAACCTCCTATTTTGGCCCCTCCCTTCCTTTTCATTTTCATTCCAAGCCATCCCATCCTCTCCTCTCCTTCTCTAGCCTGCATGGTGAAGACACTCTGAGGACACGACTGCACCCTGGAAGGCCGCTCCTCCTCCCCGCCGGCGGTCCAAACCGCCCCGGGCCGCTCCATCGCCGCGCCTCCTTCCTCACCACTGCCGCCGCCGCCGCCCAGGCGCTTCCCCGCCAGGCCCCGCAGAGGCTCGCCGTCGCCTTAGGCCTCTATTGCCGCCGCCTCCCGCCCCACGCAGTGGCCATACCAAGGTCAGTCTGCTCCTCCCTCTCCCTTACATCCTAAGCCATCCCGGAGGGCCCAACATTCCAAAAGGGCCCGACCCGCCTCTGCTGTGGAGTTCTAATTCCAGCCCAGAGCCCCAAATACACCCAAAGGGCCTTGCTAGAGCTCTCCCTTTGGACTTGTCCCCAACCTTAATCATTAGGCGACCCTACTTCTACTGCAGCCATATTCCAGGAAATGTTGATTGCAGTGTGAGGGATTTACACAGCAAGGTTTATTATGATCTCCGACCACAAGATCCAAAGCCCGAGATTCGGGCGCGATTAGTGCAGGTATTCCCCGAGCCACGACCCCAAGCCTGGGCTTTACTACTTCCTCCGGTCATCGAGTGAGTTCTACCACACGATGACCTCTGGCGAGAGCGCAATCAAGCCAGCCAGTCATTCGCATCGATGGCAGGGCGCGGATACTTCGGGCCACATATATAGTAGCTACGTTCAATCTGCCGGTGGTCCTTGCCAAATCGGCATGTATAGCGTGGCCCATCCTCGACCGGGAGATGGTTCATCCTACTATCAGGACACGGCCAATTTGGGTCTATTTTGTTGGGAGCTGCTTCCTCAGTATGCTCCTCTCATAGACCACGTCTTTGCTTGGTCTATCTTTTGTTGCGGCACATGGTACCGGAGGAGATGAGCCGTTAAGGCTATGCGTATATCCCGAGGAGGTTTTACGGTTCGGCCGGTCAGGCTCATCCTTGACATCCTTGTTCCACTTCGAGGACAAGGTTCATCGTAGGAACTTGACTAGAGCTGAGTCCACTCCCCTCCTATTCCCGAGACTTTTATGCTAGGTTTTAGAGCACATCGGCACAACTGGCCGGGCTGGGCTGGAAGCGACGTCGAGATCAGGTCGTCGCCACAGGTTGACCGGTGGCAGACTAGGCCCCGTTCTTTTCACCTCCCACCTCTAGAGCTAGCCGAGGACCAGCCAACAGCTGACCTTCCACCAGAGGAGCAGCCACCTCTAGCAGTTCATACTGTGGAGCCTCAGGTTCCAGCATCCTTAGTTCTAATTCCAGCTCCAGCTACCATTGCTCCATTACCCACGGCTTCTGCATCCTCTGCACCTCGGGCCTCAGCCCAATTCTGGCTCCTGGATGTTTCCGGACGAACTTCCACTTAGCACCCTTGCGCCGTAGTATATTTCATATCCACTCGGGTTTCACAGTCGTCATGGTTTGATCCATTCTTAATACGTTTGCATCATTTGTATTTGCCCGTGCGGCCTTAGCGAGAGAGGATGACGACCGCGTGAGGGCCATGGCTTAGAATCGAGCCATCCTCGTAGATTCGAGTCACCTAAGCCTACCTCGATTTCCTCGCCGGTGCACCTTGAGACCTCTTGAGTTCCTCCTCGTGAGTATTTGCGCGAAGCCGACCCTGCTGACCTCTCTTGACTTATTAGCAGCGAGTGGCAGCCACGCCCTTGCTTGGCACCTCGACATCCAAGATGAGGATGACCTACCAGTGCCTTGAGGAGGTAGCACTTCCTTCTCTAACTTTCAAGTCCAAGCCCCATTGCGGACAATGCGACATATGGTTGGGGGGAGAGTTAACAAAGGAAGTGGTTTTTATACTCATGTTTTGGTAATACTTTAGGCAAAGCCATTTGTATCTTATTGGCTTCTTTGTTTGATTCTTGTTTTGTGAAGCTCTTTGTTTTGTTTTGTAAAGGCTGAAAACATAGTAATATATATTCTTATACATACCATACAACTGTTTTCTCGATTAAATTGCGATTTTTTTGTGGTCTTTCTTAACTGCGAGTTAGAAAGTGAAACCTTTGCCCAATCTTGTGGCGGTGGAATTAGTTCCATGCATGGTCGTAGATGATCGGTTGAAGTCTTGGTTTCGGCCTTCTTCCACCTTTAGCTAACCACACACAGTGCACATCAGTTTTCTTCGATAAGCTAAGAAAATGCCTAGCCCCCTTACTTTGCAAAACCTACCCTAGTTTCCTTGACTACCTGTAATAGGTTGTGGACCTCCAAAAAAAGAAGGCTCATAGGTGAGGTTTAGCTAGTTGTAGGTGCTGGAGTTTCGAAATCATTCGAAATTCGGGGTGAAACCTGAAGAGTTAGTGGTCAAAAGATCCTTATGACTTGATGCCCTAAGCCTTAATTGGTTGGGAGTCATCGATTGGACCCAGATTACATGAACTTGAAGTCGATTCCTTAGCATTGCATTAATTAGTGCCCCAAAGTGCTATTTTGAGCCTATTTTTAATAAGGTTTTGGCGCTTTTTGTGTACCCCCTAATTGTTATAATTAACCCGATTGACATGTTGGGTCCACATTGCGCCGATTGCATTAAAATTTCATTTTTGTAGTTTTGGGAATTGGAAGCCCAGTGTCGTGTCGATCAATCATAACCAAAGTCGGGTTAATTTCCATCAATTTCATATGGTTTCTATCAATTTCGACAATGGGATGAAGAATATCAAGCTTGAAGAAATGGAGCAGTCACCGATGGGAATGGCGCGGGAAGCAATGGAACAGTAGCAGGAACAGTATCATAGCGATAATTCGCTATCATAGCAAAAGTTCTTGTGCATGAAATTCAAATTTCGCTATCACTGTGATTTAATATGATAGCGAAATTCCTTATGATAATGAAATTCAACGTGCATATGAGATTACTACGCTTTTGTTTTTGTGATCAAACGGCTCATTTTTGTTTTTTCTCATTTCTACCCTCACTTTTGTAATTATTCTAGTTTGATTTATTTTTGTATTTAACATGTTTGTAAAGGTATATAAGCCATTGGAAAGACTCTTGTTGACCTAAGTTTTTAGTTTTGGAAGGGAAATTCACAGATTTGTTTTTGCTCTCATTTTCTACATTCTCTCTCTCTTTCTCTCCGCTTTCTTAGTTTGCGAACACCCTCGAGATGACAACTTGGAGGATGAGCGGCTAAAACCACTCCTCCTTAGTAGAAGGTTCTTTGAGGGTAGGATTTGAAAGAATTCTTGGTGGTTCCCTGTTTTTCACGCCTTGTAGTTGCAGCATTTTAGTTTCCCTAAATTTTTCAACTCTAGGTTTAAAGCTTTTGATGTACTTCTTTGGCCAATACTTGGCAAGCTTTTAGGGTTCAGTGTATTCTTAGCTTTAGATACACCGATATCCATTAGTTGCTCTTTACGAGCCACTGGAGGTAGGTTAAGGGGTTATATTTTCACTGTAAGTGCATCCTCTTTTATCAATACTTGGTAATCTATTAGGGTTCAGTGGATGCTTATTTTTAGATCCATTAAGATTCATTAGTTGCCCTTTACGAGTCATTGTAGGATGGAGTCGAGTGATAGATTTTCCTTTGTAGGAACCATAAATGCTAAATAAATGCTTTCTATTAAAAGGAAAATTATTAGGGTTTAGTTTTTAAAGCTAAATGAAGATCTGGTTCGGGAGATGACTATATGTCATCCTCCCCAACATGAGGAAATGAACCCGAGGACCTCTCATTTGCCTTAGGACCTAAAACCAGTAGCCCGATGCTTGAGGAGTTCTTTTATATTTTATTTCGCCTTTATTTTGGGTTTGCAAACCTGACCCCTGTTTTATCACCACCTTAAAATCCAAACCAAATTCACCATTTTTGACTTCACTTAAATCATTTGTACGAAGAAAACCCATCCCTGTGTTCGACCCTAGATCGCTATACTGCAGTAGCTTGACTACGGCAGTAGGAGGAACTTAGGATATAAATTTTGTTGATTCCGGATCACCTCTTGTGTACAGATCAAATAGGCGCCGTTCTGGGGATGGTGCTAAGTGCGCTGTGAAATTTGTGGAGACACTTGTGATCCTCATCCACGAGCTCTTGGTGAATTGCTTTTATATTTCTTGTCATTTTCTTTTCGAGTTCATATAGAAAAAAAAAAAAAAAAGAGTTCTTTGCGGGATTGTTTTGTATTTGTCTTGTGTTGCTGTGGTTTCTTTGCGGAATCCATGTTCCGGTGAAGCGAACTAGAATCAAATGCTGGAACACCTAAGGGGAGGAAACGATATAGTGAGTACCTGTGGGAGAGAAACTTTCCCCAAGAGCTTACATGTCCGCGGGGACTATAGGAAACCGATGGATGAGTGCACCATATGGTAGTACTTACAACCATAGTTGGGGGAATCACACCAATTCCTCATGGGAACAAAGACCTCCACAATATGCTCCTCCTGAACCTCCATTTTATGCTTCAACTCCTCAGTCACCTCAGCCACCACAGTCAATCCCTCCATTTGAACAAGCCATTTTGGACCTTACCGGGATAGTGGATGACTTTGTGGCAGAGAATAAGGTGTGCCAATTCGATAAGAGAATTGTCCCAGCGTGGAGGACAATTTGAACAAGAAATTAGATGGGCTGAAAAATGATTTTTGAGCATAAATGCAGGACAACCTGCAAGATTCCATTGAAAGATCCTAATCGATCAACGTGATGTCCACGGAGGAAAGTGCCAAAAGTGACACCATGGCGGAGGGCAATGTCAGCAACAGCCACACGGGGGCTTATAGAGGGATTTTGTGGTGTCGAGAGGATTATGCAGATCCTCAGATATGTGTAATATTTGGCTTCAAGGGAGAACCAAGAAGAAATCCTTCCCTTTATAACCGAGGAGGGTAGTGGAAAAGAAATAGTGGAAGAGCCCCAAGAGCTTGTTTTGAAACCAAAGAACAAAACAAATTTACGACGTTATTACCAAGGACTATTGTCTAGTCCCCGGCAACGGTGACAATAAGCTTGTTGCATGAGACCAATTGACATTTGTACCAGTTTATAACAAAATTACCAATGGCTCTTATCTAGTCCTGGGCAATCTTGCCATAAACTTGTTGACATTATACTATATAAACCAAAAATCTCCTAGAGTAAATCATTTTCAAAGTTTGGTTTTTGGTACGATGCCCCAAGTGCACGGTCGACAAGTAATAAAATGGATTTAAGTCGGATCTCGATCCACGAGATCTCGAAAATTTTAAATCAACTGCGACTACTCAATTTCCATCTTATTTGGACCCACTTAAATGATAGTAAGATCCAGCATTACGGTGCTGGAAAATTAAACAAACAAAGGGAAATAACTGAAATGAACAATAAACTTGAATATAAAAAAATAAAGAATAATTAATAGTTAGGAAAATGAGTAGAAATTGAATAATTATCGTTTAGAAAACACATTAAGAACAATGCTATTGTGAAATATCAATTCCTGTTGTCAACTTGTAAATTTTTGCTTGTGAATTTGGTCGAGAATTTGTCCAAGCGTTAATAGTTCAAATTTGGATTTCTCCTCACTCATTTCATTATCTAATTTTGACTTATTCTCGAATACGGGATTAGATAACTACTTTGCTAGGGACTTCCTAGTGCAGGTATTTTTCTTTTGCAATACTTCATACCCATTTTTTGGGACTGTAAACCTTAGCTCCCAAGTTGCTCGGTCAAACAGGATATAACTTCAGGAGTTACTCTTCACTCCAAAATTAGAATAGATCACCCTCTCCTTGATTAGATCTCGAATTTAACACGGGATTGGCTTCACTATTCGAATTGAGGTGAACTCTGCTTGTTTAAATTGATAACTCATTGACTCATTCTTGATTTCAAGTGAGGAAGAAGTTTATCAAGTACACTCACAAGGCTCATTAGATCTCTAATAGCGGGTTAATATACCTTCAAAGAAATGTTCCTTAACTCAAGTTGTATGCATCTACGTGTCACTCGGAGGACCTCAACGAAATCGGGGCTTGATAAAATGATTATCTGAGTTATAAGAGCGATATTCAAATCAAAAACATTAAACCCATAAGCTGAGTAAATTCATAGCCAAATTAAGTTTCTTTGGAAACAACTCTGGGAAAGATAATTTCGACAATAGCATTCACTTAATGGGTGGGTTCTGATCTTAGATTACACATTCTGACATTCCTCGATCTATAGAACCATGCATTTAGGCCCCGGATAAGCCGAATTCAGAAATTTATCACGAACTAACATTCAATTAGTAATTTGAAAAGAATTGAATTTGCATTGACTTTAGCTCTAAATGATAACATCCAATTCCAGAAAATAAAAAAAAACTAGAACGATAAATCTAATCTAATCTCTAACTATCAACATTAAAGAAAAATAAAATAAAAAAGAAAAAAAATGAGCCTCCAGCTATCCAGACCTCCTGATGTGGCCGCGAGAAACTACACTTCCTCTTACGGATAGGCTAGCGTATTTATAGGGTTTTGAGGTTGGGCCCTAATTCGATACGGTCTTTGTGGATTTCCAGTGGGTTGGCCCATGTTAATGTTCAGTGTGACTTCAACTCCCTTGTCAGAGCATCATCCATGTCGCGACATCGATCTCACGTCAGCGACATGCTTGAAGTATTCTGCGGCCTTGACTTGTCTTGGATGTGCGACATCGGCCCCCAAGTCTGCGGGTTTCAAGCGGTTTCTCATGGTGTCGCGACATCAATATATCGTCGCGACAGCAGCTCCTATTCTTGTAAATTTCAACTGAGTTTTCTTATGTCGCAACAACCTATTGCCGACATCGGTAAATCCCTTTGCATGCTTAATCTTATCATACTTGTATCTGCTTTCCACTAAGTGCTCTCGATGTCGCGACATCAATCTCTTATCGCGACCTCAAAACATTTGCTCTGCGGCTTTGAGCGGTCGCCGTGATGTCGACGCCGATCTCTTGTCAGCGACATCGACTAGTCTTTGGAGGCTTAAATAGGTGTTATGATGTCGACATCGATCTCTTCATCGCGACATCACTTTATGGAGCTTTAACCTTCAGTGACGAGTCTCATGTAGCGACCTCAGTCAATTTCTTCCAAGTTTCTGATGTCACGACAAGCAGTCATATTGATGGATATCTGACCTCTTCTCTTCCTTTCTTGTTATGCGCTGACGGCTCACGTCGTCATGGCGCTTACGTATCATTGTCGTGTCATGGCGGTATCCAGGATGCGATCTTGAAGTCTTCTTCTTCTTCATTTCCTGGTTGCTTCACCTGGGTTTCTTTAACTCTCAGCCTGCCTTGTTTTCAAGTAAAGCTTCTTTTGCATTTGAGTTTTTGCTGACTGCGGCCTGGATATGCATTTTGATTCTTGCAAGGCTTTCTGACATCGGGTTCATGTGGTCTTTGTGCGCCTTTTACTGCTCATGACTTGCTTGATGATGTCTCATTAGCAGCTCATCCACATGCCTTCTCTTTACGAGATATTCTTCTTTTCTTGAATTCCACATACATTTGCGGTTTAGTTGGTTATTCCATAATGCAACATAAATGTCGATCTTGTTTTAGATAAAAATAGATCGGAAAAATGGACCGAAATGGATGACTTTTAAACTCATCAAACTCCCCCGAACTTAAATTTCAGCGTCCTCAAGCAAAGAAAAAGAAAGATTTGTTTGTCCTCGAACAAAGGACATTACTGATCATTTTGCGATTTTATTATTCCACCCTTCTGTCTGGAATTAAAAGATATATTTGTTATTTCAAATTTAAGTTTAACTGAAAACAAAGCATGATGTCTTATCCCTTGAGGTTGATAAACTAATGTATTTAAGCAGGTTTTATTTATCAAGTCTTGTTATGTGTGTGTGCAGATTGACAATCCTTCTCCCCGATTTGAGATTTAAAATCTCTCTAAATCTTACAGGGATTTTCTTAGCTGTTTATTGAAGTCCCATATGCTTGTTTTTCTTATTGATCTGCTAATGTAGGTAACTTGACCTTGATCGTAGGGTCTTTCAAGCATGTGGGTATTAATTGGGTAGATAAATGAAGGCTCAGGTTAGTAAATTACCCAGTTTCCATCTTGTTTCTTCATTGTTGCCTTCATCTTTCTTCCCTCTTTCTTCTTTGTTCCTTCTACGATTCTTCTCAATCTCGATCCCCAATTCACCTCTTGATTTTTATGGAATTTCAACTTCCATATACTTTGTGAATGGATTACTTTTTTTTTGCTCACTGTACTATTTTAAGTTGAGGATAATTTAATCATTTGTCTTATGTCTTTCTAATACTCTTACCAAAGACTTTGACAGCAACTCATACCGGTTGTGTGATCTTATATTGTTCAAACACCCTAGGAAGCAACTGGTTCAAGGGTAATAGGCCGAAGACAAAACTTTTATTCCTTATTTACTAATCTCTTTACTTCTTACAATCCTTCTTTTAGAAGTGGGGAATAATATTACAAACTTACAATTCTTTCTTCTACTAAACTTTATGGCGAAAGCTGAATGATTTGGGTTCTTCTTTGAGTTCTTAGAGAGAATTTAAGTTCGATTCTTTGTTTATTGAAAAAATAAGGCTTACTTGGCTCAAATCGGGAACTGAATATTATAAACATATTTTGAGGGTGGTATAAAACATTGCAGTGTTGGCCTCAGATAACTCATATTTGGATTTGTTTTACCTAGAGTTTAGCTCGATCAATAATCAAACAGGATTACAGGGTGACTCTAAATCCTGAATTTCGAGAAAATGTTTCTAAATTTGATTAAAGTTTGCAGTGTTGTTGGCGAGTGTGTATTCTTCAAGACTTATGAATTTATTCCAGCATCTATTTACATTATTTAGCAGGCATTTTGTTCATGACAACAACCAATTTCTCAATTTTGTAACTCTATTTGAATCTAACGACAGTATACTCTAATTCAGTTTATTCTTACCTCTATTCTTTTCAGGAACAATTCTAGACATATGAATTATATGAATTCGATTCTAAATGGCAGAAAAATAAACTAGTCTGAAACAAAATTAAACATCATGAATGACCCGTTTGTAAAGTCAGTAGAAGATTTATTAAAGATCAAATATTTGATTTTATTTTCAACTGTTTTAATTCTAACATTTTCTTAATTTAAAAATATTTGCCTCACAAATCTATCTTCTCAGATGTTCTGTCCAAAGCTTAGAAATTTATTTCATGGTTATGAAGGCTCCTAATGGCGATGGAAACCATAACAAGATTAGTTGACAAATTGGAGGCTGCTTCTATATAACTGAACTACGGTTGGTTCTAACTAATCCATATTCCTTCCATCAAATAGCTCTTCGGATGAAACCACGTTTTATGAACTGATTGAATTATGGTTTGTTTAGGCTCAAATGAACATAAAATAGAGTGTTTGCACCCTGGGCGTATAACTCTAACCATATATAGCATAAACTTTATTGTTTCTAATTCCTTGTTCTCATCCTTTTATATTGACTATTATCTCTGGAAGAACATGATGTTTATAATTTCTTGTTTTCTATGGAAGTTCTAAGTAGATTATGATTTTATCCTTCTGTTTTCGATCCAGTTTGGCTTTTACTGGAAGAGTGGATGTTAAATGTTGATTCATTGAATTACTCCTCAGATTAATATCTTTAGTGAAATGTTCTGAATTTGGATTAAGATGAGAGATGATTTGATTACTTCTTCATCATTATTTCCACAAAATGCGGAAAGTTGGTTGAGTGTGATTCATGGACATGGATAAGACTAGACCACGGGGACAAATGTTTAGGCATCGCCCTTTGAGTAAATACATTAACTAATGAACATCGTATGTCAAGACCTCAAAGCTCTTTGATCACGTCTGCATCAGATTTTTAAGTTGTATTTAAATTGGAGTGTGACGGGGAGATGTTTCCTTATTTCGGTTCTGACTAAATTTCATCAATTTGGTTTCTTCTCTACTTATTATTTTGTACTCCCAGTTCTTGGTCAGCCTCGGAGCCCATTGTTGTCTCAAAACAACAAAAAAAATCCAATTACAGGCCAATATCTGTTGTTCAGTGTATAAATAACTTCTGACTCCGTTTATTTTACAATAATGGGGAAATTCAAATAATTCTATTCTTTATATATTAATAATTAAACGTTATAGAGATAAAAATAAATTCCACGACTTCACCAATCATTTGTATTAAATGAAGATCTGTATTCATTTCAACAAATTGCCAAATAAAATATAGATATAGATAAAGAATAGGATCTCCTTTTGGATTGATGTAAATGTTATATAAATACATCTGAATGTGTGATTTTAGAGTTCTTCTTTGCAGTGATCTGTTTCTCTGACTCACTTTGTTTTAGCTTTAGTTGGACCTGTATTATCAGCATGTCATTCTCACGACTTAGCTCTCTTGTTTGCTGTTTATCCATCCTTCGATACACTCTCTTCGGCTCTGCCACTTTCTCCTACGAAGATCCGAGGATGATCTAATGTGGTATTCGTGGATCCTCAGTATTATACATATTCTCATCTCCTCCATGTTGGAATTAGTAATTTCCCTTCTTTTTGTTGATTCGGAAGGGAAGGGATGGGGTATTTATTAAAAATAGAAAATATAATGAAACCCATAAATGTTGTGATTCGTAAGGTAGAGTTGAAAATATGATGACCATATCTTTTAAGATGGTCATTGCAGGTGAATAACTTACGGCTTCCTGTACTCAATTTAATCAAATTTTTCTTCTGAAGTAGTCCCAAGTAATATTGGATTTTAGTTGGATATTCAATGAATTAGTTTCTGTTGGATACCAAGTTCTATCAGTCTTGGTTTGAGCATAAATCATTAACATGATTATGGTTGTTTCATCCTTCAATATTTATTATGGATGAATGATTCTATAGTTCTCCATCATCATTATCTTTTGGGGACTATTCTTTTGGCCTGGTTGGCTACATGTCTAATCTTACATCTCCCATGCATTTTGCATTAAAGGCCTTTCCGAAAGCAAACACACTCCCATTAATATTAGGATTAATTAAATGACAAATATATTCGTCATGTTGTTTTAAGTTTAATTAAACTAAATGAACCCTTTGCTTGAAAATCTATTTTTTTGTTCTTTTCTTTTAATAATGTTAGTGTTTTCCTTAACAATGAATAGATTATTAAAATTACTTTTAGATAAATGTGTGTGATAAAACTTGTTAATGACCCGAAAAGATTATATCTGAAATTCGTGTTAATACGAGGACTATTGTCTGAATGGCGGTGTAATCTAAACATTTAGTGAGATGGATTGTTTGTGCCGGTTGTAACCTGCATTACGAGAACTCTTATCTAGTCCTGGGCAATCTTGCCATAAACTTGTTGACATTATACTATATAAACCAATCTCCTGAGTAATCCATTTTTCAAAGTTTGGTTTTGATGCGATATTAACAGTCTTGCGAATTAAACCGAGTAATAAAGTGGTTTGATCGAATATTGATCTTAAGAGATCTAAGATTTTAAATCAGCTACGTACTCATTTCTCTCTTTGGACCACTAAATGATAGTAGGAATCCATTGGTGTTTGGAAAATTAAACAAACGAGGAAATAAGCGACCAGACAATAAACGGAATAATATAAAATAAGAGAATAAAATAATAGCGATTAGGAAAACGGTAGAAGTGAATGTGCATTTAGAAAGAACCAAGACAATGCTATTAGCCAAATAATCATTCTGTTATCAACATAGAATTTTTGTGAATTTGGTCGGAATGTATGGCGATTAATAGTTGTTGGATTCTCCCATTTGTTCAAGCAGTCCCCAATTTTTGGGCTGATTCTCTGAATCAGAAATTGAATATCTTTATGAGGACTTTCTAGTGCAGGTATTTTCTTTTCATGATACTTACATTGTTTTTTGGGTATCAAACCTTAAGCTCCCAGTGTATCGGTGTGAGATCTCTAAACCCAGTTACTCTATCAATTCGAATAGAGATCACCCTCTCATGGATTCAGTCTACGGCTAACACAGGATTAGCTTCACTATTCGAATTGAGAGTGAACTCCTTGTTTAAGTGATAACTGTTGAGCTCGTTCTTGATTTTAAGTGGGAAGGATTCTCAGTAGCTGCAGGCTGTTCAGATCTAATAAGAGTTAATATACTTAAAATGCCCATAACTCCCAGTTCAATGTCTGTGCTCAGGATATCATAAATCGAGCAATGAAGCGGATTCTTATCACGGGTATAAGCGATAATTCAAAATGAAAAACATTAAACATGCTGAAATAAGTTACTTGCCCCAGTGCTAACATTTGGAAACAATAGGGAAGATAATTTTGACAATATCAGTGCTTAAATGAGCTGGGACCTCAATTCATGATCACATTCTGTGTTCTCGATCATGAAATAGCGCATTTATGAAATTGGATGAATAGAATTAAATTTGTGAACTTCTTATTCGATTAAATGGATTGAAAGGTGGTCTGCATTGACATTTAGCTGTGATAACATCATTAAAAAATAGAAAGAAGGCTGAGCCGATCATTAATCTAATCTCTAAACTATCAACATTGAGAAAATAAATAAAGAAAATGAACATACATTCCATCGGACTATCTGATGACTATGACTACCTTATCTTGGATAATTATTTTATAGAAGTTTAGGTTGGGCTAATTGATCTGGTCACTATTAGTTCCAGTGGTTTAAAGCCATCATTAATATTCAGATTGTGACTTTAATCTCCTTAGTGAGCATCCATCCATGACATGATCTCTGCAGTGAGCATCCTTTGATGTCTGAAATGCTGACGTCTTGGATAATGACATCAATCTCTTAATATTTGACATGTTTGGAATCTGCCCGAGGTTTCAAGCTGGTTTCTCATGGTGTCGACATCGATATATCGTGACGGCGAGCTCTGTCACCATCATTACGGCGAGTTCTTGTGTGCGTAACAACTATTATGTGACATCAATTGATCGCCGTAAAC
Source organism: Tetrastigma voinierianum (assembly GCA_016808115.1). Classification (NCBI taxonomy): domain Eukaryota; kingdom Viridiplantae; phylum Streptophyta; class Magnoliopsida; order Vitales; family Vitaceae; genus Tetrastigma; species Tetrastigma voinierianum. Next base: position 91,499 of record JAEQBH010001503.1, read on the forward strand.
TATAATCGTATTGCCAGCGCATCTCTTTCCACTAATTGCTCGATATTGTGACGTCAATCTCACTATCAGACCTCGAAGCATTTATCTGACTTTGATGGTCGCCAGCGTGTGCGGTGTGATCTCTGTGTGACATGTGAAACTCAATCTTTGGAAGCAATGGTCATTCTTGATGTGAACATTGGTCTCTCTTATCACGTTGTCACCTTCTGAACTGCCTTCCGTGACAGTCTCTATGTGTGACCTCAGTCAGAATTATTTCCAGTTTCTTTGATCGACAAACAGTCCTATTAGTGAATCATCACGACACTCCTTCCTCTTTCGTTGTGCGACGACCTCACCCGCTGAGCTACGTATCGGCGCCGATGTCGGTATCGGATGTGGCGACGAGAGTCTTCCTTCTTCTTCATTTCTTGATTTGCTTTCACGGGTTTCTAACTCTGACGCCTTGTTTCGGTATTCTTCGTGGGGATTTTATTGTTACGGCTGGATATGCATTTTCGATCTTGAAACACCACGACGTAGTTCATAGTCTTTGTCTTTTACTTTGTTGTGACCAGTTATCTATCTTCAATCACCATTACTCTTTCTATAAATATTCTTTTCTTGAATTCACCATTAACAGTTTGGTTAGTTATTCCGCACATAAATCGATCTTGTTTAGATAAAATAAATCAGAAAAATGGACCATAAATGGACAGCTTTAAAGCTCATCAACCAGGAGGGTAGTGAAAGAAACAGTGGAAGAGCCAGAGCTTGTTTTGGAAACGTTCCCACAAATTGAACCCCACTTTATATTCCCAAAAAACCACCCATTTTGCTAGTAGCCTCATTGGTAGCGCCCTCACCTGCATCCTGATCGACGAAAACCCACGAAGCACCCGGCTGAGGCCTTTATCACTGCTGCCTATCTTTGGCAGAAAACTTCCAAGGGTGGCCAGCCTCATGCGAGTTTGCCATGAAACTTTTGGCGGTTGCACACATTGCATGGCGCGATGGATTAGTTAAATGGGTTGGTTGACATTTGAGCGCCGGCATTTCTAAGCTCCCCACTGTTTCTAATTTTTCTTGTTTTGTTTTATTTTGTGTGTTTTATTTTGATTTCATTAATTTTTTTATTAATTTCTCTAATTTTAGTGTTATTTTTTAGATTAATTTTTACTTTTCTTTGCACATTTTTCTTATGTTAATTTTCTTTTGGTTTATTGTTTTAAAAAATTTAAAACTGGATTAAATTTAGGAAAGCGGCAGCGGGAGGAAAATTTCGAATTCATGGTGCGTGGCAAATACATTGGATGGCTTTAACAGGACTCAAAACATGCCTGATGTTTTCATTTCTTTATTTTATATTTTTATTATTATTAATTTATTTATTTTTTGAAAGAATTATTTTTTATTTTTATTTTATTATTACTTTATTAAATATATATATATATATATATATATATATTTGTCTCCCTAAAGAAATCGTTTTTATTATTTATTATTATTATTATTATATTTTTATTAATTATTTTCTATTTTTCAAAAAAATTTATTTTAATTTATATATAATTTAATATATTTAACTACTTAAGTTTTGTTTTTATTATTTTTCAAATCAGGACTCTAGTTTGGCGTTTTAGTATGATGAAAAGATTAGAGTGTAGAATCGAATATGGACGAAAAAAACATTTTAAATCATTATGAAGGTGTAATTTTCAAAATGCTCCAACTAGTCACCTTTTTATACTGCACTATTATTATATGCAACATTTTTGTTTGACGAAGCGGTGAATGAGGAGTGTAGTGGAAGCTTGCGAAGTATCCTATTCAAAAATGATCCATCTCAGCATCAAAGGAGGTAACACTTCTCTAATTTAATCATTTATTGGACAACAGATGTTTGGGTTGGAGAGTTTCATGAAGGAGTGACTTTTAACACCTCTTTTATTTATATTTACGAGCAAGCCCATTTTGCTTTTGGTGTTCAGTAACATGGTTCCATTCTATAAGTATTTATAATATCTCGACTTACTTTTAATTGGACAATTTGCAGCCAAAAATTTTGTGTGTTTTGCTAACTCTGGTTTGAAAATTGAAACTGTCGATTCTATTGATGTTAGAATTGGTTCCTTTAAGTGGAGTGGATGATTATTTGAATTCTTGCTTTGCTTTCAACCTTTTATTTAACTTTTATCTAACCACACAAGAGCACATTAGGTTTCAATGATAGAATTTGAAAAACTGCGCAGCCTCCTTTACTTTGCACAACCTACCTAGTTTGGTTTGAATACCTTTAATGGTTAAGGATTGCTGTGGATGAAGGCCAATGTGTCTTCAAAGAAAAATAAATGAAAAAGAAAGAAAAAAGAAAAGAAGGAAAGAATTGCGCTTTGCCTTGAAACCAGGAAACGCGATTAAAGGGTATATGGCGAAAACCTTTAAAGCAGTGCCTAAGCCTTACTGGATTTTCAGTCACGACGATGTAGCTACATGGTTGGATGGGTGGAGTTTAGCAGAGTTGTAGATGCCCGGGTCTCGAAATCAATTAAGTGGGACGAAACCTGAAGTTTGTAATTGGTCCTTATGGAGCTTGGTGCCTAAGCCTTGGTGGTTGGGAGTCATCGGTAGATCCCAGATTACATGGACTTTGGTGGGAATTGATTCTCGACGGTATTACACCCTACAACACAAAATTTGATGGAATAAAAATTGGGTGCGATATTTAGGTTGGTTAGCATGCTAGGTGTGAAGTAAGTAAACTAGGTTGGGGAAGTTCAGTTTAGCGGGATTTATTGTTTGAGAAAGTGATCAAACCAAACACTTAAATTACAGTGGAAGTTTACGGTTGGTCTGAAGGAGGCTCTTTTAATACTCAATTTTGTATGGCATTCATTCTCTGTGTAATTAATGGACAAGGCTTTGATGATTTTTACTTGGGATTAGGCATTACTCATTCACACCCTTTTGAAGCCATTTTGTAGAACGTTATTTTGTTATAGTTTCTCATGTTTTTTATTATTTTTCTTGCATTGCTAAGGGACTAACAATGTGGGTTAGAAGTGTGATTGGGTGCACGAGTGTTATTTTAGCGTTGCCAATAAGTTTTGGCGCTTTGTGTACTAATTGTTACAAATGCCAATTAACATATTGGAACCACTATTGCATAGTTATTACAAAATTATTTTGTAGTTTTTACAAATTGGAAGCCAAATTATGGTGTCGTCCAATCATAACAAAGTGGTTGATTTCCATCAATTTCATATGGTTTTCTATCAATTTCGACAATGGGATGATATCAAAGCTTGAAGGAAATGGAGTTAAGTGGGAATAGTAGGCGCGGGAAGCTGATGGGAGCGTGGCGGGAACGGTGCGAGAGTGCGCTACATTTGGATATTTTTTTCGCTATCATAAGCGAAAATTCTCTATCATAGCGAGTTGCGTGCATAGCGGGTTGGAAATTTCGCTATGCACTGCGATTTCAGCATGATGGCAAAATTCCTTTATTACTGCGCATTTCTACTTTTGTTTTTGTGATCAAACGACTCAGTTTTTGTTTTCTCATTTCTACCCTCAACGTAATTATTCTAGTTTGGATTATTTTGGTATTTTCACATGTTTGTAAAAATTTATATAAGCCATTGTAAAGCTCTCTTGTTGACTAAGTTTTAAGTTTTAGAAGGAAATTGATTTTGTTTTTGGCTCTCATTTCTCTCTTCTCTCCTCTTTCTCCACTTTTTTTCTTGGTTGCCAGGCTTGCACTCAGGGATGACAACTTGGAGGATGAGCGGCTAAAACCACTTCTCCTTGAAGTAAGGCTGTAGGGTGGGATAAAAATTTCTTTGGTGGTTCCACTATTTTCACCTTGATGAGTTTTGACATTTGGTTCTAAATTTTCAACTCACAGGTTTTAAGCTTTTGATGTACTTTCTTTGGCGATACTTGGCAAGCTTTTGAGGTTGAGTGTATTCTTGGCTTTAGAATCTGAAGTAGCCATTAGTTGCTCTTTGAGCCCTTTGGAGGTAGTTAGAGTTATATTTTCCTTTGTAAATTGCATCCTCTTTTATCGTTGTAATCTTTAGGGTTCAGTGGATGCTTATTTTAGATCCATTGAGATTCATTAGTTTCCATAGTCTGTTGTAGGATGGGTCGAGGTGATGATTTCTAGGAACAAGTACTAAATAATGCTTTCTATCAAAAGGAAAATTATTAGAAGTTTAGTTTTAAAGCTAAATGAAGAAGATCCGGTTCGAAGGAGATGACTATATGTCATCTCCGGCTCTGAAATGAGCTTCGGGGACCTCTCGATTTGCCTTAGGACATACGCCCAGGTAGCCCATGCTTCAAGGAGTTCACATATTTTATTTCGCCTTATTTCGGTTTGCAAACACCAACCCCCTGTTTTTATCACCACCTTAAATCGAACAAAATTCACACCATTTTTGACTTGGCAAATCATTTTATGCGAGAAAAGCGTCCACTGTGTTTAGGCCACCAGACCACTATCTTTGAGTAGCTTGACTACGGCGATAGAAGAACAGGATATAAATTTTGTTGATTAGGATCACCTCTTATAGCTGCAGAATCATTTTCCTACAACTTACGAGGAAAAGAAATGTGGAATAAAATTTGGGCAAATTTATTTGAGTTGGTGTATTATTCTGAGTCTTAGCATTAGCTTGGTGGGAAAAACCGGTTTATTGTTAAAAACTGATCATATAAACACTTTGATTTTGGTGGAAGTTTTAGGTCGATTCCCTTGAGTTAGATACTTTTCTAAAACTTGATTTTGTATGACATTCATTCTCCCAAGATGGTTATTATGCGGGAGTCTTGTTGATTCATCTTTGAAGGCTAGACATTACTCACCCTACTTTTTGAAATACACCATTACACGCTCTCTCTGCACCATAATTGCTAGGACTAATGTGTTGGTTGAAGGAGTGATTAGTGCCCCGAATAGTCTTTATTTTTGAACCACCACTGTTGCTGTAGGTTTGAGCGTTTGAACATACTAATCAGCAACCGTCTTTCGATTGACACACGAGGTCACGACTACACTGCGATCGCATTTTGTGGCTATTTTGTTAGTTTAGCAAGCCTGAGTAGACTAAAGTCATTGGTCGACTCGAGCGCGAAGAATCAATGACTGGAGTTACGAATTCGAGTCAAAATTGGGCGAAGCAGAGAAAGGTTCAAAACCACTCGGAATTTGCGGGGTTGTAGGAATTTGCCAACAAATTTCTTACAGGTTATGAATTTTGCATTGCTCCCAATATCAGTTGTTCCCACTTTATGGCTTTTTATGACTTTTTCCTAAACTACCCTTTATGTATTTTGAGTGCTTTGCCCATTTTGTGTTCTCTTGTTACGGCTTATATAAGCCTCAGTCAAGGTCTATCGCTGTTTGATCTAGTAGCTTTTCTTGTAGCTTTGATTTTCTGGCTTTTCTTTGCTCTCTCATTTCTCCCCCTTTCTCTCATACTTGAGAGCACATGAGGATGACGACTCGAGGACAGTTCAAACCCTAAGTCGCGAAGGAGAATTTCTGGGAGGCAGCCCCTAGGTTTTGAGGTAATTGTTTGGTCACTCCTTGTTCTCAACAGTGATTCAGTGTCATTGCCTTTATCTTTCCTCTGAGGTTTGATCTTTGATATATATCTGATTGACCCGGTGCTGGCAATCTTTACAGGATTGGTGGAGCTTATTGCTGCGTCCGGAAATCTTAGTTACCCGATTATTTATGCGTAGGGTGAGTCCCGAAGGATCGTTCTTTGCATTGGGCGTGTGATAAATAAATCATATCTCGAAAAACTTGGGGTTTAGTTTTTATGGTTAAATGAAGATCAGGTCGGAAATGACTATAGGTCATCCTCTGACAACGAGGAAAGGACTGGGACTTCAGGTTATACTAGAGACATCAAGCCCGGTGTGAGCTGAGGGTTCTTTACATTTTGTTTCCATTCCATTTTACCAGCCCTTGATCCCACTTTGTTTTTACCAAAACCCTAAACCCGAATGGTAGAAATTCACCATTTTGAATCACTATAAATCATTTTGCGAAGAAAACCCATGTTTAGTTCGACTCTAGAAACGCTATCTTTGAGTAGCTAATTTCCTGAGTAGAAGGTATAGGTTTCTAAATTTTGTTGGTTCGGAGCTGCCTAGCTACATGTTTACGTGCGAATCAAATAGGTATTGAGAAAGTAAACTAATTAAAAGAAAAATATGAACATAATATCACTTTAAGAAATAAAGGAAAAAGAAGGAATAGGGTTAAAATTACTTGAAAAGAAAGACTAGCACAATCTACCTAAAATTGAATCTTAAATTCTACAACCTCGAAAATGAACCTATAAAATTATAAAAAACCAAAAAACTGATTTCTCTGTAACTATTCTGCTTTAAATCTACGCGCATCTTACCTTACCTCCTATTCTGTGTGCTTTTTGCTTTTAAAGTTGTTGCACCGGTGTTTGTGGATAGATAGAAATATGTATTTAATGACAATTATGACATTGTGGGCTTGTGGGGTCAAGGAGGCTTGAGAGTTAGGACTTTGTGGCTGTTACAGTTTACAGTTTGCAAACTTGTATTTTATTTTTTATTTTTAATTAATGGGGGGCCTTTGAATCAAAATATTACATGGGATAGAGGAAATTTTAATTTGGTTGGTCGCCCCTCCCACTGATTTATACTAAGTTAGCCTGCGGTTTGTGATACACCCGCCTTGAGAGGACAAATGAGTTGCAATATTTGAGTCCACATTCGAATTGAACATGGTACCAGACTTCGAAAAATTTGCCCCCTGCCCACTAGCTTCCTCATATTGGAGGAGAAGCTTCTTCATCACATTATAGATGCTGACTTTGAAAAATAGACTATTGTATGCAAAAAGAAGATCAAAAGCTGCCCAGTTGATCCACCTTACTCGCGCCCTTGAAAAGCCCCTCAGTTATGCTCTTTTTTGATCATGAGGATAACCCATAGCTTTGAGATAAAGTAGGGGGCAGTGGATCCCCTTCTTTGCCAATTCTCTCTTGTACAATGGGCCCTACTCCATACCAATTTCACGATACATTATATCTCACATGGAAACACTGCAACATCATAATGATCCATATGTAGGCCCTAACTTCACGCCTTGATCCTTTTAAACCCCAATCTATTTTGTTGTGAAGCATGCGAGTGTTGAGTTTTGGAAAATACATCAAAAACCTTTACCTTCACTCTTCTTTTCATATGGTAGACTCAGTTTGAATGCTACTAAAAAACGTTATAATAATTGACCTTCACAGAAGCAATGCTGATTCTTGAAGTAATTCGAGGCTAACAACTAACTGAAAATGATTTTTAAAACCTTGGCCAATATTTTGTGTAGTTATTCACGAGAGCGCTATTGGCTGTAATCCTTCATAGATTCTTCTAAGCTTCTCGTAGCCCGGAATCAAACATATGTTCATATTGTTCACAGTTGGAGAAGCTACAGTGTTATCATCAGCGTCACGATGGGATGTGTACCTCTGAAAAGATCCAAAGCAGTTGTTAAAGCGCTTGAGGTTGAATCCGTCGAATACGGCGATTTATTAGGAGCGCATCTATAACATCCTCCGCATCGCCAGATGGTGACAACAGCGTAACATTTTCTTCATTCATAACTCTATTATCAACACAATTTAGCACTTCATCATACTTACTAGTACTATTAGAAAATTGAGCTTTAAAGTAGTCAACTGCTACTCGTTGAATGCCTTCATTTGTTTAAACCCAATCTCCATTTTCATTGATCAAACCAGTAATCTCGTTATTCTTTTTTCGCGCTAAAGCACTTGCATGAAAGAAACGGGTGTTAGAGTCGCTTCTTGACGAAAATTTCGATCTTTGCCTCGATATGCCAGGTCCAAATCTATAGGACAAAGATGTTTCGACTCACTGAATTGCCTAATAGATGCCTCATTAGTTTTAAACTTGACAAACTCTAGCTATTTTTATAGTGTCATTATATAATTTGAAAAACCTTCCTTTCCCAGAATTAAAAGAATTTGCATAAGAGGTCAATTTTCTCACGGACGCACTCGACGATTCAAACCAAGCATCAGAAACGATTTGATTTAAATATGGTTCAAACAATGGCCATTTTTAAACGAATTTTCCCTCTTCTTTGCTTTTATCGGTCGCGAACATACATAAGAGAATTAGTGAGTGATTAGATATAGGAGCAATCAAATTGAAACAATCACATTTATGGAAGAAGATTTAACCAAGCACCGGAAGCCGACAACGATTGATTTTCTCTACCCATGCTAGTCACTGCCTCTTACGTGAAAGGGTAACCATCGAAGATGTGAATTTAAACCACGATCAGTCATGACTTCAGACCTGCAAAAGCGAGCATGATGCTCTACATTTCCCTTTTTAGCTAACTCTTCAAGTAGATCATTCATATCCCCTATCACACACCAGGATAGCGATGAACGAGAGTAAAGGGATCGTAGCAAGTTCCATGAATCTCGATGTCGACTTCTCTCTGGCATACCATAGAAACCGGTCAACCTCCATGTACCCCTGTCTTCATCTTCAATTTCTAAATGATGTGATGTTATGAGAAGCTCAAAACGCGGTGACTTTCCTCTGCTTATTTCAAAAACGATACACCACCTGGAGCCTTCTCATGCTACCATGGCATTATTAAGGCCATTTACCCTCGAAACTCTGTTTGTACTGTATTAACTAGAGGTTTCAAACAATAACATAACCATAGGCATGAGTTTTGCCTGCTTTACTTAGGGCATAATTTGCATAGGCTAACTTGATCCCTACTGATTCCGGCTAAGGCCAGCCAAATCATTGGGATGGGCGGGCTGTCCCTTAGTCTTGCAATAAGAACCATGTATTTGGGGCAGAAAATTTTGCTTATCTTTAATTTCAAAACTGGGTTTATCTACAGTCATACTATCAACTTGGGCCTCCAAGCCTGGCCTAGCCTTCATTCTCTTCCTATCTGCAGTTAATTAAAGGCCTACCTCCTCATCCACCACACTTAAACTTAAGTTTTTCATGCCCTTAACGACATCTTTCATATATGCACATTGATGAGTGTCTGGCTATATTTAAAATAAGTAATTTTAGTGTGTTTACATTCTGGATTTATTACTTAAATAGGTGATGTTTTTAGCTTCATATCTAATCTTGGTTTATGCTTTGATCTTCCAGTAAAATGGTGCAGCTGGAGCGAGTTGGAGATTTGGAGATGGAGATGTGGGCTGCTCCAACGTTGCGACGTTGAAACGTCACAACATTGAGAGCCAGTGACATTTAACCAGTCTTCATCATCCGACGTCGTTTGGATTTGTTTGCCAAAGTTTAAGAATAAAATCGAAAATGAGAGAATCGAGAAAGGGAGAATGACGTACGGACACAAAGAGGAGAAAAGGTAAAAATAGAGTTCATTTGTTTGATTTACTTTTTCTTGTCTTTCTTATTATAATATGTATGGATCCTCAAAACATGATGTATTATTTATCGATTATGAACTAATTCTTTAGGCTAGGGTTTTGATGTAACCCTAATCTTGGATTGATGGATTTGCATTAATTTATATATTTAGTTTTACTTCCTACAGTTATTGAATGTCTTATCTCTATATGAAATTCATACTTGTACTTGATCACTATAGGTATGCTCGAGCTAGGGTTTTGCGATCGAGAGGTGAGAAACCTTAGGGACATGAATAAGATATCGTATAATCAATAAGAGAGTAGAGATACCATGATTTTATACGTGGTAACAAGGTTTCTTGTAATGCATTGATGATCTTAGGATTTGGGGTGAGATGCAATGCGACCGGTATTAGGATAGGTGTTCAATACTTGAGAGAGATTGACATATAAAAGATCAAGCATGATAATAGAAGTATGAATCTCACGCAGGGATTCTGGTGTTCAATATCATCATTATTGATTGGGTGAAGTTAAAACCCTAGATATTTAATTAATTGCTACAAAAAAAAAATCTTAGTTGTCTTTAGTAAATTACTTAGAGAATCTAGCGGCTTAAGTTAATAGATCTAAATAATATTAGGGTAAATTAGTTTAGTAGTTGACACCCAAAACTCCTTGTGGGACGACCTTGACTCATCACTAGACTGCGTAAACTCGATGTGTGCACTTGCGCGAATAAGTCAGTTTATGTGAAATGTGGTTGGTATCAAGTTTTGGCGTTGTTTAAGATAGTTTGAGCGCAAGTGTCAGTGTGATATGTTTACTTAGACAACCACTTTGAACTGCTTTTTTAGTTTTTATCCAGCAAAATTCTCTTGGTATACGTTATTGGTGTTTCGGAGTTGGGCGCGTAGCCACGGAGAAGACGAGGGTGAGGGGAAATTAGAGCCGATCTTGGGTAAGTGAGCAAATCAGCAAATTTCGGAGACGAGTGTTAGTCGTGCATAACTGCTATCTCACTAACATGGAAGAGAATATAAAGCGGTTTGTAAATGTGAGGATTGTGGTGCCAGGGATGGAGATGGAAACGGAAATAAACAATGTGTAGTGAAGCGAGTGATTGACTGATGACCTAAATATCTTGTGATTTTTTACTATGATCATACAATATGTAATATGTAGACCTCGATTCAAGCGAATAATTTTGGCGAAGGTTGGCGACCTTCTACCATTTGCCAGTATTTTGGTTGTAATTTCTGCGCGGGATGTCGACCTTTCATCGACAAGCTTCCTCGGGTATGCGACAATGTGAAGTATAATGGGGTAACAGAGAAGGCCATATGTCTCTGTATTTTAGCTATCTTTGGTGATGGAAGGAGCCCGGTGGGTAACCACGTTACTAGATCACATATAGTTAGTGGAATTTGGGTCCATAAATTTTTGACAAATCTTGCACGCCTCTATTGAATTTGCCTGAATGAGGATAGAGATAAACAACTTTGCCCAAAAGGATAATGAAAGTTTAACTAAAACGTGGGACATATATAAGGAATTATTGAGAAACCAACATCATTAGGTTGACGGTGGATATGTGATCTACAATTTTTCTGTATTTGCAGGCGCTGCCCATGAGCAGATGGTTGACCACCTCAGTTCAGTGTTTCTTAAGAGACGACACAATAAGCTTTCGACATTGGATGGATATGAAATAAACCAAATTTTACCTTGATAATTATGAAAAAAATGATAAAAGAGGAAGGTAGCAGTGTTAAATCTTTGATGTGTTTGCTGATTGACACAAGTTTCATTATCACTAAAGTAGTTATAAGTGCAGCCTGGGGTGGCACCATTCAAACTAACAACAGAGTGGTATGTGAAATTTACTGAATTTGCCTGAGCAATGGATGGTGATTGGAAGCAATATGGAACAAAGCAGTACAGCTAGGTATAATAATTAGCGGTAATGAACTAGTATCTGAGGGCATGTTTCAGGCGAGGTTGGAGAATAGATTGAGCTACTTGGAAAATAAATCAAAACCTAGTGGGCTAATGAAAATATGTCTGACCTTGAGGAGAAGAGGGTAGACCCTAGGAAGAGGCCTTGGCTCATGTGATATGGCGTCTCATATTGTTTGGACGAGATGAAGGCGTTCCAAAGCCAACCTTAGCGCAAAACCAGTCGACGTTCACGAGAATCAAGGAGCCCAGTTTAGAAACCTAGAAGTACAAATAGGGTAGATGGCCTGATGTTGGAATTTGAAAGGCCTCGAGTTCATAAGAGTAAATCCATGAAGGACAGAGCATTGTGGCGATAACTGCGAGAAGTGGAAAGGAAGTAGGCGCACGGGACCCCCAGTGATTGTCGAAGAGGCAGCCGGATCGGTCCCAAGCGGAATATACAAAAGAAAAAAGATGGGAGAAGCCCCGATTAAACAATTATCTTTGAGGTATTGTGATGTGAAAGTGACGGCGCTCGAGGATCTAACCCATCATCCTTCCTCAAATTGAAAAAGTAGCTTATTAACGGTTAATAGTTGGAGGTTTAAGAAGTGCGATCCAACATCACCAGCGGTCTTGGAAGCAAATGCCAACTATCTCATAAAGATTTATGAAGATTTTGTGAAGAAATGAAAGTTGGAGGATTACAAGACCATTGCACTAATAGAATAGTGCATCATAGAAGGCTGCGGCGAAGATCTGAGCTTTACCATTCTACACCATAAATCTGGGTTTACACCGAGCATTGCCATGATATTGGAGCTAGCATTAAGCGGGCGCCTCATCATTTTAAAGAGATTGGGCTCGAGGAAGCCTAGCAACCGCGGTCTTTACGATTACTTAGTTGATCATGACATGAGAGGAATTATCGAAGATGTACTGGTGAAGGTTGATAAGTTCATCTTGCACCAGGACTTCCATTATCTTGGACATGGAGGAGAGGCAGGAGATACATATCATCTGGGTGAGATTTGTTTTCCCAGCTAGAAGGCTTTGGTGGTGTAAAGAGGGAGTTAAGCTTGAGGAGTGGGATGGGGAAGTTGGGTCGGTGTGTTTGGTGATAAGGCGTCAGTGAAGTTGACTGCGCTGTCATTGAGAGCATTGATGCTATAGAGTGTCTAACCATGGGGATCTGGGTGATCCCTTGAGACCCCAGCCTCCTACGAGAATAGTTGTTGTTAGATGATTAAGCAAGCGTATGTAGGTGGTGATTCCTTTGAGAAGAGCGAAGGAAGTACTACAGGCCTCTTGTCGACGGGTGGGAACTGATAATACCATCTGATGAAGGCACCACAGCATGAACAAAAATAGCTACTCGAGTATTTGCGGTATGCATATTTGGGGAACTCTTCTAGGTTGCTAGTCATCATCTCAGCATCACTAATTGAAGCCCAAGAGGAAGGATTTGAGGGTATTAAAGGGATCAAATTTTAGCATTCAGTTGGTCACTAGCCGACTTAAAAGGAATTCGACCTTCTGTATTGTACGTATCTTATTAAGAAGATGATTACAAGGCGTGATTGGGCTTGGGAGGACTAAATCTACGATGAAGGAAGTAGTCAAAAGAGCTTCAAGAGGTGGTGGATGTTGATTAATCTACTATTCCACGATGCCATGGGCGAGCCCTGAACAATTAGTTCAGAAAGGGTGAATGGTTGTTGTGAGGGCGACAATGTTTGCTCCCTTCAAGAATAGTGATTGGATGGGATGCATTGACATCATGAAAGTAAATAAAGGCCACGTAAGGACCTTCCCCACCCTTCCCACTTCTTGGATCGAATCTTTGGGCCAGTTAAATGGACATATTGTGCACAGCTTCCTTGATGGATACGGGCTGTCAGACGTGTGCAGGACAGAGATAAGGCGACCGCTTTACGTCTTGTGCGGAACATTAGCATTCCAGCGAGGATGCCTTGCAATACTAATGTCCTGGGGTACTTTTGGTGTGTGATGGCCATATTCTGGATATGGTGGAGAGGACAATTAAGGGTGTTTATGGATGACTTCGGTAGTGGAGCCTTGTTTGATAAGCGTCTTGACAACTTTGGGCGATCACTCAGATGTGAGGAGACCAACTTGGTTTTGAATTAGGAAAAGTGTCATTTTATGGTATGGGAAGGTATTGTCCTAAGGGCATAGAATTTCCGCACGGGGAATAGAGGTAAATAAAGAAAAAATATAAGTCATTGGCGCTACACCCCCCGCGCATAATTAAATAAGTAGCTATTGGATATCTTCAGGTTCTATAGGAGGTTCATCAAGGACTTTTCCCAAATAGCTAAGCCCATCTCAATTCTTCTTGTGTAAGGGGTGTCTTTTGAATTTGATGAAGCGTCTGACGAAATATACATACCTTAAAGAGGTGGTATGTCGAGCACCTGTTGATCACACGGATGCAGGGACTACCCTTCGGGCTTATGTGTGATGCAAGTGACTATGTCGTAGGAGTGATGTAAGGGCAGAAAAAGGACAAAGTTTCTTATGCCATCTACTATGCAAGCAAAACTTTGAACGAAGCACAACTCAACTATGCAACTACAAAAAAAGAATTGTTGGCAATAGTATTTGCTTTTGATAAGTTCCGACCATAATTAAGAATAAAGTGATTGTTCATACTGACCACTCCATATAAAGTACCTATTGACAAAGGATGCAAGCGGGGTTAATAAGGTGGGTGCTTCTACTACCAAAATTTGATGTAGAAATTAAAAGCGAAGAAGAGACATATAACTTAGTAGAATCGCCTCTAGGCGAAGGTCGAGGGCGAAGTACAGTGGCTTAACTTCCCTAGCCCATTTAGCCATTTTATGATTTTGATCCTAGTACCCGGGGGGTTTGTAGACTTTTATACTGTTACCTAGTGACCAGAGTAACCCCACGGTTACTATAAAGAAGAAGTTCTTCATCGACTTAAAGCATTACTATTGGGAAGCTTGGATTTCTTTACAAATGTCTTGTGGAAATAATTAGAAGATGCATCTGGGAAGAGATGAGATGGAGAACATACTCCTCATTGTCATTCAGCAATGGGGGGACATTTAGAAATCGAATAATGGCTAAGTGCTTTAGTCGAGTTTTTATTGGCACAGTATGTTCAGGATGCCGTGCGTTCGTTTACCTTATGATAGGTGCGATGGATGACAATATTTCAGAAGAATGAGGGTGCGACAGAGGTATCTTGGAGGTCGAATTATTTAATGTATGGGGGATAGATTTCATGGGTCCTTTCCCCTCCTCGTACAACAATAAATATATCTTGTTGGTAGTTGACTATGTGTCAAAGTGGGTAGAAGCCATTCCGACCTATACTAATGATGCAAAAGTGGTGATCAATTTCCTCCGCAGAAATATCTTGGGTAGATTTAGAGCTTCAAATTGATGTGATGAGGTAACTACTTACGCAATAGACTTGTTGAGAAGCTCTTACTCAAGTATGGAGTGCGCCATAAAGCGTGTTAAACACCACCCTCAGACCCGATGGCGATGGGAAGTCTCGAAGAGATAAAAACTATTCTTGAGAAAGCGTTTGAATGAGGTGAGAAGGATTGGGCGAGTTGGCGACCACATTTATGGACATGCAGACCACCTTGGCCTTGATAGGGATGTCTCATGCCGGTTAGTTTTGGAAGGGTTGTCATACTTGATGGAGCTCGAAACACACAGGCTTATTATGCATTAGAAGGCTCGATATGGATATGAAGGAATCTAGGAATAGCAGGCTCCTCGACTGATGAACAAGCGGTTTTAAGGGAACTAATGCATCACGAATGCCAAAATTTACAAGGAACGAACTAAAGCGTGGCACGACAAGCATATAGTTTGGAAAGAATTCGAGTTGGGACAAAGGGTACTACTATTCAACTTGAGATTGAGGCTATTCCCAAGAAAGTTGAAATCAAGGTGGTCATGTCCTCTTGAAATAACCTAAGTTCTACCTTATGGAGTTGTTGAGATCATGCACCTTGAAAAAGGGACTTTTAAGGTAAATGGGTAGAAAATAAAGCGATATTATGGTGGTGACATCAATATAGAAAGGCATTTGCTATGTGGACACACTACAGATGAGCGGTGAAGGCCGAGATTAATTGGATGGCTTATCGCCATGGAGACGTATAACAGTCAAGCTAACGACACTAAACGTAGAATTTGCCAGGAGCAGGCAGGCATTTGAAGTTTTTTCCTTCTTACTTTGGTCTTAGTTTTAAGTAGTGTTATTTTGTCTAATTTTGGAAATTTAAGTTTTCTCGGAATGCGCTGACTACTAAACTTTAATGTGTTTCTGATTGTTTATGTTTATGGTATGACACCTCGACCGCCACACCCATGAGATGTAGAGCAGGTGTCGCTCATTCATTACTGTACACTAATAGCATGTATCTTGAGATATAATGCGGTGGAATTTCAAAATATATTAAAGATCCCCTGAATGGGGAGGGTTGAAACATAAGCTTTACATTTGTTTCGTGACAAAAGAATATTACATATACAAAATAGACCAAAGTCTTGGTGGGCATATAACTATGTTGACCTTGGGCGTGAAATAGGCCTTCTTACCTCTGCTTCCATACTACACGGTTGGCTTGTGCTAAGCTTTACGCTTAGTGGGAATAAACTTCGTGGAGTGATAACGGATCATCACACTTCTATACACATGCATATATCTAACATATCATATCCATTTAAACAACATCCATATATATATTCATATATATCATGGTACACATTTCTTATCAACGTTCATATACATATCATATGTCGCCTTCAATTGTTTGTTTTATATTTTATGCATAATATTAAAAGTGATACAAAACATAGAGACTTAGAAGGCATTTATATCTGTGTAACAGATGATGTGGGCGCGACGTGATATCATTGTGCAGAGACAATGTATCTGGGCAGAAGGCATTTATAAGCCAATTCTGAGACGATTCGTTGATGTCTCTGGAGCTTATTTTTTCCCTAACCAGCATGCCATCTATCTCTGGTTCACAAAGAACCAAATATGTATTTTATGTTTTTGGCCAATATCTCATATTTAAATAATTATTATCTTGGTGATCATGTCACCAATGTTTACAATCATTTTATTAGTATCTTTACGTTTTATATCTCCCATTATATGCATGAATAACTCAGAGATTACCATCTTGTGCTTATAGAATCTTCATTATCATTCAAAATTCATCAATCTATATGGATGGATTCTAGACTCAAAGGGCTTTCCATAGAGTCCGAGAACATCGAGCAGATTCGAGCAGAAAGGTGTGTTAAGTTGAAACTGTGAAACAGTGATTACAGGAGTAGAACTAGTGGTCCTCTTCATTACTGGCAGTTTATGGACCTAATATGAGATTAGTTTGTCAAGCTATATGGATGGATTCCACCTGGAGCTCAAAGGAGCTTTCAAAAAGTCTAAGAACATCTAAAGCAGTTGGACGAAAGAAATTGTATTGTCAGAGTTGAGAAGGCTTCCTATGAAGCAGGTGAGCTAAAGGCGAAAGAACCGGTAAGATTTCATATTACTGTGAATTTTTGGACCTATATGAGTTCTAAAATTTGTCAGATATATATGGATGGATTACACATGCTCAAAAGGGCTTTCCATAGGGGGTCGAGAGCATCAAACTGAGTTCGAAACAAAGAGATTATGACCAGACAAAGCTTATGGTTTGGAGAAATTTTGACAGCATTTCCCCTAAAACCCCAATATTTATAAATATTCACTATTTGAGGATTACAATCCAGCCAACCCAGTCAAACCATTAAATGATGCAGCTGCATGGAAGACTTATGGTTTGTAACCCCATCCTACACAATTAATGGGTTGGAGAGTTTCCTAAGTCTAAAATTTGGGGAATCCATGCTTAGTTTCCTCTGACCCCAAATCAACCAAAAAACCAAACTAAAACAACTCCAAATCTAGTCTAAAATTGCCAAACACCACCAATATACCAAGTAGGGTTATTTTAGACCCAAATTCATCAAAAATGAGTTATGGTTTGATTTTTTTTTTTTTTCCTACCCAAAGTCAAAAGTCAATAATCCATACCAAATCATAGTTTCCATACTCCAGTAATTATTCTTACTCTGTTCCCTCACTAACAATCCATACCTAAAACCATAACAATCCATACAAAATCCATACAAAACTTAGTAAGTTCCATAAAAAATTATAGCATCCATACTAGTGTACAAAAAATCCATACCTTTCTTAGCTTCTTCTTCCTCTTCTTCTTCTTCTTCTCCCTCTCTCTACGTTTTGCTCTCAGCCTGTGTTAGTAGATATTTTGATCTTACTCCCACTATATTTAATTTTCCTTTTATTGCCTTTGGTCCTCAAAGTCCCATTTATTTACAGCTCAGGTGCCTGTTCACTTTAACCTATCGTCTTCTTATCTTATGACTTTATGTCCCATTTAGCCATTACAAATTTACCCTTGCTTCTTTAGGGTTTATCGGAGTTTTCACATTTTGAATTTTCATTCTGAAAATTCAAATTATACCTACAAAATACAATTTGTTTAAAAGCGACTAGGGTATATTTCAGGGTGTTTTCTTATAGATTAAAGTTTAGAGGCGAAGGAGGGTAACGAAACTCTTGCAGAGCCGAAGGATTTGGAAATTCATGCATGGAGTTTTCTAACACTTGGACAAATTTGGCCAAAATGCATGTTTTGAAGCTCTTTGGAACATCCCAACGTTGGCTCTCAACGTCGTGACGTTTATGCCTTTAGAACGTGAGGACGTTGGCTATCAACGTCGCGATGTTGGATTTTAAATTCTCTGGAACGTCGTGACATTGGCTATCAATGTTGCAACGTTGGATTTTAACTTCTTTGAAATGTCGCGACGTTGGCTATCAATGTCGCAACGTTGGATATTATTCCCCCTTTGGAAAGTCACGACGTTGAGTTTCAACGTCGCGGCGTCAGTTATTTTTTGGGCCATTCTGGAGCTGTAGTGTGACATTGGCCCGAAATGACATTGCCTCGATACCAAGAACCAGAGAGGTCATATTTTTAGGCACCCTCATTTGAAAACCTTAAACTCTCTCAATTGTTTTTGTAGCATCATCCATCAAAGATTCCGAGGCTTCGGTGAGATTTGGGGTGCGCCGTTGCTCATACAGACATCAGTGGATTGAAAATCACTAGATTTACCCCATCCCTCAAAGGTATTTTGGGTTGTTAGAGTTTTTGAGGATTTTCGGCATTACATTCAATTGAGATTTTTAGACCTCTTGGAGCTTTGGTTCAGGCAAGCGAGCCAGGTGTGGGTGTATTGTGGTCATAGGAGCTTAGGTTGTGTGTGAAGAACAGTATTCAACAAAGCACCCACCAAGTGTTCAATAACTTGCCTAAGTGACCCTGCCTCTTAAAAATTGAACTGAAAATCAACAGGATTTTAGAGATGGTTTGTTGATGGATTGGAAAAACTCAATACCTATCCTTAACCTTACCTACTAGGTTAAACCACTGTGAGTTCAAAAAGGCAAATTGACCTGGAGTAAAAATGTAGAAGAACCTCTCATGATTAGTGTGAGGATTTGATAATGTGGGAAGTAGCCCAGAAAAGTTTAGCCTCATTTCAAATGGAGCCAGCTATTAAAGGAAAAAGGTTTCCACTATCACAGGGACTTCTTCGCAAAATCATCGCTGATAAAGGGTGGAGGGCATGTCAGCCCCCAGTACATTTGCTACAATGGTAGTGCGAGAATTCTATGCCAACCTAGCAGATAGTGTGGTGAAAAAAGTCAGGGTAAGAGGGGTGTTGGTAGATTTCAGTGCGAAATCTATCAATCAGTTTTATAACCTAGAGCTAGTAAACAATGAAGCTTGTGATAGGCTGGGAGGCTGACTACCTTGGGGTGCATCAGTTGTACGATGGCCAGAAATTGGAAAGTTAATAATGAAGGGCATACGGTGCCTGAGCCCCAGGCTTTCGCCGTATGCCTCTTCGGGGGCCAGGTGCTCGGGTTTGAAAGGCGTCCGCAAAATTTTCTTTTCTTTTTTGATACTGGCTGAAAGTGTTTTATTCAAGGGTCTAACCTATTAAAGGTGGTCGATACGGTACGGGCCTTTGCGGGTTTAGGAGGCTAGGCGGAGTTTTCGGTTATTATTTGAAACTAATGTACGATTATTATTGGCTAGTTAGGGGTGGAAGAGAAAGGTTGAAAGCGATAAAAATTCCGTGATCATATTTCGACTAAGCATGGAGACGATCTGGGTCAAGATAAATGGGCCAATGTTTGGTACCAAAACATAAATGACAAAAAAAAATTTACAATTTTGGCTGGCTGTGAGTGTATGGTATATATGGTATTAAAATATGACTATATTTTTCGGCTTTACAAAAACGATAACTCGAAAAAGAGATTAACATTAAGCCTTTGAAAACCTGAAAATGGGCTTGTAAAATAATGTTCAACCGTAAATGTAAAGCCCTTCCTTGGCTGCTCTCCCCTGACCGTGTCACATTGGCCTCAATGGGAGCGGATTGAAAGCGAGGAAGAGTCTTACCTCACTCGATAAAATGCGCGGTGGTGGATGTCAATCTCATCTTGGCGAGTGGGGAAATTTGTTGTCGTTTGGAGGGCGCTATCTCTTTGTTGCTCTTTGCTGGCGGTGGTAAGCTACGGGAGGTCTTTGGATGAGTAGAGGCTACTGGCTCCGTTGGAGGATGAGTTGAAGACGTCTGGGTAGGCACTAATGGAGAGATCGGAGGAAAGCCCAGGTGACTTTGAATCTACATGAGGATTGCGTTGTTTTGTGAGAGCATGGCCATGGTCTGAGCAATGACGGCCTCTATGCGCGTCATCCTCTCTGTTAGAGCTATATGGGTAGCGTGAAAATCTTGATGTGGCCAGAAAAGCGGCGGACTGCGTCACGTAATAGTGAAAGTCGGGGATGCATGAGATATGTTGGGTGGTGATGGCGTCTTTGGGTCGGTAGTCCCGAAGAAGGCCCGGAGGCCTTTGGAGGTCTGCGAAGAAGAGCGACGAGGGCGGTGTGGCGGGTGGCTGGCAGGCGTGTGGATCTTGGAATCTAGGCTCTCCAAGTGTGCCTACGGAGGTGCTGATCCTCTTCATGATGGCCATCTGTTTGGTGATCCTCGATTTGGGTCTGGGTGAGGTTGAGGGCACCGGCATAGTATGCCATTTCGTGATGTAGCCTCGAACTGACGCTCTGGCGGGAGGCTTAGTAGGAAAACCAAGGTGCTTTAACACCTGAGATAGCAGCCTCGAAAATAGGAGGGGTATGGACTCAGCTCAGCTAAGGTTCCTGCGGTGGACCTTGTCCTCAGAAACAGGAGTGTGATAAGCTGTTAATTTGAACAGCCCTCGGAGATATGATGGGGGCCTCAGAATGGGTCCTCTCCTGCACCAACATCTTTGCAGGTGGAAAAATATTGTTCTGATGCGTGGTCAATTAGAAGCATACTCGGAGGAAGCTACCTCCTGAATAGGATGGATCCTGCTGCTGCATCCCTGGATAATAGGTGAGCCATCTCCTGATGTGAGGGATGGGACCATTGTCTAAACTCTACCGAGTTGGAGAGAGAGAGGACAGGAAGATTGAATGTGCTTGACGATATCGTGGCCGGAAGTGTCCCTCCACGACCATCAATAGAAGTGTAGCGATGGATTGAGAGAGATTGGCGGATGTCATGTGTGTTTAAAACTACGATCTTGGGGGTAGAAAAACTTGCGTGGAGTCATGAAAGGCTCCAGGGAGTACCGGTGCACAAGCTGCATGGAGTCTCTGAGCTCAGGAGAGGCGGCAAAAGTAAGGATGTCATAATATATCTCATCATGTAGGTGCCAGCACTCTCTGTCTAAGTTGCACTGGAATAGGACCATGGTAGAGGGGCGGGGCGGAACCGCGCCCGGACAAGAGAGCGAGGGACGAGTCACGAGATTACTTGTTTGTATTTTGAGTGGTGATGAAGGAAGCTCTCTAAGGCGGGGTGGAAAGATTCACGGGCACGATGTCGAAACCCTCTGGAGGCGGGAACCTCTGGAAGGCCGAGGTGTGGATGAGATGGAGGAAGTGAGTGGCATGTCGCCCTGTGGGGCGAGGGCGATGGGGCGGGCGGGGACGCGGTGGCAGCAGGCGAAGGGGTGGGCACATGCCTTGTGGGTTTGGAGGAGGCGGCGTTTGGGCAGTGACGGAAGAAAGGGTGTGGTGCTTGTGGGTGGTGAGGATGGCTCACTCAGGGCTTATGGGAGAATTTGTATGCCTGCCCAGGTCTCGCCATGGGCTGGATCATGGCCCAGGGAAGAAAAATGGAGAAAAGAAAATGGGGGAAAGGGAGGGGGGTTTGTTCTTCGGGGAAATGGATTTAGAATGGAGGTTAGGGATGTTATTATAGAGAGGGTTGGGAAGTGTGAAAGGTTTGTATAACATTATCTAATGGGCACTAAAAACCAAGGTTCAAAAATCGAGGAGACATAAATTGGAGATGCAGGAATCGAAAAACCACGAGAAGAAGAACAAACATAACTAAAGGGACATAGGCAACAAATTTCGCACCTTTGCGAGGAAATTCGTTCATGAAGAAAATTCGGGTATTTTGTAAATTTACAACAGAGATATTAGGACATGTATTTGCAAATCAACCTAGTCAGCATACACATAAACGAGAACACCAAAATTAGTAGAAAAATGACCTCTGACCGAACTTAGAAAGCACAAATATGAAAATTGAAATAGATTAAACAAAAATCTAAAATATATGGAGTGGCTTTTTTAGTTTCCTCAGAGACCAAGCCCACTTAAGGTGTTACTTCAGACTTGTGGAGGATCAAGGAGGGAGAGCTCCTCCTTGTCTACTATGAAATGTGCTGCATAAGGCTTGAGCCTTTGGCCATTGACTTTGAATACCTGTTATCATGGGTTTAACAGGTCTTTATCATTAAAGTGGAACAGTGGATAATAGATAGACGGATTCTTGACTTGAGCTTACTTGGAAAAGGTGAAGCTTAGGTCATAAAGCAACACTTGATCTCCTTGCTTGAAATTTTCTTATCAGTGATCATGCCATTTCTTCAATACATCTTTTGCAATCTTCCAGTTCAAGTGATCATTTCTCCCAGCTCTTCTAACTCATTGATATCAAGTAACCTTTTGAGACGGCTCTTCCAGTGGGTTTAGCTTTTGATTGCCCGCCATGCCGCCCTCATTCAATCTCTATTGGCGGTGACATGCTTCCAGACGGGGCGATGGGGACATACCCGGGATTGTCTTAAGTATCTGCGGCGCCCGCGTAGTGAATCTAGCAATTTGAGATGCAATCTCTCTACATTTAGATTACTCTTTCATCAATATAGTCTTGATTTCCTTATTGGCGAGCTCTGACCACTAGTCTGAGGATGGTAAGGGGTGGCTACTTTGTGTTTTACCCCATATTTAGCTAGGAGGTTTATTAAAGGCAGAACCTCCATCACTAATTATATTTGGAACCCAAATCTTGAAAAGATGTTTTCCATGAAATTTCATTGCTACCTTAACTTATAGTGCAATACCACAGACTATTGACCAGCCAGACTCATAGTCAACCCCCGCAATATGTATATGTATCCAAAAAGAAGCCGGGAAATGGCCCCGTAAAGTGGTGCTGACATGAATAGTCTTCTAAGAATTGGGTTGAGGCATTATGTAGTGGCAGAATCTTCTCCGTCTTTGGCATTTTGTCGCGTCACGGCATATGTTGAGCGTCCTTGAAGAGGGAAGGCCAATAAAATCAGTTAGACACCTTCAGCAGCGAATTTTCTGGAAGCAAGCTGACCTCTACATGCATTTTCATGGTAGTAGTGAGTATTTACCTTGCTGTCTTCTCAGTTTTATCTTCCTAATTATCGTCGGCCTGATATTTGAGCGAGAATGGCTCTTCCCGATAGAATGGATTTTGCAAATAAGAGCTTCTTGTTACTGTTTCACTAAGCCCGGTATTTCTCTTGTGCGAAATTGGCAATGTGAGCATCCATGGGCCTCTACTAATGACGATGACTCTCGGAAACTCATCTGATTGGAGGTTGTGGTGTTCTGTGTGCTATGGTTCAGTCTCGAGGTGATCAGCCACAACATTCTCCACTCCTTTTTTATCTTTGATATGTAGGTTGAATTCTTGGGACGAAGGGATCAGTCTAATGAGTCCTAGCGCATCTTTCTTAGTAGGAGGTACTTTAAGGCCCCGAATGATCTGTGAAAATTATGATGTCAGACCTTACCAACTATGCACAAAATTTATCCAAGGCATAGACCCTTGCGAGCTCTTTCTCTGTGGCGAGTGGATTCTCTGTGCCTGACTAGGATTTTGCTTGCATAGTAGACCACATAAAGTTTCCTATCTTCTCTGCAGGAAATTTGCTCCTATGTGGATCGCACTCGCATCGCATAACCTCAAGAGTAAGCGCGAGTTGAGGACCTCTTGTGATGGGTGGTTAAGTAGGGATTTGAGCTCCTCGAAGATTCTTTGGTCCTCCATCGAAAATTTGGCATCCTTTTCAGCGACATAAGAGGTTTAGCAATTTTAATCTTATTGAACCTCTCAGGCACATATCAAGAAGGTATCTCTTGTTTTCATTTGCCTGGGAGAAGAAGAGAGTTTGGAAGTAACCAAATTTTCCTTGTCAATAATTTGTTGGATATGATGTCGCCTGATCCCTTGGTTGACCATAAAATGGCATTTTGATTCATTTTAGTACCTCCAATGCACTGTGTAGGACAATTTCAGTTTATCGAGCATTCTTGAAAACTACCCTATATCTTAGTGATGTGTCATGCCGGGCCTCCATAATCTAAACTCCCACCATAATAGCAAAATATTGAGCAGCATCTACGGAATGTAGCAAGGGCATTGCATAGGCGAAGAAGAAGGGGCATTCTTAAGCATAAATTGTGAATGGTGGAGGTGAGAGCTAGTCTTCTCTTGGTCTTCTGTTGAGATCTCTATTTGGAAGTAGCCTGAATAGTCATCTAAAAAGCAGTAGAAGGGGTGCCCATAAATTCTTTCAAGGAGATGATCCACGAAGGGTAATGAGAAGTGATCCTTTCTTGTCACTTCATTCAGCCTCCTATAGTATTACATGCCCCTCCAGACACAGTGGTAGGCGAGTGGGCACCTTCTCCTTTCTCTCATTATTGATTGGTCACCGTATTTTTAGTCTGACTTAGTTTGGACTCACCCGAGTCTTATCGGATGTAGATGTAAAATGATGTGACTGTGATTTTTAGAACTCTACACGTACCACTTCTTGCATATGAGGATTCAATCTTCTTTGTGGTTGCCTTACTGGCTTTGCTTCCTTTTCCAAGTAAATGTGATGGGTGCAAACCAAAGGGCTGACCCCCTTTAAATGAAATTTTTCCTGATAGCTTGTTTGTTCTTAGGGACCTACAATGTAGACTATTCTCCTGTGAGGCATGGAGCAGTGAAGAGATAACAACTGGGCATTGGTCATACTTTAATTCCAAGGGTAGAGGCTTGAGATCAAACTTTTGAGGCTCATTGGTTCCTTTTTTTTCCTTGTCTTCTCATTAGCGGGACTTAACTTCTCACGTAGCCCGTGTCTGAAACACACGGTTCTGACTGTACCAGTTCACAAAAAAAAGCGACATCTCCTGTTGACATATGTTCTTTCTGTATTCTTGCTGACTTTATTCTTCTAGAATGTCAGTGCGTGACCTATACCCAGACCCTCTTCCCGGTGTAATGTAACTTTCAATGAAAATAGTGACTCAAATCCTTCTTGAATATAAGTTGCATAACTCCATTTCGACAAATTAGTAGATTGCATTGGTCGTGGCTAAGAATGGTCTTCAGGATTATAGGCACATAAAACTCCCACTTTTAATTAATAGTTCGTATCAAACACAACAAAATCTGGGGATAGTAAATTTGTCCACTTGTATCAACACATATCCCACGGTGCCCGCCCGAGATTTTTATGGATGCATGCGGGTTGTGGTGGTGGTGGGCTTAAGCTCTCCCGAACCAATGCAGCCTGCGGATAAGGCGACGGGTTGACAACGGCTCCCAAGTCTAGCAGTGCCTTCTCTACACAAGTTCCCTTGATGTTCACCGAGATAGTAGGACAGTCCGGGTCTTTGTATTTCATTAGGGTCTTGCAACGAATGTGACTTGTTGCATCGGGAAGGCCTTTTGTCAACATTTAACCATCTTTCACGAATTGCACCGATCCTTTAAAAATTTTCACGTAAGGGTTAGACCACCAATAAATTCATATCAGAGAGATCGTTGACTTTCACTTTCGTTATTCGGATTGTTCAGTTCATTATATGCCCTTTTGGTGTGAGAAAGGTGAGTTATTAACATTCTTGTTTGTATCTTCTTGATCACAATTTCTTGTTGGCTTCTTTCTCATGCCTTATGATTGAGATGCATTGCTCAAACATCTTACCATCATAAGTGATAGCTGGCGAAACTAATATTAGGGAGTTGGTTCGCTAGAAGAAGAGCTGGTCGTGCACTCCTGGGATTGTTTGTGTGGAAGAATGTTCCCTTTATCTTTACACTATTAGGTGATGATCTGAGAATTTAATAATACAGTTGTGAAATTGCAAGAGCTTAATATGGGTATAAGTTCTGAAATCTTATTAATTGTGTTTTTCTCTTATCATGGTCTCTGATTAAGCGAGCATTCTACTTTGCTTTTGTTCTTCCTGGCTACCCACCACTTTGTCATTCAACCTAAGCTTGCTCAAATGGAGATGAGATGATCAAATATGGTCAGGATAAGAACCATCTTTGTTCTTTGTGCACAGGAAGTATATATTGAAACTTGGTTTCAGAGCGTTGGATGATTATTTGGTGGGATTATATCATGTTTTATCATGGACATTATTTGGTGGCTTGTATTGGCCCAACGTGGCTTGTTGACCATCATATCCCTTACAAAGGCGATTAGGCGGTGCTCTCATGGTATCTAGGTGAATTTAGCAAATGAAACACGGCACAGACAAAATGAGTGATGTTTGTTTCTGCTGCAAATCATGTTGATTTCTCTATCTACAGCTCCTCAAACTTTCTATTAAGTTCAGATAACATCTATTCATATGCCGAAATTGTTACATGCCTCATACAGTTGATTATGGGTCCTCATTATCTTGCCTCTATGGGTTGAGTTCATCCCCGAAGCTTTGGATGTTCTACCATAGTTGAAGTCATGACCTTGGATTTTGTGGAAGCCTCCATGATCTCCGATAATTGCTTCATAGCGAGGGGGACATTCCATCATAAAAATGGTTGACTAGCAACCATGTGAAAACAAAACCATGATGAGAATGACATTTGATGGTTTCAATACCTTTACCGACTAACGGTAGAGTACCATTTCTTTGGGTACAGTAAAGTGTAATTGTATCTTCGAATGATTGTGTGTGAGAATAAATTTCTTTGAACTCAACAGCCATCTGACGATAAATTAGGATGGTCTGGTACCGAAAGGTTCAGACCAAAATCCTTGTAACCATGCAAAGTGGAAAAGTTCTAACCTCATTCAAGTCGAATTTATTACAGCTGATTGAAATTTTATTATATTGAGACCCCTATTTATATAGTTTGATTATTTTTATTAACACTAATCAATTCTGTTATGATTTACATTCAAGTCCCTACTATTTCTTGGTATTTTTGTGGCAATTTTGATTTTACTAGCGTGTAAAATTGTTAATCCAACAGAAGATTCTGATGAAATGGTGCCAAATCAAAGATCGAGAAGGAAAGAAGAAGCCCGAAAATGTGAAAATGAGCCTTTATGGGAGTGCTTTTGCCCACTTTATAACTGTGCATCCTGGTATGTTCTCGTGATTCTGTTCTCACGCATTTCACGCCTCGATTTTTGTGCGTTTTTGTTTCTTCCTATTTTTAACCATGTGACAAGCTTTTGTTTTGGTTTTTTTGGTAATTTCATATTTTGCATTGCATAAGCCTCGAGTGCAGCCTGAGTGCTCAACTTACTTCAATTAGTGACCAAGCGGGGCGACGGAGTTTGGTGTTTGCTATCTTCACCCACTTTCTTTCATTTCTTTTCGCACCTGTTTGCAGAGCACTCTCTTGGGGATGACGACTCTCGGAGGATGGTTTGTGAGCCTCTTCCTCCTTGCTCAGATGGGGCTACTAGAGCGAAAGGTTTGGGAGGTAGCGCCCGATTCCCACATTTTTTAACATGCATTTTTTTGGTTGTTTCGTTCTTTGCTTCTCTATAGGTTAAAATCTCTGTATACTCTATTAATGTATTTGACAGCTTTTTGGGGTTAGTGGATTTCATTAGATCCTTGATACAGTTGATTGTCTCTATTAATTATTATGGGTGGAAGTTTTGAGATGTTTTTCCTTGTTAGGACATTGTACCTATTTAAATGCTATGTTTCAAAGGAATGTAGGGTTTAATTTTAGCTAAATGAAGATCCAGGTTAGAATGACTTTATATGTCATCCTCTGACGAGGAAAAAATACGGGACAGTTTGCATGGCTTCAACCCGGTGGCGAGCACTTCAAGGGGTTTTATTTTCTGGAGTTTAACTTGTTTTTTTATTTTTAGTTTTTAAACTGAGAACCTCTGTTTTTACCAAACTGAAAATCGAGTGAATTCACCATTTTGAATCCGCATGATGTTTATGAAAAACCATCTTTGTTTAAGACCTGTATTCTCTTTGTTAGTTTTTAAGTGTGGGACATAGGATATAAATTTTGTTGATTCAATACACCTCTTTGTGTAGAGTCAATCAAATGGCGTCGTTGCCGGGGAAAGTTAATGAAGGAAGTGGCATTTATTTTTGTTTTTATTTTGAGCAAGCCCATTTAGTGATGTTCGGTGAAACTACTTTAGTTTATCATACATTAATTTTACAATTACCACTTTTTAATGGTTTTAACCTTTTCAAGTTTGAAAAGTTGAAACTTTGTCTAGTGCATCTTTGTGGATTGGTCCCATTCTAGTTGGAGTGAATGATTAGTTGAATTCTTGTTTAACCTTTTTTTCTTACGCTGTTCAACCAGAGCTTTGTCAGTTTTGATGATAGGCTGAAAAAATGAGCAACCTCTTTACTTTGCATAACTACCTAGTTTTGTTGATCACCTTTAATAGGTTAAGGACCCCATTTGGAAAGAAGGCCATTGTTCCAAATGAAAAGAAAAAGAAAAGAAAAAAAGAGGAAATTGCAGCGCTTTTGCCTTGGGAAACAGAAACGCAGTTCGAGGGTTTAGCAGTAAACTTATGCTTAAACACAGTGCCCCTAAGCTAGCGGATTTAGGAGCCATCTGAGCTAGTGCTTTCTCTCTCTACATAGGTGGATAGGTGGAGTTTAGCAAGTTGTAGGTGCTGGAGTTTGAAATCATTAGGAGTAGGGGTGAGCTTCTGAAGGTTAGTGGTCGAAAGATTATATGACTTGTAGTGTTGCTGGTACAGTGGGTTAGTCATCGGTAGATCCCGTTACATGACTTTGGTGAGGTGAGTTCACCGGCATTGCACCCTCTGGCTAAAGGGTATAGGAATAAGAAGTGGGTCCACGATCTATTTAGGTTAGTTAGCATCTTTGCGTTGTGGCGATGCTTTAGGTTGAAGTGGGTTAGTGGTTTATTGTTGAGAACTAATCGACAATCGCCCAGGTTTTGGTGATCTCGTTTGGTTATTCAACAGCGAAGGCTATTTTAATACTCGATTTTGTATGGCATTCATTCTCTCGAGATAGTTATTAGGGTAGGTTTTGATGATTTTTTACTTAGGGTTAGGCATTACTCATTCCATGACCTTTTGAACTTCTGACCTTTGTAACATAATTTTGTTATCGTTTTGTATGCTCTTTCTTTCTTTCTTTCTTTCATTCTGGGGACTAGCAATGTGTAGGTTGGGGGGTGTGATTGAGTGCGAAAAAAGTCTTTGACCCCAGACCCTATTTATTATAGGTTTTTAAGTGCTTTTTGTGTACTAATCATTCTAATTAACCCAGATTTACATTAAGATTTTCTTTCTTGTTCAGCATTTAACTTGGAAAATTTTCAGGTTTTGCGAGCTAATTTACTTCCCCAAAAAATTGTTGGTCGATCCAACAGAAATTCTGTAGTCGAACTCGGCATTGCAAATCAAGATCAGAGGAAGAAGAGCAAAATGTGAAGAAAAATGGAGCAACTGCGGGAGTGCTTTTTGCCTTGCCTTGTCGTCATGCGATCTTGTTCCTCGTGATGTTCTCATTTCGCATAGTTTTTTGTTATAATTTTTTGTTTCTTCTATTTTAGCAACATAATGACGCTTTGTTTTTAGTTTTTGGTAATTTCATATACTGCGAGCATAAGCCTCGATTCTGTGCAAACTAACTTCACTTCATTCGGTAAACAAGGCGGTAGTTTACCGTCGTGGCTTCCTCCTTTCTCCCACTTTCTTTCATTTTCTTTTCCACTTTCTCGGCGCCAAGCCTCCTCTGGGGATGCTTTCTTCGAGAGGATGGTTGTGAACCCTCTTCCTCCTTGAAGAGAGAGGAGGGACTCTTGAAGCGAGTTTGGGAGGCCATTGTGGTTCCCATTGTTTTTGCGCATTTATGGTTGTTTACGTTCCTGCTTCTCATAGGTTAAAATCTCTTAAGCATGCTCTCTTTAATGTGTATTTGGCAAGCTTTTTGGGTTCAGTGGATACTTTCATTAGATCCCATGATCTTGATTAGTTAATCTCTATTAGTTATTGTCGGGGTAGGGTTTTGAGATGTGTTTCCTTTGTTGGGACATTTGTATGCCTATTTAAATACTACTGAGGAAAATCATAGGTTGGTACAGTAAATGAAGATCGGTTCGGAAATGACTATATGTCATCCTCCCCAACGCAGGAAAAAAATACACAGGAGGGACATGTTGGTTGCCTTAGTACTAACCCGGTGGCGGAGCACTTGAGGGGTTCTATTTTACATTTTAACTTGTTTTATTTTTAGTTTTAAACCACGAGCCTCAACATTTTTACCAAACCTGAAAATCAATTGAAATTCACCATTTTGGTCACGACCAAATCATTTGTACGAAGAAAACCCGTCCACGTGTTGTTTGAAACACTGGCAGCTATGCTAATTGGTTTTGCTACGGCAGTAGGATCTTAGGATATAAATTTTGTTGATTCCAATACACCTACTATGGCACGAATCGGTAGCATCCTCCTTGAAGGTGTTGCATACTTCCTCAAAGTCCCGGATATGTGTATATGGGTTCTCACTCTCCATACCATGGAAGGTGGGGAGTAGAGGCAGAATGTAGGGCCTAACAATCAACTATCCTCTACATTTGGGAGGCACAATGTGAGGGTGCATATATCTGCTTGGGGATCCTGTGTGTCCCATGGACTATATCACATTGGGATTACTGTATCACTTGTTAGCTCTGCAGTTCCTCGGAGTGGAGGCTCCATGCGATCCAATGTTCAAGCTCACTTCACGGCCTTGTTCTGTGAGCCTTTGAATTCTTTCTACTTTTCACTGTGTGTTCCTATCCATTTAATTTTATATAAACTCTATGGATGAAAAAAGAAAAAACCTGCGTTTATGAAAGCAACACAAACTCTTAAAAAAGCTATTGTTAACTAAAAAAAAATCATATATGGACAGTAAAAGAATTGACTCAACCCAATAGTGAACTGCTAGGTAAATTGAAAGAGATAAAAGTTCACCAATACTTGTAATGAGGATCACAAGTCTAACAGATCATTACTTGCACTAAGGCACCATCCCCAGCAACGACGCCATTTGATTCGTGGTGCACGGAGGGTGGTCGGGTCGACAATATTTGTTATAAACCCTAATTCCTCCTATTTGTGGTAGTCCTGGCTACTCACAGGCATAATAAGCTCCCAGAGATTAGAACACAGGGATGGTTTTCTTAGTGTGAGTGACTTATGAGTTGATTGAAATGGTAGATTTGGTTTGAGTTTTAACCAAATAGTGGATTTTAGTGGTGGAAAATTGAAAATAAAGTGAAGTGAAAAATATAAAAGAGAACTCCTTGAAGCATTAGGCGCTCTTTGGGTTTAGTTCAAGGGTATTGAAGGGTTCAGGTCATTTCATAGGTGGAAGAATAACCTCTAATAATAGTCATTTCCCAGGATCTTCATTATTCACAAAAACCTAAACCTGTGATTTTGCTTTTGAGATGGCATTCATTGAACGTCATTACTCTGGACGGGTCAAGAAACAATACGACCATCTTGATGATAATATTAGCGATAATGAATCTCGATGGATCACTTGATAAGCATCCACTTTGAACCTAAGGTACCAAGTACTGATCGTTTCAAGGTGCATTGAAAGAGGTTTGAACCCTAATTATAAGCAGAAACAATCATAATAATCTGTGTTAAAAGCAGAACCTGTTCTATAGATCCGTAACGATATTAGCCACCCCTCTTCCAAGGATAAGGGGTTTAACCATCATCTCACGAGTTTATTATCTCAGAGGGTGTTTAGCGACCAAGTGAGAGAAAATGAGGAAATTGGGAGCGGGGAAAATTCAGTCGGAAGAATGTATTGATTATTAACTTGACTGGAGTTCACAGTTTAGCTTCAGAAACTTATATCACCTTTCGGCTATGAGAAATTACAAAAATATATCAACTATCTACTATTACATTAAGGGTAATTGATTAGTCCCCAAAGGGGTGTATTTGAGCCACATTTATACCTGGGTTTTTGAGTGCTTTTGCTTTTTCAGCTAAATCATATCAATAATACCAATTAGTATTCAGTCTTCTTAGTATCACTTATCGTTTAGTTATTTTGAGATTGTTTTGTAGTTTTGCATACCTTGAGTTCAATATCGAAATATGTGCTGACATGAAGATCAGAACTCATTATCAGCCTTGGTATCTATGAAAGAAATTCAAGAGAATGAAGAGCAAAGTGAGAAAAGAAATGATGCGATAGAGGATCACACGTGTCTGTGGTGAAGAATATCTAAACCAGGAATTTTTCTAAGTTGAAAATTTATTTGGGATTAAATTATAATGCGAAAATTGCTAGGCTTCAAAATTAAGCTAGACCTTGTTCTGTGAAATTACACCTTTATTATCAC
Source organism: Tetrastigma voinierianum (assembly GCA_016808115.1). Classification (NCBI taxonomy): domain Eukaryota; kingdom Viridiplantae; phylum Streptophyta; class Magnoliopsida; order Vitales; family Vitaceae; genus Tetrastigma; species Tetrastigma voinierianum. The sequence goes on from JAEQBH010001503.1 coordinate 123,979, forward strand.
TAAAAATTTAAGCTAAATGCATTTGTGTGTGAAATTACTTTGATTTGGCAGTACGATTCTATATCTAATGTGATTTACTCATAGTGAATTTGCTTCTCTGTGAGTGATTGCTAGAAATCTCCTACACATTGTCATCCTTTTGTAATTAATGCAAGCTGAGCTCATTTTGGTGTATTACTTCCTTGTCCATATTTTAGCCAAAATGTTAGGCTTTCTTGTATTTTCATACATTGATTGGTCTCTCTCATAAACCCCAGTAGTTTTGTAACCCTAAAAACTTGGAAGTGATCTTGTGTTCAGTTCCCACTTTATTAATCTCATGACTCATTTGGGTTTGTTCTCTCTTCTCTCTTCTTTCCTTTATTTTCTAGGCTATTGACACCTCTTGGTTAATGACCTTGAGATGTGACTAAGCATTTAACTGAAGAGGAAGGTATTTAGCCAGTTGTGTAGAGGCGATTCACGGAGTTGTCCTTATGTGTAAATGATACAGTCTTTGTATTTATAGGCTCCCATCTTCCTCAAACTAGGGTTGAATACCATTTAAATATTATTAATTTGTAATACTTACACCATGCTTTAGGATCTGATTGCATACTTATTTACTAGATGTCTTGTGGTTCTTTCAGGTGGCTTTCTGGTACTTGAAATGATATTGATGTTGGGTTTGTTCAAAAGGAACATGGTGCATGTTACTTGTGTTGATGACTCGAATAGGAGTGATTCAGGATTGGGACACTGAGATTAAGTAGTCCGGTTATGGCTTGGACTATGGATTTGCTTGTCTTAATGAGATGACAGGACACTTGTTTATACATGTTATCAAGTTAGTGACTAAATCTTCAAAGTTACCTTTTCACTTGCTTTTGGTTTTTTAGTTAATCGGCTCTGACAATTCCCATGTTTTTGACCAACAAAATCCAAAAATCCAGGCCAAGCCTCTGTTTAACATGCATTGCAAGTCATTCGCGGGATGAAAACCCGTCCAGTGTTGACCACTGGGTAGCCCTTTATCTGCGATGCTTGACTACGGTGGCGGAGAACAGGATATAAATTTTGTGGCGATTCGGGATACCTCGACACGAATCAAATGGCGATTCTGCGGGGATGGTGCCGACTATGTTTTGATAAGTTGAAGTGTACTTATGATATCAGGCTCACAGTGGTGACAACACGAAAATCGCTTTTTGTATTCCGGTTAACGCCCTTGCAGTGTTCATCACTTTGCGATGGCGTGCTTGTTTTGTTTTTTATCTGATCGTTTTCTTTGATTACATACTAAGCCTTTTGCAAGTTGGTTTTGTGTTGTTTGGTTGTGTCTCGAGTTTGTGTAACCAGGTTTGTATCGATCTTTGGGGACGAGGAATAACGGAGTAGATTACAAAGGATCGGTACACCGGTCGGTACATAGTGAAAACATGGTTCTGCGAACTGCTGAGTGGTGGTACCCGATGGATCGACTATAGATGATGGGGACCATATTCACCCTCTAGAGTTAGTGCCCTTCTGCGTCGTACCTCTCTGTGATGTGTGGTGAGACCCTATCTTGGAGAGACTCCCCATATCATGGTATGGAAAATGAAAATCCATACACTCCACATAAGGGATTTTGAGGAAATTGCACTACATTTAAGGAAGGTATGATTATTGGATTTGCTTAAGGTGAAAACATTTCCTGATGACCCAGTTGATGAAGGTGCATGAAACTACTTTGTGGGCCTAGAACCGTAAGAAATTGAGGTGAAATTTGCAGCGAGTTTTTAAAATTCTTTAGTGCTCATAAGACCAACATGTAGAGAGATAGAGTTTACACTTTTGCGGCTCAAGATGGTGAAAGGTTTTACCGATCTTTGGGATAGATTCATAGGTGATTGCATGTCACCATCATGGGTTTGATACATGGATCTTTGGTAAACCACTTCTATAGGTAATATATCTCTGCCATAAACGATTATTGGAAAGAACCATGTGGGGGATTTCTGAGTAAGCATCTGATGAAGCCATGGATTTTCTAAACTATGTGGCTGAAACTTCTAAGGGTTGGGATAGACTGAGCAGAAGAAATGGAAGAAAATGCCTTTATCCAGCTACTAGGAGTGGGATGTATGCCTTTGTGGAAGAGGATATAGAAAGCAGCTAGAATTTCAACCTTATTTAGGGAAGGTGGAGGAGCAGAGGAAAAGGCTCCATATGAAGTGCATGCGAGTGACATTAAGTATCTGTGAACCATTCATAGGTTTCCAACCTCTGAGTGTCTAGGAGAACATGATGCGAGTGCTCCATCAATGAAGGATTTGATGTGAGCAAGCAAATGTTGTGGTCAATACAAGCCACCACAACCTAATACCCAATATGGCAATATACAGTTCAATTGGAGGAATCACTAACCTCTCAGAGCCGATCCTACATGTACCCCAGTTGCTAAACAGCAATTTGGTTCCACCTTTCAGCCACAAACAACCACATATCTTATCTGGCGACAGCCATCTTATTTAGATGGTGTTGGGTAACTGTGGGAATAAGATCTAATGCAAGCGGCGAAGAGTTGAAGCTGGCGAGCACCTACAGACCGAAGGCCAGTGGGCTGAAGGCAAATCTAAACAAGGGTGACCTTCAGGCTGATCAAAGTCATGTGCCGGGTACATGAGAGGAAAGGTTTCCTTCCCAAACGTTGCCAATCAGAAGATTCATGAGTGGTTCATCATGATTAAGAATACGGATGGGTAAAGCTATAATCACGCGGGAGCTGGAAAAGGGTTGATCGACCAATGCGAAACACGGTAAGGAAACGGGAAAGGAGAGAAAATGGAGGCAGAGTGTATTCTCCACGAAGGAGGACTGTTAATCGGCACCACACCTGTTTGAGCATAGGCGAGAAGAAGGCGTCTCGGCGGCGGGCATCACAGAAGTCTAAGGCGGGTAAAAGTGATATATCTTGGACGCATTAAACAATTCCACTACTATGCAAAATTTTGAAAGATCTTTGCACAATCAAAGAAGGATTAGGCGACAACAGAGGAAAGAAGGCATTTCTAAGCGACAAGTGAGTGTCATAATCAGCGAACCTGTAAAATCACGAGGATGCGGGATCTCCCACAATTTGGTTAATATTGGGAGTGCCAGGGCAAGTCATTGCTTGATTTAGGAGCGATTATGAGCCTCTGCGTTATTACGTATGCAGCGGAGTTGGTTGGGAAGACCAGCTGCCATTATCCGCTCATTGGCGATGGATCGGTGAAGATTCAGGGGAATAGTTAACGAGGATGTCTTGATGGTAGACTAGTTCTGCCGGTGTTTGCTTGTAGTGGCGGCAAACCCCAGTGCCAGGTATTAATCATGTACCAATCATCCTTGAGACCATTTCGGCCCGCGATGATCATCAATTCTTGGAATGAAGTCATGGAACATTTGACAACGTGACATTGGAGCTGAACATATTTCACTTGAACAATAAGCTGTGGCGGGTATCGGATGAAAATCAGAGTGATTGATGTGTGCTCGGTGTGAGATCCCGGGGAAGGCTGAATGACCAAGAATTGCGAGGATATAGCCAACCCGGAGGTGAGCGGTGTTGTGGTGTGCCATCAGGTAACCTTGTCGAGGCGATTATGGTCGGAATCCATGGTGGCCAGACAACAATGGGAAATCCAGGCTTTAAGGATTCGGCTCTGATGCTGCGGGGACAGGAGATCATCCTCCTTGACCACAGCAAAGCGATTTAGTGGAAATTGAGCTGATTTGGTGTTCTCACAAACAAATTCTGACTAAAAATTTTCTTTTGCTTTAAGTTAGTCAATTTCAATAATTGGTTATTTTTAAGTTTCTTAAATTAAGTTTTTTAGTAACTGTATTATGTTATATTTATGTATAAAATTTTTAATTATAGTATTATATTATTTTATTATAATAATTTTTATTTCTTATATTATTAATATTTAAACTAAAAATTTTGAAATACGAGATGATGATCTGTGGCCAATTTGCTATAATAGAAAATGGTGGAAGTGGACTCTTGACACCTCGTCGGAACTTTATAAAGAGGGGAGGGGCTTGCCATTTGGTCACTTCATATTCTCCTCCCATAGCGATACTGAGTCACCCAGAGGAGCCTCCACTGCCATTACATGGCACAGTAGCACCTTTCTAGCAGAGCCCTTGGTTTGCGCGTTGCTTCCACACGAGCGAATCACTGGCTCCTGCGGCGATTGGTAGCCAGCCTGCCAGCTGAAGTTCCGCGCCTGCCATACCGATCCCGATTGCGTAGAGCCTTGCACGAGCTCCCTGCTTGCGTGAGCGGTTTCGCCTTCTTTGTTGCCCGGCCCGGCGAGTCACCGCTGTCATTCTGTTGGTGCACGTGGCATCGACTTACACAGGTCCACGAGCCGCAGCTAGTAGTCTGCGTAGCCTCTTCTGGCGCTCATCGGTGCCTGGTCTCTGCCGCGAGCCACAGGATGGTACCCGTTACTGTTTTCATTTTCAATGGAACTGTTCGATTTCTTTTCGATCATAGCTATGGTTTGTACGGAGGTGGGTCCGTAGCCGGCCTCGTGGGCGGTGCCGGCGAGAAAGGCGGTGGTTGACTCCAGTCCAGGCCAGTACCATCTCCGGTCCACGAGCTCGGGGTTGGAACTGACTCTCCAGGACTTCCGGATGGGACCGGGCAAATCCACGTACCTCGGCCTTGGGCTGGGAGGGCCGCCCTCAGCGGGCAAGCATCAGGCGGTGAGTAAATCCTCATCTAGGCCTCGATCGCCGGTTACATCGACGGGGGCGGCGTCTTCACCTCGGTTGTCGCTTCCCGGGATTAAGAGGCGGGCTGTTTGTCGGGCACCATTGGAATGTTGCCCCGCCTTGCGGTTCATGGGTCTTACCTACGAGTGTCCGGCATTGGCGGCTGATCCCGGTCGGGATTCTGGGGTTGATTGAGGATGACCCTGCGACATTTACCCAGGCGATGTTATTCCCCGGGTGATGTGCGAGTTCTACCGTGTTGACATCTCGGGAAGCGAGATGGTCCACTGAGCTTAGTTCTCTATAGATAATGCCCGGAGTAGAGCGAGATGTTTAGCATTTTTGGCTGGCTATCTGCGTGACGGTCGGAGGTTGCGAGCTTGGAGCTGCACCCACCTCGAGAGGAGATGGTTAGTATCGTGAGACATCACGGCGGGGGCCGGTGCTCTTTAGGAGCGACTCCCTCCTCGGATCACTGGCACAGTTGATCCCTTGTGAGGACCCGACCTCTTCAGCTCTACAATGCATTATGTATCGGCGGAGAGGACCGGCGAGGCTCTTTCCCAGGATCTCGGAGGGATCTTGGTTTAGTCCCTGTTTGGCGATGACCTCCTTGATGCATTTACCGAAAGGTCCACCGGAAGGGCTGGTTCGGCGACGAGTCTCTGCTGCGATCTCAGACTCTTTATGCGGGTCATGACGCCAGGTTTTAGGAGGAGCCGTGGAGAGGAGGATCAGATGCCCTCTGGATTCTGGCGTTGGGCAGTGATGACCATGCCTGTGTCTTTCTCCTCCAGTGAGACAGGAGGAGTTCCAGGTCTGAGTGAAACCTCACAGAGATAGTCATGCCCACTGAGCGAGGTGGCGGTCAGTTCGCATATGTCCCCTCGTATCTCTCCATGCCATTAAGCTACTGTGCCGATACTCACTGGCCCATCATATACATATCATTCGTCGGCAGATACGTTCATGCGGCTAGAAACCAGATGGTGTGATGGATCACTGTTTGTTCTTGCGGCCGCTCGAGCGGCTTACGGGATCGAGGTTGACTTCGGTGTCACTCGCTGCCACGAATTATGACTCACCGCGGAATTAACCACCGTGTTCGGTGGAAGGGGCCTGCGACAACATCTTTGGATGTGTTGGTGCGACGATTACGGACCCACCACACGGCGTTAGAAGGGTAGTTAGGTTTCTTTTAGTTTTCGTGCTAGTTACGGCTTTGCCAGCTGCTGCGATTTTATTAGGATTTATGTGTTAGCCATAGTAGGCGGTGATACTTTTTGTATGTTTAGCTTTGTATTCATGTACTAGCCATTTTGGCTATATCAAAGCTATTCGATATATATATACGAGACTTTTGCATATCATGTTTTGTGTGCCTTCACCGTATTAATAGCGTTTTTATCTTTCTTAGTTGGACAATTGAATTGCTTGATTGAGCAATTGAATTGCCAGATTGAACAATTGAATTGCTGATTTAGACAGATTGAATTGCCTTTTGTTGGAAAATTGAATCATTGTAAGTTACCTTTATGTTAAACGGAAATTCCATGTTTGAAATAGTTTTAATTCGGTTGAAGTTCGGCATGCTCAACGAACATTCCTTAAGCTAATTCCACCTTTGCCATGGATTGTTTCAATAGAGGCATCAGGTGGATTGCTTCCTTTCACTTTGTAGCCGGCCTTAGGCATGTTGGCAACCTAGGATAGGTTTGTTACCCACATTTGAAGACCCGATGGAGTCTTCCAAAAGGAAAGAAAAGAAAAGCAAAAAAAAAAAAAAAAAAAGGAGAAAAAGAGAAAAAGAAAGAGAAAAAAGAAAAATAAAGTCGTGACCTTTGCCTTTGAAACCAGAACACGGTCAGGGGTATGGCGAAAGCCTTTGAAGCCGATGCTAAGCCTTGGTGGTTGGAGTCATCCCGATTTAGTGTTAGTTACATGAGTGGATAGGTAGGATTTGCACTTGAATTGTTAGACTTGACTTCGAAATCGAAATTGAATGCGGGGTGGCTTTATGGGGATTTGTAATTGATGAATCTTACGGCTGATGCCACACAATGCCATTGGTTGGAGTCATGGGTGGACCACAGTGGACTTTGGTGAAATCGGATTTTAAGCATTGCACCACAAATGTAGTTGAATAAAGAAATGAGAGTGTAGCTATCCATCTAGGTTGTTGTTCATTCTTAAAGGCCATGTGCGGTACTAGGTTAGGGAGGGGGACGATTTTCCAGGCTATTGACTCATGAGTTATAATTGAGAATCATTAGACTTTGGTGGAAATTCAAGTTGAGAATCATGGAACCAATGTTGACCTAATTGTTCTTATATAGTTTGGCTCTTTCATGTGGTTTTCCCACACTTAGTGTAAATTTTTCGGTTTAAAGGTAATGTTTATATTTGTATACACCTTTTTGAATCATAGCTTTTGAAAATCCTTTGCATATGCTTCATTATTTGTATTACTAGGGACTAACAGCGTTTAGGTTGAGGAGTGTGATTGATCCCCAAAGTCTTGTTGTTTTATTTTATATTTGAGTGCTTTTGCTTTTAATCATGTAATGTCCAATTAGTATTCAGTCTTCTTATTATCATATCAGTTAGAGGTTATTTTTGATTGTTTTGCGGGTTTTTGCATACATGAGGTTGTCTGAAATATGTCTTGGTCTGAAAGGTCAGACTCATTTGTCGACCTTGAACATCTCACCGAAAATTCAAAAGAAGGAATGAAGAAGCGAAGTGAGAAGAAATGATCTGATAGAGGATACGAGTGTACGTGATGAAGAATACAAGCCAGGGTGTTAAGATTGAAAAGAGAATTTAATTTGGGATTACGAAAATTTGTGATCATAAGCGAAAGTTGGGCTGGAAGCTAAATTCGCTAGGCATTTGTTCTAGCGAGTACACATTTTACATTATCACTAAAAATTTCGCTAAGCTAGCGAGTTTCATTGTAACTAAGCGAGTGCGTTGTGAAATTTTACTGTGGATTCATCTGCGTGGCTACTGTGAGATTTTAATGTGTGATTTTGGCTACCTAGCGGTGCGCTGACGAAATCTCTCATTGTCATCCTTTTGTAATTAATGCAAGCCAGGCCTCATTTTGGTGTATTACTTCCTTGTCTACTTATTTTTAGCCAAAGTGTTGGGCTTTCTTAATATTTCCTTATTAGATTGGTCTATATAAACCCGTTTTGTAACCTAAGCGACTTGGAGGCAATCTGTGGCCTGAGTGCCGCTGTAAATATCAGCGGCTTTCATTTAGGGTTTGGTTTTCTCTCTTCTCTCTTTCTCTTCTTACCCTTATTTTCTGAAATTGCCAAACACCCCTCTTGAGGATGACCTCGAGATGCTTGGCTAAGCCCTTTTCTTTGAAGAAGAGGAGTAGCTAAGCTTGGTTGTGGGAGCGGGTTGCGGGGTTGTCCTTGTATGTACAAGTGTCACAGTCTTGTATTTATGGCTCCTATCTTCAAACTAAGGGTTGAATGTGTTTTAATGTTATTAATTTGGCCAATACTTACCATGCTTTGGATACGATTACATACTTATTGCTAGATGCTTGCCAGTTCTTTGGAAATGGCTTTACGAGAGGCAATTTGAAATGATGTTGATATTAGGGTTTCAAACTAAAGAGTGTAGATGCATGTTACTTGTGTTATTTCGAATAGGTGATTCTAGGGTTAGGTTTGCTAGTTAAGCAGTCTGCGGTTATGGCTTGGATATGAGGTTGCTTGTCATAATGCGGATAATCAGGGACAATTTCTTGCACTTATGTTATGAGTTATTGGCCTGCATCTTGAAAGTTACACTTTTCACTCTTCACTTTAGGTTTTTAAGTTAATCAACACACAAACTTCCCCTTTGTTTTAGAAATAAACAAAATCCCAAAAATCCAAATAAGAAAGCCTCTTGTTCCTTAACGATCTTTGAGTCATTCTTAGGATGAAAACCCGTCCAGTGTTCGACCACTAGACCTATGGTGAGCTACGGTAGAGAACAGGATATAAATTTTGTTGATTCCGGATCACCCTATTGTGGCACGAATCAGTAATTTAGGAAAATCACAAAAGTTGGCTCAACAAGCGTGGCCAAGGACAAAAAATTGGGACAATTCACGTATACGAAAATTCGTAGCATTTCTTGAAGTCGCGATGTTTATGAAAATTCATGAGTCCAACTATACACTCTTTATGCTCAACCTTCTTCTAGCCTCTAAATTTTGACTCTGAGTTTAACTTGACTTCTTTATGCTAGAGGTGACTTAAATCCTTGGCATGTGAAGAAGCTTGTGAAACTGCAAAATTTTCCACAAAATACAGTTAAACGTAAAGTTGCAAGACTTTAATGTGCTAGCAGGGTTAATTAAATGATTAGTACACGAAAAAATTAGCCAAAACTTGCTGAGCAGAGGGTTGAAAGGCATTATTTGGTGCCTAATTAGTCAACTAGCGGCAAGTGCTACAATGGTAGTGTGAGAATTCTACGCCAACCTAGCAGCTAGTGTGGTGAAAAAATTCAGGGTAAGAGGGGTGTTGGTAGATTTTAGTGTGAAATCTATCAATCAGTTTTATAACCTGTACAATGTGATGAAGCTTGTGATAGGCTACGAAGCTATTCTGCAGAGTGGCAAGTTGCTTACCAATGGCGAGAGTGAAGAAGTTAAATAATGAAGGGCATGCGGTGCATAGACCCAGGCATTTATTTGGCACATCCACTGGAGTATGGCATCGCCTTCATCGCGTCGCGTCTCATTCTGACCACTAATGTGTGTGAAGTGACAGCCAAGCGGGCTTTGTTGAATTATGCGACCATTCAAGATTTCACATTTGATGTCGGTCAAGTTATAAAGGATGTTATCCATAATAACAAGGATGCAAAGATGAACCTCGGGCACCCTTTCTTAATTTATGGATTATGTAAAGCCCGGGGGTGCAAGGAAAAATGAGACTTAATACACCCCGATTAAGAGGCGATTGTAGTAAAGAAAAATGGGAAGTCGAGTGTCTGGCGAATCAGTGTACAACTCAGAATGAACATCGGATGAGGAAGAACTTAGGCCCTATCGAACCATGTTTGGTATGAGAGATGATGAAAAAAGAAATGCGACCGAGTCATCTACCCAGCCGCCCATGTGACCAGATGCTTCCAATCCTTCTCAAACCATTGAGGATCAAGTTGAACCTCGGCATGGGTTCGATACGTGCAGGATGAAGCCACAATAATATTCGTCTGACGAAAAGCGAGGAGATCATTTCACGGAAAAGCCGGTACATGAGTGTTTGTCATGCCCCCATCCTCGCCTAGGAAGGAGAGTGCGACATCAGTTTGGGACTCCTTAACCTGCTTTTCGAACATTAGTGGGCCCATTTCAAAAATAAATCCATATGGAAATAAAACTTCTAGTACTACCACTGTAGTGGTGTTTAAACCGTCCTGTACATATTCCTGAGTCACATTTACTTGTACATAAACAAATTCCACTATTACCAAAAACTTTTACATTTACATTCCAAAACCAAAAATCAAGACCTACATCAAGTGGACTGCTATTGTTGTGTTGGCCCTGTTGTATGCGGAATGCCTCGAATGCCCTCTTCAGTACCTACACGGATGAAAAACCCCGTGCTAAGCTTATAGCTGAGTGGGAAATAAATAACAGATATGACCACTTGAAGTGGTCCACAATTACTGGATACATATAACATAATGCATATGTCAGAGTTTACGTATAACCTAATTCTATAACATAGTTTTCATATCTCCTGTAGGAGTTCAAAATAGAGATCTTGTACAGAAGGTACCCGTAGGTACATTATAGAACATAGCAGAATTGATTACTTATGCTTTCTTATAGTTCATTATTCATATTCTTATTATATAAACATTTGCCTATATAGACCAATAACAATGAATGAGAGGGACGCAACATAATAAGTACCCGAAAGTACTATCTGATATTGAGCAGGTGCGAAGCTGTCGTGCTGCCAGCATTAAGCGAGGAGATTATCGTCGCCCAGCTTAAGAGTGTACGTAACATTCGGAGGCGTGCTACCCAGCATGAAGTTTCGTAAGCCCATTGTAGAATTATTGAGAAGCAGCAGCAGACGTGCTATTCATTCACTATTGATCTTGAAACTGATTATACAATTATATATATTCACGAGCTTGTTATATTATTCTTAATCCTTTTGAAATAAGGGGCTGACGAAAGTTTATGACGAAGCGGGATCGTCGAGGCAGAGCGAACCTTCGTAGAGAGCGGCGAGGTTTTCTAAGCAATTTTACATACACTTGTATACATGTATGGACCCTTTCATTCACTTATTAGGATCCTCATTAATCCAATGGATGATTGCTAGAATTAACTAAAGAACATAACAAAACAGGATTGTAGGACAAGTACTCGGACCTTAAACAACTTTGAGTACTAGTACTCAACTTTCAGTAAAGGTACTCAACTTTCAGTACTGGTACTCACTTTCAATACTAGTGCTCGACTTTTAGTGCGGTGCTCAAGCTTTTAATGCGGCGCTCAACTTTCGAATCTGCAGTACTTAACTTCCGATCTTGGTACTCAACTATTTTAATGTAACTTTCATGTGGTACTCAAGCATCGGTCTGGTACTCAAGCTTTCGATGCTAGTACTCAGCATCCTTTGGACCATAAACCACTTTGAGTACCGGTACTCAACTTTCAGTACCAGTACTCAATATCCTCTTGACCAAAAATAACTTTGAGTACCGATACTCAACTTTCAGTACTGGTACTCTATATCCTCTAGACCAAAAACAATTTTGAAATGCAGGTACTCCTTTTCGTCTGGAAATGCTCGCTGTGATTTTGCGAGTTTGCCTATTTTCACCCCAGGAAATTTCAACCAAAACCCAAAACCAACCACAAAATTGAGCCCAACACCAACAAAAATCCACTTTTATCTGAGAGATAGGGTTCTTCTAGCAATAACCCAAACATGGGCAAAGAGAGAGGTTAGGGGTTTCTGACCGAAACAAATCCATACCTGAGAGCCTAAACAAGTTTCCATACAAGTAATCCATACAACAAATATTAGAGTTCCAAACCTAAATTTCTTCTCTTTGCTTAAACAATTGGAAACCCAAAATGGCTTCTTCTCCTCTCAACCGTAAACCCTAGGCCTCCCAAATCAAAAATAAGAAAATATATTCTCATAAGACCATGTTTGATGTTATCAATTTAGCTTAAATTTTCTCTTTTTTTTTTTAGTCCCACTTTCTTATTTACAAATCCAACATCGATTTCTACTTTAACGCACATGCCGTCACTTAGATTCATAATTAGAAAATTACCAATTTACCCATTAGTACTCAAATTTCTGAAAAATACAAATTTTACTTATATTATAACCTAAACATGTAATAAACCACTAGGGCATAATTCGAGTGTTCTGATGCTCAACAACGAAATTCATCAATGGCTTCATCGAGATCCTTATGTCTCACGTTATCTGCCAGATTCACGGTCAGAGGCCCGATTGGAGATCGAACGGTTTCGGGTGCGAAACCATATCTTGGGACTCTTTACTTTTTTTTTTTTTTTTTATACAAGCAATATTTTTTTCGAGCTTAACCCATACTGTGGGTATATAAATAATTTTTGTAATAACCAAAAGTCATTAACATATACAAAGGAACTACCACTTGGGAGTGGTATCAAATTAAAATCTCACACATATGCTAAGTCGATTACTTATACATATGCATGTCTATCTGGCTTGTCAGATTGCGGAAAGCAGTCTTGGTGAGGCACCTATCTACGAGATGCTTTGTCTGCATTGGTGTGGAATGTCCTGTCCTCTTTATCTCCTCTTCGATGCCTGCAGTTGAACACCCGTGCTAAGCTTTGCGCTTAGTGGGAACATATAGAGCGATAACGACCCGATACTTGAAAATCGTAGTCACTATCTTTTACATTTACTTATGCGTATACTTGAAGCCAATTCTTATGTGACTTCTAACTCATCTCATAATATACATGTAAAGATTTATTCTTTAGAATTCCTTATCATTATCTTGTTCACATATTACTTCCCATTTGTGTCATGTATTTTAGGGTTGTAACTCATATCTACTACATGTATGATAGATCGAATCATATTCAAAGTAAACATACATATCTGTGGCAATTCGAGTGATCAAAGTCATATTAAATTCATCTGATTCAAATCAAACTAATACCAATACATATTAGACTCTTATCATTATCACGACCACGTAGCCATTAATCAACTCCCTTTAGCAATTACATTTCATGATCTGGGATGCCCGTTAAATCCTTTTAGTTTTCGTTTTATTAAATTTTCATTTTCAAAAGTGTCGCGACCCGAATCCCCTACTTGACCCGGTTGGCGAATCCAAGCTGGAGCCCGGTTTACTCCGACGTTTTCAATCAAAACATTTATTTCGTCTTATTAAATTTTTATTTTCAAAAGTGTAAGCAAGCAGATCCCGACGACCGGTTAGGCGGATCAGCTGGGCGGTTTACTGCGACGTTTTCAATCGAAACATTTATTTGATCTTATTAAATTTTTATTTTCAAAGTGTGCGAGCAGATCCTCGACTTGACTCGGTTGGTGGATCAAAATTGGGCAGGTTTACTCAGGCATTTTCAATTATCTTTCCAAAACATGTTGTTTTATGTTATCCCGATTTTAGACCTTTTTAATTAAGCAGCACTTCTTTTGAACAATCCCATGACCATTTACAAATTCAAAGACCCGTAACATTCACATAATAACATGCATTTTCAAATAATGCCTTTGTGTCCACATATATCATGCTATTCATTTTTCATACTTTCAATATACAAATCATTTACTATATCATATCATGCATTCTCAATGCAACAATTCATTTCACAATCAATTCAAGAGATTTAAGCATATTCATAACAATCCCATTACACTTGTCAATGTTGGCTATTTCACCTTGACTATTCGATTCACAATTTAAAGTTCCGGCAGTGAATCCGCCCTTAGTATCATTCGGTATTAGTATACATTTAATGATTCTATCTCCCATCATGGCGGATGCCATTTGGTGCATCGGGCACGTGGTACCCGTATTCAGTTCTCCATCATGGCGGATGCCGTTTGGTGCATCGAAACCGCGTGGTATCATTTATTCGATTCTCCATCGCAGCGGATACCGTTTAGATTGCATCCGACCGTGAAATCATCCTTGTCGGTTCTCCCGTCGCCCAGCGGATGCCGTTTGGTGCATCGGAAACGCGTGGTATCATTTATTGATTCTCCCATCATGTGGTTCCGTTTGTTGCATCCCGACACGTGGTATCACTTATTCGGTTCTCCCATCATGACGGATGTCGTTTGGTGCATCGACACGTGGTATCATGACCGGTTCTCCCATCATGGATGCGTTTGGTGCATCGGAGCCGCGTGAAGTATCAATTAAATGTCATATGTCATCGACGGATCTTAGATTGGTGCATCCGCCCAGTGGGGCGTTCTTGTGCATCTGTAATCATGACGGATGTTTGCGATTAGGTGCATCCGCCCGAAGTGGGACATTGGAAAATTTGAGGTGCCTTCATGGCGGATGGATTTGTGCATCCGTCCCGGAGCGGTTCATTGATATCAATTAATTCACATTTATGGCCGGATTCCGTTTAATGAATCCGTCTTTATCATCATTCATAATCATTCGGTTTTTCAAATATCACATTTAGTTCCATATTCACTTTCGTATTCACATTTATAATGATTCAGGTTTGATGAATCCGTCTTATTACTCGTTCACCTTCATTCGGTTTTTAAATATCACATTTCAATTCCACAATCGTTTTCTTATTATCCTTTCAAAGATATACTCAATCTATGTACTTATTTCATAAACTCATTCACGTACTCATTTCATATGCTCATTCATATATTCATTCACATACTCATTCATGTGCTCATTTCATATACTTATTCACATATTCATTCACGTATATTCATTCAAGTATACTCATTCATAAATACTCATTCACGTATTCATTCACGTATACTCATTCATGTATACTCATTCATAAATACTCATTCACATATTCATTCCGCGTATACTCATTCATAAATACTCATTCTGCGTATTCATTCCACGAATACTCATTTCTTAATCTACTCATTCGCCAAATACTCGTTCACGTATTCGTTCGCGTATCTTTCGTTCGTATCTTCATTCGTAAATACTCATTCACATATTCTTGTCCCTCGTGAATCTATTTTAATTAGAAATTGGAATTATTCCAATTGGATCATCGAAATAAAGTTATGCTTTTAATGCCAACCAGGTTAATTTACGATTATACTAAGGGACAGTTTGTATTACTCATTTTTCAGGGTAATGCTTCATTTTTTGACACTAGGTCTTTGTACTCATTTAAAGCTAAGGTGCTAAGGGTTCTAGTAACTGGAATCACCCAATTCGAACAAAAACTCAAATTCGTCGAACAACCGAACTACTTTATGATCAAAGCGAAACCAAAATTGACACTTTGTGGCCCAACTTTGAGTGAATTTTTGGGCCACTTAGAGTCAGAATTTGACGATGTCTATTTCTTTATGTTTGATTCTTATTGAAGTCTATTTTAATTGGCCACTTGAATCACTCAAATCGGATAATAAATGAGGAAGTTATGGCCAAAATACAAAAACTAGTTGGGCGGGAAGCGGCGAGACGGGGTGTCTGGGTACACCCCTAACATGTCTGGTACACATTAGGTTACGGAAGGGTGTGGAATTTACACATCAAGGTAATACGACATAATGACCCGCACCAAATACGAGTTTAAACACGTTTGACCAAGTTTGACTAAAAGTTTGACCCGGGTTTGACCAACACTTAATGGACCCAAAGTTGACTTTTTCAAGGATGAATAGTTTGGGTTCGCTAAGGCCAAATTTCGTAGGCCTCGTCGATCTGAGTTCATAGACTAATTCGAACGTCCGTCAGGCTTACGGAAAGAGTTATAACCCAGGTAATTTCAAGCGTAGGTGTTTGCGATTAATCAGCGTGTGAGCTTTTGCAGCGACCTAGGCCATCTTAAGCGCAACTTGTGATGCGAAAGAAACCACTAGCCCCGAGAGCACCTCTTGGGCTCCCAAAGCCCTAGAGAAAAATTCTCGAACTTGTGGACCAGGTGGGTCATTTGAACCATTGCGGTTGTGGAAGATTGCACAAAGGAGCGCCACCGTACCAGGTGCTACACGCGCCCGCGGCTAGGTCTTGTGATACGAGACAGCCGGCCATTGATTCACGACCTTGTGCCCGGAGGGATCTGGCCGGAGAGCGGGCGCGGTTTGTCGGCCGGATTTTTCGATTTTCCGGCCACTTGGGCCACCATAGCTCCTTTCCACCATTTTTTGGACCCCTGAACTCATCGTGGTCCCTTTTGCAGATTCCTCACCGTTTGGAAGTTACAACGAAAACAAAAATCGTGAAGGTTAGATCGGTTACTAGGCCACCCACCGGCTATTTGTTGGACCAAGGTAATGGGCAATGAGTTCACAGTCTCTTAGGGCTTTCATTGATATGTGGTTTGTAAATTTTGGATATCGTTTGGTTAGGTTTCCATTTTAGTTGTTTCGGGTAGTGCAGAAGTCAGGTGAAATAGAGTCTGGAATTGGTCAAATTTGGCAAAATTGAAGTTGTATTAGTGAAATTGGATGTTTTAGGAATTGTGGGCCGGTTCAATTTCGAAGTAGCTCCGGTTAAGCCCGATTTAGGTATCGGGCTATGGGGCCTTGTTGTGTAGTGGACTGTCAGATCGATTTGGATGGTTTCTTAGTTCTAACAGTTATTCTAAGGCCTTCGGGGCATCTTAAGGTTGTTGGTTCAGTTATTAGAGCCTAAAGCGGGTTTATCTATTACGAGGCACTCACGGCGGAGTAGGGAGGCGATCTGCGGGGCGGGACGGCGTCTATAGTCGATTAGTGGTTTATATGCTTTTAAATGATTTGGGGTATTATGTTGATATATCTATTGTGATAAAATACTTTACTATATCTTTGTTTTGATCGGATGGTTGGTTGCACATTCAAACATGATTTTTCGATTTCGTATAAAACAAGTTATTATTTCATATGAATTTGTCAACATTTCAATTATTTGCAAGTTTCTTGTGTGATGGGTGAGTTGGTGGTGTTTGGATATTTTGAGTACATGGATTGAAGTCGTAACTATCTTGAAAAACTATTGTTGAAAAAAAAGTGGATCTTGAGATTTTGTGGGGCCCGGCTCTAATACGGTATTGTTGGAAGAAGGTACATGTGAGAGGAGCGGTTATATTGGTTACCACGTGATGGGCGGGTGCGGGTTTGTCGTTACGTGATGTGGGTTTACCGGAGGGTTTATTAGAGGACACGTGATGGAGCGGAGTTCACTCGGAGGTTTGTTAGTGCGTGATGGCGGGTTTGCAGGAGTTTGTTAGTCTTACGTGATGGCGAGTTCTGGAGGTTTATTAGGTGTCACGTGATGGCCGGGTTTACCCGAGGTTTATTAGGTGCCACGTGATGGCAGGAGCTTGCAGGAGGTTTATTAGTGCCGCGTGATGGCACGAATACACTGGAAGTTTGTTAGTTGCCACGTGATGGCCGGGTCTACTTGGAGGTTTGTTAGTTGCCACGTGATGGTCGGGTCTACCTGGAGGTTTGTTAGTTGCCACGTGATGGCCGGGTGTAACCACAGGTTCATTAGTTGTCACGGTGTCGTGAGGTCGGCTTACCGACGGTTTATGATGGGTATGTGGTATGGACGTTGTTGTTTTCTCTAAATATAGTATAACTATTTTAATACTCATGGTTTTGGTGCATTTCAAAGTTATCTTATTACTTGATGGCTATACATGTTTTGTGCTTGGCTTATGTTATTATGCAGTCTGATTATGGTTTTGTTAACATTGTGTCGGCTTAGTTGTGGAGCATGATTTGCATATGTTGGACTTGGGGTAAAAGTTGGGTTTTGTGAAATGTTTCTAAACGGGGAACTTTACAAAGAGTGAACGGAAGGTTTTGAGAGAAGAACCATTGAAAATATAAAAATGTTATTTTCCTTATAAACTATGCCTCGAGATTTATTATCTCACATTATTGTTTAAATCACATTCCCTAGGTCAGACGAGTTCGTAAGACTTGTCGCGCGAATTTGGCGTCAGCTCTCAGCCATTTATCGTACTCTATTGCATTTATCTATTTGTGTTTGATGTGGACTTATTCATTTCTACTTGTACCCAAATCCTGATACTCTTAGAATGCTCACGATATTCGTATTGAACTTGAAACCTCATTTATAATTTATTTGCGGGTTTTTATATATACATGTATAATTGGAGTATTAAATTAATACATGGTGTTCTTTCCCCTGTAGGGTGGGGTCCCACCGTATCTTCCTAGGGAATTATCTGAGTGGGACTTCACTAGGCGAGACCACGGGAAATAAGGGAGAATTATCAAGATTCGAGGTCACATCGGCAGTTGTGGAAGCTCTAGGTTTCTAAATTCCTTGGGGTTGCACATTGCCGTGCGACTCATCCAGTGTTTTGTATACCTTCCTAACCTTATCATTGGGACTGATTCTGTCATTGATTCTTGGTAACAGTTCTCCTTTCGGATGGCGCGAGGTGAGCGTAGGTCGGCGAGGCTTAGGTTGAATTTCAGGTGCACTTAGCTATGAGAAAAGAAAATCTTATCGAGCGTGCGGCTTTCGATCATTGGAAAGTGGAGTTCAACGGTAGTACGGTTGGTCGGGCGCGTAAGTACGGGAGAGACGTGGAGTTTTGATGGCTCGCGGATCGTGGTAGCTATCTGAATTTGAAGGACATGGAAGATTACGGGCGAGGGTATGCGGTGTCAGGATGAGGGCAGTCGAGATAGGCGGTTTTACGCTCGGGAAATGCAAGGAAGTGGTGGGCGTATGAGAAGACTAGGAAACGGCACACTTAGGCCTGATTAGTACTTTCTGCAGTTTGCCCAAGCCTTTGTTGAGACGAGAAATTTAGAGTTCGAACCTCACACAGGCGATATGACGGTTCGGATCTGAGCCTTGAGGTTCGAGGAGTTATCAGTTTACCTTGTTGGTGCGAGATGAAGTCAACAAGAAGGAGGTTCCTCGATGGGTTGGATTGGTAGATAGCTTTGAGCCTCTCGGGGGTCCGATCACCCAGCGTACGGTCATGAAGCCAGCCCCAAGGTGACCAGACCCGATCACGCGAGACCGGCGTCGGTCATACGATGGATTGTCCTCGGGAGACGATCGGGATCCAGAGGAGTAGTTTCCGCTGCAGGACGGGCGGCGGAAGGATCAGTGGAGACGAACATGAGTCTGGCTGATGGCGGAGCCCACAGGAGAGGTGAAGGCGAGCACGGGGCTGCAGTTGACCCGGTGGCGGTGGCGGTAGCTATTTTCCAGGGTGCAGGGCCAGGCGGTTCCGTTAAGCCTTGGTATATGTGGCAAGGTTCATGATGGACCACACCGGTGGGTTATACGTGCTTTGGGTGCGGGCGAGACGGGACACTTTAAGGGGGCCTGCTCGGGGCTCCGTGAACTAGAGTTTCGAATCGAGGTGCTCGGTTCCGAGGCGGGCTAGTGGACATAAGGGGACCCGGATACACGAGGCAGAGGCGGTTCTCGGGCGGTTCCTTGGCCTGGGACAACGATGCACACACGGCCCCAGGCGGGGACGAGAGAGGGCGACCACGATAGAGCGGGGTTTATCGATGGCCAGTCGGGAGGCGCGAGCTACCGGCGTGGTAGCGGGTACATTATCTATTTTTGGTGGCGATGCCGTGTACTCATCGATCGGGGGCTACACACTCTTTTATTTCACATGAGTATGTTGCAGTCGGGCGACTCGGTTCACGCTGGGATGTGGGTTGGGGTACCCGCCTGGGGAGAATCTCTATGGCCTAGTCAGATGCTTAAGGGTAGCTTGTTTTCCATTGGGGGCCAAGATATGAAGGCAAATTTGATATTAATAGATCTCAAGGGGTTGGATGTAATCCTTGGGATGGATTGACTTCTTTGAAACTAACAATGGATTGTTTGCTTGAGGAAATGATGAGTATTTAAGCGACGGGGACTCAGGTAGTAGTCTTCTGTGGAGAACGGAGGCGAGCACCTTCAGGTTTGATTTACTGCCATTTTACGCACAGATGGTTACTTGAAGGTTGTAAAGGAATTTACCTAAGCTCATGTAGTTGATGCTCGTAGCAATGAAGTGAGATTGGAGGATGTACCAGTAGTGAGGGAATTCCTAGATGTGTTTCCTGACGATCTTCCAGGCCTACCTCCAGAACGAGAGACAGACTTTCCCATCGACTTAGTTCCTGGTACAACCCCTATCTCCTTACCACCCTATAGGGAATGGCAGAGCCGAGTTGAAAGAGTTGAGGCCTTGTTCTGAGGCGGTGGATGGGGGGATTTATTAGGCCAGTATTTCCTACCTTAGGGAGCGCCGGTGTTATTTGTGAAGAAGAAGGATGGTACTTGGAGGTTGTGTGTGGACTATAGACAGTTGAATAAGGTCACCATTCGTAATAAATATCCTTTGCCTTGGATTGATGATTTATTTGATCGAATTTCCAGGAGTGCAAAAGTGTTCTCTAAGATTGACTTGAGGTCAGGTTACCATCAGTTAAGGATTAGGGAATCGGATGTTCCCAAAACGGCATTCAGGATGAGATATGGGCATTATGAGTTCCTAGTGATGTCTTTTGGACTCACCAATGCCCCAGCAGCTTTCATGGATCTGATGAACCGGGTCTTTCGCCCATACTTGGATCGGTTTGTCATTGTCTTCATTGACGATATCTTGGTATACTCGAGGAGCGAGTTGGAGCATGAGAGACATTTGGATTGGAGTCTTCTGAAACGTTAAGGCGGCATCGGTTGTATGCAAGTTCAACAAATGTGAGTTTTGGGTTGGCCAAGTGGGATTTCTCGGGCATGGTGTCTGATGGCGATGTGGACCCTCTCGGAAGGTAGAAGCAGTGGCGAATTGGGAGCAACCCACTACGGTGGCGAGTGCGGAGCTTCTAAGATTAACGGGTATTACCGAGAAGGTTCATGAAGGGTTCTCGAATGGCAGGGACCACTTCATGGGCGACCGGGAAAGGAGTTAAGTTTGGATGAATTTGAGAAAGGTGGCTGAAGGAAGTTTTCCAAACAACGAAGGAAGGTTAGCGTCGACCCACCCATTCGACATTGCAGAGGCCTTGAGGGGTTCGAGGTTCTGGCGATGCCGTATCGGGGTTTAGGTTGCGTGTTGATGCGACATAAGGGGTGTGGCGTATGCTTCTAGGCAGGTTGAAGAAACACGAAATTTGAATTATCCTACCCGTGACTTGGAACTTCTTTTATGATGTATTCGCATTGAAGACTTGGAGGCATTACTTATGCAGGCGACGTGCGAATATTCTGCGCCAGAGCCTTAAATATTTGTTCACGAGGAAGGATTAAACTTAAGGCAAAGGAGGTGGATGGAATTACTTAAGGATTATGGTGCACTGTCAATACCATCTAGGTAGAGGCAAATGTAGTGGCTAGATGCCTTGAAGCGGGAGATCTCTGGGGCTCTTTGGCTTATATGCAGACCATATAACTTCCGTTGATGGTCGAATTGCGAGAGTTGGGTGTTGAGTTGGGGATGCATGTCTCGGGGCACTTTTGCTAGCTTCAAGCTACGGCCAAATGCTTGTAGACCAAATTCTCGAGGCACAAGCTGAAGATCCTATTTGATGAGCTTGAGGAAGAAAGTCGAAAGAAGGGAACAATCGGTTTTGGTATTAGAGGCAGTGGAGCCTTAGTGATTGATTACAGACTTTGTGTTCCAGTGTTTGAAGAGTTAAAGGACGGATATTAGGGAAGCCCGAGTTATCTTATGCTAACTGCACCCAGTGAGTAAGATGTCTGTCTGTTGAAGGAATATTATTGGTGGTCGAGGGATGAAAAGAGGTTCTTTGATGTAATCAGTGCTAGTTTGTCAACAAGTAAAGGCGAGGAGAGACAAAAGCCATCACGGACTTGGCCCTTACCTATTCGAATGGAAATGGGAAGGCACATCACGATGGATTTTTGTATTCAAGCTCCCTCACAACTCGGAGACAGCGGCATTTGGGTAGTAGTTGATCGGCTCTGGTCACTTTATTTCCACACCTATACGTGAGAAGTTTTCCCCTCAGAAACTAGCGGAGCTCTTTATGAACCATATAGTGGGTTTGCATGGGGTGCCAGTGTCGATCATCTCGGATAGAGATCCGCGTTTCACTTCGAGGTTTTGGAAAGGACTGATGAAGGAACTAGGTGTCAAGTTGAATTTAAGTACAGCGTTTCACCCTCGAGGCCAGATGGGCCGGTCGGAGGACTATTCGGACCTTAGAGGATATGTTAGAGATCATGCGTCTTTTGCAATTCAAAGGACAATGGAATGAATATCTACCTTTAGTGAGAGTTTACTTATAATACCGGCTACCGCCTGACATTGAAATGTCACCTATACCAGGGCGTTATATGGAAACAATGTCGCTCCATTATATTGGAATGAGGCTGGCGAAAAGAAATTACTAGGCCACAGTTGTACAAGCGAAGAAGCGGTGGACAAGGTTAATATCATACGTGCGGGTTGAAAGCGACTCGGGATGAAGTGAAGAGCTATGGCGACAAGCGAGAAGAAGGATCTTGAGTTTGAGGTTGGGGATCGAGGTGTTAAGCTCTCCTTGGAAGGCGTGAATGCGTTTTGGAAAGCGAGGGAAGCTAAGTCCTCGCTACATTGGACCTTTTGAGATTGTTGAGAGGGTAGGTCCAGTGGCTTATAGATTAGACTTGCCGGAGGAACTTTCTCGAGTCCATAATGTCTTCCACATCTCCATGCTACGCAAGTATATTTCAGATTCCTCACATGTGTTAGAGGCACCAGAGATTGAATTGAGGGATGACTTATCCTATGAGGAGCATCCGGTCTTGCAGTGCAGGAAGGGAAGAGAAGGGCTTACGCAGCAGATATCCTTAGTGAAGGTCCTCTGGAGAAACCACCTAGTCGAGGAGGCGACTTGGGAACGGGAGGACCAAATGCGGGACCAGTACCCTCACCTTTTCCATGACACAGGTACGAATTTCGTGGACGAAATTTTCTTTAAGGGGGGTAGGTTGTAATGACCCGCACCAAATATCACGAGTTCGCCACGTTTGACCCAGGATTTGACTAAGTTTGACCGGGTTTGACCTTGATATGGACCAAAGTTGAATTTTTCAAGGATGGATAATTTTGGGTTGACTAACGCACCATTTCGTAGGCCTCGTCGTCTGAGTTCATAGGCGGTTGAGCGTCAATCGACTTACGGATAAAAAGTTATAACCCGTAATTTGAAGCGCGGAGTGTTTTAACGTGTCCAAAAGCGTCTTCAAACTTTTGCAGCGACCCTAGGCCCTATATAAGCATAACTTGTGATGCGAAGGAAATACTGGCCGAAACACCTCTTGAGCTCCCAAAGAAAACCCTAGAAAAATTCTCCAAACTTGTGGACCGTGGGTCATTTGAACCGTGCCCGGTGTGGAAGATTGCACAAAGGGCGCCAGAAATGCCACCATGCTACACGCTTGGCCTAGAAGTGCGCCACTGCGGATGAAGCCGGCCGTGAAATTTCACTTGCCAACCGGCGCCGGACGGCGGGATACGGCGGAGAAGGCGGCGGCTGCCGGTTTGTCGCCGGATTTACCCCGATTTCCGGCCTTCAGGCCACACCATGCTTTCCTTTATAGATTTTGGGCCTGGCTGTCGGTGGTCCTTTGCAGATTTCTCACCGTTTGGAAGTTACCGCGAAAACAAATCAATGAAGGTTAGATCGAGATTTTAAAACCTGCAGCTATTGTTGGACCAAGGTAATGGAGTACCAATGAGTTCCTGGTCTCTTGGGCTTTAATTTGATATGTGGTTTGTAAATTTTGGATATCGTTTGGTTGGGTTCCATTTTTAGGTTGTTTCGAGTAATTAGAAGTCGGGTGAAATAGAGTCTGGAGTTGGTCAGAATTTAGCCAAAATTGAAGTTGTATTAGTGAAGTGGATGTTTTTAGGTATTGGATGGTTCAATTTCGAGAAATTAGCTCCGGGTGAAAAGCCCCAATTTTAGGTATCGAGACACATAGGGCTGCTTGTGTATTGGACTGTCGGAGTCGATTTGGATGGTTTCTTAGTTAACAGTTGTTAAGGCGCCCGGGGCATGTTAAGGTTGTTGGTTCAGTTATTGGGGCCTAGAGCGGGTTTTATCTATGTGACAGGCACTGGCGAGTGGGAGGAGCGATCTGCGGGGAGGCTTCGGGACGGCGTCTATAGTCGGTGAGTGGTTTATATGCTACCCCAAATGATTTGGGGTATTATGTTGATATATCTATTGTGATAAAATACTTTACATATATTGTTTTGATCAGATGGTTGGTTGCATTCAAACATGATTTTCGGTTTCGTATAAAACAAGTTATTATTTCATGAATTTTGTCAACATTTTCAATTATTTGCAAATTTTCTTTGTGTTCGTGGATGAATTGGTGGTGTTTGGATATTTTGAGTACATGGATTGAAGTTTATGTATCTTGAAAAACTATTGTTGAAAAGTGGATCTTGAGATTTTGTGGGTGGCTAATACGGTATTGTTGGAAGGTGCGTATGAAGGAACGGTTATATTGGTTACCACGTGATGGCCGGGTTACCCGGGGGTTTATTAGTTGCCACGTGATGGCGGGTTTTGCAGTGGGTTTATTAGAGGACCGTGGACGGGTTCCTCGGAGGGGTTTGTTAGTGCCACGTGATGGCGGGATTTACCCGGAGGGTTTGTTAGTGCCACGTGATGGCCAAGTTTACGGAGGAGGTTTGTGGGTGCCACGTGATGGCCGGGTTTTTCGGAGGTTATTAGGTGCCACGTGATGGCGGGCTTGCGAAGGTTTGTTAGTGCCACGTGATGGCGGGTCTACTGGGTTTGTTGGTTGCCGCGTGATGGCGGGTCTACTTGGAGGTTTGTTGGTTGCCGCGTGATGGCCGGGTGTAACCACGGGTTCGTGGTTGTCGCGGTGTCGTGAGGTCGGCTACGGCGGCGGTTTATGATGGAGTATGTGGTATGGAGCGTTGTTGTTTTCTCTAAATATAGTATAACTATTTTAATACTCATGGTTTGGTGCATTTCAAAAGTTATCTTATTACTTGATGGCTATACATGTTTGTGCTTAGCTTATATTTATTATGCGGTCTGATTATGGATTCTCTCTTAACATTGTCGGCTGTTGTAGACATGATTTTGCATATGTTGGACTTAGGGTAAAGAAGTTAGGTTTTATGAAATGTTTCTAAGCGGGAATTTACAAGAGTGAGCGGAGGTTTTGAGAGAAGAACCATTGAAAATATAAAATGTTATTTTCCTTATAAACTATGCCACTCAAAGTTTATTATCTCACATTATTGTTTTAATCTTGTTCCCTAGGTCAGACGGGTTCGTAGGGCCTATTGGCCTTGATTGGCGTCGCTCTCATACATTTGTCGTACTCTATTGCATTTATCTATTTGTGTTTGATGTATTGGACTTATTCATTTCTACTTGTACCTAAATCCTGATACTCTCTTAGAATGCTCACGATATTATTGAACTTTTGTAAACCTGGTTTATAATTGTTCTTGGGTTTTATATAGCATGTATAATTGGGTATTAAAAATTAATACATGGTGTTACTTCCCACCTCCTTAGGGTGAGGTCCCACCGTATCTTCCTGAAATTATCTGATGGGACTTATTTAAAGCGAGACCACCGGGAAATACGAGGAGGGTATCGGGTCGGGTCTGTCGAATTTTCCACGTGGCAGAAAATGCCTAGAATGTGTATTTTCTCCCCTTTTTCCATATGTTTGATACCCAATTCAACCCAATACTTCATATACACCTCAAAACCATTTCAAATTCACCTTGGAATCTCTTTTCTATTCAATTCATCTCTTAATTACATATCTTTCTTCTGAAATTCTTTCCTGAATTCATCGAGATCATTCCAATGTGGTTATGACCCATACACAAACCAAACATGATGAGTAGTTAGGGTTTATTCTAAACCTAACTCAATGACTCTGCCATGAATCAACCTGAGAGGGGATTCCATAACCATCTTGTGCCATATGGGGTTCTACCCACCTTACTTTCCATAATCTTTGGGTTAAGATGAAACCCTAGCAAAACCCTAGGTTGGGAACTCATAAACTTTTCTAGAATTCCATACAAAATCCATACCCAAGGTTAGTTCCATACCAAAAATCCAAGTTCCATACCTTTTTCCTTGATCTTGGCTTCTCATCTTCTTCTCTTCTTCTCTTGCTTCCTCTTCATAGCTATACCTGCTTTTCCTCTCTCCTGCTCTGCGGTTTGGTCTCCCAAAATGAAAGACCAATTTGCCTTAAATCCCATGTTTTTGCTAAGGCCATGTTTGGCCAAGTAAAAATCCATTTTTTTGCTTTAAGTTTTCATAATTGCATTTAGGTCCTTAGACTTCTTTCTTTTTGCAAGGCAACTTATGACATATTCTAATTTTGCCCCTAAATCTTTTCTCAAATCCATAATTATATAATCTTATTGATTTATGCCTCTCCTTATCCTCAAGTGGTAAAATTACTATTTACCCTTAGCTGTATTAATTCGGGTCTCGTTTTGTGCAAGAAATTTCCTATTCAGTTTTTAATATACAAATAAGTCAGAAAGCTGGCTAGGGTATATTTAGAGAGTCAGTGTACTCTGCGTGCCACCACCACCACCGCAATGATTCTTGAGATCACTAGGGGAGTATTCTGCACCCTCTTTTTACACTTTATGCCATTGAGGACAATATACACTTCTAATTTGGGGGGTGTGGGTGATTGGTTTGGTGTCTTGTGTGCTTATAATGTATGCTTGTTTGGGTTTGTGGATGGTCTATTTTGGTAATTTGGTGCTTTAATTTGCTTATTTGGCCTATTGGAGGCCCTCGAACTGTTAGTGTAGCAGTTTGCTTAGTTTTATGCATTTAGGATGATGTTTTCTAGCATGGTTGTGTTTAGGGTGTCTTGTGTAAGTTTGATGCCATGGCTGCTAATAGAAGGTCATTTTGAACACATTTTTTTCTCAAAAATGCCAAGTGAAAAAAAAATGCAAATGGATCCTTAGGTTTTAAATGATCTAGAATTGTAGGCTTGAAAGATTGGAGTGACTTAGGTTAGTCGCTCCCTTTGCGTTTCAAAAAGCTAATTCTCAAGGAGTCTTAATTACACACACATGTTTGATCTCCTGTGTATACTGTGGTCCCAAGCCCTTGTTTCTCGAAATCTACTAGCCTTGGGAGATTCTAACCACCTAAGTGATGGGACACCTTTGCAAAAGAGGATTGCCATTGAGCCCTAAATAAAAAATAAAAAAATGTCATAAAGATGGTTGTGAATAGAATAAGTGGGATCATCCAATCGGAATCCTGGGTACAGTCTGAGGGGCCTTTCAAAGCCTAATCTTTTTGAGCCAAGCGAGTGGGGCCATTAACTTCCTTCAACTGCTACATGGGACGAAAGATGGATCCATCCTGACTAAGACCTTTAGGTTTGGTTGGTGTCGGGGTGAAGTTCGGGAACTAATTGCCCAGTGCCCTTAACCAGCTGGTGAAGTCGATCAATGAATCCACCTTTCTACGAGAAACACTTTCGGCTAAAACTTATAGGCAGTGGTTCTCTTTCATTTCTAAACTACATAGATTCTTAGGAAGGTAATTAAGAGCTGAAATTCGACATAAGGTCAACCATTCTTTCCTTGGCTATGCTTCTTAGAAAGTTTAAACCCTTAAGGACCTTAAATTATAGCTGAAAAATCTAGCATTGCCAACGTTGTGTTCATTTTGGTCCTTCCTTTAAGCATCACGTGTATCATACTCATTTCATCTGTGTTATTTTCAAGTGTGTTTTATTTTGTGTCAGTCTCTTGCTTGGGGACAAGCAAGAAGCTAGGTTTGGGGGTGTGATGAGTGTCCAAAACAATCATTATAAACCCGTGTTTTAGTGTGTTCACATTCTAGTTTGTATTTAAATAGGTGATGTTTTTGCTTCATATCTAATGTTTGGTTTTATCTTTGATCTTCTAGGTAAAATGGTGCAGCTCGAGATAAGTTGGAGATGGAGAAATGTAGAATCTTACTCTAACGTCGTGACATTGAGAGCTAGCGACGTTTGACCAGTTTTCATCATCCGACGTCGAGACATCACCTGAATATGTTTTCCAAATCTTAAGAATAAAAGAGAAAATGAGAGAATTGAGAAAGGGGGAACGACATACGAACGCGAAGAGGAGAAAAGGCGAAGAACCGGATCAGAACAAAGTTCTTTTGTTTGATTTACTCTTTTCCTGTATTTCTTATTGTAATTTGTATGGATCCTTAAAACAGATGTATTATTTATCGATTATGAACTAATTCTTTAGGCTGGGGTTTTGATGTAACCCTAATCTTGGATTGATGGATTTGCATTAATTTATATATTCAGTTTTACTTCCTGCAATTATTGAATGTCTTATCTCTATATGAAATTCATACTTGTACTTGATCACTATAGGTATGCTCGGGCTAGGGTTTTGAGATCGAGAGATGATAAACCCTAGGGACATAAATAAGATATCGTATAATCAATCAGAGAGTAAAGATGCCAAGATTTTATAGTGGTAACAAGGGTTTTCCCTTAATGTAGTCGATAGTCTTAGGGTTTGAGGCAGAGATGCAATATGACCCGCTATTAGGATAGGTGTTCAATACTCAAGAGAGATTGATGCATATAAAAGATCAACTTGTCATCAATAAATGCAAGTGATATAACAAAGTTACAGTGTTCTAAATATCCATCAATCATGATTGGGTGAAGTCAAAACCCTAGATAATTAATTGCTAAAAAATACATCTTAGTTGTCTTTAGTAAATTACTTAGAGAATCTAAAGGCTTAAGTTAATAGATCTAAATAATATTAAGGTAAATTAGTTTAGTAGTTGACACCCAAAACTTCTTGTGGGACGACCTTGACTCATCACTAGACTACGTAAACTCGACGCGTGCACTTGCACGAACGGGTGGATTTATATAATAGTTCAGAGGCCCATCACACGTTCCTCATTCTCAGCCACCAAATTCTCCTTAATTCCCTGATTTGTAGGAATTGCTCGAGTTTCCTTGTCCATCACAACTCCAACTCTCCCACTTTCAGAGATTGCATTCCAATCGAACACCTTCTCCAACTGGTGGCCTTGATTGGTACGTAACCAAGGATTGAATCCCGACCCAGTATTTCGACAAACTGGAGCTTTGAGCCATGCTCCTTAGCCATAAGTAATCTCTTCTTTTGGAATGGTGAACAACTTGGAGCAAAATCAATCTAAGTGCCCTAAGCAACCACATATGAAACATAAAAGACTAATTCTTTCATATTTAAAGGAAATCAAGAACCAATCACCTTTAGGCTTCCTTATTCGTTTCCCATGCTTCAACGGAGGTCGAACGTCCATAGAAACACGTAGTCGTATATAACCCTTATTACTTCCCACGTTATTGTTGGAATCATATTCAAGAAACGAACCATAATCCCCCAATTGTTTGTCCATTGATTTTGACATATAACTAGAAGGTAAATCAAAAACTTGAATCCATATGTCTATTGAATTAAATGGAATCTGGTTAGGGCTTTCACCAGGTTGAACCCAATGTAAGATCAACAGATGGTTGTCATATGTCCATGGTCCTCTCTATAACGCCCCAAAAATACTCTAGAATTTTTATATAATTTTATTATATATACTGAGTATGAATTGAGCCAAACTTGGGTTTTTCCCATAAAATTGATAAATTGTGAAATGTGAAATGAATATGTGAGCATATGATTAAACGTTATATGCTAAAATGAGAAATTGATTGAACCTGGAAATAAACCCAAGTGTAAAGGGCAAATTTGGAAATTTGTAAAATGAGGACCTAAGGGTCAAATGATAAGCTTAAATGATAATGTGAAATGAATGATAAGTGAATGTGCAAATAATAGGAGACTAGTAAGCTTTAAGTGAGAAAAATGGAAAATGGGATTTAATGAGGAAGCCAAATATGGCCTTATAATGGATAAGTGATATTAGACCACATTTGGTCTTAGAATGCTTATTTTGGGCAAAACTATTTTTGGAGATAAGAGGGAGAGAGAAGAGCTACGGTCGAGGAGAAATCAAGGTTTTGGTGGGAGATCATCCCCGTTTTTGGTTTCCAAGTGATCAAGGAGGAAGAAGAGTTAGAGGCGAGTTTCGAGAGATTCGAGTGCGAACTGAAGCCACAGAAAGTTGTATTTGATGTTTGGGTTAGAAAAACCCTAATCCATCCATGGGTTTTGCTCATGGTAGGTTTAGGATGATATTAGGATGTTATTGGGAGTGATTCCCATGTTTTGTTTTGGGATTTTGGGGTGATTTTGGAGAAAAATCGTAAAAGTGTAAAAACTAGAAAATCTGGGCATTTTCGAGCTCCTACGTCGCAGCATAGGGAATCCATGCCGCGGCGTATACCTATGCCAAGGCGTGGGATACCTCGCCACGACAAGGCCGAGGTACTAAAAATGGCACCCCTCGGGTACGCCATGGCGTAGCAAAGCTACGTCACGGCGAAGGCCTATGCCACAGTGTAGCAGTGCTACACCGCGGCGTAGATACTATTCACAGCAAGCAATTTTTGGATTTTGTTTCCAAACACCTTGTATTCGTACATCGATAGTATAAGGACCCTAATAAAGGTTTAATGGGGGTTCATATAAGAGTATACGAGAGAGAAAACGTACCGTACCTCGCCTTCGCCTCACGATATTCGTTTAGTACGATTAATTGTTCAACCACTAAGAATAGAGAATTTGTATTTGACTAGTGCGAATTGAAGATGACAACGACCTAGAATTTGGTATGTCGAAAGAATAAGGGATCGATAAATTTAATTCTATTCTCTATATTTCGATTTCCATTTCAAGTTCTATTTGTGAAATATATATATATATATATATATTGAGGATTTGAATTATTAGTATTCGAAATGTTTGTCAAATATACGCATGTCTTGCACATTATTTGAACTATCAGAAGTGAATTCTTGCATGTGAGTAAATTGATTTGAGATGTATTATTGAATGACCCGATATGACGAGATTAATGCATTAAGTGCCGTCATGAAGGTAACCTCCTTTGTTAAATCTGAGAAATCCGCATTCTTCTTGAATAATGAAGCAGGCAAGATTCAGCCGATTAGAATCGTCTTGAATGTTGACTATAGTCATATGTGAGATTGTAATATTGAATGTGAAATTCGCGTGTACTTGAATGACAAGCAGACGGGATTACATGGCGAGATACGCTATGAATGTTGACTCTATATTCATATGTGAAATGCATGGCAAGCGAAAAATGATATTAAAAAGTGTATTTGTATAAGTATCTTTTACATTACACATAGACAGTATAAAGGCATTAATTTGATAAATGCATGATTCGTATTAAACTGAAATGGAATAGAGAACTATATAGAACCACTAAGCATGAAAATTCTTAGTGTATTGTTTTATCAATGCGCAGGTACCAAATGATAGATTGTGATTGAAAGCGAACCACGAGGTGAGAAGCTGAGTCGTTGAAAGTTCGGAGTATGCTCAAAAGTCGCGTATCACTGCGCCCATTTTGAGCATGACATTGTTTTCTAAACAAAAAGAATTCAACTCCGAAATTATTTTTGTACTTATATCTGAATTCGATTTTGGATATTATGTTGTAAACAGCATAAAATGTCATTTTTGGTTAAATGCATATTTTGTAAAGGAATTACATTGAATTTGTAAATGTTTATGGGCTTTCCTCAAATTGAAATCGTTTCCGCAAAGATTTGAGAACGAAAACGGTTATATTAATGAAATGTATTTGATAAATGGCTTCAATCGGGCGTCCCCGGGTTACGGTTCGAATCCGCCAACGAGGTCGGACCGAGCTCAGGGGTCGCTACATTTTAGTGGTATCAGAGCCTAGGTTTAGGCGGTTCTGTAAAATGAATTTGAAATCATTTATTGCATACATTACATTTGCATATAAAGGATGACATGATCGAAAAGGGGTGCTACACTTTAGTGGTATCATAGCATCCGGATCGGTTCGGACATGGCCCAGGTCGGGCCAGAAAAGTCTTCTGTTTAGTGGTATCAAGCATCCGAATCACAGTTCAGGACCCTTGACCGGGTCGACGAAAAGGGTGCTAAATCTGCTATAACTCTTTTTAAATCTACCACATGAAAAAACTTAAAGATATACCTTTGGTTGTCTGATTTAGAAATACATACTCCCTTCCCCGGTCTCCACGGATTAGACAATTGATCCTGCATGATATTAAAGTTAATGGAATAAATGCAGTAGAAAGCGTACTCTGATTTGATTGAGGATTATCTCACTCCACACACATGCTTGTACAAGAGACAAAATTTAAAGTTTCCTCGTGAGAAAGAGACAAATCAAGGAGAGAAATATCCATAATTGCATAGGACGAAGAACCAAGAAAAAATCCACATAAAAGACAAAACTCTCAACCTAGGAGAGGGCTTGAAAGGACTATATAATATAAAAAAATATCACAAAACATAGATTTAAGAGTTGAAAAAATTATTATCGTTTATAATCCTTAGTAAACTTTATTATCGTTTTCCTTTTTTTTTTTTTTTGAGTAGATATCGTAATTATCATATCTTGATCATCAAAAATTATTTTAATATATCTTTTAGGTCAAATTCTTTTTAACGTGATAAAACTAGGATTATAGAAAGCCTTAGAAACTTATTAATAACTGAATATAATAATTATATAGAAACATTAGAATATATCTCATTACCTATAAGAAAACAATTAGGCACATAATATTATATTAGAAAACGTTTTATAGAAAAATTAATCACCTTAATAGAAACCTTACCTGTCATAGAATACCCAGAAGAACATATATAAAATATAACAATATCTCAAGATTAGCTGAACAATTAGAAACTTGGCTTATTTAGATCTTAGAATAGAAAATTTAGAAAAACAAATAAGCTCACCAAATTCATTTAAACTCAAGTGTAACTATAAAAAAGAAAATTTTAAACATACTATTCATTCTAAAGGCCTAGAAAACTCATACAAAACCATTAACACAATAATAGATTTAATAATAAAATTTTCAGAAAATTTCAATAATAATTTCATCCTAGATCTTAGTAAGATAAAACATTTAGAAAATAAAGTATAGTTAATAGGGAAAAACCTTGATTATATTCATTCTCTAGATTTAATAAAAGAAAATAGAACATTAGGACTAAAGATTAAACGTTTAGAAGACTCAAATACTAAGATTATCAATCAATTAGAAAAACTTACAGAAATTAACAAAGAAAATACAAATTTGCTAAAAGAACTTAACATATTAGCATATGAATAGTTTCTAAAAGGATAGAACATATCTTCAGACAATAGAAGAAGCAAAAAATTTCCATAACACACTAGAAGGCCTAACCTTAGATACCCTTGTAGGAAAAGCAGATTTAACCATAATAAAACAAAATAATGTAATAATATTATTATTATTAATCAACATAAGTCAGAAACTCGATAAAATTCAAGACAAGCCTAGTAGTTCAAACCCTCAAGATATAGAAGACCTCATAAAAGGCATAAATAATTTAGAAATAGGAAAAACTAAGAAATCAATAGCCATACCCAGGACGTAAGGCTGGCAAATTTTGACACTACATGAACCTAACATGGGTTTTGCGAGTTTTGGTTGAATATAATCGTGTTTTGGTCATATTCGTGTTGACTCACCTAACACGTTTAATAATTGGAATTAAATCCATTGTTGACTTATACAACATAGATTTATTTGAATTATTGGATTTAATTATTATATTAATTAATTAACCTATTTAATAGGTTATTTGTGTTAAATATAGATTACTAATTATAATTTCTATTATTTTAAATAATAAAATTAATAAACATGTTAAATTTAATAAGTTATTTATGTTAAATATAGATAATTAATTATAATTCTTGTTATTTTAAATAATCAAATTAAATGGAGTCGTATTCGTGATGACACACTTTAACGAATAGTAAAACAAGGTTGGGTTTAGGTTAACGAATGTTGACCGTTTATTGTCGTGTCTCGAGTTTGGATTGGCAGATATTAGCAGCGATCGTCGTTAATATGGCAACGAGCATGACTGTGGGCAAATTGCCACCTACCAAGGCAGTATACTTTTGGAATAAAGATAAACAAAAAGTAATGAATAACCAAAGATCATTTTAGAATCTCCATAGCAGTATGCGAAGCTGGAAAAGCAGTAGTAATAATGATAGATTCTTCAGTGAGTTGATAAATAGAGCAGAGATATAGCTAAAATTATAGACCCATATATAGAATATGAAAATTTCAAACTAAATGGTTTAACAATATTAGAACCAGAAGTAATATGCAAAAGAAAAATATTTGAAAAAAAGAATAAATTTATCAAATGTATTAGAGAAGAAGAAATCCAATGTTTAGGAGACGATACAATTATATTAGAATTATTAGGAAAATGTGTGATAGATAAATTAAAAAAGAACTATAATTTTTGTCACTTAGGATTAATAACTATAGTCATTAAATGGTAAGAAGAAAAAGGATTTAGGAACAAAGCTACGAATACGTATATATGACGATAGTTAGACAAATATGAAAAAAGCAATGATAGCAAGTACATAAATAGATATGAATAATAATATAGGAATAGTTTATTGTATGCCAGATTTTATGATGAGTCTAAAAGACTTACAACAAGACATTAAAATAAGAATTAAAACAAAAAGATATGAACAGCAAGTTAAAGGAAGTAATTTAGTAATCAATATAGGATTTATCGGAAGATGTACAAATTATGTAGATAATAAAGTAAAAATAAAAGTAGAAGACATAGTAAATTTATTAACTATCAAAGGGGTAGGAATGGTTAAACCAGAGGGCAATAAGTATAGAAAATTTAGCAAGATTAGAATGAAATTTAGAAGATTTCAGTAAAAGAACAGAAACAATTATACCAAAATCCTCTTTAGTATACCAAAATACTTTAGGAAAAACTATTATAAGATTTATCGACTACAAAAAAGATGACAATCACCAAGAAAGTGAAGAATACCAAGAAGAATTAACATAAACAAAAATAGACTCTATGACTCTAGAAGAAAGAGATTATCCAATTAAAAGAATACTGTATGAAGCAAATAGATTAATAACAGGAGATGAATAATTATTAAAAATAGAAACATTAGCCTTAAGAAAAGGAAACATAGAAGAAGATGAAAGAATAATCTACGATACCCTAGGAAACATTGTAGCCATAGAACTAATAGAAAATGAGGATGAACTGATAGATTAAGATAAAGAATTAGCATTGATGGACGATGAAGTAAGTAGTGCAACTTCTCCTACACCTTTTACTAGAAGCCAACCAATGGCAACAACACAAAATAGAGGAGAAAATTTGCCTAGACCACAAGTAACCCATGTTAATAGACCTGGACCAAGCCAAACATATGATGAATATATAGATTTTAGACCTAAAGGAAGGCCATACCCAATAGAAAAGCCCTATAAGTTCCAAGGACAAGCCTCAAGACAAATTCTAAACATAGCGATCCATGACCCACAATTATGGAATAGTGTAACAAGTGTATGAAAATATCCAATAGTAGCAGAAATATGGAAAAATATACCTTAAGAAAAAGATCTCAAATCTATGTACAAATATTTAGAAACTTTTTTAAGAGAAAGTACTAAAGCATTATGAGAATCATATAAGACAAATTTTAGAGAAAATTATAATAATATGCTAAGTTTGGGAGCTAATCCATATAATTTTGTAAATCAAATTAGTAGCCTGATTACAGGAGAAGATCCTAATTCGGGACATGTAACCTTACAACAAGAAACATTGTTACATTTAGAACAAATGTAGTTAAAAGACTGAAAATATATAAAAGAATTCTATCAAACTTACTACCATTTTTGTGCCATCTCAGGAAATGGAATTTAACCGAGAATTAGAAGAAAAACTATTTCGAAAATTATCAGGAACCTTAGGAAGAGAAATAGAAACCTCATGGAAAGAATTAAAAGGAGTCCAACAAAATGGAATGGAAGAAAACCAAGAACCTTGAAGTATAGGTCATACAAGAAGGAAAAGAAAACTCATACAATGAAAATGAAGATTTAATAAATGAATTAGCAAAACTAGATTTTTAAAACATAATTCATGGACATAACATGTGAACATGAATGGAAAAAGAATAGTGGATTAGATAGTATTAGGTGTTTCAAATGTAAATGGTTTCTAAATAAACTACATAGAACAAAATGTAAGAAATGTTACTTAGAAGGATGTATCATATGTGTAGAAGAATACTTTGCTACTAGCTTAACTACTTAAAAGGATGACTATCAAGAAAATATAAAAACTTTGTCATTAGACGAAAAGATTAACAGATTAGAACAAGAAATAAACATGTTAAAAGAAAGATATAATGATTTAAAAATAAAATTTGAAAAACATATAGGAAAGAAAAAATTAGACAAAATTCCAGACGAACTTATGAACAAAGAAAATAATCAAATAATAATACATCCAATAGAAACATGTAATAAATTAGGAGAAATAAAGGCACCTCAAATACAATGTACAATAAGAATATAATTTTTTTTTAATTAAAACACATGCTTTGTTAGACACAGGTTGCACTCATGTTATTATAGATGAGAAAATAATCTGAACGTTTTGTAACCTTAGCAGAAAAACCTATGACAACCTAACAAATAGATGGAAGTCTTAATAAATATACCAACCATTTAAGTACCACAGCTAAAATATCTTTTATGAAAAATTGTTATACTAGCTCATAATACTCCTTACCATTAAAAGAAACCTAGATAAAACCTTTAAACCTTAGACACTAGGTTATATTAGGATTATCATTTTTATTAAAAGATAATGGGCAAATAACTTTTAATAAATATTTTTTTACTCTATCAAGACACTGTATGGCAAGCCCCTTACAAAAGAAATTAGAAATTATAAGCCCTTCAGAATTAGAAAAACAAATAACACATTCTAAGAACCAAGCTATCAATAAAAAAGATTGTGAATGTGAAAAAGAAGGACAATGTAGCCTAAAAAAATAACACAAGAAGAAGAAATTGGAGAAATTGAGGTGATAGAATATGAAGAAACAAACTTAACAGATTTAGTTTAGGTTAATAATCTGAATTTGAATTAGTTTTAGAGAATAGCTAGAGAAAAGAAATCCTTTCTTAGTGATTCAAGCGCCCACACGCTGCTCCATCACCTCGAGGATAGTTTGAAATATCTGCGGTTCTTGTGTGCATACTTCTGTAATCCTTTGGAGTGCGATCATTAGTTATATTAGTTTAGTAATTAAATTGAATATTCTAAATCACATGATGATTCTTGCTTTCGCTGATTATTCCTATGATTGGTATCAGAGCATGTGTGTGATTAAATTTCAATTTGATCTAAACAATTTCATGTATTTTGGTGTTTGATTAGCAATATGACACCTAGGTTTTCTATATTTGTTGATTCGCATGTTTGCATGTTTAATATGATTTTTGTTTATGGATGATTTCAGTAATTGTGGTTTGCCCTTCAATCCATGGTAGAGTTTTCTGTGTATTTCATCGATTTGTAACAATGGGGTTAATCATAAGATTAGGTTTCCTTCTTGATTTATTTTTTCCATCATCTAGAATTCTTGTACACCCTTTTATTAGGTTATAGGATTATTTTTTGTAAAATTTTGAACTAATGAACGAGAGCGAAGAAGAAGAAGAACACACGGAGAGCACTATACACGCGAGGCTGGCTGCGTTGTTGCGGGCCCTACGAGACATCGAATGACAAACGGCCATTGAGGTTAGAAGCGCAAGGAAGAGATGACGCTGTCGGACAAATTTCAGGTCGAACCACCGTTGGACGCACCCCCACACGCCCCCATAAGAAGTTGCGCATGGGCTTCACGCGCCTCCACTTAGGCCTCACGTGAGAGCGCATGGAGAGGGTTTTGGCCGCCGGATTTTGCAGACTTCCTCCTCCAGACGTCGCGCTTCTATGGGTGGCTCCGTTCAGGTGGAAGCACACGTATGATGGCTTTGACGGCTAGAGTTTCATGTTGTGTGTTTAGAGTTTTGGGTTTTAACTCAAATCTCTTCAATTTTGGCGCAAGCCCGGAGTAAATTGAACCGAATGGGCCAAATTTGGACTCAGAAATTTAGACGGGATTAATAACAGTGGGCTCAAGTGTTATTGGGCTTGTGTGTTTTTTCTTTTCTTAGGAAAACCATGGATTGGGGCTTTTATATTTATTCATATATTATTTTCTTTATTTATGGATGATTAAATTATATTTGGTAACATGCTTTAGTTGTATAACATCACATATAGACTAGGTGGTGTCATATTATCTTGCATCAATGATATACATGTGCATAATTAAATTTTGATTTTTTTTTAAATCTAGATAAATATAATTATGAAAATTCCTTTAATTTTTATTGGGTCGAATAATAAAATGGTCATGTGAAGCCCCGTGAATAATCATGATTAGGTTTTATTGGATTGGACCTAAATAATTTTACTAAAATCTTAATTAAGATTAAGGCACCACGTATGTGAATTAAGGAATTTTTGTAAAAATTAGCAGGATTCAAAAGCCACGATAATTTTATTAACACTCCCTACTTGAGACTCTAATAATATTATTATGGGCCATATGAACAATGATTGAAATGAAGTGTATTATCTAGGAAGATTCTGTATCTAAGAAATATTAGGATGTAAGTAGTCGGAGTAGTATTTAATTTTTTTTTTAGGACTGACTTAGTTGGATATATTCATTTATGATCAAGTTTTAGTTTAGTTATAAATGTCTTGCCACCCAGTGAGCATTTATTATGGAAACTAAATTATTGTTTACAATAAACTGACAAATATATTTTGTTTTGGATTTGCACTAAATATATGTTTAGTAATATATGTTTATTATGTATAATATCTGAGTTAATATTAGTGTGCCTGATGTATAATTTTTTCTTCGAGGAAAATGGCATCTTTAAACCACAGACATGATTTTGAATCAAAACCAATGGATGAAATAACTTTGAAGAATGGAAAGCAGACATACATCATTGGATTATGAAAATCAAGTTTATCCTACCGGATGCCCAAGCCGGTATCCGGAAGCTGGTGCTAATGATATAACAAAAACAGAACATGCGACTTGGGAGAATGCAAACACTTCACTTCGATGTTATATTCTTGCCAGTGTTGTGGGTCATTTGAGGCAGCAAATAACACCTCTCGACAATGGAGTAGAAATGCTCCATACTCTCGAAAGGATGTTTGCTAAAGTCTTGCTTCACAGAGACAATTGCTATCAACGATTTGATTAACACACACGCATTGTGAGCGGTGGGCGTGTGAAGGATCATTGTTTGGTAATGATTTCACATACCGGTCGGCGGAAGTGATGGGGGCAAAACTTGAGGAGATGAAGATAAATCTCATCTTGCGATCACTTTGCCTATTATTTATTCGATTTCAAGTCGATTACAATATGCATAAGATGGTCGACTCGAGTTCGAAGGGTGATGCATGGGCGAAGTCTTCAGAGCAGTCTCTCGAAAGAGCCAGCGATATCAATTTCTGGAGGTTACGGTAAACCTAAAGAAACCTAAGGAGTGAAACAAGAACAAAGAAAAAGAAGAGCGTGATACCAATTACCGTCGAGCCTTGATGAAGAAGCGAAAGGCAAATTAGCCCCAGTGCGAGACGAGAAGGACCTTTGGAAACGGGGGTACTTAGGCCACCCCGAAAGCGGTATGGGTGATTTACTTGTTGATGAGGCTTGTTTAGTGGACAATTTTAATGATAAATTGATCATTGATTCGGGAGCCACTAATCATGTTTGTTGTTACTCTTTGCGATGGTTCAAACATAGCCGCGTCCCATTGAAGAAGGACAAAGATACTTGCAGAGCAGGAGCGGGGCTAATCTACGTAAAGGCCATAGGATTTAGTTGTTTTATTTTTGAGAATAATAGGACTTTATGTTTAGGGTGTTTATTTGCTCAGTTTCCAAGAGGAATTTGGTTTTACGTCGATTGTTTAGTTAACACGGTTTAGCGGTCTGATTTAATTCCTCGGTTCAATAAGAAGTAAATCTTCTTTTATTTGTTCCGAGTGATCTTATAGATAATCTTTATTTTTTAAGTCCCTTGTCCTATGATATAAATGCCATTGAAATTGTTGAAAATGAACATAATCACCTTGCCAAGAAAAGGAAAAAATGAAACTTACCTTTTGCATTTGCGATTAGGTCATATTAATCCTAATAGGATACATGGTTTGGTGAAAAGTGGGATTTTAAATTCCCTAGCATTTGAACCTATACCAATGTATGAATCACATTTGGAAGGTAAAATGACCAAGAGGCCCTTCAGGCGAAGGATATCAGCCTTGATAAGCCGTTGAAATTGGTGCATCTTGATGTATACGGCCCAATGCGTGTTAAGCCCGGAGGTGGGTATAATTTTGTCACTTTACGGATGACTACTCGAGAAATGGTTTGTTTACCTAATGCAAAAGTCACGAAACTTTTGATAAATTTAAGAATATAAGGGTGAGGGGCGGAAAAGCAATTAGGTGTCCATATCAAGCGACTTGATACGTAGGCGGTGATATCTGAGTTTAAGTTTCACTTAACTTTCAGAGGGGATAGTTTCCACGACTATCGGCCTAGAACACCTCGACAAAATGGAGTTGCGAAAAGGAGAGTAAGACACTCCTAGACATGGTAGGATGATGCTTAGTTATTCATCTCTACCTATATCATTTAGGGATTTTCCTTAGAAATGCTACATACTTATTGAACTTGATTCCTTCTAAGTCGGTTTCTAAGACACCTTGAATTGTGGAGGCAGGCATGAAGCCTAGTTTAAAACCATATATTCGTATTTAGGTGCTCAGAAGCGCATGTCTTGAAAGGAACCACATAAGTTGGAATCTCGTCTTGAAGTATGTTTGTTTATTGGATACCACAAGAGGAGCGAGAGGTGGACTTTTATAGTTCCTCAGAGAAGAAAGTTATAGTGAGCACTAATGCAAAATTCTTCGAGGAAGACTATGTAAACAATTTCAAGCCCAAGAGTAAGGTAATTCTTGAGGAGCTTGACTCAGCTCAAGAATCGCCTAAACCACCTGAATTTGGACCTATTGTGCCATTGTTTCTAGTGCGTGTTCAACAGAGGGAAAATGAAAATATACTCGAAGGTGAACAAGCATGAGTGGAACCAATAGTAGAGCAACGGAGTAGATATACAAGTGGAACCCGAGAACAACGGAAAATCAAATTTAAAATGATCAGAGGATCTTCTTGTAGAACCCACCTGACAACCAATGGAGCAGTAGTAGGAGAGCGACACGCAAGTATCGAGATATCTCTTGTTGAAACGAAATCGTACAAGCTATAACCATTGATAGCGAAGAGGATCCTGTAAATTACAAAGAAATGCTTGGAGGATGTTGATGTTACCGGGAGTGGCTCAAAGCCATGGACCGTGAGATGGAGTTATGTATTCTAACTCGGTCTACCAGTCTCTTGTAAGAGGCACCCGAGGTAAAACCTATAAGGTGTAGTGGATGCAAGAGAAAAGAAATGACCGGATGGGAAGGTAGAAACCTTGAGAAACTAGATTGGTGGCAAATGTTATACCCAAAAAGGGGATAGATTATGAAGAAACCTTTTCGCCAGTAGCCATGCTTAAATCCATCCAGATTCTTTTAGTACAGCAACTGCAAGTCTAGATTCTGAGATTTGGAATATGGATGTGAAACAGCATTTTAAATGGCGGTTTAGAAGAGGACATCTACATGCGACAACCGAGAAGGGTTCGCAGCTAGAGGGCAAGAACACACATGGCATGTAAGGTTGCAAGGTTCATTTATGGACTAAGCAAGCATCGGAACATGGAACATTAGGTTTGATCAAATACTAACTTTATACGGTTTTGAGAAAAGTCTGATGAACCTTGTTTTACAAAAGGATCCAAGATGCAAAGTAGTTTTTCCTAGTCAGCTGCAGTAGATGACATTATACTAATCGGAAGCGACATAGAGGTGTTATCAAGTGTAAAGGATGGCTGCAAGCAATTTGATATGAAAGATTTGGGAGAGCCAACTATATTCTTGGAATCAAACTTCTACGAGGCTAGGAAGAATAAGGTGTTGGCATTATCTCAAGCATATATAGATAAAATTCTAGCTCGGTTCGACATGGAAAGAATTCGAGAAGGGCACTTTACCCTTCGGGCATAAGGTTCATCTTTCTAAGGAGCAATCACCCAAAACTCTTGAGCGGAAAGAACGTATGAGTAGGATACCTTTTGCTTCGGCAGTAGGTAGTCTCATGTATGCCATGTTATGTACCAGGCCAGATATCTGCTACGCAGTGGGAATAGTTAGTCGGTATCAATCCAATCCAGGAGAAGAACATTGGATTGCAATGAAGCATATTCTCAAATATCTAAGGAGAGCAGTGTATGCTAGTATATTCTAATTAGAGTGCAAACTATTGGTTAT
The DNA here is from genome assembly GCA_016808115.1 of Tetrastigma voinierianum. Taxonomy (NCBI): domain Eukaryota; kingdom Viridiplantae; phylum Streptophyta; class Magnoliopsida; order Vitales; family Vitaceae; genus Tetrastigma; species Tetrastigma voinierianum. The sequence continues at coordinate 166,489 of JAEQBH010001503.1, forward strand.
CTGATTCGGATTTCCAAGGGATATTGATGGTTAAAATAGAGATCGAGGAAAATTTAGTAGATCCATTTAGTCATACTATTCAATTTTCAGTGAAATATACTAGATTACTGCACTGATCAGCAAGATCATGAAACTGTTATTTGTGATGTCAATTTATATTATTTATCCTTTTAGTATAGAGGCAGGATGTGTTATTATATTTTAGGTTTAATTTTAATACGATATGAGTATTCTTCATATTGTGTACTGCTGATATTTTGCGTATAAGGTCCAGTTAATTGTAAAATTATATGATCATATGAATACGTTCGCAAGACAAGATCATAGGTTCTCATAATTAATGAATAAGATCATAGTCATTAAACAAAGTTGGGCGCTTTATTTAAACTGCAATATTTTAAGAAATAATTTGTCTTGGTTATTATAAAATATTGGTGCAAATTATGCTTGCATTGATAGGATCAAAGTGAGATTTATTTAAAGTTAAATTTTTGTAAAAGGAAATAAATCTCAAGCAATATTTCACTATTATTCTTCTCTCAATCCTGAGTTTATTATAGATATGTATTTAAATTATTATTGTTCTTTGAGTTGTCAATAAGTGAGGTCTATTCTGGCCGGCCCGATATCTTAAATGATTTGGAGCAAGATTATTTAATTACGGTATTTATGAAATAAATGATATGGAATTTGTATGAAATATCATAACCCAGCTATGTTTGAGTACTTAGGATGTTATGAAGTCAACGTGCATTTTATCCATTAGAAAAACTGATAAATCAAGAGAATAAATAATTGAATGATTGATAGAAAATCTTATCAATTAATTATTGATATTTTACAATGGAGAAAATAATATTAATATTTAATATTATTAATTTGGAGTTCAGTGCAGGTTTTTAGTGAGATAGCGTCAGTTAGATAATTCTTGCTTGATTATGAGGAGCCTTGAGTGTAAATAATTGTATACAAGCAAGTCCAAGTTGTTTAAAACACTAAATGGGTTCACATGGACTTGGGCTAAGGTGTGGAGGCCGAATGGTACATTAAGTATTTTAGGGTTTATGCTACATAAATGAAAAAGATATCTATTGTAGATACGAATTTGAATTAGTTTTAGAGAATAGATGGAGAAAAGAAATCATTTCTTAGTGATTCAAGCGCCCACACGTTGCTCTCTCACCTCGAGGATAGTTTGAAATATCTGCGGTTCTTGTGTGCATACTTCTCTGCAAATCCATAATGTACGATCTGACTGGTTATATTAGTTTAGTAATTAAATTGAATATTCTAAATCACATGATGATTCTTACTTCCGCTGATTATTCCTACAAATAATAGGATAAACTACTTCATAGTTAATATAAAAGAAGAACGAATACAAGATCTAATCAATAGGTTAGAAAAATTAGCAATTATAGGAGAAAATGTTTTAAAATATTAGGAAAAAGATAGAGTACAATGTCTATTAAAAATAAAAAATCCAAATTATAAAATAAAGACTGCTAAGATAGAAGCAATAGAAAAAGATAGGAATGATTACAAAACCCATATTCACCTAGAAGTTATAAGAAGGTCATATTCACCCCATAGATTAGCTCATTTCCTAGTAAATAAGCATAGTGAAGAAAAGAGAGGTAAAAGTAGGATGATAATTAATTATAAAAGATTAAATGATATTACAAAAGATGATAGGTTTGATATACCAAAAAGAATATTTATTAGGAAAAATAAAAGATTGTACAATATTCAATAAATTTGATTATAAATCGGGATTTTGGCAAGTTAAGATGCATCCAGAAAGTATACCTTGGACAACCTTCTTGTGTCCAGAAAGGCATTTTAAATGGCTAGCAATGTCATTTGGTTTAAAAAATGTACCATCAATATTCCAAAGAAAGATGGATGATATATTTAGGGATAATGACTCATTAGTAGCGGTATATATAGATGATATATTAGTTTTTAGTAAAAATAAGAAAAAACATATAGGACGTCTTCAAATAATATTAAAGTTTGAAGAACATGGTTTTATAATTAGTAAAAGTAAAATGCAACTATTCCAACAAACTATATAATTTATAGGAGTAATAATAGGAAATGGTAAAATAATATTACAACCACATATTTCAGGAAAAAAAAATTCTAACATTTCCTGATAAAATAGAATAAACAAAAGAATTACTAAAAATTTTAGGATTACTAAACTATGCAAGACCTTTCAAAAAAAATATGAGCAAAATTGCAGGACCTCTATTTAGCAAAGTAGGTAGTAAAAAACAAAAATATTTTAACCAAAAAGATATTAAGTTAGTAAAAACTCTAAAAAACTTAGTCACCAAATTACCACCACTAGAATTACCATTAATAAATGATTATTTAATAATTGAAATAGATGGATGTAGCTTAGGATGGGGAGCAGTATTATTAGCAAAACCCCATAAGTACTCATAAAAAAAATACAAAAAATTTTTACAGATATAGTAGTGGAAAATATAAAGAGAGGGGCAATATAAGCAGTATAGATGTAGAAATACTAGCCATAACATTTGCTATAAATAGTTTTTGAATATTAATAATCCTGAAAAAAGAAGAAACAATAAGAACAGACTATGAAGCAATAGTAAAATTCTATAAATTAAAAAATGAGAAGAATCTTTATAGACTAGAAATTCCAATTTACGGAAAAATAAGCGAAAATCGTAATTTCGATTAAAATCGGAATTTATTCACTAGATCTCGGATGATGAAACTAGTTCACACACGTTGGGATCGTCTCATGAAATCTAATTTATGAGTCGAATTCAAGTCGAATTAAGACGATCGGAGTTGGCACATTTTTAGACATCGCTACGGTTCGGGTGTCGTAAAGCCAGTTTCGATGCGACAGAGAAGTCGCATGTATATCATAGGTCTGTCAGTAGCATGAGAGAAATGATGATGAAAGGACGGTCAAGATGGTCTTAGAATGTCAGAAAGCCAGGAGAAAAGAATGAAGCGTAATTGGTATTAATGGGATTAATTTAAGTTGAAAAGAGCCCAATTGGAATAGTACTTGTCTTCTGTTGAAATACAAAGGCAAAAACGTGAAAGGGGCGGGAGCAGTTACAAAGGGTTTGAAATTGCATTTTAGAGTAGAAGGTTAGACTTCTCTCTAAAATGTGGGAATCCGGCCAGTCGGAGTCGTCGGAAGCGAAGGAGTTGCTCTACGCGGAGAGACCTACGGTGAGCCGCGGATTGAGGAGGTTTCGATATTTCCGCGAGGTAGAGGTTTCTTCCCTCTTGGGTTTTACACTTTGTTTAAGTGTATTTCTGATGTTTAAGGTTGGATGAAGTCGTGGTAGTTTGATGGGTTAAGCTTAGAACCTAGGTGGAAAATTTTAGAAACCCATGTGGACAGTCGGTGACTGTCACGGGCTATTACAGGTTGCTAGTTTACATTGCATTTATGTGTCATTACTTTGATCATGTATAAGGCGGGAATAAGCGTGAAGTCGAGGTTTACAAAGTGAGCCAGATGGTTTTTATGAGTGGGCGAACTGATGAAGCGGGGTTTCTTGTTCATATGAAACGATGACTCTGAAACTAATTTTTGTGTGAAACCGTGTTTGGTCGAGTAATTCAAGTTGAATTGCTCGTGTTTGATCATTAGCCCACGTGAGCTAATTTTTGGTATAATGGAATGTGAAATTGCATAACATGTTTGTGTGATTTAAATTATGTGAATATATGCATGATTATATTCTGTGTGTTATATGATTGGTGGAATTGGCGTAAGTAAATTATATACCTTTGAGGAGCATCTAAAAGCGATGGGAATGAGTGCATGAGGGGGTTCTATAGAGAATGATTTTGGAGGGTTGACTAATAAATAGAATTATCGGAGTGTGTCCATTATAATATCGGAGGGTAGTCCATATATAAAATATCAATCGTCGGAGTCAGCCCAATTGATATACATCTAAGGGTAGTCCACTAAATATAACATCGGAGTCATTCCACTACTTATATCGGAGGGTATTCCACAATAATATGAATATCTTTTGTTAAAAATAATGTTTACCGTCGTGGCTTAGGCAAGTGTGAGAGTCGATGAGGACTTCGAGGGTATGAGTTGTTCAGGTAGATATTCAAGTAGGATCATGCATTTACTTGAATGTGTGTTTATTTTGGAGCATTACATATGCACTTAGGTGGAGAGTAGCCCATTTAGGGTGATTCCACTACTGAGAGATAGCTCACCCTGTCGAGGGATATCATTTTTCGGTCACGAGGAGGCGCACGAGAGACGGCTCATCCACAGAAAGCCGTTTTTAGAAGAAAGCCCGGGATTGGTGTGGCTGGCGTTTTTGTTGTGTATATATATTAGAGGCTCTTTACATTTAATATATGTTGGCATGAAAAATTATTAACTCTTTTGAAACTATTGGATATAGTTGATGTATTATGATGAGTATTGTTATTGGAGATACCCAGTGGCCGTTTTACTCATGTATTTTGGATTTTGGATATTTGTTAAAGATTGGGTTATATACTAAGGGTGAAGGCTCCCAGTACAAAGGGCTACGCTCTGGTTTCGTGAGATGTCGGAGTCACCCAGGCATTCCACGAGTGTTCCGCGGGTTGGGTGGTGGGATTAGGATTGGGAGTGTAAACTTGATATGAGCTTGACCATCGATACCTAGAAGGAGCTCGGGTTGGGTAGCATACCTTGGTGGTTTGATGTTCGGTTTAGGTATGAGATTACTGGGAAATCACGGGAATAGAACCTTTTATACATGGTATTTGATGCGTGGTCGTGTATAACATGAGTTGTATGTTATGTGAATGATGTTTATAACATAGTTTGTGATATGTTATGATGTTTGGGTGTTTAGGTAATTAGCACTTATTATCTTTGGAAAACAAATCAAGGTTCACGATTAATGTAAGCGAAATGAAATAAATTGTACTCAATTTATTTGGTTTATTGGATGACAAATAAATTTTTAATAAAATTTTAAGGTGTTAGAACATTTTGAGAGTTTTAATTAATTAAAGAAGCTGGAAGAAACTAAATGAAATAAATTATGTTCAATTTATTTTGGTTTGTAGGATAATGAGATTTTAATAAAATTTTAAGTTTGAACACTAGGTTTAGTGTTGGATCATGAGAGTTTTGAGAAATTTTGGACAACATGGTCTAGAATAAAAGAAAAACCAAACCCCTAATAAAATAAATTTTATAAATTTATTTGGTTTAGAGATTAAAATAATTTTCTAAGGTTTTACAAGTTTGTAAAATTGAAGAAAATTGAATAGAATAAATTTTTATAAATTTATTTGAGTGATACGGGAAAATAATAATAGAAAAAAAATATATATAATTATTTTTTTTTTTTTGTATTTTCCAGTGACTGAAAAAAATAATAATAATAATAATAAGGAAAAACGAAAAAATAAATAAATTTGGTGCATATTTGAAATGGAGCTCTTTGCCGTTTGAGCATAGGAGTTGTGTCTGTCTGACCTTTGTCGTGACACGATTAAGGATGGAAGGTTGGCTTGGTTGCAGAGAAAAAAAAAATTGTATTGCAATACACTATATTGTATTGCAGAGAAGGAAACTTGAGAATTTGAATTTGTATTGCAATACAAAGTTCTGTGTGTGGCGAGGATGGCTTGAGGCGGTGTCCGCGATCCTGAAAATTTGTATCGTGGCGAGGGCGGTTTAAATTTCTTTGGAGGAGGTGTGTCGCGATACTGCTTCCAGGAGTGTATCGTGGCCAGCGAAAGGGGCCTTGGTAGCGTTGGGGCGCGACCTTGCGGCCGTGGGCGTGCGGGCGCTTGGTGGGCGTGCGACCGGAGCGGGCAGAGCGGGGCCTTGCAGGGCGCCAGCTGGGCGCGCGGGCGTTAGGCCTTGACGCGGCCTATGCCCACCCCAGGTGTCTTTGTTGGGCGGCGGCTGTGCACTTAGTACTCACTCGGCTGTTTGACCAGTTTTGACTTCGATCTTGTTCTGAGTCAATTTTGAGGCCTTGTTCATGAACGGTTCATGAACCTTTGTTCATCATAAAAAAAAAATCGAAAAAAAATTTTTTATTAAATTAGAATTCAAATCAAATAAAAATGAGACAAAATTTTCGAAAAATAAAAAATTTCCAAAATGAAATTTTGTTGAAAAAATATTTTAAATGTATAATTAATTGCCTTGCATTACTTGTAAATCGAGGACAATGTCTGCTTGATTTGTAATGTGTGAATAGTGTCTCGAGAACGTGTTTGGTAGTAGAATCTGGAGTGGTGAACATGTCATTTAAATTGTGTAGATGGCTAGTTGAGGATGAGGACGTAGAGGGCGTCCACGGGGTATTGGTCAGGCACCACCAGTGTTTGATCAGCAGGCCTTTGTTGAGGGCAGCCAGGTATTGTGGCGGCTAACTGTCGTGACTGGTATAGCGGTAGTCGGGGAGGTCCTAGTAACCTCGGAGGTTCGGCGCATCATCCTTGACATTCACGGGAGGAGATCGATGGTGGCGGACCATTGGTTTATCTGAATCGAGAGAAGGTGTTAGAGGCCATGGAGATTACTCGACACTACGAGTTAGACTAGGCGTATTCACGGCTGCCGGGGATAGACTAGCTGCGTTACAGCTAGAGAATGAGGCAAGTATGGTGGAAATGGGCAAGGACATCTAGAGACCTAGAGGCGATGACATGGGCAAAGTTTCAGGAGTTGTTCATGGGTAAGTACTTCCCAGAGATTGCGAAGGCTCAGGAGTTCCTAGAAATTTGAAGCCGAGGCGATAATGTGATGGATTATGTGACTAGGTTCTGGCCCAGCCCGATTTATTTATTGATTACGTGGCCCTGAGCTTGAGTTAGGAGATTTAAGAATGGGTTTGAAGTTGTCCATTCGGGCCCGGGGATTGTAGGACCGCTATGGGATATGGACTCCGTAGTTGGAGACCAATGACAATAGAGAGAGAGTTGGGCTTAGAGGTTGAGACCTTAAAGGAGCCTTTGTACGTGAGTTCTCCCCTAGGGATTAGTGCGAGAATAGGGATGATATGTCGTGGTTGCGAGTTGGAGATCTCGGGGACTCTACTCACAGTGGACCTAAGGATCATGGACATGTCAGAGTTCGATGTCATCCACGGAGATCTCGTTGGGCGGCCGACTACGGGGTCATTATCGATTGTGGGCGTGGGAGGTTAAGCTTACCGCAGCGGGGCGGTACTCGTGTTGTGTTTGGGGGACGAAATATGACCTTTGCCCCCGGACGGTATCACGAGTCGAGGTGTCGGGGGCCGATTAGCTAGTTGGCTAGCAAGCCTTACCACTGGGGGCGAGGTGGGGGCGGCTTAGATCTACCTCGAGTGGTGTGCGAGTATGTGGATGTTTTTCGGATGAGCTACAATTTGCCTCCACGAGAGGGTTATAGACCCCGGTATCGAGGATTACACTCTAGTACTTCACCCATCTCTATGACTCCATAGGATGGCACAGGATGAGTTGCGGGAACTGAGTCCCGGCCTCTGGGAGTTATTGGATAAGGGGGTTCATTAGGCCCAGGAGCACTTCACCATAGGGCGCTCTGGTTCACATTTGCGAAAGAAAGAAGAATGAACCCTTCGGCGCGTGCATTGACTACGAGGCAATTGAACAAGGTTACGATCGAGAATCGGTACCCATTCTTAGAAGTTGATGATTTGTTTGATCGGTTGAGAGGAGCGCGAGTCTACTCCAAGATGAACCCTTGCTTGGTTACCGTCGGCGAGGGTTAGGAGATAGATATCCCAAGACGGAGTTTAGGACGCGTTATCGGCACTTTGAGGTTTACGGTGATGCGCTAGATTGGCAATGCGCCGGCGTTCATGGATCTCTACATGCATAAATTATTCAAACCCTATCTGTCGGAGTTGTCGTAGTCTTCGTGGATGACATTTTTGATACACTCCCGGTCGAGTGGGAGCATGAGTATCACTTGAGGATTGTTTACGAGTTGGTGAGAGACCATCAGGTTATGCGTACTAAGTTCAATTAAGTGCGGTTTGGCTTGCGAGGTGAGATTTTAAGGACACGTGGTGTCGGCATCGGGAGTGTCGGTCGACCAAAGAAAGAAGGTTGAGGCGTGTGGGTTGGGAAAGGCCAGAAGTGGAGTCTTCGAATCGTAGTTTCTTGGGATTGGCTGGATATTACAGGAGATTCGAGAATGGGTTGAAGTTGTCCGGTGGAGCGGGATCGTGGGACTTCGCCACCTACGGGATATGGACTCCGTGGTTGGGACGTACATTAGCCAGAGATCGAGGATGCTTGGAACACTTGGGATGCGGGTGTTGATAGCCAGAGGGAGGATCGGCCTTCTTCTAGTTCGAGAAAGGGCGGAAGACTTGCTTCCACAGGTTTCGGGACCGGGGCGAGTTGGGCACGTGAGACGGGATTGCCGAACGAGGATCCAGGGGCTTTGGGGCAATGCGATCGAGTTAAGCGTAAACGAGGAGAGTATACGGTTCATTCCTCCAGCGCTGAATGCGAGACCGGGAGGGCAGTTTCAATTTGAGAGTCAGCTATCTGAGCACTCGACCTGAATGGGCGAGGAGGGGCCATGGTGTGGAGTCAAAGTCAAGGGCCGGATCGAGTTCTTGCTTGGCCGAGCGTGGTGGACGCTTAGAGTGGTAGACACATTGGTTGATGTCGGGGCGACATGGATGAGTTGGCTGACCAGCCGGGTTGTTAGTAGTGGGACCTTAGTCGGGTTGTCATACCCAGACACGGCCCTTGGATTTGGGCTTAGAGGGTTAGGCCTTTAGAGAGAAGCGATTATAGATGTTCTTCCACTAGGATGTAGGGTGAGAGTTGACCTGATAGATCGGAGTTATGAGTGAGATCTCGGGAGTGCGCTTTCGTAGTGGACCCCGGGATTGGGTGTCACGGTGTAGCGTGTGTTCGTGTGCACAGTAACATCGCGTCTAGTCGGGTGTGGGTGCCGCGGTGAGTCATTCACCACTCTTGGTGAGTGTGGGTTGAGTTTGTCTTTAGGACTACGTCCGATGAGGCTCGTAATTCGGTCGGGGAATGAAGAGAAATTAGAGTGTGTTGGCGACAAAGGTCGTTAATCCCCTAAGGTGAGAATCCGGGAGTTAGGGTGTAAGAGACCCGGGGAGATATCCCTAAATTTCTGTGTGAATGTAAGAGGCTCGAAGTGTAAGCCAAAGAGTTATGTAATCGAGAGGAAAACACAGGGTCAGATTATCACGTAGACTTAGAGTTGAGTGATAGGAGTCGGGAGTGGCTCGGGATTTGGATACCCCTTTGGCAATTGCATTGGGTGTTGTTGAGTCGGCAGGGGCTCAATATATGGATGTCATTCATGACATGGACTAGGTTGACGGTCCATTGGATTGTCAGCGATTGTGACCTTGGGAAGGTCGGTTACACCTGAAAGTAAAGGTCACAAAGTAAAGGTTAGAAGCTACACATGTGGATTATATATTGTGTGTTAGAGGACACGCACGAAAGACACGCCTGGTATTATGGCAGTATGAGCAATTGCTCCTTATCGAATTCGCCTCGCAACAGCTTATCAGGCGAGTATACAGATGGCACCGTATGAGGCATTGTATGGGAGGCCGTCACCGTTATGTTGGACCGAGGTGGGAGAGAGCTCCATCACCGGGGTCCCCGACTTGATTGGGGAGACACCTCCAGAAGGCGAAGCACATGACAAATGGGCTTTCTCACGACTCAAAGCCTGGTAAGGAGCTATGCCGATGCGACGTCGACCCTAGAGTTCAAGGTTAGACTGCGTCTTCTTGAAGGTGATGCCTAAGAGGGAGTGGCCGCCCGCAAGCTGGAAGCTATCGCGAGGTTTATCGGGCTCGGCTACTAGAGGATAGGCACTATTATAAGACTGGGTGAGGCGTTACCACCCAAGATGTCGTGTCCATGAGGTTTTTCACGTCTCCATGGTCCGGAAGTATACTTCAGATCCAACTCATGTAGTGGATCGGGGACGATTGAGGTTGACACCGATGGGACCTTCGAGGAGTGGGACCAAGATGCATTTTGGACAACCGTGATCCGTTTTGCGACGCAAAGACCGCGAGGCTAGTGAGGGTGCTATGGCACTATGGAGTGGAAGAGTCCACGTGGGAGCTCTCGAGGACACGAGCGCGCCAACATTCTTCTTTGTTTAGGATGAAAGATACGAGTTTAGCCGCTTAATAGATAAATGACGTAGCTTATATGCATGGTAGAGTGCATGTTGCATATGCATCGCGAGTATGATTGTCCGCACTCGATGAAATTCTCTTTTAGAGGGAGAACAAGACCCGATAAATTCCAATTTCGCAGAAATCGTAATTTCGGGTCAAAAATCCGAATTGCCCTAGATCTCGATGACGAAACGGATTTCACCGGCTGAATCGTCTCACAGTAATCTAGCTAGCACACAAATTTCGGTCGAATTCCGAGACAAATGGTTGGCACATTTTTTCGAGGTATCATGGTTCAAAGCCAGAAACGATTTTCGATGCGAGGAAAGTCACATATAACACGTACTTAGGTTCCATAAGTGGCATGAGTAGAGAAATGATGAAAACGGACGGTCGAGATAGTGCCGAATGTCAAAACTGGGAAAAGAAGAACATAATTGGTATTAATGGAATTGTTTTAAGTTAGAAAAAGACAAAATTGGAATAGTACTTGTCTTCTCTAATTGAAATACAAGGCAGAAAAAACGTGAAAAGGCGTAGCTCGCATGTGCAGGGTTTGAAATTCCATTTCCTAGAGTGAGAAGGTTAGACTTCTCCTAGAATCGTGGAGATCCACCGTCTAAGTCAGTTTGAGCAAGAAGGAAAGCTACTCTACGCGGAGAGACCTAGGCGTGGGCGCCGGATTTGAGAAGTTTCGACAAACTACGCGAGGTAGGGGTCTCTTCCTACTTGGGTTTTACACTTTGTTTAAGTGTATTTACGATGTTTGAGTTGGATGAGGCCGTGAGGGGTCGTTTGATCGGTTCCAAAGCTTGGAACCGAGGTGGAAAATTTTAGAAACTCCATGTGATACCCGTGACTTTCCACGGGCTGCTTTTGCTGCTGCTTGTGCATTTATGTGTTAATGCATGCTTTGATGTGTATAAGATCGGGAATGGTCGTGAAATTCAAGTTCACAAAGTGAACCGATAATTTGATGAGTGGATTTTGAACAAAGAAACTCCGAGGTTTTACTGCTCAGCATGTAATGTGCTGACACAAAACTACACTTTTGTGTGAAACCGTGTTTGGTCGAGTAATTTGTTAAATTGCCAGGTTTGGATCATTAGCCCACGTGAGCTAATTTTTGCAATGGAACTGTATAACATGTTTGTGTGATTTAAATTATGTGAATATATGCATGATTATATATATTTACATATGTTATATGATTGAATTGGAATTCCAGATTTACGCATTCCATATACGCACAAGATCCTGTAACTATATAATGAGTGCGAGGGTTCTATAGAGAATGATTTCAAGGGTTGACTAATAAATAGAATTATCGAGTGTGTCCATTATAATATCTGAGGGTAGTCCATATATAAAGATCAATCAGCCTGAGTCGCCCAATTGATATACATCGGAGGGTAGTCCACTAAATATAACATCGAGCACCACTCACTTACATCTATGCTCCACAAACAATAAACAAATATCTCGTTAAAAATAATGTTTCTCATACGTGGCTTAGGCAAGTGTGATGGAGTCGGTGAAGACTCGGGGTATGAGTTGTTCAGGTAGATATTCAAGTAGGATCATGCATTTACTTGAATGTGTGTTTATTTTGAACCATTGCATATGCACTTAGATGGAGAGTAACCCATTTAGGGTGATTCCACTACTGAGCGATAGCTCACCCTGTCGAGGGATATTTTTCGTGTACTGTGAGCGCACGAGAGACGTGCTCATCCTAGAAACCGGCTTTTAGAAGAAAGCCGGATTGTGGCTTTCATGCTTAGTTGTGTATATATATTAGAATGTTACATTTTAATATATGTCAGATAAGAGAAATATTAACTTTTTTTGAAACTATCGATATAAATAGATGTATTATGATTATATTGTTATTGGGGCCTGGCGGCCGCTTTACTCATGTATTTGGATTTGATGTTGGTTTGACAAGTTATATACTAAGGGTAAAGCTCCCCGTACAAATGAGACTCGCTCGATTATGATGCTCTGTCACCCGACATTCACGAGCTGCCTGACATTGACGGTAAATAACGGACCCCTGGATTTAGGATGTCACAGATCTTCTCAAATGAGATAATTAAATTTTACAGAAATGATTATTAATAGAGGTGTAAAAATAAAAATAGAACATATAAAGGGAAAAGATAGTAGTCTAGCAGATTCTCTGAGTAGACTAATTAGTTAACATTATTTCTGGTATAGATGAACAAACTAATAACAAGAATTATTCCTGCATATCCCCATAATAGAAGCCTAGAAAAGGTATATACTTTTGGTAAAAGTTCTCGTAAGTCCTATCCTAAGAGTAATATAACTTTTAATCTATTACCACATATAGAAATAGATGAAGAACATAAATGCATTATAGACAATCTATGGATCAATTTTAACCAGATTTTTAATAATCAGATTAATAAAAACCTAGATAGGAAATATTTTATTACCTGTTTAAATTGCTTAGCCGAATATTTTCATAAGAAGAATAATGGTAACATAAATTTTAATTTCTATGTTATATACCAAGGCCATATAACAAGAATTTTTAAAACATGGAAAGAAGTTCTTCCTAATATTATTAATCATCCTAAACCATTTTTCAAAGGTTTTTTTGATCTATTTAGACCAATGTAAGACTAACATAGGAAACAATTATTTTATTAGTCCATTAGTTAAGCATATTTTAAACCATCAAGGTAAGAATTACTTAAATTTTGCACAAACCAGTCAAACACTTGATTTAGTACATGATTTTCCTCCACTTTTTCCTCTATTTCCTTCTCAAGATCACCTACTTAGGGAAGAATTAGAAATATTAAGGAAAAAAAGATGATAGATCGGAACAAGATTATCTAATTATGAAACAATTATATGAAAAGAAGGAAGGTAAAGAATTAGAAACATATTTGAAAAATGTATCTCTAGAAAGGAAAAAATTTTAAAAAGAAAATAGTTTTATTATTTTAGAAAATCTTGATGATACAGAACTTAACTTCACAAGCCAATACATCACTACAGAGCCTAGTTCATTGGGCCAAATTGATGAACCTAATTAAGCTCAAACAGTAGTTAGTAAATACATATTAAATCCGTTAATGGGTGAGGCTTTCCCAAAAAGCCTGAGAGAATAGTTAACCCAACAGATTGCCAAAGTACTTAAAAAGATTTCAACAAAGATCTCAGTAAAGAAGCAAACCCAGAAAGCCCAAAAACAAATGAGAGTCGAGATTGACTAGAGACCAATTGTCCTAGCTAGAAGAAGAAGATAAGATAGATCAACTGTCCCAACCAGAAGGAGAAGACAAGATAGATTAGTTGTCCTAGCTAGAAGGAGAAGACAAGATAAACCAATTGTACTAGCTAGAAGGTGAAGATAAGATAGACCCGAAGATCAAATCCAATTGTACCATACGATAAGATATAAGCCAACAATACCACTTAGAAAAGGATGAGATTCCCTTAGTAGGGACAAATGCAAATCATCCATGTGTCGTAATCTCGTCATATATCCCATAAAATCCAAACCTATCTCTTCTTTTTTTTTTTTTTTTTTGATAATGAGGGTGTCCGCGCCACGCGCACCCGACCAATCCCTGGCGACTACACACCCTACTAACCACGTGGTGTGACACCGTAAGACGCATGAAATTCCTAGGCTGGCCCAGGATTCGGAACTGGATCTCTGTCTTGAAAGGTGAGACTAATTCCATCCCGAGCTACGCTCCGGTTAAACTCATCTCTTCATTACTCACAATGATTTCTTTAACTACTACTTTTATAGAGCGTGAGTACTTTCTTGAAAAACACAATCAGCTGATAACGGGGGCCCATTAAGAGCACCGTGACTCAATTATTTGATCCTATCCTCCTTCCTCCTATATATGAGGAGTCTCATCTTTTGTAAGATATCCCCCTCGAAGTCTTCTAAAAGGCCCTTTCGATCCCCTATCACTTCTTTTCTTATACAATACCTCGAAAAAGCTTTCAACTCAAGCTTGGCAAAAGCTTTTAGTCTAAGCTTTCCTCTTCCTTTATTGTATAAAAGTATGTTTTATCAATGAAACTTGTTTAATGTTTTTATTCACTGTTCTTTATTTATATGCTTAACTTTTAATAGTTTTAAATTTTAGGGAACATCCCGAAAGGGGTTTCCCCTGAAATCCTATGACCAAAAAATATTTTTAATTCTAATCATGGTATATAGGTTAGAAAATCTAGATATCTTCACCCAGATTCTAGACACTATAATGCCACGTAATTACAAACAATCAAGCTCGTTCTTTATTTTTTGAATAATAAACTTTTCACATATATGATCGCTGGGCCGCTCGTATTTTTATATTTCATATATTTTCCGTTTTGTTAAAATCGATCAAGTAGACATTGTTTTAAACATTAAAGAAATGCATGATTATACACACATAATGTTTAATTAGTCAAAAGAAATTGTAAATGTTTATTTTTTTATTTTTTTTTAAAAAGGTCATATGAGAGTAAGGAAAACCTTGATTAGGACTTATGAAACTTTTTCTACCTCTCTATAAAAAAAAAATTTTAAATTTAGTTTATGGGAAAAAGCGAGAGAGAAGTAACAAGAAAGCTAAGAAAACATTTAAAATCTTATGGTTAATAATACTTTGCCAGTTGTTCCAGAATTCCAGCTGAGGAGGAAATGAATCAATCAAGAAAAACCCATGTAATGGGGTTGTATTCCTTGCCTAAACTTTTTTGAAAAATCTGTGAAGGAGACATGGAAAACAGGGCATGTGAAGGAGAATGAAAACATTATTCATGTAGTAATTAATGGATGTATTAGAATTTAAGATGCGGTTTGTGTCCCAATTCCAAATTTGATATGTAAAAGATCATGGGAATGGCAATTTGGGTGGGTAGTTTTTACTTTTTATCAAGGGGAACTGTGGCAGGCAAGCACTCTCTTGGAACTTGGAAGTGCATTGTGATTTGGTTATAACTTTTTCTACGGTTGTTTTGTGTAATTAAATTTTCCATATGTTTCTCCTCATATTCCTTTGATAGCTGCTGTTAGGACAAATGGAGCTTCCTCACAAATCGACACTGTGAAGAATTAACTCATAAAAACAACTTTTAAGGGCATATTTATTTATCTCTCACAAATTTCAAATTTGTATCCATGACAAAAAAATTTTAAGGTTTTATTAATTGTCTGTTAACTATTTTGAGGGGTGAGTGAGGTCAGCTGTAACAAATAATTCTCCCAAAATTTATCATCACGCCCATGACAAGCCTGAATGGACAATCGAGTAAGAGTCAAAAGTTCATAATAAGGAAACGCTTCCTAGAACTAATTCAGCATTATAATCAGACAAAGGGTTTCGACTTTCAACCAAACAAAAGTTGAAATAAGGTTCCCTCACAGAACAAGTAACAGATATGATGAGACAAACCCATACGTGAAATGAAATACAACGTGTAAGGTAAAACATTTCTTTCACCAAAAATGGCAATACCAATAATCCTGACTAGTAAGGGAACGTAGGTGAAACATCAGAAATTCATTAAAAATATATATATATATATATATATATCAAAGAATCAAACTGACTGACTACCTGCCTCAAACTATTCGGCCTTTGGACGCTCCCTCCTCCCAACACAAACCAATCAGATCAGATGGGGGGATGCTGCTGCATCTCTTTTTTTTTTTTTTTTTATGCCACTGCAGGCATGTCCTTCAGCCATGGATCCAGCGGCTTACCAATGGAATACACAATGAAACCGATCTCCCTCAGCTTTTCAGCATTCACAATGTTCCTACCATCAAACACAAAAGCTGGTTTCTGCATGTTGTCAAATATCCTCTTATAGTCCAGACTTTTGAACTCATCCCACTCAGTTAAAATGCAAAGGCCATGGGCATCCTTTGTTGCTGAGTAGGCATCCCAAACCACACTCACCTGCTTCACAGTGGTGGGACTCATAGGTTGCAGGTGAATGGGATGGTCCCAATCAAATTTGTTCATTGTAAGGTCCCTCTGGATTTGGTCCACAGTGACTTGTGGGTCATATATGCTCAACCGCGCCTTGTCCCCTAACAGCCCCTTGCACACGTCAATTGCTGGGGTTTCCCTGGTGTCACCGGTATCTTTCTTGAAGGCAAATCCTAAAATGGCAATCTTCTTATTTGAGACCGTGTTAAACATAGAGGCAACTACACGGTTGACAAAGCGGTTTTTCTGATAATCATTCACTTTAATGACCTGTTTCCAGTATTCTGCCACTTCAGGAAGGCCATTGCACTCGCAGATGTAAACCAGGTTCAAAATGTCCTTTTGGAAACAGGATCCACCAAAACCAACACTAGCATTTAGGAACTTGGACCCAATCCTCGTGTCCGTGCCAACTGCATAAGAAACCTGTGTAACATCTGCTCCAGTAGCCTCACAGAGAGCTGACATTGCATTAACAGATGAAATCCTCTGGGCCAAGAAGGCATTAGCAGCAAGCTTGGAGAGCTCTGCAGACCAAAGATTGGTGCATAAAATTCGCTCTTCAGGAACCCAGTGGGCGTATACATCCTTCAGTGCTTGGATCGCCTTCTGACCTTCTGGAGTCTCCCTGCCTCCAATGAGGACACGGTCTGGGTTTAAAAGATCTTGAATTGCAGTGCCCTCAGCAAGGAATTCTGGATTTGAGAGGATTTGGAACTTAATTCCTTTGCTGTTATGTGTTAGAATCTTTTCTATTGCCTCAGCTGTCTTAACTGGTACCGTAGATTTCTCAACTACTATTTTATCAGACTTTGACACATCAGCAATCATGCGGGCTGCACTCTCCCAGTAAGTCAGATCCGCAGCTTTTCCTGCTCCAAGCCCCCGAGTTTTGGTTGGGGTATTGACAGACACAAAGACAATATCAGCCTCCGAAACATGTTTCTCCACATCAGTGCTGAAGAAGAGGTTCTTGCCACGACACTGCTTCACCACGCCATCCAGGCCTGGCTCATAAATTGGCAGTTGGTCACTGTTCCAAGCTGTGATCCGAGATACGGAGATATCAACAACAGCCACCTCAATGGATGGGCACTTAAGTGCAATGATTGCCATGGTAGGGCCCCCGACATACCCAGCTCCAATGCAACAAACCTTCACCATCCTCTTTATCTAACTGTCACCTGAACAAAGAGTAGTTCACATATAAGAAAAACAGAACAGAAGAGAAACATCTGGTTTTAGATCTTCAAATAGTTTTTAAACTGTGTATAGAACACATAATGGTATATCCAGAAAAAGGTTTTCATCATTGCATTTTATTTTCATCGACAATCCCTTAAAATGGGCCAAACCTACTTTAACTGCGTTAGTATATCTAGTTCAAGAGAACAACAGAAGTAAAGTTGGTTTAAAATTTTGGTGCCATTCAGTGTCTGAACAAGGATCCAAGGTTTCCACCAAACGTATCAAACTAAAACCAAACTCATCCTCAGCTCACCAGGTTTTAAGCCTCCTAAACAACCCCCAGAAAACAAAACAGATTTGAGGAAAAAGAAGAAAGTTCAAAGAAGACTAAACTATTGTGCTTCCCAGCACAGAAGGCATGACAAAGTTGCCCCATGTCAGCTATAAGCTTCATACCACCTCATGCCACGCATTGCTCCAGCAACATTAACAAGCTAGCAGCATGATTTCCCAAAACCTTTTTCCAGATCTGCTTGTTTCTATACTATAAAAAGAAAACTGTACCATCCTCAATCCAAAAAAAAAAACAGATTTGAAACTGAAAGGGGAAGAGTCAATCCATGTCTGAGTACCTCCCAGTTCGTCTGTTCATAGACACCGAATCAACCATAAAATCACTATCGACCAAAATTTTAGCTCCGATCTAATCAGATCTACCCAAATTATTCAAATAGTCGACATACTCGGCAGATCAAGCCTCATTGTATACTAATCTAGACAAGCACAACAAACTGGTGAAATATATAGACTACAAACCGGTGCTTGCACCAGATCCACGAACAATTTGCTTGATTCATAATTCCAGTGTCAGTTTCAAACACAAAAACACCAAAATTAAGCTGAAATTTTTGAACGTGAAACAAATTGCAGATCAAGGAAGAAATTGCAAAAACTGCCAAGATCTAAAGATTCAAAACATTCAACACACCGGAGGTCCTATAATCACTTCAGATCAGAAACCATAACCTAATCAACAAACAATGCACGTCGTTCTAAAAGAAGAAGAAGATCAGCTCCAATTATCAAAAAGAAAACCATACCACGAATCGAACTGGACAAATACTAACACAAAGAGAAGAGATCGTTCAAAATGGGTGTTAGAAAACTTACCTTTTGGATTGAGTACCTGGACTAGTCAAGGAACCACCAAGAGAGAAACAGTGGGAAGGGGGAGAGCAGGCGAGGCGACCGAGAAGTAAGAATGAGGATGGGGCGGGGATTTGATTAAATAGATGAGTCACTTCCCAGGTCTGCCATTGGTATTTGTCAAAAGGACAAGAGTGTCCAAATTTTTGTAGGTGGTGGTGGTGGGGTACTGGTAGGGTTACAGTTGTAAAATTGTTTTACCAAGCGAGAGTTGATCTTTGAGATGAATTTCCAAAACTACCCATTATTTCTCACTGGAGCTGACCTTGCCCAATGCCATGTAATGTAATGTAATGTAATGTAATGTTTGATTCTATTCTACGCGTTTCTTCCATTCACTTCTGAAAAGCACTCCCAACTCCCAACTCCCAACTCCCAACTCCCAACCAACTACTTCTTGGAAGTTTCCATGTAAAACTTTAAAAGCACTTTTTTAACTTAGGTTGCGATTTTCCCTTAAACGTTCTTTATTACGAAGAATTGAAAATAAATTTATTTTGAGATTGGTTCCGTATGAAAGGGTTTTCAGTTTTCTAAACGCTTTCATTAAAAATAATTCTAACTTTAGAATTCTGCAAATATTTAATTCTTGCAAACTATTTCTTTCTCCTTTTTTTTTCTCATAAAAGTAAGATGTTTAACTAATTCTTTTTTTTTTTTTTTGAAAATCACTTAAGATTCTTTGACAGTCATTTGATATCCCACTCACCCAAGAAGAATATATATATATGGTAAATAAGGAATATGCAATATTAAGTAACAATATATAAGTAATTATTTCCTTCCACTTTCCATATGCGTTAAAGTTATGATTTATGAGTACTAAACAAACCATGATTATTCAAAATAGTGGTGAAGTCTGAGGAAAGCTTCAAAACTAAGGAACTATTAGTTGCTTGTGTAGTTTGGAGGCTTTAAATACAAGAAAAGGTTAGGAACCTGAGAAAAAAAAAAAAAAAAGATGAAAGGAATCACCTTGGGAATGATTAGGGTTGGAGATCCGCACCCTCACCTCAACCCCTTGTTCTATTAATTTTTATCATTTTTTATATATTTTTATTTAAAAAATTAAACGGAATGAGACAATATGAGTGATATAATACGTCATCCATTCAAATGGAATACCTTATTTTTGTTCAAATCTTTATCCATGTCAAATTCACGTACTTCATCTTGTTATAAATTTGAGATTTTTGTTCAAATCCTTATCCATGGAATACCCGATCTTGATCATTTAAACTTTGAAAGAATAGTTTGAAGATCGATTTTTTATTTTATGTGTGTCATTATTATACCTCATTTCTTATATATTTAAAAAAAAAATTATTTTACACAAGCAAGAAAATAAATTAGATTATATATAAAAAGATAAATAAAAACAAGGAGTTTGGGAAAAAAAAATTTAAATACATATATTTTTATAATTAAAACATTTTTGCTATAATGCAAGAATCGTTTATATCGTGGAATTTAACTGAACCCTTCTCGACAAGTATGCTTTTTTAAACTGAACGTCAGATCGATCGAATAGATATTTAACTTAAATATTATTTTTTTTAAATGAATTGAAATATTCTTATTATCTTGTTTATATACTTTTTTGCCTTATTGTTGTTTTTATTTAATTAATAATATAATGTTAACAAAATTAAAACTTTTTAAATTTTTAAATTTTAAATTTTAAATGAGCAAGATCAAATTTTATTAAGCCAACCGTCAATGCAGTATTTTCTTCTCGATAATAGATGATAGGAAATATTTTCTTCATAAATTATAGATCTTTTTAAAAAAAATTAACTTAATATGAAGTCATAATTGGGGGTATTTTCATAACCGGATACTAAAGAGGGATTGATCAGTACCCAGGCTATAACGGTTGTTGATCAAATCAATCACCACCCAGCTGAATCTAACGGCTACAAATGAAACTAAAATTCAAATTAGGCATCCAAGGGCTCGACCACGATCCCACAAAAAAAACTAGCCGTTACAAGAGCGTCCGCAGCTTAACGTTCCTTTTTCTGCCCCTCTCTTTCTTTTCTTTGATTCCCAACATTCCAGAAAATCCTTCCCCCGCTTAACCCTCTCTCTTCGCCGTCGAAGAAACCTCCCAGGCGACTTCCAGTTTTTTCCAGTGAAATCGCGATGGATTCCATCGGCAGGAACACCACCGGAACAAAAACCCCTGCAAAAGGCCCACTAGCCTCCCGATCAAAGATCTCGGATATCTCCAAGACTTGCGAGAATCTCAACCCTAATCTGTCCAGCCCAAGCCCTGGTTTGAAGAAAATGTCGAATTCTCCAGGGGTCAAATCTGCCAAGTCTCACAAATCCTTCCAGAGGATTACTTCGCCGCGGAACAAGATTCGCGAAAGAAAGTTCGTGGTGGCGAAGAAGAATTCGAAGAAAGAAGAAGCTACGTCCGGCGTCACATGTAAATGCAAGGACAAGGTTAGACTTGGGGGTAATGCGAAGAAGTGCCTCTGTGTCGCTTATGAGAATCTGAGGGCTTCTCAGGAAGAATTCTTCAAGATTAGGGATGTCAGTGAAGAAAAGGCAGAAGGAGAAGAAGAGCCGGTGATCCAAAACTATGGAATTGATGAAGGATATGAGGGGAAGGTGGAGAATGGTGATGACCAGGGTGAGATGGAACCATTGAGCAGCGAATCAGGTTCATCGTGTGTCAAAAGGAGGAGGGATAGGCTGTTGAAAGAAGCTAGGAACAGTGGACCTGTATCTGGGTGTGGGAGAGTTGCACATTTGGTTAAGGCCTTTGAGAGACTTCTTTCAATACCGATTACAGAGGACTCAGATCTCAAGGATGAGAATGAATCAAAAGAGAAAAACAAGGAGGGAATGAAATGGGCACTTCCTGGATTGCAGCAACCTAAGGTTTCTGAAGCTCCTCAGGCTTCTTCTGCCTCTTCTTTTTGCCCTTCAGATCTTTTATTAACTGCAGAGAAACTTGGATTGGATTCTCAGGTTTCTTCATCTTGGGATAGCAGCAATGGGAGGTAAGTAAATTTGAATTGGGAAGAGCTAGATTGAAAACCCACATTTGATTTTCCTTTTTAAAGTATGTTTTATAGCTGATTGGTTTTATTTATCCCTCTGTTTTGAAGCTTTAGCATAACTTCTGGTGGAGGCAGAAGGAGCCGAAGAAATGTATGAATTTTGTTATTGTAACTCAATTTCAGCATCTGGTTCCATTCTTTATTACTGATCATCATCATAATGTAACATTTGACATAGTTCTCAAGAAATAACCAAACATTCTGTGCATGCAAGCATTATGATATGGATGATTCTTTCACTCTGTACATTACTGATCATCATCATAATGTAACATTTGACATAGTTCTCAAGAAATAACGAGACATTCTGTGCATGAAAGCATTATGATATGGATGATTCTTTCACTCTCTCTACTCTACATCTTTTACAAGGGATAAGAATTTATCGTCTGCTTCTTGTTTTTGCTATGAATTTTATGGTTCTTTAATTGATGGAACCTTGTACTTGTTTTTGGATTTAGAGCATTGAATCCTCTTGCACTGTTGGTGGAAGGGCACGGAAGAAGAAGCAGCTCAAGGCTACTTGCCAAAGGCCATTCAACCTGAGAACAGAGGTTAATATCATTTAAAAAATGAATTGGGAAAGTTCTCATTTCACTTTTGCTTAGGCAATTTAATTTCACTGCAGCAAAGGGGACACTTGAAGGAGGAAGAGCTTATGAAGAAGATACAGAAATTGGTGGAGGAGGAGGAGAAGCTACGGATACCGATTGCACAAGGACTCCCATGGACAACCGATGAACCAGAGGTGAGGGTCATTCTGTAATGAATAAGCAAAGCTCCTTGAATTTTAGTAGAGCTATATTGTTGGAAATAGGAGTTACAAAAAAAAAAAATTTATAGATGGCATTTTGGATTTAGACATTTCAATGCTCAAAAAAACATTTACAAGTGGGGCTCCTCTTTGGTATTTCAGTGCTTGATAAAACCTCCTGTGAAAGAGAACACCAGACCGATTGACTTGAAACTCCACAGCGATATCCGAGCAGTGGAGCGTGCTGGGTTTGATCACCAGGTATGGTTTTTTTTTTTTTTTTTTTTTTTTTTTGTAATAACTGAGCATATAGTTTTGACATTCATCGTTATTTCACAAAGGGAATATGTGTTGAGAGAATTTCTAGGATAAAAGAATATTGAAGCAATTTGGAGATAAAAGCAAAAAGTTCTGTACCAGATTTTAAGATTAACTTACCAATTGAACAACCTTAAGCAATTTTTGTCATGATAGAAATCATTTAGAAAGAATAATATACTTGAATCATCACTCTTTTTCTTGATCTGGACTGGAACTTACTAACTTTGTTCTAGTCATTTGAAATAACTTTCTAGAAAAGAGGACTACTTTTGTTGAAGTATTTTTCCTGAAAATGTATTGAAGTTTTAGAAAGTCACTCATGCTCAAACCAACTATTCTCATTTATAATATCTGTTAACAATATTGTTGTCCTTGGAAACACTCATTGTTTACAGTGATTGATAGATTTTTTTTGGGCCTACTTTGATAAATAAGAATTTTCTATTTCATTACTTCTATTTCAAGATGACTTTCACTTGTTATCATATTTAGCTTTTGCATAGACTGCTTAAACTTAAGGTTTTCTAGATAACTGATCTGAATAAAAAAGTATCTCTCTTGGTTGAGAATTTTTTTGTTCTTTTTTCTTATTGGTATATTTTGTGTGCTTAGGTAGCAGAGAAGATGAGTTTGATCGAGCAATACAAGATGGAAAGAGAGAGACAACAGAAGGTACACATGATTCTTCAGTTCAATATCTGAATTATTAAGTTGGCTGTTTTTCCAAGTAAAAGTACACTTAACAAGGAGATCTTATGGTGACCGCTTGCATAAGTTGGTTTTTTCATTCTTGCATTAATACATAAGTTGGTTTTTTCATTCTTGCAGTTGGAAGAAGAGGAAGAAATCAAGAGATTGAGAAAGGAGTTGATTCCCAAGGCACAACCCATGCCCTATTTTGATCGACCCTTTGTTCCTAGAAGGTAAATGTTTGTGTTTCAATTTGCATATTCTTAATGCCCAGGTTATGATATTCTATTCATGTCAATTTTTTACCTCAAATTGCATGAATTTTCTATTGACAAGTACCTCAACCCAAACATTTTCAGATTTTAATGTACTTGACATACTTTCCACTTTCAGATTTTAAACAAACATGGTTTTTTTACTTAGGTCTTTTTGGCACTGAAGAAAACGAAAAAAAACAACATGATTTTAGCGATAAGTTTTAAAAAAAATACTTTTTTCAAATAACTCTAAAATAGCTTTTGCTGAAATTTAACCACTGGGAATGACTTTGTTTCATGCTGTATGTTTTTGAACTATTCTTAGGTCACTGAAGGCACCCACAAGAGTCCCAATAGAGCCAAGGTTTGTCTTTTTCTGGCCCTGTGGGAAAAACCAGGCCCTTTTTTTCAAGAGCTTGTGATATGCATTTTTGGTCTTGAGCTCTTTTTTTCTACACAGATAGAACTCCTAAAGTTGGACAGTGACTTGTTATTATTATTTGATCAACTAAACTTATTGTATAAGATTGCATTTGAACATGTCTCATGTTAAGGTTCACTGACGCTCCCCCACTCCCTAGACCTTTTGGATTTTGTAGGAAAACCAAAAACCCAAGCAAGACCCTTTTTATGTTGAGGTCTTTTATTTTAGACTTGATTGAAGTGTGTTGTGCTTCAGCACACCATGCGTTTTGATACAAGTATTTGGTTTATAGTGATAAAAAAGTATCTAAGAAGTATTTTCATTTTTTTTTTTTTTTGGTGCATTTATATAGGTCAGTGAAGCAACCAACAGTGCCACGAGAACCAAAGTTTTGCATTCCTCAACAAAAGAAGATCAAATGTTGCAGCATGTCATGGAATGACATGAGCGGCACCCCCGGCTACAACACCTTCCTCCATCATTAGTAGAGGAGGCGGAGGAGGCGAAGAACAATTTTCCAAAATACACCCCCTCCCCCCCCCAATCATCATCGTCTTTATGTCATTCATTACCCTCTCCCCCCCAATAATAATGTGATCATAGATGAATGCATTTCTCTATATTGTATATGAAGCAATCAATTTCATTGCAACTTGCAAATTTTCTTTTCCCACCACCTGGTTTGTTTTTAAATGTAAGAAAAAAATATTATTCTCATTTTTTATTGTTAATGACATATTCCGGATCTACTGTATTCCCTCAAATCAGTAACACTATATCATCATGTGTAGGCAGGCACTAATCACCATATTCTGGATCTCTGCTGTATTCCATTTTGGTTTGCTAAGATCAGCTAATTCTTAATACCATAATTAATAACTATATGTCTCCCATCCATCATTCCTTCATTGTTACCCACCTTCCACCGACCCACTTCACTTGTCAAGAAGAAGAGGAAGAAACGATGGCTCGAAGGAGAGGAAGAAATTGGATTCTGAATCCCATCATGAATCAACAGAGAAGAAATTTTTTAAAGTGAACTAAAACTTATACTACATTGATTCTGATTTAGGTGATATTGATGTGCAGTCAATTGGGTTGGAGGAGGCTAGTTCAGAGAGCTAAAGTGTGCAAGATATTGAATTAATAACTATAATTCAAGCAAGAGAGCTAAGCGTGAGCCTTATGAAGCTGATTCGGAAGACAAGAAAAAGGGGTGTGCAGCTCGAAATAACAAAAGAATTTACAAGTGCAGCAGCAAGGTGTTCCAGTCCCGTCGTCTTCATCATCTTGCACTTGCATCAAACAGCAAGAGATGCGGAAAAAGCATCCACACTGATGGCAAAGCTAATGCCAAAGTTGAAGAATACAAGGAGGAGAATCCAATTGAGAAGGCAGCTGGAGTGAGCAAGTTAAAGAGGAGGAGTAAGGATAATGAGTGTGGGGTCTGGCTTCAAGGTTTTTGCATCTGGACAAGCTTTGGGTGGTCACAAGAGGGGCACATTATTATGCTGGGAGCTTTGAAACTGTACAGGAAGAGGAAGGAGCCACACTTTGTACAGAGGGAGCATTCTGATGTTTTTGACATTTTTGATCTTAATCTCCATACTGCTCCTGAAGAAGGTGGTGGGTTCAAGGCTTGGTGCTTTAGACTTTAGAAGAGAAGGAGGAGCTCATCATGAGCATGAGTCAGTGCTGGGTGGTGTAACCTCTAACTGAGAAGAATGGTCTCAATCCACCATCTCAGTACAGACAATTTGGCGGATTTTATTACAGACAGGCTTATAGCACGAGGTATGTTTTTTTTTTGTAATAACTGAGCATATAGTTTTGACATTCATCCTTATTTCACGAAGGAAAGATGTGATGAGAGAAAATTTATAGGATAAAAGAATATTAAAGCAATTTGGAGTTAAAAGCAGAAAGTTCTGTACCAGATTTTGAGATTAACTTACCAATTGAACAACCTTAAGCAATTTTTGTCATAGAAATCATTTAGAAAGAATAATATACTTGAATCATCACTCTTTTTCTTGATCTGGACTGGAACTTACTAACTTTGTTCTAGTCATTTGAAATAACTTTCCAGAAAAGAGGACTACTTTTGTTGAAGTATTTTGCCTGAAAATGTATTGAAGTTTTAGAAAGCCTACCTATGCTCAACCAACTATTCTCATTTATAATATCTGTTAACAATATTGTTGTCCTTGGAAACACTCATTGTTTACAGTGATTGATAGATTTTTTTTGGGCCTACTTTGATAAATAAGAATTTTCTATTTCATTACTTCTATTTCAAGATGACTTTCACTTGTGATTATATTTAGCTTTTGCACAGACTGTAGATAACTGATCTGAATAAAAAAAATCTCTCTCTTGGTTGAGAATTTTTTTGTTCTTTTTTCTTATTGGTATATTTTGTGTTCACATATTAGGTAGTAGAGAAGAGGAGTTTGATCGAGCAATACAAGATGGAAAGAGAGAGACAACAGAAGGCATACATGATTCTTCAGTTCAATATCTAAATTATTAAGTCGGCTGTTTTTCCAAGTAAAAAAGTACACTTAACAAGGAGATCTTATGGTGAATGCTTGCATTAAAACATAAGTTGGTTTTTTCATTCTTGTAGTTGGAAGAAGAGGAAGAAATCAAGGGTAGAAGGAGCGTTGAGGCACAACCCATGCCCTGTTTTGATCGACCCTTTGTTCCTAGAAGGTAAAGGTTGTGTTTCAGTTTGCATATTCTTAATCCCTAGGTTATTATATTCAATTCATGTCAATTTTTTACCCCAAATTGCATGAATTTTCTTTTGACACGTACCTTAACCCAAACATTTTCAGATTTTAATGTACTTGATATACTTTCCACTTTCAGATATTAAACAAACATGGTTTTTTTACCGGGTCTTTTTGGCACTGAAGAAAAAAAAAATGATTTTAGCGAAAAGTTTTATACGAGTATTTTGTAGGAAAACCAAAAACCCCAAACAAGTCCCTTTTTGTGTTGAGGTCTTTTATTTTAGACTTGACTAAAGTATGTTGTGCTTCAGCACGCCATGCTTTTTGATACAAGCATTTTGGTTTATAGTGATAAAAAAAATATCTAAGAAGTATTTTAGTTTTTTTTTTTGAATTGCACATTTATATGGAGTCGGTGGGAAACAACTTGATAGTGCCATGAGACAAAGGTTACGCATTCTTCATGAAGAAGAAGATCAAATGTTGCGGCATGTCATGCATTGACATGGCGGCCCCTCGGCTTCTAACACCTTAGTCTCATCGATAGAGGGAGGTGGAGGCTCTTTATAAGAATAGAGTATTACAATAATATGATGCAAAGTAAAAACAAATAAAATTATAGTATTAAAATTAATAATAAATTATAGTTTGATTTATAAAAAATTTATGGTGGACTAAGATATTTTTTGTGGTACCAAACATGTTTCTTTTTTCTTTCAAAATAATTGAGTTATTTGCAATTGAAGCCTGACTCAAATGGTAAAGGGCTAGTATATGCATATGGGATACAATGATCGAATTTAGAATATAATATCCAAAATGAATAAATGTAAAAAATAATAATAATGATAATTGAGTGATTTTTTTTTTTTTTCTATTATTGTTATTATTGGTATGTGGAGGGGAAACAAGGATGAACATCACCTCCTTTGATCATGCAAATAATCAAGAGAGGAATATTCATCATTTCAATAATATGGTATTCAACTAATTCTTAATACCATAATTAACAACTATATGTCTCCCATTATCATTTCTTCATTGTTACCCACCTCCACCAACACACTTCACTTGTCAAGTCGCCTCAAGACTAGGCACCCTGTTCTAACGGTGCTGGTCATATTATCACCAAGCCAAGTGCTGCAATGATAGATTCCTCTTTATGTTTAATGTTGCAAGCCATATTGGCAAATTGTACAGACAAAGGCCATGAAACATGAATGGAATAAGCTGATATCCACAATTTTTTGTGGATATGTCTCCCATTATCATTTCTTCATTGTTACCCACCTCCACCAACACACTTCACTTGTCAAGTCGCCTCAAGACTAGGCACCCTGTTCTAACGGTGCTGGTCATGTATACCAAGCCAAGTGCTGCAATGATAGATTCCTCTTTACGTTTAATGTTGCAAGCCATATTGGCAAATTGTACAGACAAAGGCCATGAAACATGAATGGAATAAGCTGATATCCACAATTTTTTGTTTTTTTCAAAATGAACAAAGAAACATTAAAATACAGAGAGCACCAACCAACCTAATTTCTATGGGGCAAACTCAAACTCAAACTCAAATTCCTTAGCCATAAATTACAGCTTTCCAAGAAAAGGAAAATCAATGAACTTATTGATTATGCAGTGCTAATTATCAGCACAATGCAGTTGAGGTTACCAGTAATCAGAACAAGAACATGATCCTTCCTTGAAACAATGAAAACGATTGCGATCTCTTATGACAATTTCTCGGTTGTAAATCTTGGAAACAATCTTAATAGCAGAATGACAATCTTGACATATTCGTAGATTCTTGAAAATATAAAGAGGCAAACCAGGCCTTGTGCTTATAAACCGAAACAAATAGCCAGTTTTTCACTGAGAGATCACTGCGCTCCTTCTCCCCTCTTCCTCAACTGCATCATCCTCCAAGCTATCACAACCAGCAAAAATTTGTGAAGCAGTGTTGGGGGCATAACTTGACCACCCTTAACCTTCAATCATCTCATCCCCAACATACTGTAAATCTCTCGTGTTTGTGGGTGAGATTTATCTCCTGCACTGAACCGATGAACTTGGCTACCGACATATGGATAGAACTCCTTACCAGGCACCTTTCTAACACCCACTCTTCTTAAGAACCTGGCGAAGAGAATTAGCCTATATTCGCTTCCCAGCTAAAGCATACATATTGGAAAGCAGAATATGATACTCGGTGTTTTGGGGATCATTGAACCAGCTCTTGCAAAGGCGTTCCCCTAGCTGGAGCTTCCATGGATACTGCAGGAACCCAAGAATCCAGGACAACCTCATTGGGGCGAATTGGCATCTTCCTCACTAAAACCTCTGCTTCCTCTAAGCGACCAGCCCATTCAAAGATCAACCATACAAGCATAATGTTCCATCTTAGGGGGTGGTGCCATGAAATTCCAGGTTACTGAAGTAAAAGCAACCATGATCAACTAAACCAGCATGGCTACAAGCACTTAACACAGAGGTAAAGGTGACATCATCTGGCTTAGCTTCTTTAAACATCTGAGGAAACATATCGAGTGCAGTTCTACCTAATCCATGCATTGCTAGACCACTAAGCATAGCATTCCAAGCTACCACATTCCTTTGAGGCATCTTCTTAAAGAATTTATAAGCAACATGTATTCTACCACATTTGGCATACATATCAACCAATGCTGTCCCCACCATGATATTCAGCTCCTTCTCTTTTCTCTTCAAAGCATAGGCATGAACCCACCTGCCCATCATCAAGTCCCCGGACTGTGAACAAGCGGTTAGAATTGAACATAAGCTAACATAATTCAACTCCATTCCCAACTCACATATCATTTCTCGGGCAAGGGAAAAACTTTCCTGGGAAAATCCACAATCCACATATCCTGTAATCATTATAGTCCAAGCAACTTCATTCCTCTCAGGCATTTCATCAAACACCACTCTCCCATTCTTTACACCCTCTAATCTAACTACACCATCAAGAATCACAGTCCATGACACAACACTCCGTCCCTTCATTTCATCGAAAACTCGTTTAGCCTCACCTATAAGTCCGCATTTGGAATACATATCCATACCTGCATTACAAGCTTTCAAAAACCATATAGCCCATTTCACCATACCCATGTCCCTGCAAACCAACCGCCAAATCCCCCAACCGAGCACAACCTCCAAATAGGCAAACCAAAGTCACCTCGTCAGGCTTCACCCCACATCTTCGCATTCAGCGAACATGAAGGCCTCATCAGACACATTGTGGCGCACAAGGCAACCCATAAGGGTGGTCCAGTCCACAGTGTCTTTATGCGAGTGGGGAATTTCATCGAACACCCTGCGTGCCTGCCGTGTGCAGCCGCAGGAGGCGTAGAACCGGAGAAGGGCATTGTGGAGGAAGGTCGCCGGAGCTCCGGCTACTCCGGTGGTGATGATGGTGGCGTGGAGCCTTTCGCCGATGTCGAGAGAGGACTCTCTAGCCCATGAGCGTAGGAGGAACCGATAGCGGCGAGAAACTAAAGACAAGGCCTCGTTGATCGACCATTTCATGTATTATATATATCCGTTGTTGAGGGAGAATTTCAAATGAGTTTAGAATATATAGAGCAGTGGGTTAATCAAAACGACGTCGGTTAAGGTATAATGGTCTTGACCTTGTATTGGTTGAAGCTAAAGTGTATAAGCCTTTATGTAAAATTTCTCCTTAATACGACTATAATTCACAAATGTATAAACTTTTTTTTTTTTTAACAACTAAATACTTATAATTATAATATAGTAAATTATCATAGATTGGAGGGCTCGAAACTGGGGCAGTCTCACTTTGTCTCTTTGCTTTTATTTAAATGTTGAAGCAGCTATAGCAGGATGAAGTGGGCGTAGTAGACCTTAAATATGCTGAGAACTTTGAACCACCTAAAGTTATAGAGTGTAGAAGCTTCTCATTAGAAGTGCAAGCCTTCGAAAAGTTGCAAAGGCAAAACTACCTAATTTTGATGTCTTATTACATTTACCCTCTTTTTAGGGTCATTGTAGCTATTATAAACTTGTAAAGGTAAAGGCAATGTCATTTATATCTTAATGGTTTCTCTTGGCTATATGGTTCATTAGGGGAAAGATTAAGCTTCAAGGAATAGTGAATTTATTAATACACAAATGTATAATTCCCTAGGAATTTCTATTGCTAGTATTTTAATATTATTTAAATTTTATATTGATATATTAAAATAAATAAAATAAAGAAGTAATTTATTACTTTTATTTTATTTTTCATTCTTTACTTTTTCTCTCTATTTGTTTTCTCTTAAATTTTTCGGAACCAAACATAACCTTTAACTCATGAAAGTTATATTAGTAATATAATTTCTTGGTGGATTTTTGAGATTTGGATTAAAATAATATATTTAAAAAAAATTACAAAAAAAATTAGTTTTGAAACTATTGTCCAATCTAGTTTGTTTGGGCCATTTAGGGGAACAACTCAGCAAATGCCGTTGTTGAGAACAATGACTTTGTAATTTTTTTTGTGACATTTTAATTTTTTTTTTAATGATAATGCCGCTATTTGTGATAACGGCATTATAATTTTTAAAAAATAAAATTTAAAACTAATGATAAATATTAATATTGTATAGATTATATATATATATATATATATATATATATATATATAGAGAGAGAGAGAGAGAGAGAGAGAGAGAGAGAGAGAATTCTGATTTTAATAAATTTTCTTTTCCAACCACCAGGTTTGTTTTAAATGTAAGAAAAAATATTATTCTCATTTTTTATTGTTAATGACATATTCCGGATCTGCTGTATTCCCTCAAATCAGTCATGTGTAGGCAAGCACCAATCACCATATTTCGGATCTCTATTGTAGTATTCTCTTTTGATTTGCTAAGATCAACTAATTCTTAATACCATAATTAACAACTATATGTCTCCCATTATCATTCATTCGTTACCCACCTCCACCAACCCGCTTCACTTGTCAAGTCGCCTCAAGAGGGGGATGTCTTAGCTAGGCACCCTGTTCAAACAGTGTTGATCATATTATCACCAAGCCAAGTGTTGCAATTGTAGTCTCTCGCGAATTTTTTTCGAGTCAGCCCGGATGCGTAGGAGAATCCAACATGCCGGTGTATCTTACAAACACACTAGAGCCGGCGGTGGTTCGCACAATAAGCCTCTCGATACCAAAGTCGATTTTGATATATGCAGAGAGAAATTAATGCGTATTTTTCGATGAGAGATCTTTGTCACACCAGTTTTGGGACGCGAGACCAAATCTTTGGGACTCTTTGCACGATTTTTTTTTTTTAAAAAATGGCCTTTGTGGGTATGGTCCCACATCTTATAACATAATCCCGAATATTATATACATTTCATAGTCCCATTTGCAATTACAAAAGCGCACTTTTACATTACAAATCGAGCCTGAAACCTATGTAGTGAACCCTTACAAGTGTGTTGGCCCAGCTGTATGCGGATGTTATCAGATGTCTTCTTCTGTACCTACAAGGATTAAAAACTCATGCTAAGCTTTACGCTTAGTAAGAGGAAACATTGCTTATCTGACTTTATGCATATACACAATTATAATAAGTGTATAACCCATGGATATCGGAAATTTCATGCGTTCATATCGTGGACTTATATAAGCACTTGTGCTTATCACGGGCTTATGTTCATACAGGACTCGTAGGATTCTGGAGACATTCTTATGCGGAACTTATCATATAAACGGACTTATGTGAATTAGCGGGACTCAGTAGGAATTCTGAGAACTTATGCTTATGCTACGGTTCAACTTATTCGAGTGCAGTAGGTACCACGGATCTGAGCATATCTTTATTTGAGCACATACTTGTCTTACGGAACTTATACTGGTCTTACGGAACTTATACTGGTCTTACAGAACTTATATATATATTTCGGATACAGAAGTACCCGTAGGTACTACAGAACATTTCTTAGTACAAAGTACCGTAGTACTGAGAGCTTGGTCCTTATACGGAGGTACTCGTGGATACCCTTTGGACTTATGCTTATCTCTTACGGATACGGGAGTACTCGTAGGTACTCTGAGGCTTGCCTTATTTGCGTCTGAGTACGCGTGGGGTACTACGAGCAATCAAATACATGGTACGTAGGTACTGGGCTGTCGGATCTGAGGCCAGGCGCTCGGATGCGGCGGGAGTGCGTGGGGTACTCTGAGACTAGATCAAAAAGCAGGGACATGTTCGGATACGGGCTTGCGGATCTGGAACATCGGATATAGGGTTATCGGATATAGGACTTATGTCGGATCTGAGTACGTAAGGTACTACGGAGCTTAATCAAATACAGGAGTACTCGTAGGTACTACGAAACTTATCGGATCATGGGTCTGGGAGTACTGATGCTACGGAACTTGATGAAATACGAGAGTACCCGCCGTGCTACGAGAACTTGTCGAATGCGGGAGTGCCGTAAGGTACTCTGAACTTAAGCAAAGATAGGACTTAATGCGGAGACGGAACTTGTTCGAGTCTGAGTACCCGCCGGTACTACGGAACTTCATCGAGAGACATGACGGGGAATTTAATCAAATACGAGGAGTTAATCGAAGCGGAACTTATTCGAGATACGGGAGTACGTGGGTACTACGGGACTATTCAAATACGGGAGTACCCGCCAGGTCTTACTGGAACCTCAGTCGAGGACTTAATCGAGAGACGAGGTGTCAGGAGGCGGGAGTACCCATAGGTACTCTGAACTTCATCGAGCGAACGAACAGTGCATCTGAAGGGTACGTGGGGTACTCTGAACATTTGGTCTGAAGTACCTTAGGTACTCTGAGCTTAATCGAGAAGCGGGAGTGTGCGTAGGTGCTTCTGAGAGACGTGAAGCGGGACTTATCATATCACGGGGTACGTAGGTACTACGAGCTTATCTGTGACGAGACATCGGATGCGAGTGCGTGGGTACTACGGAATGGATCAGTGTTAGGATCTTTACTCTTATTCTTTATTCGATTAATCTTATCATATGTAGTAATAGACTACCAGACGATTATAAGAAATGAGTAGGGCGATCTGATAAGTACCCGAAGAGTCACGATCACGATCTTTGGGGTGCCATAACACCATTAGAATCTTAGGAAGTCTTGAGCGAGAGATGCGTAGCCTTGTCGGGAATCTGAAGTACTGTCAGTCTTGAAGTATTTGTCGAGAATCTAGAAGTACTAATCGAGGACGTCACTCATTCATTCTTTGGTCCCAGGTAGTCATATGATCATATGTCTTTCAGAACTTATAACCTTTCTTAATCACATTACATGATCATGACATGTTTTCATATTCATGTTCATGTGCCGTGTTTCGATTCGTTTTCGGGTTTCATGCCTATTCCTTGCCAGCATTTCAGATACTTATGCGATGATGCCTATCCACACATCATTCATGTATTCTTGTCCCTCGATGCATCGTTTCTTAGGAGTGGAATCGGTAATCGGATCATCTATACTTTCCAGTTATGGCATTTCATGCCAACTAGTGGTCTGGAACACATCGAGGAACAGTTACAATAATTTTCCAGTGCCTTGTCTCCATATTTGATTCTGGTTCTTTGTGCCCTATAAAGCTAGGTGCTAAGGGGTTCTATTCAACTGGAATCACCCAGTCGAGCACCGGAACTTAACTACGGTCGAATCAATCGAGTCCTCTATGATCAGTTGATCACGGAAGATGGGCTTACACAGCCCACTTTGAGAGTGAATTTTGGGCTATCTAAGTCAGGGTGGAGATACTTATTAAATATTGTTTGTTCTCCTTGAAATCTATTTTAAGTGGCCCGTAAGATCATCAAGTGGATAAGAAATAAAAGTTATGGCCAATACAAAAGCTAGTCAAATGAGGAAAACCCAGACGAGGTTGTGCGTCTGACCTTAACTTTATCTTAGGTACAAGTTGGCCAAAAACGACCAGAACCGAAGTTGTACCGGTACAAGTTCAACTTGTACCGGTACAATCTCAGTGCCCATAATGTATTTTTCTCATTTTTCATGCACTTTTCATCCCAAACCAAATCTATACTTCATATACACTTCAAAATCATTTCGATGCACCTTGGAATCTCTTTTCTATTCAATTCATCTTTCATTTCTTATCTTCTTTAAAATCTTTTCATAATTTCTCCCAAATCACATTCCATGGAGTTGGTTATGATCCATCACTCAAACCGAACATGATGTTTAGTTAGGGTTTATTCTAAACCTAATTCAATTACTCTCAGTAACCATGAATTAAGTATAGAGAGAGGATTTAAGCGAGAAACTAAGTAATGTATGGGGTTTACCCACCTTACTTGCCATCGTTTTTAGGTTAAGATAGAGCTGCAAAACCCATTGTTTTGAGGATAAACTACTAACCAACCAAGCATGGAAATTCATACATAATCTCTTAGAATCCATAGCCAAAGTTAGTTTCCATACCTTGGCTTGCTTGGCTTCTCTTCTCCATCTTCTTCCTCTTCCTCTCTTCTTCTTCTCTCCTTCTCCCATCCGGTTCTCCCCAAATGAGACCAATTTGGTCTTTTAAAATCCAGATTTTGTTAAGGCCTTGTTTATTACTGAACAAAAAACCCATTTTAATTCTTTAAGTTTTCTTAATTTGCTTTTTGGCCCATAATTCTTTCTATTTATAAATAAACTTTCCTTTTGGCCTCAAATCTTGTCAACTATGACTTTTAGTCCCTCTTTGGACAATTTACAATTTTATCCTTAAATCTTGTAAATTTCCGGGTCTCTCGTTTCCATGTTTCGCATTTAACTCGCGAAACAGTCAAATTATCTTACAAAATACCCTAAACATGTCGAAAACGACTAGGGTATATTTTGGGGTGTTACAATCTTACCTTCTACGGTGTTGCCCCCTCTTCTCTTATAAAGGTGAGAAGTAGATGATTCCCTTTCAAAACGGAAGGGGAAGGTGGCGCTTTTTTCGCATATTATGACCTGTTCCCCCCTTTATATAGCCAAACTACCCTTATCTTCTGGGTTTGGCCACCATCAGGAAGGTTATGTGTGTGACTCATGGGTGGTTACTTGTTTAAGCTAAGAGAGGTCAGCCGACTGCCTCCCTAAAGACAATAACCGGCTAGGAAAGATTGTACCCAAGCATCATATTTCTCGCTCGGCTAAGGAAGTATGTTTAGACCCTGGCTTGTAAATGAAGATGATAGGGTCCGGAGATTGGGCCTCTATGGGTTGGAGTTTAGGCTGCAACGATTCTTTGGGTCATTGACGATGGGGTAAGTACGCTAGGTTTGTTGCTTGGAGGGATCTGGAGTCGAAGCCTGGTGCCTGATACCCCCTTTTCTCGGTTGGGGAGGTGGTTCTTCCTCGATCGGGGAAAGAGAATATATGGGCTATGTTTGCTGTGGTGATCGACAGGAAAATAGAATATTTAGGACTTGCTTGATGTGGGGATTGGTGAAGCGTTAATGCAGGGGTGTTCCGATGTGCACGCTATTGGGGAATTTGCTAGTTTTTTTACGTCACATTTGATGCAATTGTTTAGGGATTCCTTCGAGGTTGGAAATCTTTATAAAAGGTTTGCAGGATGAGGAATTCTTTTGTGCCAATGGTTATCACTGGTTTTTACAGTGGGGTGGTTTGGTGAGGCGTTGCCTAGAGTCAAACTTCTGTGATTGCTGCATAGACGAGGAGTATGAAGAGGACTAATCATGATTGTCAAGCATGGAGCGGGCCAAAGTTTTCATGGTTTGAGCGGAGTCGAAAAGGTTCACGATGGGAGGGATATTCCTGAGTTATGTGCCCTGCTTTGTGGCTGCGTAAACTCGAATGGAATCTCTTGCAGTAAGAACAGTCCTCACGGTCGGTAGGGTTTTTATGTTCCTTTCCACCTTCTGAATCAACAGGGGATCTTTGTGTTCCTTGCCACCTTCCTTTCTCCTTTTTTTTTTTTTTTTGTTTATGGCCTCTGGATTTGATTCAGAGAATATGATCACTTTTGTGTAAATGATGTTATGTAGTTATGAACGCCTTTCGGTGTAATTAATGAATTTACATTTTTTGATATTTCCTGTGTTCCGACACTCAATGTTCTCATGCTTCGCAATTCTTGGCTAAGGATAAGGACTTACGATATTTAATATGCTCCGAAACGGAGCGGTCTAGAAGTGACATGGTTGGCCATTCTTCGAAATGGGTTGATTACAGAATATGGTTGGCGGTCACGAATGTGGTACATTGGGTTGACCTGAGGCCTAGAGCACAGCCCGTGTTCGATCATTTGTGCCACAATAGGCGAAGCATCGCCGGGGATTCAAATTGGTCTTGGAGGCAATGAGTCATTAGTGCATTAAATGCGCGTGAGCTGAGGCAGCTTGATATATGAGGGGCCGTCGGCAGTTTCACCGCTTCTCGTACTTGTTTCTTAGGTTATCTTTTTCCCTGGTGTTGGGATTGTACGTAGAGCTCGATGCGACCTTCCACGTGCTTTTGTGGCAGTTCTTCAGTGCTTGTTATTTTGGTATCTCGTTTTGCAGGTAAACATTGTTTCTCCCCTGGGTCTACTAATTTTTGAGTTTTCGGCGTCGGGATAGCTTGAGGGGGGTCATTCTTAGAGCTTATTAGGACTAGATGACTCCCGCCTAGGCATAGTGGGTTTGCAAATGGTTTTTCCTTTTACCAATGTGGTATCATGGCTTCGGGCTGATTGCTTTTCCCCATTTTTTTTGTCTGCTTGTAGAATGGCGAGAGGTCAAGAAGGGCCCGACCCGACCGGGCCCGAGTCGCGAGGAACTGCCGGGGGCGCCTTCTGACGGGTATCATCTCCTCACATCACATGGAGAAGTTGAGGGCTGTGTGAATTCGGATGACATTGACGTCATGTTATCTAATGGATCGGCTCAAAACACTTTGTAGCGAAGAGACAATGCAGTATTTTTCACTTTCGGAGCAATTGGCGGTGGGCTTAGCTTCCCGATGTCATCCACTGGTAAGCAATTCCTACACTTTGCAGTGCCTGACCTTTGTTCACCCAAATGTCATCCGGATCTTGACTGGATGTTATGTACTGAACCTTCTTTACCAGCTTGATCTCTCTTTAGTAGAATTTTGTTTTGCTTATACCTTAAGGGTGGCGCAAAGTGGCCGGAAGTCTATGTTGATTCAAAGCCCTTGGTTGCCGATTAGGTTACAAGAGTCCACTGGTCGCGAGAGTGAAATGAGGGTGATCTGGTCGAGAGGGACACTTGGTATGAGACCCCGGGTTCCCCCGACCTTCCGTTTGATGTTAACCATACGATGTCTTTTCCAAGTGTGTATAAGTAACAGGACCTGCCTACTGATGTATATTGCGTACGTCCATTCATGTATAAGGGTTTCATTTTTGTGGGTTGTCTGGGAGGAAAAGCTAAAGGCCGGTGCATTGGGTGGAGAGGCGGTTTATGAAGGAAATCCGTGGCTGTTGGAATTTTCGAGCGGGGCCGGCATCATGAGGGAATCCTCCTAAGCGTAAAGAATTTGAATGATTTAAGCGCCTTTGTCTCTTACAGTCCCAGTCATCAGCGTCCTGCCCTCGAGATTGTGGAAGGTGAGCACTTTGTGGCTGCAAACCTTCTAAGCTTAATCTTGGATAATTCTTCCCTAGCTAGGGAGGCGGAGAGCGAGGCGGCGGGTCGGGGTGGTGGTGATCGGCCCTTTCGACCCGTCTGACCTTCCTCTGTAGTAGGGATTATGACCTGCTCCTCGAGGAAAATCGGGCGGGAGTGAAGGAGTGGTCGTTTAGAGCGTCCACCCTTGGCAAGAAAAGATTCCCGTCTTGCCCTAGTATCGAGAAAAGAAGTGTTCGACAAAGTTCTTTGACGGGCGAAGGACTTCATTCTGTGGGTCCCTCCAATATCCCATCATTCCCCGGATAGGGAAGAAAGAAGAGGAAGAGGACGATATGTCCGGGTTGGTTCACAATTTTGCTACTCAGAAGCGGAAGAGAGATGCTAGCCTTGAGCAAGCGACTGATGTCGCCCTCGAAGTGGCCTAAGGATCGGGCAGTACCACCGGATTGGGGTTGGAGGGTGCGAGGCCATTGTCATCTCGGGTTGCGAGATGGTTTGGGCGACCCCCAACCGGTGCGGAAAGCGTTACCTTGGCGGGTCACAGGAGGCATCTCGATTCTGCGCCCTCGGGTCAGTCATCTGTGAAGTAGGCCCGCTAGTCGATTGGATGGGACCGAGTACACCGGATCGGTCGTGAGGAAACCCTTTGCTTCCTAATCGTATGTTGGTGATTAGTATTATCTTCCTCAGCGCGGCGGCTCCCAAATGGAGGAGGTAACAGTTCCACTGCTGAAGGGGTGCTCGGTGTTGATCGGTGGAGGCCCTTCCGTGGGCAAATCTTGGTGACCATTTACACGATCATGCCCCGAAGCGATCTTCGCAGTTCATTGCTGTTCGGGTGGGAGTAGGTGAAAGAGTATAATATCTCGATCCACCTGTTGATGCTTGTTAAAGAGATCTTGTGAATGATGCGTACTTAGATGGAATGCGACTCATGATCATGGTACGATCAATCGAAAGCGGAGCGTGGTAAGCTTGGTGCTTTTCTCGTTCTAGTATTGTTCTAATCATTGTCATATCACTATGTTTCTTAGATGGCGATTGCTACTATCAGAAAGATGGTCTTTGACACTAAGATTACAGTTGGCTGAGAGGCGGAGAGGCTAATCTATACTTGATTGGCGTTTTAGATAAAAGGCCACTGAGTGCCGCCCCAAAATGGAGGCATAGTCAAAATGGCGGTTAGGTGGAAGCTAGAGAAGGCGTGAAGGCGACTCGTGGCGAGTGGAAAGAGATCTTGGCTCGTCATGAAGTGGCAATGGCCCGACTGGAGATCAATGCGGCAAACAGCGCCCGGCCCGCGGATGGAATCTAGTGGCCCGGTCGGTGCCTTGGTAAACGCCGAGCGCCCAGACGGAAGATGGAGTGTGAGTTAGAAATGCCTCAGCAGGCTTTGGTTGCTTCTAGAGAGGCTTGTCCACCGGCGGAGGAGGAAGCTAACCATCTGACAGATGAGCTGGTTTCGTTACGTGTAGAGCTTGGGGCTAGCAAAGATGAGTTGTCTGCTTTCCACGCAGAGGTCGCTAAAGAGAAAAAGGCCTTGGAGGCGGAATATGATGCTGGCTTTGAAGCCATCTTCAATTACGGATACTGTAACACCCCAAATTATACCCTGACAGTTTTATAACATGTTTTAGGTATAATAAAAGTAAATGTACATTTTTCGGAATAACATAATGCTAAAAATAAAATAAGCAAAACCTAGAATTTATACAAAAGACAAGGGTAAATTGGCCATTTACCAATTTAGGACC
The DNA here is from genome assembly GCA_016808115.1 of Tetrastigma voinierianum. Classification (NCBI taxonomy): domain Eukaryota; kingdom Viridiplantae; phylum Streptophyta; class Magnoliopsida; order Vitales; family Vitaceae; genus Tetrastigma; species Tetrastigma voinierianum. The sequence goes on from JAEQBH010001503.1 coordinate 206,697, forward strand.
TAAGGGTCATAATTTAATAAGAATATATGCTAAAGTGAAAATAAGATAGGAGAGTCGAATTGCATTAGATGGAAGTTGAGCGAGAATAATTTGAAATGAAAGAGGACTTAAATATGAAAAAAAAATGGGAAAAGAATTCAAATATGCTTATAAGGCCAAACATGGCCTTGATTTTGAATCAAAATATCTCATTTGGTCTCTCATTTTGGAGAGCAAAAACATAGAGAAGAGGAGAAGGGGAGAAGAGAAAAAGAGAAGAAGAAGAAGAAGAAGAAGAAGAGAAGAGAAGAAGAAGGAAGGAAGGATCAAAAAGAGCAAAGGTATGGAATTAGTATGGTTTTGGGTATGGAAAACTAGGATTTTGTATGGAAGTCTAGTTTGTATGAACTATGATTTTGGTATGAGTATGGATTTGTATGGATTTTATGGAGTTTATGGATTAGTTTGAATACTTGTATAGGATTCTATGGATTTGTATGAAAAAAAATCAAACCATAAACCCATTTTTGATGAATTGGGTCTAAAGAACCCTACTTGGTATATTGGTTGTGTTTTGGACTTAGGTTGGTTGATTGTAATCCTCAATTGAGGAATATTTGTATTAAAAATATTGAGGTTTAGGAGAAATCTTTGTCAAAATTTCTACAAACTCGTGTTTTGTTTTGTCGTAACTTAGTGTCAACTCATCTGAATTGAGTGATTCAAATTTTTGAATAAACTAAACTTATAGGAGAACATATCTCTTTGAAATAGGTATATCCAAATTCTAAACCCTTCAAGCTCAGAAATCCATCCAAAGTGAAGCAACACGCTATGATGTGCAGCCACGGTGGAACCTGATGGTCATTTTAGGTGTTGGCCTCGACTTCGGATGGTCATAACTTCTTCGTCCGAACTCCATTTAGGTGTTCTGTAGACTCTATGAAAAGCCTTTAGTCTAGAATTAATATATATAGCTTGATGACATTAGATTCATAATGATTAATCAGAAATAGTAGGCCTGCCAGTTACTGCTTTCGAGTCATTGTTCATGGGAAGCCTCTCACGACTTGAGCGAATCATAATTTCTTCGTCCCCGAACTCAGTTTTGGATGTTCTTAGACTCTATGAAGCCCTTGAGTATAAAATCCATCCATATATAGCTGATGAAAATTGAACTCATATTAGGTCCCAAATCATGAAAGTGGTGGCCCTCATTGCAACCATAGTAATTCATATTAGAACTCATATTATGAACTCATAAATAGCCTTATAAGCATACATGGTAGCCATGAAGATCATGCATATAATGAGATATGAAAAAATGCAAAGATACAAATAAATGATTGTAAATATCGATATGATTACCGGATGACAATAATTTATCGGAATACGATACGATCGAACATAAAATACACATGGATGGTTTGCTTAAAACCTGGTAGAGGGATAGATTTGCATGCCTATTAGGGAAAAACAAGTCTACAACATACTGATCAGTTGGCCTCATTTGGGTCATTACAGCGCCTTCGGGCCCTTATAGATGGTCATTGTTTCGCACAATGATAACAGCCATTCATTCTTATACCATTGTTTCTTGCATGTTGAGTACAGCCGTTTCTCTGCCCTTATAGTTTCCTTTATCCACTTCTAAGATTTATGCAAGCATGAAACATAAACAAATGACTTGAATATGACATATGAAATGAAGATTTAATGACATGAGAGAGAGAGTTACAGTATCATATGTGATGATATGTAAACAGTGACAAGTATATGTTGACAAGAATAAGAAGAAAAGTGTAAATAACATGAAATGAAATAAGATATGATAAGAAAGTATAAGATTGCATCAGTATGTGTAAATTATATGTATGCAACATATATAAGCACGTGTATATGACAAGTATGGAATATGAGATAAGTATTTGATATGTTATAAGTATATGTATATGTGTAAAGTGTGATGACTCTTATTGCGGGTCGTCTATCGGCATATTCCCACTCAAGCTTATAAGCTTAGTACTGTGTTTCCATCCGTAAATATTAAAAGAAACCGGGATGACAGGACAATCCGCATCAATAACCAAGGCCAACACACTTCTAGTGCCCACTCAAAGACCTTGCCCTTTTGTATGTTTTGTTTCAAACAATGTAAATATTGTAAATGTTGAACACTTCCATATACGGAGCTTGTATATATTTTCTAATCCGCTACTACAGAATATAGTACTAGTTAAATGTTTAACATTATATGAATGAACAAGTTTAAAGGTTATAAGTTTATAAAAATGACACACTCACACAATCGTAGCCGAGCCTGGAGGCGCCGCATATACGCCGCGCTTTGCGCACAATATTTGTGGAAGCAAGCCTAAGATTCCAGATGGGATGTCGGGCACGTCAGAGCCATTAACTCCAAAGTTTTTCGTTAACCCTCGATGTCCCCCGGTTGCTATTCCCGTTGGGGCTGGTGTTGCACCAAAGGCGGGTGTTGGCGAAGGGGTCGAGCACTCCTCAACCGTCGGGGCTAAAGTAGGTGATAAGCCTGATTCTCCATCCAGGGTAGCCGGGGAGAGGGAGGATCCTGGTGCATACTAAGAGTTAGCCGTATTTTGTTTCATTTTGCCTAGCTGCCTCCCATTTTGTATCCCAACATTTTTATATGGTGTAGCCGGGATTCTTAATGAATGTTGCGATTTTGCTGAACTCCCTTTTGAATTGAGCGCTTTACTTTGTTTAAATTCAATGATGGTAATCGGGAGTGCATAATGAGTGTGGTGTAGTCCAGTTTGAGCAATTGCTCCTGACATATTCGCTTCCTCATAAGGCCTTTGGCGCCGCACTATCCGAGCATCAAATAAATTGGTCCTAGTAGGGCATCTATCTTGCTCGGACATTAGTCTAAGCCAGATGGGCATCAACTATACTGAGCCGGATAGGGAAATAGCGCCATTCAAATTTTATTCTTAGCCACTGGCATTACTTAAGGTCGGGCCTGGGATAGGTATATAACGCCCACCCGATTTTTGTTCGCTAGGTGAGCACTAGCCAGCCGGGCCTGGATAGTGGGCAAGAGCGTAATCCCGACTTTATTCGTCGCTTGACCTTAGCCATGCCAAAGTGTGATAGGGCACAGCGCCCATTCTGACTTTAATCCGGGAAGGCCATACATCATGTCACCATAAGGCACAGCGCCTATCCGAACTTTATTCTACCACTGGCATTGACATGTCATCGATGTGGCACAGCCATCCCGACTTTATTCGCACCGTATTAGCCATATGCTACGTCTGACAGGCACAAATTTTATCCGACTTTATTCTAGCCACCATCATTAGCCAGTGTTTGGGCCTGATAGTGGCAATAACGCCTATCCGATACGTTAATTAGATTTTGAGATGAAGATATGTTTAGAAAATAACCATCTTTATCGATGCACCTTTTCGAGGTCATCAGTATCTCACATTCCTCGGGTATAGGTGTTTCATCTAGCTTATCTAAAGCATATGATCCGGATTTACCAACTCGTGTTACAATATAAGGTCCTTCCCAATTGGCCTGAAACTTTCACGCCACTAGATCGGCTGTATTTTTGAAGACTTTCCTTAAGACTAGGTTTCCTAGCTAGAATACTCGGGGTTTTACGCTGCCACATATATAGATTTGCCACCACAAAGTGGTAGAATGTTATCTGCGGCAAATGTCAAGCTGCGCAGCTCATCCGTTGTGTCTAATTCTCGATTATAACCCGTATTTTACCGCCTGCATTTCCGTCCAAGTGTAGGCATACCGATTAGAGGATTATAGCCCCATCCCATAGGTAAGAGCGAGGATATATCGGCCGGTCTACTGACTTGGCTGCCTTGGTGAAGCTCCAAAGTAGGACTCCTGAAGTTCATCCACCCATTTGCCCTTAGTTTGTCTAATCGCTTAAGGTCAGCCACCAAGTGTTTTGTTAAGCCTTCGCTAAATTCGCTGCCAGGATATCAGGTGGAGATAAAGTTTTTATTTTCAATTCTCGATATAAAGTTTTTATAGACTGACTATCAAATTGGGCCCATTGTCGGATATATCAGTCCGGGAATACCGAATCGACAAACGATATTTTTCCGTATGAACTGAAAGTGACTTTATCTTTGATCATAAGCAAAGCCTCACTTCTATCCATTTGGTCGGGCGTAATTAGTGGCCATTAGCAATAGCTTTTCTCGAGCCGAGGCGCAGGGAGTGGCCCCACGCCATGTCAATTCCCCATCGAGCAGCGGCCATGGGCCCCAGATAGACATTAGGTCCTCGAGCCGACGATCTAAGACCGGAGCCTGCTCTCGGGGCTAGCGCCGCCATTTCCATGCATTTGACGGCTACACGACTTCATGGTCACAATACCTCGAGCGTGGCCTGCGGTGCCGTAGTTCGCCGGCCTGATGATTGCCACATCTCCTTCGTAATTCGCCGCTTCACACATACCGCCCCGCTTCGTGAGTTAAACACTTCGATGGCGACTCGCTCAGTGGATCGCTCGAATAGCTGCCCGCTGCCAAGGCACCGCATATTGAATTCGACTGCAAGCCTCGGCCCTTCTGCAAGGAGTTCTCCCGTGTTGATGTACTGTGATATGGGGTTCATCTAGGAAGGGAAGGTTTCGCCCACCTGGCTTACCTAAATAGTGGCTATCAAGGAATTTGGCTGGTAATATATAGGCAGAAATATTGTTTCGTATAGTAGATGCTGAAGCATACGCTTAAGGCGCTCGTTTCGCATTAGAGTCCCCTGAACATGTTCGAAATATGTTGAAAAAACCGTACCAAACGCCGCTTAACCAAAGTCACATACTTCGCCATTCGGGGATCCTTGTATTCATATTATGCGTTTATATGCCCCACCACTAATTGGGAATCACTCCAAATTTTGGGTTTGTCCGCTAATGCAAATTTCGCGACCAATACTGTTTCGTGATGGTTTACATTCGACATTCATCGTTGAGATGTCAAGCCTAACCGGATAGCTTCTCGACCTCATTCCCACCAAGGACTCAGAAGCCATAGCCACCGTCGGGCCCTTGTTTGCCGAGATGCCTCGTCTACGCTGAGAATCCACCAATTTGAACTGGAAAAAATTGTTTTAAGCTGAGAGATTTCTGCTAGGAAGTCGGCCAAGACCTACCCCTTCTTAGCTAACCTTGGCTTATACGAGATACCGTATTCGCTTAGTTCGACGTCACCGGTCATTCTCCCTGATAAGCTTCCGTTTGTGGCAGTCAAGGAAGGTTGATTAGAACCACAATTTGTGGTATGCTCGGCGGCGGCGAAGCTTGCCATCCTGAGAGCCAAAGCGCCGCTCTAAGGTGTTGTATATGGTTTCAAGGCTTCTGGGCCAAGGACTCGCCGACGAAGAACACTAGTCTCTCTCGGTTTCTATCCTCATGGGTCTTGAACAGACTCGCACTTACTAAGATATTTGAAACTGCTAAATATATGAAGAGTGTCTCTCCGGCTTCGGGACTAGCGAGTATTGGGGGTTCCGCCAAATATTGTTTGTTTGCTACCAAGGCCTAATCACACTCTTCATTCCATCCTACCTCGGCCAATCCCTCTTAAGTGTGCAAAGAATGGCTTAGGCAACAGAACTGAGAAATAATCATTTCTATGGCAGCGAACCGGCGAATACCGTCAGACTCTTTTCTTCGAACTCGGGAGCCAAGTGGATCTAAGATGGCCTTAAGTTGTGCATTGTTTGCTTCTATCCCTCTTTGTTTTACCATGAAGCCCAAGAACCTGGCTCTAAGACCGACCCCGTAAGGCACACTTTTAAGGTTAAGTTTCACGTCAGATGCTCCCAGGAGAACGAAAGTTTGCTGTGTGCGTAGCGGTGGTCCAGCGCTCTTTTGACTTTACTAGCATATCGGGCCGATATACACCCCATGGTTTTACCCAAAGAATTCATCTACACATCTTGGTCACTAATCTCTCGGGCGTCGCCCCTCGACATTCTTTAACCCAAACGACATTACATTGGCAACAAAGAGTCCATGCCGGTGATAAAGGTCGGCCTTCTCCGCTGGCCGAGCCGGCATATCGGGAATCATGGTAACCTGAGAAGGCATCTAAGAATGATAGCATACCATGCCTGGACGATGCGTCGACAACTGGTCTCGTGTCGTGCAACCCGGAAGTCAGTTTTTGGCGCGGGCGCAGATTGGTGGCACTCCATACATACCCTCCATTTACCACCTTTCTTTGGCACCACCACCACATTAGCTAGCCATTCTGGGTATTTGACTTCTCTGATGAACCTTGCATCCAAAAGGTTATCACCCCACCATTAACTGATGGCGATTCATGGAAACCGCCGTGATTCTTTCGTCTCGATCGTATCGCAGAGGGATGACATTCACCATGAAGCACGCACGGGCCACTGTCGATCATGTCCAAGTGGGTCCAAGCGAATATGTCAATGTTACCAAGAAAAACCTACCGTAATCGCTTCTCTTCCTCCTGCGTGAGGGAGTCGATAAGGCGTCTCCATCCCACCCACTCAGAGTATCGGGTTCAAGGATCCATGCTTAATCGCCTCGTCCTCATTTCCTCGCTCGCGCGCACTATGATCGCTATTTCGGGACTGTGGATTCGATGGCCGACATCGGGAGCTTTCGCCTTCTCACACTCCCACCGACTACCGACAGCATTAGCAAGTCAAGTAACTAGTTTCTTAGAGGTCAACTGTCTCTGTATTGGTTAGGTAACCGATCATCTACGGTAGGTCGAGGGTACTTTTCTTATAGTACGCAGCCTGTCGACCAACGAGCAAGATTGTGATGGCCCCAAGTCTTCGACCACCGAGAATACAATGGCCGGTGCAACCGCCTCGCTGACGGAAGAGAGCAATATCACTCACGCTAGCGTAGTCGCCCCACAAACCGACAAAATTCTACCAAACAAAATGAGTTTATCGTTTAATATTTGCATCCATCCGGCATCGGAAGACGAATCTGCCTGGCCGTGGCCGCCAGTATTACCGAGCACCTCGTACATCAAAATTGTTAATGCATAGCAGAAGGACAAGTGCATCGTGTCATGGGTGATAACCCGGATCAAGCTAATGGAGGAAAGCGATATTTTAGCCGCCAACCTACTGTATTGCTTCAATAAGTATCTGCAGCACCGATGGTGTTCACTCTGCCTTGAATCAGGCTACTCGCAGAGCTTTTTCCTCCGACGACCGGACTGACATTGGTAGTCACCGGGCCTCCCAATATGTGTAATTGATGCAGGGCCGCTCCTGGACGGGAGCTCCGAATATCACGCCCTTTCCGCCATCTGTGGCTCTATCTGACTAGGTGAATCCTCGATATCCTCTGAGGTGACCAGCTCGGATTAGTTTTCCACTAGGAACTTCAGAGTCCGGCATCTGTTAGTTTCATGCCCGTGGTCCCTATGGTAATCGCACCTCAGAGATCAATCGCGTTGCTCGGGATCCGACCGAATTGGTGGAGAATAGACAAAGTCAGGGTGATTCTGGATAAGGAGGAGGAGTCTGTTGTAGGGGATATGTAACATCCCAAATTATATACTGACAGTTTTATAACATGTTTTGGGTATAACAAAATTAAATGTATATTTTTTCGGAATAAAATAATGCTAAAAACAAAATTAGCAAAACCTAGAATTTATACAAAAGACAAGGGTAAATTGGTCATTTACCAATTTAGGACCCAAGGGTCATAATTTAATAAAAATATATGCTAAAGTGAAAATAAGACAAGTAAAGAGTGTAATTAGATGGAAGATGAAGGACCAATGAGTAAATAAAGGAAAGTAAAATCAATAAAAAGAGATAAGATCAAATTTGTTCTCTCATTTTTTGGAGAGAACAAAAACGTAAAGGAGAAAGGAAGAGAAGAGAAGAAGAAGAAGAAGAAGAAGAAGAAGAAGAGAAGGAGAAGAGGACTACACGAGAGAGCAAAGGTACGGAATTGTATGGAATTCTAAAGTTTTGTATGGATTTCCATGAATTATATGGATTTCCATGGAATTGTATGGATAGTAGCTTATCCCCAAACCTAGGGTTTTGTTAGGATTTCATCATAACCCTAGATGTCTTGAAAGTAGGGTTGGTAAAACCCTAAAGTGTACAAGAAGAGTATGGAATCCTGCCTTTTAGGTTGGATTCATGGTTATTTGCAAGTAATTGAGTTTGGATTTAAAACAAACCCTAACTACTCTTTATGTTTGATTCATGTGATTGCTACACCTATATTAGAGTTGTTTGGGAGTAATTCATGATAGGTTTTCAAGTAAGATGGAATAGGAGGAAGAGACGGCGTGAAAAGTGAGTGAAAGAGGGAAAATCCGTCATTTCAGCTTCCGTGACTAGTACCAAAGATCGTATCAGGTGGTGGTACCCAGATTCACCGATGCAGACCAAATGGTACCGATACTGACCTGTAAAGTGGTACCAGATCACTACCAAATGATGAATGGTACCGGCATCGATAATAACCGGAAGCAGCATCACTTTTTCCAATGTACTCTAGTTTCTTGTATTTTTACATTATTAAGCCCAAATTCATACACCAATAGTACCGATACCATCCAAATGGTACTGATACCAAATGGTACCGATGCCATCCAAAGTGGTACCAGTACCACTCACCAAAACATGAATGGTGCACCGTACCGATAATTTTAACCGATGCAAAGACCACTTTTTCCAACACCTCAGTTTCTGTATTTTTACATTATTAAGCCCAAATTCATACACCATCATAGTATAGGAACCCTAATAAATGAATAACGAGGGTTCAAATATGAATGACACTAAGTTGAAAACGACTGCATTCCTCGCCGTCAAGGAAGTTTAGCGACAAATAAGTAGTTCCTGCATGAGTATAAGTTTTTATAAGTACAAGTATAAGTATAAGTTTGATCTAAAAAGAATACACGTATAATTTTGTATAAGAAAAAGTACAATTAAATGTTTATCAGAACTTATTTAATAAGGAATATCTCATAAGTATATTTATTCATGTATATGAGATATATTTTCTAAAACATGAAAGATCAAGTATGAAACATAATAAAAATGATTGACTCCGCTAAGACCAGAATGGATAGATAGGCATGCCTATAGGAACATAGTGCCGCAAATAAGATGATACAGTGACATATCGATGCCCCATTCGTCGACACATAGATCCCGCTTCGATCACTATAGCTACCACTGGGGATGTAAACAGAGATCATCGTCTCGCATGCTGATAGTACCTTCTGCATACAACAGAGAACAATGATACGACTCTGGGTACATACGCCTCTCCCATATCCACTCGTGGTATTTATGTGCATGAACATAAAAGAAAATGAAAAGTATATGTAAAGGAATGTATAAAGTATATGATATGATATGAGAAGCATAGCACTGCTATGCGATGATAGTATACAGTTACAAGAACAAGAAATACAGTATAAAATGACACAAAAAGTATATGAAATATGACAAGAAAGAAACAAGTTATGAGAAAAGAAAGTAGACATGAGAAATGGATAAATATATGTACATGTTATATGTGTCATAATGCTAGCGGATGACCCGTTGTAGGTCGCCCATATGTAAATTCCCACTGTTATGTTTCACACGTGTGTTTCATCCGTGTAGGTATAGAAGAGGAAACCAGAGGGCAAGACGATCCACATCAGCAGCCAAGGTCAACACATCACTAGGGGTCCACTGGAAGATTTTTGGAATAATGTATATGTCTTTATGTTTCTTTTTGTAAACAATGAAAAAATTGTAAATGTTGAACACTTCCATATGTGGAGCTTGTATATATTTTGTAATTCGCTACTCCATAATATATTACAAGTTAAATGTTTAACATTATATGAATGAACAAGCCTAAAGTGTATAAGTTATAGTAAATAAAAGTTAATGGTATCAAAGCATCCCGGATCCGATTCGAACCCACTATTCGGGTCGGACTAGAAACGGGGTTCTACAATTAAGTGGTATCATAGCCCCACCTTGAAGGCCATTGTTAAGAGAGTATCGTAGTCTAGGTTTAGGCGTGCTTTTGGAAAAGCCTAGGTTTAGTGCCTCTAAGTGTAGTATAGATAGAAAAGCATGTGTTTGCAATGTGTCGACCGATGTGGATGTGTCTTGTGTTTTGTATAGATGGACGCCCTCCAAATCCAAACATACCGAGAGTGTTAACCTGAGATCAGGAATATTCAAGTCGACCCTTCCGAATCATTGAAGTAAGAGCCAAGTTACGACTGAGCCAAATGAAGCATGCAGGATATCTCGTGATATGACTTTTGGTATTAGAAAGATTAACAGCTCCAAAAGCCTCGATAGACATGGTAAGAAGATACTGGGCCGAGGAATCTACTGGGACAAACATGGAAAGTCCGATAAAGCCACCTCAAGCTAAAAAGTCAACATTTAGCAGGTCAAGGTCCGCCTCGATCGTAGAGTATCGATGTGCAATTCACTCATTGCATAAAGGAGGCATATGATCGGGTGGAAACTAGCATCGAGAAGTCCAAGGATTCAAATCCCATGACTGGGAGTTCTTTGTCCAAGAGTTCAGCAAAGTACGCTAATAGATGTATAAAGGAGTCTATATGGAAGGCTCCTAAATTTGAAGCAGAGGAACTTGTCAGTGGTTGAATATGAGAAAGATTTCGCCGCTCCCGCTAAGTATGCACTCGTAGTCATCCTCACCGAGGCATTTCAGACAATTCGAGGATGGATCGCATGATTCCATTAAGAGGTATTTGGCACCTATGACTTCTCTCCCAAATGGGATTTTGGCTTATCGGGTCCAAGCTGCAATGAAAGTAGAGAGACTAGAAATGATCAGCAAAGAAAGATCTCAAAAGAAAAAGTTTTCTAGAGGAGCTTCGTCTTCCTCGAGGAAAAGAGATAGGGAGTCTCCAGCTCAATCAAAATATAGCCCGCACGAGATGTAGAAGGTAAGTGGGTCCAATGTAAAGACCCAAGACGTAGAGGTGTTTCTTTAATCGATAGGAGAAATTCCAAAAGAGTGCCCCCATCACAATCACGACATTTTAGGGGTTTGTAGATTGTCGACATAAGGGCAGTTCGATGTGGAAGCACTGAACATTTGATGGCAAATTCATCCCCAAAGAGTCAAGAGACAATAGGAATCCTCGAGTAACAACAGAGAGGTCCCACAGACCGTCACTCAGAGATAGAAGCAGAGGTCGAGGGAGGCCAGAGCAAAGATGTGAGGACGAGGAGGCAGATATAGTGTCAAAGACAAGATCGTCCTACGCCAACACAAAGACGAGCATATGCGATGAAGGCTCGTGAGGATCAAGATGCTCCTGAGGTGATTGCTAGTATAATTTCTCTATATGATATTGAGATGCATGCATTAATTGACCTTGGTTCTACCCATTCATATGTATGCATTGAACATGTATTTGATAAGATACCAGTAGTGGAACAATTAGCAAACGACATGCATGTGACCAGTCCATTAGGGCACAATATTAGCGTAAATAACGTATACAGAAATTGCCCCATTTTTATACAAGCGAGAGAGTTTCTCGCTGATTTGATTGCTCTACCATTTCGGGAATTAGATTTGATTATGGGTATGGATTGTCTAAACACCGGGCTATAGTTGATTGTGGTCAAAAGACAGTAGTGTTGAGATGCTCTAACCAGATTGAGGTGATAGTACAAGGCATTAGAACAAGTGCAATGTCCAGTGTGATCTCCGCTATGCAAGTTAGGAGATTTATGAGGAAATGATGTGAGACATTCTTGGCCATGATACTTGACTCCAAGAGAGGTCAAGTTGATGTAGAAAAGATTCCAGTAGTAAGGAAATTTCCAAATGTATTCCTTGAAGTGTTACTAGGTATTCCACTTGAGAGGGAGGTGGACCTAGCCATAAAAATTGTACCAGGAACAGTCCCTGTGTCTAGGGCACCAAACAGGATGGCTCCAACGAAGCTGAAAGAGTTAAAGAGTCAATTGCAAGAGCTTTTGGATAAAGAATTTATCTGACCCAGTGTTTCTCCCTGGGGTTCACTTGTTTTATTCTTGAAAAAGAAAGATGGCACTCTACGGATGTGCATTAATTATCGGCAAATCAACAAAGTGATACAAAGTGAAACAATACTTTACCGCCGAATTGCGACCCATTTGATCGCTTGAAAGGGAGTGCGTCTTTTCGAAGATAGATTTGTGGACGGATATTATCAACTTCGAGTAAAAGGGGTTGATGTCCCGAAATAAATTTTCGTAACCCAAGTATGGCCATTATGAGTTTTTAGTAATGCCATTTGGGTTGACCAATGCTCCAGCTGCATTTATGGATTTGATGAATAGAGTGTTTCGACCTTATTTAGATCAGTTTGTCGTGGTCTTTATTGATGATATATTGGTATATTCCAGAGATGAGCAGGAGCATGAGCAACATTTGAAAATAGTGCTACAGACTTTGAGAGAGAAAAAGTTGTATGCTAAACTCAACAAGTGCGAATTTCAAGCAAAGGAAGTTTCATTTCTAAAGCTATATCAGGTCGGGCTTGAGGGAATAAGAGCGGACTCCCGCAAAAATCGAGGTCGCCGAAATTGGAAACCATCTCGAAGTGTAACAGAAGTGAGAAGTTTCTTAGGCCTAGCAGGATATTATAGAAGATTTGTGAAATGATTTTCTGTCATAGCTTCTCCGCCCACAAAATTACTCAGGAAATGTGTAAAGTTTAAGTGAACAGACAAATGTCAAAATAGTTTTGAACACCGAAAGTGGATGTCGGGTCACACCGCACGACGCAGCCCCACCGAAAAGAGTACACCTTATATAGTGATGCTTCAGGCATTGGTTTGAGATGTGTGTTAAAGCAAGAGGGGAAAGTTGTGGCATATGCCTCCAGGCAATTGAAGCCACATGAACAAAATTATCCCACCCATGACCAGTCAGGTCAAGATAAGGTTTGCTTCAAAATATGGTGACACTACTTATAATGGGAAAAGTGTAGAATTTACAAATTATAAGAGTCTTAAGTACCGTTTACCCGTAAAGAATTAAATTTGAGACAAATGGAGGTGGTTAGAGCTATTCAAAGATTATGACTCCAGATAATGTATTACCACCTAAAAGCTAATGTGGTAGCAGCATGCTTTAAGCGTAAAGACAATTCATAAAGAATGTCACTTCAACATAGTGAATGGAGATTAGCAGATGATGGAGCTATATTAGCTCAATTAAAAGCATAGCCTGTGTTAAAGCAAATGATTATAGATGCTAAGAAAAATGATGAAGAACTACAGAAAAAGGTACAGATAGTCAGAGAAGGTATAAAACATATTTTTCAGTAAAAGAAGATGGAAGTTTATATTTCCAGAACAGATTATGCGTGTCAGATGATAAAGAGCTAAAGAAAAAGTTGCTATGTGAAGCTCATAATACGGTATATACCATGCATCTTGGAGGTAATAAGATGTACCAGGATTTGAAACAAAGATTACTGTGGAAAGTAATGAAAGAGATGTGACTGAGTATGTGTCTAAATGTTCGACGTGTCAAGAGTCAAAGTCAACACCAAGTTCCAACAGTGTATCAATCCCCTTCCAATTCCCTCAATGGAAGCCGGATAACATTACCATGGATTTTGTGTCTGCTTTCCCCTCACGCAAATAAAAATACGATCAGAAACCGGTAATTGCTGATAGGCTCACAAAGTCTACCATTTTATACCACAGATCGACTATCTCGATGGATCGACTAGCCGAGTTATATGTGAATGAGATTGTGCGATCACATGGTGTGTCGTTATTTATCAGGTTCGATAGAGATCCGTATTTACATCGAGGTTCTGTATGAACCAAGCCAATTCTTTGTGTACTAGGATCAATATCAAGACAAAGATTCCATCTCGCACAAATGGATACCCGGGAGAGGTTGGATTCAAGTACTCAAGATGGCGCTTCAGGGATGTGTAATGGAATTCAACTGAAGTTTGGAATGTATATTCCATTGATGGAATTTCGCTTCTATAAATAACGCTGGCTAGTCCAAATTTGTAGACTAATTCTCATTCCAAGCACTTGCATTTATTCTCTCGACAGGCCATACTCACCCATTATTCTCATATAACACCATTTGTGGGCCCTTTTAGGCTTGGTCTTTCTCCGAGCCTCTAAAAGGGCTTGTATACGGTCCATCGAGTGCGATGTATTTCACTCTGAGTGTCATCAGAGTGTCAATTATCGCATCGTACATAGGAAGCAAGTGTGATGCCTCAAGGGTTTAGCCTAATCTGAGTTTACGGAGTATGTCATATTTGGAGAACTTGAGCTTGTTTCATTGTATCTCCTTTGTCCGAGCTCGTAATTGTTCATCGCTTGTTTTGTTGAATTCCTTATTCACCAAGGAGGTTTATGTTAAAATTCATAATTTTGTCAACCGCTTCACCACCTGGCTGACGGTTCGTCGATAAGATGTATACAACACTGCTTTTTTGGTGATTTGCAAGCACTCCCTCCTCGCTTTGATCATATCTCCTCATCCAAACTTAGAATGGTGCACCGCTTTTGTTGGTCTCCTTATTCTTCAGGGAACATTCTATCCAAATTTCATAATTTTCCCCAACCTACTGACTTTTCGCATCCGGTTCAATCCTGGCTAGCTGGGATGTACCTTGTGTGGTAATCGCTTTTTGTGATTTTGAGCCCAAACTTAATGGTTCGGGCCCATACTCCGTACCGACCGTGGAAGTATTGTGGGTCTATTTCTGGGCCTCATTTTAGGGTTACATACAGCCCACCATGAACCCAGTGTGGATATCAGGTGAAGCAAGCTAAAAACTTAAGTGATTCAAATTTGCATGGGAAATGAGGAGGGAGTGAATGGGGAAGCTATTTCGAGATTGATTGGTGGCCCTTCCAAAGCTGAAGGAGAGAAAACCAAGAGGCTTTGATGGCTGAGGTGGAATTAGCATAAAAGGACATAGAGATCAGATTGAAGGAACCTTCGAGGGGCACACTCGGCCTTACACACCGCTGCTGATTTTTCCTGATGTAGCTTGGTTTCGTTCAGCTGCCATGTGAAGAGGTAAGAAATGGAACCTGGCTCCACTCTATTCTATACGTGATATTCTCCACCAAATTTTAGGTTTTACTAACCATTTGAACCTGCCACGCCATACGTGAGAGCGATTCACGTCACTACTGAAACGACGCTTTGGCGCTTGATTTGTTTTCAGTTGGTTCTCACCATCCGAGCTGAGAATCAATCACCGTTTGTTTTTTGGATTCACCCTTTAAAGAAGATTCTGACAATTTTTCAAATATTTTCTCATCCGTCCAGACCGGGCTGAAAAAGGAACTCAACCGTCCATTTGGTTTGGTTTGGCTGAACGGCCGTTACGGCGCTTTCTATAGCTTTGATTTGTTTTGGTTGGTTCTCACTAAACTGAGCTGAGAACGCAATTCGCCCGCTGTTTTTATCCTGACCCCAGGTCAGCGGATATCGACGGCCTTTCGTACTGGTTTTCCAAATGAATCCAGATCGTTGGCACTGAACTCAACCATCATCATTTAGTCGTTTAAACTGCTGTTACGGCAGTTTCGGCAGCTTGATTTGTTTTGCTGGTTCTCACCTCATCCGAGCTGAGAATCAATCACCGCTTTGTTTTTTTTTGGATTCCTGACCTTAAAGAAGATTCTGACAATTTTTCAAATATTTTCTCAACCGTCCAGACCGGTTGGGAAACCAAACCAGCCGGCTCATTTGGTTCAGTTTGCTGGAAATGGCAGTTTCTGGCAGTTTGAATTGTTTGGTTGGATTCTCACTCATCCGAGCTGAGAATCAATCACTGTTTGTTTTTTTGGATTCCTGGACTCTTAAAGAAGATTCTGACAAGCCAAATATTTTCAACCGTCCAGACTGGAAAGTTGAAACCAAACCAGCCGCCTATCGTTCAGTTTGCTGGAACGGCAGTTTGGGTGGATTGATTTGTTTGTGTTGGCTCGTTACTCTTAGCTCAATTGAACTCCGTTTGTCTTGTTGGATTCCTGAATTTGCAAGGGAAGGTTCTGAAGATTTTTAAAATATTTTTTCAACCGTCCAGACCGGTTGGGAAACCAAACCAGCCGGCTCATTTGGTTCAGTTTGCTGAACTAAGGTTTTGGGTTGTTTGATTTGTTTGTGGTTGGTTCTTGCTACTCAGCCGAATTGAACTCCGTTTTGTCTTGTTGGATTCTGACTTTGTAAGGAAGGTTCTGGAAGATTTTGAAATATTTTGTCAACCGGTCCGGATCGAGTTGGGAAACCAAACCAAACCCTACCATTTAGTCTGGGCTATCGAAACTACTGGGTGGTTTGATTTGTTTGCGGTCGGGTTCTCGGGTTACCGAGCTCCGAATTGAACCTCGTTTGTCTTTGGCTGGATCTGGCGAATCTTTGCGAAGGTTCTTGCTGGGAATTTTGAAACTCTCTCTCAACCGGCTGAACCGGCTTGGGGAACTAGATCGGTCGGCTTGTCGGGTTTCGTAAGGGTCCTTCGATTTAAGTTTAATCAAGCCCATGATCTTTGTGAGTTCAGTACTCATTCGCCCTAAATCAATGTAAATATGTTTAGGGTTTGAAATGGGGTTTATTTCAGGTTAATGAGGTTCCATTTTGGATTCGGCAATCAGGGTCTATGCGGGTCCAAGGGTGATTAGTTAGCACCAATAATCTAGTGTTTTGTCGACCGATTCTTCGAGATGAATAGACGCGTTCAGAGCAGCCGATTGTGCAAGTTGTAGCATCAATGAGTGACTGAGATGCAATGTATGGTTTCCTAGCTTGCTTTTCTTTTTATATTTAATTTGAGAACAAAGAGGCTCGAAACGCTGACCGACCTCTTATACAATACATAGGGACCACATGTGCATGTGCTTTAGTGTTTGCAATGAATTTCACATGGATGCTTTCAGGTTTGAGTGCCACATGCTTGCTATGTTTGTCACTAACCTTGATGTAGCGTGTGGCCATGACCACTGCAGGTACGCACCATTTCGCTGCTGAGTGTTTTTAAGCATGCTAGATACCAATTTCAGGTCAGTCCGATCCAAGTTGTAAGGTTTAGCCTACGATCCGATTTTTTGACCCATATGTCTTACATACCCAATTCACTAAGAGAGACCGAGTTCCGGCTTAGAGGGTGCTACCTCATGAGGTACCTTCCGAGCAGTAATCCGATCCCTAATCTGTGAATCTAGGCTCGCGACCGCTTTTTTTCCATACCGGAGTCATCAGTTTTTTGTTCTACTGTTTTCCCACTTAAAAATAAAAATAAAAGTAAGTGGCGACTCCAAAGCAAAACCGTTCCTCCTTGGGGACGGATTTCCAAAAACCTGAAAATTAACCCACATTTTCTTTTCACATTTTTTCCTTCCATTTTAAAAGTGCTTAGTCGCACTTGGCCCGTGGATCGGGTAGGTCCACACTCGCAGATCGTAATGGCACCATATGAGGCTTTGTATGGTCGTAGACAGAACTCCCGTGTGTTCGACATAACTGAATGAAAGATAAAGTGATCGTCCCGATACAAGAAAAGATACAGTAAGAGAAAGTACAAGCTATTCTAAGTAGAGGTTAAAGGCGCTTAGTGATCGACAAAAGTCATATGCCGATGAAAATGAGAGATATTGAATATGAAGTGAGACAAGGTCTTCTTAAAAGTATCTGAGAAAATTTACTTGCTTCGTAAGAAGTGGCAGCCGAGTCCGAGGTTCATTGACCCATATGAAGTTTTGGAGAGAATTGGACCTGTGGCTTATCGATTGGCACTCCCTTCGGAGTTAGCCAAATAACACGATGTGTTTCATGTGTCGATGCTTCAGAGATATCGCTCTGATGAATCGTACATACTACCAATGCAAGAGATACAAGTACAGGAGGATTTGTCATATGATGAGGAGCCAAAGGCAATTTTGGCTCGAGAGGTGAAACAGTTGCAGAACAAACAAGTACCATTAGTGAAAGTGCTTTGACAACACCATGGTAGAGAAGAAGCTACTTGGGAGCCAGAAGCAACTATGAGAGCACAAAGATCAGAATCCTTCGAACAAGTATGAATTCCGAGGACTAAATTCTTTAAAGAGGGAGCGAACATCTTCTAAATTATACCGATAGCTTTATAACATGTTTTGGGTATAATAAAGTAAATGTATATTTTTTTCGGAATAAAATAATGCTAAAAATAAAATAAGCAAAACCCGGAATTTATACAAAAGACAAGGGTAAATTGGTCATTTACCAATTTAGGACCCAAGGGTCATAATTTAATAAGAATATATGCTAAAGTGAAAATAAGACAAGTAAAGAGTGCAATTAGATGGAAGATGAAGGACCAATGAGTAAATAAAGGAAAGTAAAATCAATAAAAAGAGATAAGATCAAGTTTGTTCTCTCAATTTTGGAGAGAACAAAAACGTGAAGGATAAAGGAAGAGAAGAGAAGAAGGAGAAGAAGAAGAAGAAGAGAAGGAGAAGAGGACTTCAAGAGAGAGAAAAGGTATGGAATTGTATGGAATTCTAAAGTTTTGCATGGATTTCATGGAATCATGGATAGTAGTCATTCCTAAACCTGGGTTTCCTGCAGATTTCATCCTAACCCTAGATGTCTTGAAAGTAGGGTTTATAAAACCCTAAAGTGTAAAAGAAGAGTATGGAATCCTCGCTTTTAGGTTGGATTCATGGTTATTTGCAAGTAATTGAGTTTGGGTTTAAAACAAACCCTAACTACTCTTATGTTTACCATGATGGGTTATGACCCATTAGAGTTGTTTCGGGAGTAATTGCGGATAGGTTTTCAAGTAGTTATTAATAGAGGAAGAGTATGGAAGAAAAGTGAGTGAAAGAGGAAAATCACATTTCGAGTAGTTTCCATGATCCGTACCGATATTCAGTAAATAGGTGGTACCTGGTGATTCATCGATGCAGACCAAATGGTACCCAGATTTCCATCCAAAGTGGTACCGTACCACTACCGTAACATGATTGGTAGCACCTCTTTCACTTCACTTTATTCGCTGTCCGAACTAAGTCCCGTTGTTTCTAATGTCATTCAATCACCTTTATCAAAATCATTTATCAAACACACATCGTAGCTGTTATACTTCGCTTGGCATAAAATCCTTTTCAAATACAAGTAAACGTTTTGTGCGGGTGCTTCCATTACATTTCATTCATACAAAAGTACAATTACTATAAAGGTACATCGCTTTTCAAATTATTTACAAAATAGATATTCGTAGTTCAAAATGTTTTTGCAAAATATCAAAGTTCAAAAGAAACATGACATGAATGAAGTAAGTCCGAGCATACCCTGGGCAATTCCTTCTTATGACTCACGCCTCGACCTGGTCCGCCGATCACTATCTATCACTTGGTACCCGCGCATCGTAACAATACGCTAAGCATTTTCATGCTTAGCGGTTCTATACAAATCCATTCTTCGCCGTTTAATTCAAATAATGTAATTTAACAATTCAAAACTTTCAATCTTTTTTCGATGATCAATGTCAATACACACATATACTTGTTTTATATACAATCATTTATAGTTCATCGGGTCATCCTAAATATACACTTTTCATATTCAATAAATCATGCATTAATCAAATCATGCATTTCTACAATGCTCTTTTTCATTTCACTGGCAAACATGCTTTTCAATTCCAATATTTCACAATCTCAAATCAATTCAATTATGCTCACAAATCCATTTCACTTTTACAATCTAATTCCTGGGCCTCTACCTCAACGAATTTAAACCTATGTTTCGTGATACTGTGGATATCGTAATCAAGACGGCCCTGGGCTGGGTCAGCAGCCGGCAGATAAAACGGCTTTATAACACAAGACGGCCCGCTTAGGTCGCTTAACTGGTTATTAAAATAAATTAGTGAACACTACTCAACACGTGTCCTACTGGTCTGAATGGGAGTGACACATCAATACAATCGTCAAGTAGCATCTACTATTTTGACCCTATCGTATACCAATCTATCCTTAATGCAAAATAAACAGCTTAACATTCTATTAAGGGCGTTTCAAATCCTTTTATAGCAAAATATAGTACAATACGTACATTTGTATAAATTCGCTTCATTTTCACAATCATGCAATCATTATATGCAAACATTTCACAATCACTTTTCTCAAATCAATTTAAACAATCTAATATGTTTTATGCATTTAGAACAAATAGTTCAAATCTTGAAACGAGAATAGAGAAAATAGAACAAACCAAATCACTTTGATTCCGACCTTCTGAATTCAACTTCACATGCTTTCCAATCTTCTCAAATTTCCTATTCAAATACAATGGCAATCACATATTAGTAGGTTATTCTAGGAGTTTTTGGTCAAGGTTTATGTCTACCCAATACCCCTTCACTTGAAAAATTTTCTGGGGACACATGAGCCATAATTTGCTCATGCTTCCTTTAAGAAAATTTTATCTCTGTGAGTCTATTTTTAGTAGAAATTGAAATCATCTAATTTGAATCACCCAAACTCAAGTTACGGCATTTTAAGGACGATCCATCTATACAAAGCACAAGGACATCCACATCAAGTCAACACATTACTAAACACATGCTTTTCTATATATACTCTATTCAAGAGCCACCTAAACCTAGGCTTTTCCAGAAAAGCCTAAACCTAGGCTCTGATACTACTAACTTGTGACGCCCCCAGTTGGGGCTATGATACCACTCAACTATAGCACCCCATTTCTAGTCCGACCCAATTGGTGGCTCCGAATCTGATTCGGGATGCTTTGATACCATTAACTTTTATTTACTATAACTTATACACTTTAGGCTTGTTCATTCATATAATGTTAAACATTTAACTTGTAATATATTCTGTAGCAGCGAATTACAAAATATATACAAGCTCCATATACGTTGCCTAACATTTACACATTTACATTATTTACAAAAGCAAACATAAAGACATATACATTATTCCAAAATCTTCTAGTGGACCCCTAAAGGATGTGTCGACCTTGTCAATATGTGCATCGTCTACTCCTCCGGGTTTTCTTCAGACCTACATGGATGAAATATCAGGCGGTTTATACTTAGCGGAATTTATATATATGGATCGAATTCTTAACAAGGGTCATCCCACTTTAAACGCATGCATATCTTTATGACACATATAACATGTACATATATTTATCCATTTCGCGTCTACTTCTTTCCTCAGTAAGTCATTTCTTTCTTATCATATTTCATATACTTTTCGTGTCATTTCATACTGTATTTCTTGTTCTTGTAATTGTATACTATCATCGTGATATAAAGTAAGCATAGCTCTCATATCATATCATATACTTTATACATTCCTTACATATACTTTCATTTTCTTTATGTTCATGCTCGCAAATACCAATGTATGGATATGAGAGAACTCGTATGTACCCAAAGGTACTATCATTGTTCTTTATCCGTATGCACCTCGAAGGTACTCATTACTCGCACGAGATGCTGATTCTATTTGTATAAAAATTCCAAAGGTACTATCACCCGTACGAGACAATAATCTCTATCTCGTATGTACCCAGGCTACTCATCACCGTAATGAGACGTTGATCTCTCGCATTTACCCAAATCGGGGCCACTATGATCCAAACTGATCTACGCTTCATCGAATTCAAACGTTTCGATATCTCGTATTCATATGCCGCAAAGATCGGTCCCTATGCATGTCTATCTATCCAACTACCCGGTCTTAAGCAGGCAATCATTTTTATTATGTTTTCTTAACAATCTTTCATGTTTTAGAAAAGATATCTCATATACATGAATAAGTATACTTATGAGATATTCCTTATTAAACAAGTTCTGATAAACATTTAATTGTACTTTTTCTTATACAAAATTATACGTGTATTCTTTTTAGCTTTCATAGATCAAACTTGTACTTATACTTGTACTTATAGCAACTTATACTCATGCAGGAACTTACTATTTGTCCACACAAAACTCACCGAGGCGGCGAGGTACGATGCATTTTCAACTTAGTGTCATTCATATTTGAACCCTCGTTATTCATTTATTAGGGTTCCTATACTATCGATGTATGAATTTGGGCATAATAATGTAAAAATACAAGAAACTAGGGTCAGCTCTAAAGTGGTATTGCATCGGAGCAATCGCACTCCGCATTCGATACCATTCATACCTTCAAGAGTGGTACAGGTACCACTTCGATGGTACCGACACCATTTGGTCTCTACATCGCTGGTACCTACTCACCTATGGCATCCAGACGAAGTCACGAACTGCCCATAAATGGCAGATTTTCCTCTTCACTCACTCTTCCATACTTTCCTCTATTCCATCTTACTTCAAAACCTATCACGACTACTCCCAAAACAACTCTTAATATAGTCATAACCCATACTTAAACCAAACATAAAGAGTAGTTAGGGTTTGTTTGAAAACAAACTGATTGCTGAATAACCATGAATCCCGACACAAAGGGAGTTAGCCTCTTCTTACTTT
Source organism: Tetrastigma voinierianum (assembly GCA_016808115.1). Taxonomy (NCBI): domain Eukaryota; kingdom Viridiplantae; phylum Streptophyta; class Magnoliopsida; order Vitales; family Vitaceae; genus Tetrastigma; species Tetrastigma voinierianum. The sequence continues at coordinate 229,226 of JAEQBH010001503.1, forward strand.
GCTAGGGTTTTTGACCTTTCCAAGATTTTCTGGGGTTCAGAATGAAATGCAACAAATCTACAGGTTTGGGAGATATTCTATCATGAAATTCAGCAAATCCATACAGTTTCATGGCAAATCCATACAAAACTTTAAAATTTATACCTTTCTCTCTCTTGAGTCTCTTCTCCTTCTTTTTTCTTAACTACCTTCTCCTTCTTCTCTTCTCTCTTTCTTTCTCCTTCGTTTTTGTTTCTCTTAAATGAGAGAAGCAGACTTGATCTATCTTTTATTGATTTTACTTTCCTTTATTTACCTCATTGATTATTCATCTTCCATCTAATTTAGCAATTTCTTTACTTGTCTTATTTTATTTTAGCATATATTATGCATTAAATTGCATTTAGTCCTAAATTTAGTAAATGACCAATTTACATGTCTTCTGTATGATCAGGGTTTGTATTTTATGTTTAGAATTATTTTATTGAAGTGATATTTGTATAATCACACAACTGTATTATATGGTACGTGAGGTGTAATTTGGGGTGTGGATCATTCGGGTTCACATTAGCTGTGAGTTCCCTCTTCCTTTCGATTGTTCAGGAAATCAAACCTGATTCCTTAGTACGGTTCCCCCTTTTACTCTGCTTATCCTTCTCTTTGTCGCATGATCATTAAGTAATCATCTTTGTTTGGAAGGTATAAATGTGTGTCTTCAAGCGTGGTCTGTCGCCGTCACATGCGGTTCTTCCATTGTTAGCGGTCCGGTGATAGCCCAGCGGAAGAAAGGGGTAGTCGATCCCAGTACTTCAAAGTTACGAAGGATCACGTCCATCTTGTATCGCGTCATTGTTTGGACAACCTATCGATCTCTGGTGAAGTCCCGGATAGACTCATCCTCTCGTTGAAGGATGGTTTGTAGTGAGCTAATGTTTCCCTTTTGCCGGACTGAGCATAAGTATTGGGAAATGATGGCCCTGATTCTCTAGCGAGTTTGTGAGTCCTCTTGGGAGTTGCTGAACTAGAGCCGTAGTAGGTCCTTTGAGGTTGGCCGGAGATACGCACAGAAGGCAGATCATTCCACTACTGTTGAGAATCATTGCACGGTTGGAAGTCGTCAATGGTCGATGACATGGGTCGGAGGAGCCATCGCTCGCGACGATTGGCCGCGGCGAAGCCGTCGGGATGCCTCATGCTCTTTCGGGATATCTTTGCCTGTCGAGACCAGCGGCAGCCTCATCTGAGTCCGGGGCGGCGTGATATGAGGCGCCAATCGGACCAGGTGTTGTTCGAAAGGTTGGATACGAGCGGAAGTAGTTGTCTGGCGCCTTGAGCCACGCGGGTATGTTTTCGAGACGCGTTCCATCTGCGGCACTTTCTGTAATTCTCTGTGCCCGACCCAGCGTGCCGCTGCGAGTGCTGGCCCAGAACATCTCGGGGCCTCTTTCTCGACTCGACCTCCACATTATTCTTTGAGGTATGGATAGGAAATGAGGCTGAAAATAATTAAATATCTTTACGCTTATCATTGTCTTAGAATGGATAGGCTCCTTGCCTTTATTTTATTTATTTGCAGGGGTGTTGGTGTGCACTCATAATGTATTTTCAGTTTACCCTCTAAGCGAGTCGCGGGCGGTGGTTCTGTTGTAGATGATTGACACGACTCTGCGGGTTAAGGCCATCATGCGACATTCTTCTGATTCGCCTCCATAACTCTGGCGCAGCGAAGGAACCCCAATCTTGAGGGACTAATTCATTTGGGTTCTTTGGTCATGATGAGAGTCAGAGCCGGTCAGATGGGTTGATGGGAACTACAGCTTTGGGATGGCGATCACTTGAAAGGTGGATCTGGCAAACCCTGCGATGCGTGAGCTTTTGCTTAAGTCTTCCAGGCGGCATGATTGTAGTCTTGAATTTTCTCTGATCCAACTTTGGATGTTAGGAACATCAACGCGGCTGTACTGCGAACACCTTGAAACGGCTGGTGGTTCTCGTCCTCTTCGATGCCAAAGTCAGATTTTGATATCTAGAGAGAAAAAATTAATCCGTATTTTTCAGTCAAGAGGCTCTATCCTTCTACAGTGTTGCCCCCTCTTCTCTTATGGATGAGGGTCGTTGTCCGCTTTACATGGGAAGTAGGTGATTCCCTTCCAAAACGGAAAGGGAAGGTAGCGCTTTTTTCGTGTATTATGACCTGTTCCCCCCTTTATATAGCCAAACTACCCTAATCTCTGGGTTTGACCTCCATCAGTAAGGTTATGTATGTGACTCATGAGTGGTTACTTGTTTAAGCTAAGAGAGGTTAGCCGGTTGCCTCCACAAGGCAGTGGCCGGCGGGAAAGGGTGTACCCGGGCATCATATTTCTCGCCATTCTAGGAAATGTTTGGACCCTAGCTAAATGTGATGATAAGGTCAGGAGATTGGGCCTCTGTGGGTTTAGTTTGGGCACCTGGTAAGCAGGAGCCATTGACCCGATAGGATTGGAGGATGCTGGATTCTGTTGATTGCGGATATGGGCTAGCCTCATAAGTACTGTGAGTAATGATAGATTCACATGATTAATGTTGCTTATAAATGTTAAATAAGCTTACAAACTCCTCTTTATGAATTCTTTTCGGTGTTGGTTTTAGTTTTAGTTTATCACCTTATCATTCTCATTACGCTATTAAATTTGTTTTCCTCAGCTGCGCCATCTGTATTTAGACGACAAGGTTCGAGCATTGTCAATCTCTATTTCAATCATGGCTTGTGAAACTATATATAGAAAATATAGAAAAACTAACACTTTTATGACCAATGAGTCATACCCTTCCTCCTTTAAGAGTTTCCATACAAGACCACGAACATTAATAGGTATACCTATTCCAACTTTTCTAACTTATTATGTTATAACACTTCATGATGATCACGAGGATATAAAGTTCTATTTTGCTAAGAAATCCAGTTTATAAACTTTCCCTTGGCCACTGACAAAATGTAACATGCGGACTCCTTTTCTGATGAAAAACAAATGAACCCTTAATGTGAGCTTCGTTTTGCCTTTGCGAAAGTGCTTCCATGACCTTACTTATTTTGAGAGGCTTTAATCTTGGAATTAAATTAGCATAAATCTATAATACCCTTATCTTATAATATCGACTTAAACCTCATGGCTGGTTTTGCAAAAAAAACATCACTCATCCTATCATCTTGAAGTAACTAGAGTTTTCATATTGGGTGTGTCAAGTCTGACTCTATAATTGAAAACAACTCAGTGAGGAGGTAACATGGTAGGAGGTTGCAATGTCTACAATTCACTTGATTCCTTGATAATCTATATGCAACCACTTATATTAAAACACTAAAACTTCATAATTTTTGTCATATTCTTGTCATCTTATTTTTCTAATTATGGAAATGCTTGATTTTGTTTCTGGAGTGGGACCTTCCCTCAAACTTGTTAGGCCAGGAAACTTTACTGGTTGAGGTCCAACCCGGCGAATCTCTCAACTGGTCGGTCTTTGAAAAATGCACCTCGAATAGTTGATTAGAGCGGGTTAACAAGTTCACCTCGAATTTTACCGGTTGCTGAATTTTTGCAAGTTTGGAGCCAGAAATTTTGAGAGGCACAAACTTAGGCATTAGCTCCACCTATTGGTATCTTTTAAAATACCTTGCGATCCAAAATTGCATTGGTCGACATCAAGTTCCTCCATAACATATTGTGTTTCTTTTAAAGATTCAGAATAATTTAAGGGTTCCAATTGGTTAAGTTTTTAATCAAATTAAATTGATTGGCACCTTACACCTTTTATACAATCTAACTTAGTACATAAAAAAAACTTTAAGCAGTGGATATTCAAATCTTACAATCCTTTACCATTAGTCTTTCATGTTTATATTATTCTCTGTCTGTCATCTCAAACTGATAATCTTGTTTGTCTTTGTTTGTAATCATAAATAATCTCTTTATAGGGTAAACCTCAGAGGTATTAATATAGGTGATATGATTAATAATTCTATTAAGCTACTTTGTTGGCTTTCTCTCTCAGCACCCATTCTATCAGTTCATTCTATTTTATAAAATCCCACTTCCCTGTGCAGGGCCTCACAATCCCTAAAAATGGGACAGAGCAGTTGATTACTGCAAAAGTGAACAACACCTTACCGAATACATCAACGGTGCAGCCTCGTGGCAGTGGCACCAGGAAGAAAGGAGCAAAGAAAATGAAGATTATACAATTTGCATATTGTGAAGTTTGCAAAGTAGATTGCAACAGCAATGGTATCCTTGCCCAGCATAAACTAGGAAGGAGGCACATGAAGACACAGTCGCCCCTGCACCTATCGTTGAAGCAAGTTCCGGCAATCCACCAGTGGACCTGGCTTCCCATAAAGGCAGGCTGTTCAGTGGGGAAGAAATGAGTGACAGCTGAATCTGAGAGGATTTGGACACAAAGAGAAGAAGGATTTTTACGAATCAGGACAGTCAGTTGTGTTAATATGTAATGTGGTGTGCATCAGTGAGACCAGTTCAGTATCATCTTGCACTGCCTTGGTGAAGAAACCATGCAGCTGCAGCTGAAGGAGGTGTGGCCACTGCCACATGATGAAAGTCAGGATGATTCTTTTTAAATTTTAGAACTACAAAAAAAACTGTATGAATTTTACAGTTCATTTTTCTTTTTCTTTATTTATGTTCATATGTCCGCCTCTCTAATCTGTTTCACCCCAAATACAAGAAGTTTGTGGAAGTTGGGTTTTTAATGAAGCGTGGTCTGGGTATTAAATCCAGTGTCTTAATTTCCTGTTCTTCAAAGATCAAAACGTTGTTCCGAGAAGTGTTTTCCATTTTATATACATAATAATAACATGATAATAATAATACTATTCAATTGTATTTTCTATTATTTATTCTACTCCTCAATAATATTCATCTTTGAAAAGAAACAGGAAGTCTAGTTTTACAGATGGTAACCCAAAAGGCAGCCCGCCTGCCTTCATCTCAGCAACAACCATTGGGAAGACAACTCTTTGCTGCCATGGATTCTATGGTATTTCAACAGGTTTTATGTTCCATATGTCTTTTGCATACTCGTGAATCGTTCTATCACTGCTGAACTTGCTACAGACACAAAGCTTTATGTTCAGAACTGACACATTACCAGCTCAACTCCTCTATCTTATTTAAAAATCTGAATAAACCAGCATGGAAGAAAAATCACGCATTAGAACAGACTATAGCAACATTTAGTTACACATTATTACAATTATTTCTGGAAAATTCATCCTGATGTCATATAGTCAAATCAGACTAACACATTTTCGTTTCTCAATATGGAAACACCCTGACCACCACCTGTAAGGTTGACACAAATAATAGAACAACAACTCTAAACCTTTTCAGAATATCAAATAAAGAAAGAGCTTCAGATGATTATAAATGTTCAAAACTACCAATGATTTCTCTCTAATTATGATGCAGATTTTCTAGATAAACCACAAGTAATTACTAGTTGCACACAATTTGGAAAAAAAAAGTGAAATTTCTGAAATAGCATTTGCAAGTGGGCCCATGTAAGACCTCTAGAGAAACATGCATCTGTTGTATTGGATTGAAGACATAATATCGATACATATAGCAATCAATATAGATAACTTACCTTTTGGTCTCTATATGCCTCGTCAACCTGTTCCTGGCATTCAATATAACTGGGGAAGTCCTTGCCCACAAGGAAATAATCTCCTTGGCCAAATCCTTCATTTCCTTCCAAGGATCCTATCAGTTCATCATAGTTGGAAGGCCCAAAAATGCCACTTTTGACATATTCCTTGACCTCTTCGAAGCAAGGGTCTGGCACAAACTACATAAAGAGATCATCAAGTCCAAAATGCAACTCAGCCGCATGCCCAAAACAAGAATAACGTAAGGAAACAAAATTATGTTTCCCTTTTTAGGTTCCCCTTTAATTTTAATGAAGAAAAAAACAACAGAATTTCCAACAGCAATTCCAATTTTTTGAGGCACCAGATCAAAGCTCATTAGGCTGACATTTCAGAGTAGAGACAAGGGGAGCCATGGATTCAATGGAAAGCACCAAACAAAAATAAGCAATCTCATCGACTAGGCATACCTTTCCTTCGGCTCTTTCTTTCCTAATCCCTGCAATTTCATGAGCTCGTGCCCCAAAGAGGAAAAAGTTTTCTTCTCCAACTTCTTGCCTTATTTCGACATTGGCCCCATCCAATGTCCCAATCAGGATACAGCCATTCATTGCAAACTTCATGTTACTGGTCCCACTGGCCTCCATACCAGCAGTGCTGAGAGAGAGAGAGAGAGAAGCTATGTTTAGATTCCAACAGTATTTGATGACTACCAACTGTGTTTGACCAATCATTTTTAGCTTTGCCATATTCTCAAACACTGTTTTTGAGGAAATTACAAGTCAAGGCTCCCATAAGAAAAATAAAAGTATAAAGAAAGAAATGATTAGTGTGGTGTCAACAATATACTTGGCTTTGGTATATGATGGTAGAGAGCTTTCAAACCACCATAGTTTTAAAAGGTGCAAAAGCTTCCAACAACTCGGACACAAGACGCCAAGCAAGGAACTATTTGATCAAAGTAAAAACGTGACCTAGAATGCAAGTCAACTTTATAAAATATAATACAATAAATAAAAATTTTAAGATTTCAGACGTTTAAAAGAAGCATCCAACAAAACAGCAACATAATAATATAGATTTCTATATATAGTTAGAAATTTTAAGAAAACAAGGAACCTGGCTTTGATACCATTTCTATCTAGGACACACAACAGTTCATTTCAAAGCAAATAAATTCTGCATATAGTATAAATTTAAAATACAAATGTTTGAATTTGACAAAGCATACCTCTCCAAAAAGGTGCATGGCTTGGCAAGCTAGGTGCTCTAATTAGGGAATGGTTGCATCTTGGGCCAAGGTGTGCTTTAATTGCACCTTTTAAACCTATGATAACCACTTCCAATTTCTATTTGAATAATAAAATTATTTGTTTGTCCCTCAATAGCTGTACATGGCTATCGAATATGAAGCAAGAGAGCTCTTAAACAACCAATTCCAGCTGGCAGCTTCTATTTGTGAATATTGTCCTTTCGAAAGGGAAACAAGTTTCCCTACCTCCCTCTCATAAGAAAATATAGAATTTTAATCCTTTTCTCTTCTTTGATTCCAGATGAATCTTTTTTTGTTTTTAGATAACTAAAGATTGTATTAAAAGAAAATAAATATATATACAAGGTATGTACAAAGAAACCAAAAGCGCAAATATACAAAACAGCAACTGCACCCCAAAAGAGCCTAACCAATCTATGAAGTCTAATATCAATAAAGAATCATCCCTAATGTACAACCTAACCCAATCCCAAAATCAATACATAAAAGAACTTTTAATAGCTTGGTCCAAGTTTTCACAATTCTCAAAGTTCTCCTATTACGTTCCCTTCAAATGTTTTAAAACGCGAATATGGAGCAACATTCCAAGCCTATTTTTTTTCTTGCCAATAAAAAAGCTCAAGTTTGTAGAATTTAGGTTTAATATGAACATCATGCTTCTAATACCCTCCCTCACATGCAGCCCCATACCCACATGTAGAGAGTCAAACAAACCAAACATAATCCTTTGTAGACTTTCAAATAAACAAATGAAATTGCAAAGAGAGGTCTCGAACCTAGGACTTTTTGCCAAACCAAGCTCTAATACCATGTTAAACAACCAATTCTGCTAAAAGTTCAAGCTTGTAGGATTTGGGTTTAATATGAATATCATGCTTCTAACACTAAGCATCAAGAATCTTCTGCTCAAACATTACTAGTGGGATTTTGGGAAATTTTCCTGGCCCTATTTTTGCATGGACCAAGTGTAACAAACACAAAGCTGAAGGAGAAAAAGAATCCTGGAAAACAAAATTACCACACCTGATATGTTGTGAAAGTTCACTTGCAGGAATAAGCAATTCAGCAACACTGACGTTGTAATCAGGGACAAATACAACCTGATATAAAAATAAGGAAAGGTCCAAATCTTCTGGTTAGAAATACAAACAACTGCAGAAAGAAACTCGTGTAAGTATTGTTATGTTGCTTGAAATTTAGGAAAATTTTATTTATTGTTTTCAGAGCAAACAAAATAGAAGGCCTAAGGCACCAAATAAATGAATTTGTAGGGACCCCTTATAATGTATAGAGCAATAAAATACACAACTGACTTTATATTACACAAAGCTATAACCAATTCCCAGGCCATTTACAAAATCCAAAAATGGTAATATATAGACTATCAAATCACTATGGTATCTTTCAGTGATCAAGAAAAAAACACAGGGATCACTAACAGCCTTGCTTGAACCTGTGGAAGTCATTTCCAACAAGAATATTTGTAACCAAAAGGGAAAATACCCAAAGACACAGAATGATGACCCCAATGGAAAAGATGGGTGCACTTCTTATATGACAGCGAGAAAGGATGGCTCTAATATTCTTTAAAATGGGAGAGCCTTTGACAAGGATGATTTCTAAGATCTACACAAAAGTTAAATGATAGAAAATTACAAAAAAAAAAAACAAAAAACAAAACAAAACAAAAAATCTTAAACTACTTTATTAAAGAATTATTGATATTTGAGTTCTACGAGGAAACTAAAAAATCTTAAACTATTATTCAAATTCTACTTTGACAATTTTTCAGTTTTATAGGAAATAAAGAAAAAATCTTAAACTACTCTATTCAAGGATCTGTAGTTATTTTCGTTTTTATGTTTCTCTAATTTATAATAAGTATTAGTTGATTGGTTTATATTAAAATTCAGAAAGTTCTAAAACTCTCCTTATAAGAAGTTTTGAACTTTCTATTTTCTAAATTAATCTTTTCTTTGAGTTTCTATTTCCAAGTAGTTTCTTTGACTCAAACATTAACATGAAAGTTTGACCAGTGGGTTCACTTCAAAAATGGCTTCTATTTTTTATCTATGAGTAACAAGAGGAGGAAAAATCCTTTTTCTTGTTTCGAAACTTCAACATGAAAAGTTTCAATAAATCAAGTTTCTACTTCTAAAAATGAAGCTTCTATTTTCATCAATAGAATAAACAAGAGGTGGAAAATCCTTCCCTAAATGCAAAACTTGATCAACAAAGGAAATGAGGAAAAAAAAACAAAAGATATCAAGACGCCTCAACATTACTATTATGTATCTTCTTTAATCTCTACAAGTGAGATTCAACAAAGTTGAATAAATTTAGGAAGAATTCACTGTTTTGTTTTGTTTACTCTCTTAGATAAGATTGTGAGTGGTAATTGTGTGAACAAAGAGAAGGTCTTGAACTTATTTTATGAGGATATTATCAGTTAAGGACTGGAACTGTAGAGAGTTCTGCACTTCAAACTACAGAATCAAACTCATAAATAAGGAGCTAGATCAGTAGTTTGGAAGGATTACAGGAAACAAGAAAGGTTTTCCATACAAACCTACTAATTGGCAGAAATTGATGTTTATATCCTTTTCTATTAGGATATCTGGGAATTCTTGGTTTTCTAAGGGTGGGGATTTTATTTTTTATGAAGCTTATCAGGAAAGTTTGACTTTGGACCAAGCACCTAGAAGGACATCATTAATAAATGGTTTTTCTGCAAAGAACTCTGATCAGAATCATGATTGCATTCTGCTTCAACTACAAAATACTAAAATGAAGAATAAACTGTGGCTTTCATGAATCTTCTCACATTCAGTCAATGAGGTTATTTCTGAAGCGTTGAGACATCCCTTCAAAAATACTTGGGTTTTTAGATAAGGAAGAAGGTATCAGGAAGGCAGAATAAACATCTTTCCACCAAAAAAATTTGAATCTTGGAAGGGAAGGAATAGAAAGTCATCTACAAGAAGATGAGAAGATTAAGAACAGAATCTTAAAAGTTCTTTCTTTATAATTTGCAGCTTGCTGACAAATTGAAAGTTCATTTTATTAAAAAGCATAAATATTATTATTATTTGACTCTCTAAACTTGAGCTTTGTAGGAGGAACAGTTCATTAACAGTATGGAGCATCAGGATTCGTAAGAGTTCTGAACCAAGTACTCTCTTAATTTGATTCCATTGTTTATTGGAGATTTATGGGACTAGTTTAAGTTTGTTTGACTCTCAAATCAGTTGTGGAACATGACAGAGAAAAGAGGTGTTAAGAAACATGATATTCATATTCAGGCAGAGTCACTCTGAAACTTGACTTTTGGGAGGTTTGATAGTTTAACCAAATTTTAGAGAATTCTTGTCATCAGATCAATTGGATGGAGGTTGTGCGGATTCACTTAAGGTGGCTGTTTTTTTTTATTTTCCCCACTCTTTATTATCATTTTGTACTCATTCATTGCACACCCGATAAATCTTTGCGCTTTCTGGTTTTTAATACAATTCTTACTTCTATAAAGAAGAAAAGAAAAATCTTTGCAAAGATTGCTGTGAGGATATCTAGGAAAAGTAGAGTTTATCAATTGAAATTCTATTGTTTTTTATCTTTTGTTTATATATCCTTACTATTTTTGACGTTTGTTTTAAATTTTATCACTGTGTTATTTTTGTTTATCATTCATATCATCAAATCCTACAGAAACATTATTAATACAGCTATGTTTGGTTTCAACCAGACATCAGTTTGCTGATACAACTAGGATTAAAAATCTCTATACTTCTCTTAATAAACTCTGATGTTTGCTTTTCTATCAGAGAAGCGGATGGGAGACCAAGTTCTTCCTCATTCAGGTAAAAAGAGATGTTGCCGGGAGACAGTGGGACTAATGATCATCTGCTAATGAGTTAGGTTTGGGAGAATGGTGTCATCAAATACGAAATGTTAATGGTGCTCCGGTTTTGGCCCTCTACTGGTGTCTTAAGTTAGGTGACACAAGATTCAAGCACTGCTGGTTTCGTGAAAAATACCAACCTCTGCTCCTAGGGAGGAAAATACTCTCAATCTTCTTATTTATTAGTGTTCCAAACTTTTGACCACTGAAGAGTGAGCTGGAAGGATTGGAAGAAATTCAAAGAGGATTTTTGTGGCATGATCATTCTACTGAGAAGAGGGTTACTTTGATAAATGAATCAATTTGTTTTGTTCAAGATCTTTCTACAGGAGGTCTTGTCTTGGGGAGCCACAGTCTCCATAACTAAGGAATAACTAGGAGATGGCTTTGGGGATCACATACCAGAGCAATAACCCTTCAAAAAGATGAATGTAAGGAAACTCTGAGAACCTACAGCTGGGCTGGATGCTCTAGGCATGGAATTATGGGACTGTATGAGCTCAAGCCTTTTAAGGAAGCCATGGAAGGAGTGGAGACATGTTTTTTTGCCAGGCATGTTCCTCCTGTGAAATAGTCATTCAAACTCTGAGATTTTCCCAGCAGAGACCTGCTCAGTTGAGATCACCCTTAAGCTTATAGGGTTTCAGAGTTTTTCAATCTAAGGAGCAGACCATATAGAACTCTAAGTCAAAAGAAAATTCAAACAAAGATAATGAGCTCTTTGTTTTTCTCTCAAGACACTAGTCTACTGCTGAGAAAGTATAAAGACCATGGGAGATTCTAAGACCATTGAACCAGTTCTTATTCAAATGATCTCTTTTCAAATCATGGTTACTAACTAACATCATGATTAAAATCTTTTTAAACACATAAATGCTAAAATGCTTTTCCTCCAAATATACAAACTCGTGGAACAAACTTTGCTTTCCTTTCTGCTGCAGTCATTTCTTTCATCTTTTTGTAGCGATAAACAATTCCCAAGATATTCAACAGTTGACGCTTGTATTCATGGATACGCTTCACCTGAAAATAAAGCAACTCAATCCACATTCCATAAAGGTTTATAAAGAAACATATTCAGCATGAGGTAGAAAAGTAAAGCACAGGTGTGTGGTGAGGGACAATGAATTGCCAATGCACCATATATGTAATAGGTTGGCATCATATGGCAGTTTTCCACAGAATACATTAAGACCCTGATCCAATCTGTGGACACTGTTTGCTGCAATCATAAATGATGTGATCAGACTATAGAGACTACTGTGATCCCCAGCCTAAAGTTTCCTCGATAAGTAAACTATAGATTTTTGAACTTGTCTACTTTAATCTGAGAATTCTTGTATTTTGTTCTGATGCTTGTATATTCCTTTTTTTTTTTCAGAAGTCCTTGCAAACATAAGATCAGAGTTCAAAAGAAGGGATTCAACCTGGACATCAAACATCGCATCAGGGCTGACCAAATATCCTGTTTTTTCTTTGAGGAAGGAGATGACTTTCATCTTGTTGCTCTTTTTTGCTGCCCTCCACTCTGTGTGAAGTTCTTCATCATCTGCAAACTAAGGATTATCCCAACTAGTCTGATTAGCATATCTCCCTGTGGCAGCATCACCAAGATAATTTGATATAGAATAGTAATTTATTTATACCAAACATATAGTAATAAATAAATTGCCTGGAAAAAATCTATGTAATATGCTACTATATTCATAGCCTCAAGAAAAAATCCTATCTTCTCTGATCTACAATTTCTATTGAGAACTATCACTGACTTGCTGTAATTCAAGATTCCAAAAAATCCAAGAGTCGGTAGGCCTCATTTGGAACAGTAGGGTCCCTCCTAAAGTAAGCGTGTTCACTTGGGAGGTTTGGTGGGAAAGTTTTGGCTGGACCAGTGAAGGGGTTTCGGCAAGCAGTGCTCGATGTGCAAGGAGGAGAAGAATTTGATCTTTCTTTCTGCACACCCTTTCTAATCTGGAGATTTTGGGCTCTCCTCGTACTTGTCAGGAATGGAATGGTTGCCTGCAGTTAGGGACAATGATGGGATGGTGAGCTTTCCTATAAGAAAAGAAGCTAAGAAGCTGTGGAAGGCAACTCTATCTAGCCTCCTTTGGGTAGTGTGGAAGGAAAGAAATAGAGTGACGTTTGACAATTTAAACTTCTCCTCACATATGATTAAACACTCCTTCATTTCCTCTATCACATCTTGGGCTGTATGAGATAGAGAGTACCACTTTGCGCTTGTAAATTTATTAATGTGCATCCTGTAGTTTTCCCAAGTTTGTGGGTAGTAGGTAGATTTTTTGCTTTTCTTGTATACAACCTGTATACCCTTGGGGCTTGCCCTGTTTTGCTTATAATATTTGCTTCTTGCCTACCAAAAAAAAAAAAAAAAATCCAAGAGTTTCAACTAAAAAGCAGTATATTATATAGAACTCCTAATTCGGCCAAGGCTAAAGAATAACAACAATGTCTAATGAAATTACTGACCAGGCTGTTAAAAGCCCAAGGGAACTTTTATATAGGAGGACCTAGTCCGACCAGGTGATGAAATGTAACTATATTCCACACTGCTCCTTTCAAATTTGGGTTAGGTGCCTTGGATCAACATCAGCACTATTTTATCAAATTCAAAGTCACCCCTCCTATTTCAGAAATTTGGAACCATATCATTTTCTAGAGATAATTAGCACCACATATGAGCCAGATAAGGAAACCTCTTTGATTGGCATCTTTCTATATCCTTGTTTGCCTATCAAAAAGAAAAGAATCATCCAGATAAGAGAATTCAGTAGCAAACAAAAGAACTAGACATCAATACATTATTTGAAACCAATAGCTAGGAAAAATTACAAAGTTCCATAGTTTCATAAATCACAATAAAAAAGAATAGCAGCATCAATCATAGGGTAAATGCAAACATCAGAAGCCACTATATTAGCTTAAGAATCATCTTCATTTGATCAGATAATGATTATGAAATGATTAAAGAAAACTGTATTGCTGCAGAAACTCAATGTCTCCTCATAGCAGACAAATGATGCAAAGGTCAACTATGAAATCTCAAAATTATAGGAAAACAAAAATCTTTTTGAAATAAGGAATTTGGAAATCACAAGCAAAAGAGAACTGGGAGAAATTTTCTTGGTGTTTGCAGCTATAAAATTAATGCAATTTAAAAAAGAGAACAATATGTACAGTGGCAAAGGAAAAGTAAATCGATTTTATAGTAGATGATCATAATCCCGAAGAAGATCAAACAGACTTTAAGCAATAAAAAAATCAGGAAATGGTGATTTACCTTCCATCAATTCACCTTGAGATTTTATAAATGTTTTCAGAACCCAATCTTCTGTGTGAATCCACTTAGTTATCAGCTCACTTAAATCCAATGAGTTTAAGAAGCGAGATCCATATATAAATTATCACTAATGGTCTTATTTAAATTTCTATTACAACATCATAATTGAGTGTGGGTTCAGAAATTGGAAACATTAATCATTCTGTAGACATATAGATTAATCCATTGCAATCTCTATCAATTTCCTAGAACTGCAACAAAATTTAAGAATAATAATAATAATAAATATACATCCGTGCGTACATATACATAGACAAGCTTACCTTAAAAAATTCATTAAAGACTTCCTCTTTTACTATTTCACTATGAATCTCAGCAACCCCATTAACTGCATGGCTAGCAACAACAGAAAGATTAGCCATACGGACCATCTTGGGCAGCTCTGGAACCGGTTCTGACAACACCTTTTTCTTCTGAGTGCCTTCGCCTGCGGGTTCTTCTTCATCAATAAGTTCAACTTCTTCATCAATAAGTTCAACTTCTTCGTCAATAAGTTCAACTTTTTCATCAATAAGTTCAACTTTTTCATCAATAAGTTCAACTTCTTCATCTGAACTTTGAATTTCTTCATCAGGATCAACAATAGAACTTTCTTTTGGCTGGACAAGTAAATCCTTCACAGATGCTGGAAAATCAACATTTTCCAATATTCTCATTGCTTTCAGCTTTTCCTCCAATAAAACAGGATCTGCTGTACCATACTCTGAAATTATGGTATTAATCAGCTGGAAAACATCAAAAGTAAAATATTAGAACAGAGGCAAAATTTTCAACAGATAAAAGTTCCTGTTCAAATATATATTCCCGCATCACCTCTTCATCAATCATTTCAATAATCTCAACGTGTCGAGGAAGCAGTTTCTGCATAAGTTCTAGACTCCATTTCTCCAATGCTTCAGGTAGAACAGTGTGGTTTGTGTATGCCACCGTTCTAGGAGCAAGGAACAAAAGCGTGAATAATATTAGATCTGGTGGAATTTATGTAATACTTTTTTTTTATCTTTTTTGAGAATGCAATTCAGTGGGATGATTGAAATAATTTTATGAACTGATCTGCACAACCTATGAGCTTATGGCAGTTAACCTTAGCCAAAAAGACACATCAAGAAAGAACTTGAACATGGAATTTCATAAATCTAAACGGTTGTAACAACAAAAGTACAGTAACAGAAAGAAAAAAAAGTAGGAATTATTTGAAAATATCCTCTAACTCCATGCTTACTTTATCTTATCCTCATTACTCAAATAAAACATTCCATCAGAAATATCAGTAATGTGCTTGAATCCAGTGTTAATAATTCAATGTCTATCTATTACTCACTACTGAACTTTGAAATTCTGATTATCCCCTCCCACAAGAACCATATATTCCAACACAAACAACAGATTCAAATATTTCCAACAACGCATGTAACTAGAAAAACCATGACAAGGGGGAAAAAACCTTTGAGTAATCTTCCAAGCTTCTCTCCAGGTCAAGCCCTTCAAATCAATCAAGATTCGCATCAACTCTGGAATGCAGAGGGTTGGGTGAGTATCATTCATTTGCACTGCAACTTTTTCAGGAAATTCTTCC
This sequence comes from Tetrastigma voinierianum, assembly GCA_016808115.1. Classification (NCBI taxonomy): domain Eukaryota; kingdom Viridiplantae; phylum Streptophyta; class Magnoliopsida; order Vitales; family Vitaceae; genus Tetrastigma; species Tetrastigma voinierianum. The sequence continues at coordinate 244,954 of JAEQBH010001503.1, forward strand.
CAATCGACATATTCTCCAGATCTCCTCTCGAATCGTGCAATAATATCTTGGAGAGAAGCTGAGCATAAGGTATATTGTTGTTTCAATCGAAGGACCTTTCCTTCCATTGACTCATCCCCAGGATAGAGAATATAACAAATCTAACATCAAAACAAAGCATCATAAGAAAATATAAGAAATGCGTTACATCAGAAAATGTAAGAAAGAATTGAAAGCAAGCGCACATATGCTCAGCACACACATATAAATACATACATACATACACACACACTGTGTTCCTATCCTTGCTTCCAAATAACACCTATCACTATCATTCAGTCTTTAAGTATTTCTGTACATATGCAGAATCCCTTCCTCCGCCAAATACCCAATAAATAAATAAATAAAAAGACCATTACCCATATATAAGCAAGGAAGTGAGAGCAAATAAAGCAGTGAAACTTTCCAAATTCTATGTTTAGTATTTCTGCAGCATGTAGAGGCCCATGCCATATCCCTGCGAACTAAATTTAAGGAGAGTACAAAATGATCTACTCTTATGAATGCAATCATACCTTTTCAGCATTTGTTTGGGCTTCACATGCTTTGGTGTGATTTCCAGCATTAAAATCATATAAATCAAAATCCTCTGATCGAACTTTAGTGGACCACAGTCGAAGGTTGATTGTGGTTTTAGTTTTATATCCTGGTATTGGGACATCATATGCTATGGCAATGATATCTTCTCCTCCAATCCAGTGTCTTTTTCCATCTGATCCTTCAACAACCTTTCCATAAAATTTCACAGGATATGAGACATCGTTTCTCACAATTTCCCAGGGATTGCCCATCTGCAAAGAGAAACTGTACTTAACCAACAGACAATGAGGCTTTCCATTATGAAACCTGAAGAAATAATTTTGCTACAAACAGAACACTAATTATGTTTCCGGAAATTTAATAACTGAAAGGACCATTTATTTTTAAACACATACACAAGGAAGTACCTAAAATGAAAATAAATGAACAAAAAGCAAGAATACCTCAAGCCAATCTTCAGCAACTTCCTCTTGGCCATCTTTTGTAATACGCTGTTTAAATAAGCCATACTTATATCTAAGTCCATAACCCCATGCTGGGTAATTTAATGTCGCCAAGGAGTCCAGAAAGCATGAAGCAAGCCGCCCAAGACCTCCATTCCCAAGAGCAGCATCTGGTTCCTATTATTGCCAACCAATGATTCAGCCACAACATCCCCAACACACACAGAGTACTAATTATATATTGAAAGTGCATAAAAAATCCAAACCATATTAAAAAATCTTAGGCTGCTGGTTGAGACTTCAAAACAGACAGCACAGGAACTCTTCAAAAAAAAAACTAGAGGTAGGTAATCATCACAATCTCTTACAGCCATCCAAAGTCTTAACTGCATCCACAAATAATTTTTACCATCCTACATCTCAAATCATATTGTGCATTATAGCCACAAGATTAAAACAGCCTGAAATTATCCTTAGTCATTAAATGGAATCCTTTCTCTAATTGTGAAGTAGTCACTGGTTGAATTGAATAGGGCCTTGCTTAGATGGGAAAATATTACATCAACAATTAGCTTTTTTGGCATCCAGGCAAAACACTGATAACAAAATATGTCTATTTTTTGATAGGCGACAAACTATGTCTATTAAAATTGGCATAAAAGTCACAAAAACATCCAAAAAAAAAACCAATAAATGATGCATCACTGAATTAATCATGCAGCTGCTTTTAATCTCAGAAAGTACAAAAAAAATGCCAAAAAAAGGGATCTTCAATTCTTTCTTTCTTTTTTGGTATGAATGGAAAATACAAAGAAAATGGGAAAATAGTTAAATATTTAAAAACTTGGACATTCTTTAGAAGGATTGGAGAAATATCAAGTAGATCAAATTCTTTCTGTATTTTTCACCACTTCTTCTTCCCTTGACCTTTTCATTTTGTCACACTCATGGCCATTCAAACATAGCCTAATTTATAACTCCATGAGAAAAACTTTGAGCTGCCAATAAATGTTTCTTCAACTTTTGCTATAAGCATGCGAAGCCAACAATGATAGGATATTTACTGGTCAGCACACTACTAAAAGATGACTATGACATTTGGAAAATGACATGAGAAAATTTAGGGGTAAAATAATCTGACCTGCCTAGCTACATTTTCTAGGTCTTTTCCAAGTTTACGCAAAGCCTCTGCATAAGCACCAGTGAGCTCCAAATTACCAATTTCATTTAACAAGGCCCTACCCTACAAAAAATACAACACATTGAAATGGCAATATCTTGCATGCAAAGTAGAATTAAAAACAGCTTGCAGCTTGCAATAAACAACAAGCAAGAACCATCCCAAACCTGCAAAAATTCCAATGACAAATAATTTGCCTGCTTTACATTCATCTTTTCATAGTAATCATATGTGGCATTCCAGTTAAGGATGAGTGCATCACGAACACTTTGTGCAGTTGCAAAGAAAGCCTTAAGGAGATCAAACTGCAGGGGAGAAAACAAAGGTGTGAACTCTGCGTGGTATTTGATACTCGAAGCAATGGATGCAGCATCTGCACTTAAAGAACCTGGAGCGACTGAAGGTCCAAAATCAAAATGCAAAGAGGATCCATTAGCTGCAGTATAGTGTAAAATAACGTAACCTAATAATATACCATGTAATAGAACAGTTATTGAGGGTAACATAATAATATACAATACATCAATAATTGAGGGCCTGTTTGAACTCCAAATCCCTGATCTAATTAAATGGGGTTTTTCCTTTTCCCTCTTATCAGAAACAAACATTCGAGGGCCTCTTAAAACTCTGAAGTTGTGTCTAAAAAAGGGAAGTTAACGATGCTGCAAGGATCATTTCATCCTCTTAATGCGAGCATTCTTCTTTACTCCTCGTTGTTCTGTGATGTGCTCTCCAAGTACACAGCATGCTATTAAAACAAGGATAACGACTAGATCATAATTTCAAAATATTACGGTCAAAAAACAAACGCCGCTGGCATGATGACCGATTCACAAATCACAGAAAAGTTAAATTTTGGTTTCAGAGGCCTTATTTCTCAAAGAGCTGTGCTCGAAAGAGAGCACAACGATTTGGATTCATAATAGTGATACATGGCAGAGATGTGGGATTGAGAAAATAAAGGTTTGACCACAAATTATTTCCAGAGAGGGAGAATCTTAAGAGTGGATAGATGCAGGCATTTGAAGCAAAAAAATATACATATATAAAGCCCCGATCATTATCAGGTAAAAGGAAAAGCAAGAAGAAGAAAAACACCATATGGGAGAGGGAGAAGATCCAGTACCGTGAGGGGTGATGGAGTCGTCGTCCTTCAATTTGTGGTTGGTTTCAGTAAAGAGGCTTCTTACCAGGAAATCTCTACCAGCAGTAAAACGAGAAGCGGAGGCATTTCTTCTGAGGAAGAATAGTTTGGAGCGGGAAGGGGAGGGGGCACCAACAAAGGATCTGGAGATGGAATAGCAATGGGAGTAGGAGTGATGTGCAGTTGAAGGTGTGGAGAATAATGATGAAGAAGACGCCATAGCCGGTGCCTGGTTGAGGGGCTTCACCTTCACGGGGGATGATGGAGAGAGTGGGAAATGGAGTCTCTCCTCTTTCTCTTTGTCTTCTTATAGCGTCACGCAATTCCCGATCGGCTCGAGCAGAAAATCATGGACATGGATGGGGCATACTCACTCACTCACTCACTCTCAAGTCTCAACAGGAATGCTTTCCAAATCCCGAGTTTCAAGTTAGAGAGAGCTATAATCCTCTGCCCCCACACTCCCATCCCTACCCACTACAATCTGTCTCTGTCTCTGTCTCTGTCTCTGTCTCCGTCTCCGTCTCCCTCCCTGCCCGCTTTTAGTAGAAGTAGAAGAGCTCTTACAGACTCTTGATGATCATCATCATTCTATTTCTTCAAATTCCACAATAAAATCAAAACCCTTACATGATGATGATGATGATGATGATGATGATGAATGAAGTATGAATAAATAACCACCAAAAAGGGAGAAGGATGGTGAGATTCGGAAAATAAATCTGGTTGTTTGTCAACATGTCTTTTCAAAGGTATAAGAAAAAGAACCGTTTCCAGGGTTCATGTAATCAAATCATATGATTATGTAACCTAGACATTAGACAAGAATAGGAAATGGAAATGGAAATGGAAGTGATATGGGGATGGGACAATGGGTAACAAGTAACAACTAACAAGCAAAAGGAATACGATCGTACACTTGTAAAGCATTTTGTTTCGTTATTGGCTGCCCACTGCCCACGGATTTTTTTTTTTTTTTAAATATTAGAGTTAAAAAAATATTTAGAGAATTATGGTAGATTTAGCCATGTAAATATAAAGTAGTTGTCATATATATATGCAGATATTAAAAAAAAATATGTTTTAAAAGTAGAAACTTTAAAATTTTATCTTTGAAAATCGTGTTTTGAAAGGCAACGATTTGAGTTCTATTTGAAATCGTGTTTTGAAGCCCAGCGTCTTTTAGATTTTAAATTTGGAAATCGTGTTTTGAATATACGATTTCGGAATTTTCTATTTGAAATCGTGTTTGGCAGCTGGAAATTCTGTTGAAATCGTGTGTGGCAGAAGCGAGGTGTTCTGTCATCAGTGTTTTCTGAACGTGAACCGTAATTTCATATGAAATCGTGTTTTAGAGCCAACATGACCCAAAAATTACCTACGTTCCGTAGTGTTTGAAATGCGATTGAATTCTGTTTATGTCGTGTGTGAATATGACTTTAAAATTTTATATTGAAATAAATACAAAACGATATATGTGTTGTGACAATCGTGATTATAAATATTTAAATTTTTGTACTTATTTTTAAATAATAGTATTATTATTTAAAGGCCCCACCTACCACTGCCCACTGCCCACTGCCCATGCATCAATGATGTATACATCTTCCATCTTCAATCTTCACCCGCTAAAGTTACATCAAAATCTATAATTTAAACAACCAAGAGGTAATACTTAATAGTAATGGATATTGATTTGACTTAAAAAGAATAGGGTAATAATGTAAAGATGAATCCAACATTTTATTTGCATTTTCAACATATACTACGACTACGTGTTAGGTTATGCTATTTTAGATAATAGGTGATTTGGTGGTATGTTATCACTATGGTTGATAAATTCCTATTGTTATGGGTTGTTATTTCTTTCATTTATTCATATCACGTCATTAGAATGTATACTAATAAAGAATTAGGATTGTTCAGTTTTAGGTTGCTTCTTACTATTTCAACTTTGTAAGGTTATATTATAGCCAAGCTAGTTCTTGATAAGCAGATTGAATCGTGATTCTCCCAAGTGCTTATCCTTTCTAAGTTTATTTATTTTCTAAACATTTGGTATGGAGTAATAAAGGCTTGGTAAAATTAAAAGCAACGGTCTTATATGTGTAATAGTGAATATAGTGTGAAGGAATTCTATTTAAATGTTTTTAATTTGTCCGAAATTTGTGAGTGATATATAGTCATTGGGCGATGCTCATGGAAAACTTTGTTCAAGAGTATTGGAGCTTGGTGGAGGAGAATGGTATTCCTACTAAACCAAAGGGAATCTCATATGATATTAAAGAAAAATTTATGATGGGGAAAATTTGAAGATTTAAAAACGAAAAGAACTACTTATTTCGAAGCATTCTAGATCAAACAATCTTGGAGACAATCATTAACAAGGATACATGAAGCATATGGGGTTCTTTGAAACGTATCAGAATTCTCACGGTAAAGCGTGCATACTTGCAAGCTCTTTGTAATATACGGGCAGGCAGATTAGGCCAGGATCAGAGCAAATGGGATCTTGATTAAAATCATTTCGAAATCGTATTATCTTTCTTGGAGCGGGTGTAAGTGAATAATATACTGTATTCAAATTAATAAAATCCATTTCTGATGTGAAACTTTATCGCCTTTAGTGATTCAAAAAATAGATGTTCGATATTGAATTGTTTATCTGAAATGTCGTATAAAAGAACACATGAAATGATTACATGTAGGAGCATCTAAGTTCTTTCTTTATGACTCAACTATAGATCTTGGGTCGCATCGATCCTTTATACATCCTTATAGATGCATAACGCGTTGGTAAACGTCACATTTAGCGTTTTAAATGGCAGTGGTTACATCTAATCCAGTTATAGTTCTATTCTTAATCCAGTCTTATTAATAATTCAGAACTTTCAGTCATTTGGATGATCGATATAAATACAATCGTATACTTTGTTATATATATCTGATAAATTATAGTTCATTGATCATCCAGCCAAATGCATTTTCATAAATCGATATTTCACGATCTGAATCAATTGGTTCTTCCCTGATCCAAATCGGATTATACCTGATAAATTCGGTTATGCCCATACTTGAATTTAACACATGTCTTGATATAAGGATCGAGTCAGCCGTAGCGGTCACGTGGAAGTTTCTGGTGGTATCGCATGGTTTATAGCATGATCTGGTCCGTGAGTACATTGGTCTCAACGATCAAATAGTGAACACTCTGATCACGGTTGGTCTGTTTGTTGCGGATCGGGTGTGCGTCGATAGTTCGCGATCTATATATTAATACATTGGTATAAATACATCCTTAATCTGAAATAAGCAGTTTCAACATTACATTAAGAGCGTTCAAATCCTTATAGAAAAATATAGTACAATATATGCGCTTATATGATTTATTTTTCAATAATCTTACAATTTTTATATCTGAAACATTTAAATCATTTTTATAATCAATTAAATCAATTCAATATGCTTTTAGAAACATTATCTAAAAAACTTGAAAGCGAGGATTAGGAGTTGGTAGAACAAGCGTTTAAACTGAACAGAATGGGATTTAGAAGAACAAACGAAAATCTTTGCTTTGATTGTGTGATCCTAAATCTGATTGGCTTTCTTCTCATTGATTTTATTCCAAAGCCAAGTAAGAATAATATTCATGCGTGCATTAGTTTTGGTTAGGATTGATTTCGGAGGTAAGTATGAGATTCCGATTTAAACAAGCTATCTCTGATGGTTCTTGGCTCGATGGGATTTAGTAAGTCAAAGTCTGGAATCAGTTGGTGAAGGTTATGACCAGAAGTTGGAGGTCATACCGCAGTCAAATCTGACGTAGTGACACAGTGCCTGGACTGGATTCTGATCTATCACCTCGGTTAAACGTCTTCTATCCTCCTCAGTCATATTAATATGTTGTAAGGCTCGATGACACCATAGAGTCCAAGAACACCAATCGGAGTTAAGCGAAGGAGATATGACCTTTTCGAAGTTGGAGTCGTGGTGATCAGCCTTTGTGGCGGCACGAGCTGACGAGCTCTGCTGTTGACTGGCTCAAGTCTGCGCTTTGTTCTGGCATCCCACAATAATCTCGCCGAGGCGTATAGATGGATTCTGCATTTCCCGATAGAACTTTGTAGAGTCAAAGAACACCAGTCGGAGTTGAAGCGAAGGAGATATGCCGCCAGTTGGAGAGATCATCAAGTGATAAACCTTTGACGGTACGAGCTCTTGAGTACAACCGACCTCAGAGATCCGACCTCTGGACTGACGACCTCTGAGGACCTGGCGAGCCTCTCTGAAGGCGACCTCTACGAGGACGGCGACCTCACGATGCACAGCGGCTCAGGTGACCTGCTGTTTGACTATGCCGATTTTGACCATTAGATGAAAAGACCATAACTGATCTGCAAGTGAATTGAGGAATTGAAAGCCTAATCGTAAGTTCATTGATGTGGCTACAATTCTAGGGACTTATATAGTCTCTTATTTGAACCCGAGCCGTTCTAAAGGTCGAATTTGGTTGTTGTTAGATCAAGCGGAAGCCGGCAGGCCAGTTTGATTGAGGTGACCTCGATAAAGGACTATAACTTGGTCTACGAGGAGGTCCCAGTCGAAATTAAAACTATATAGTTTAATTCAATTAAACTACCCAATTACTAGGGCCATTCACGAATTCCATACATGGCAAATTACCCAAAAAATGAATCTGAGTTAATTTCTCTTTGCAGCCTTTATACAATGAAGCCTGTGGTTTAAATCTGATGACATTTCACAGGCAAGATAACCTGACATTCGCCAGGGTGAAAATGGCAGTAGGAGAAGACTCTTATCACGGATGTTGTCGAAACTCTCAGGTTTACGATTCCTCTGCTACGACTCTTGTCACGATGAAGACTTTTGACTCATAACTTACTTGAAGAACATGTGGCTAGATCGTTGGAAATACAGAGAGAAGTGAGCTTCTCGCGCCTCTAAAATCATCATTTTTGTTTTATTTTAACATATGGATGGTAGTGTGCATTTAAAGGAGAAACTTTCTCCACTTTCACCTTATCTGCATGTCCTTTATTGATTTTTTCTTCTTTTTCTTTATTTCTTTGTTTAGGTCCTCAAACTCTCTATATTATTTTTTAAAACAGTCTCTATTTTCATAGACATATAAACTTATTTACAATTGACCCTTAGGTCCCCATTTTCAATTTCCTCCTTTTTATCCTCTTTCTCACTTGGGTTTATTTCAGATTATTAATCATTAAGTATAATCTTATTATTTCAATTCCCGAGAAAAATACAGCGCTGATATACGGAATATCATTAAATTTTATTATAAAAATTCAAATTAATACTAAATAATTACATCTGAAAAGGTTTACAAATCCTTCTATGAGGTGGAATATGTAGATAGTACTTTTGAGACCCCTTACCGTCAAACAAGATGAAAGCAAATGGTGAGAACAAAGGAGATGTTGATGTAGTTGAAAAGATTTTGAGATCCATGACTCCCAAGTTTGATTATGTTGTGTGTAACATGTGTTCCATTGAGGAGTCTAAGGATATAGACACTTTAACCATTGATGAGTTTGCAAGCTGACCTACTTGTACATATGCGACATTGGATGAGTTCCCTTTGTTGAGGAAGAACACGCCTTGAAAATTACGCATGGAGATCAATCACGGCGAGCGAGGAGGTTGGGGTCGGTCGTGGCAAGGAGGTTTTGGAGGAAGAGGATGGGGACGAGGTAAACTAGCTTCAGCGAGCTGAGTAGAGTGTTATAATTAATACAGTTGGGGCATTTTCAATGGGAATGTCCAAATAAAGAGAAGGAGGCTAACTATCATGATGTGAAGGAATGTTGTTGATAGCTTCCCATGGATATAAATAGGGCTGACAAAGAAGATATATAGTTTCTTGACTAAGGATGCCCAGCAACCATATGTGTGGGAAGAAAAATACTTCTCGGATTTTGATGGAGGCTTCAAGATTCAATGCGGTTAGGCAGCAACTCAAGCATAGTCGTGATAGGAAGAAAGGTAACATCTGTTCTGGTGAATGATGGAATAACTCAAATCATCTCATAAATATTTTATGTTCGGATCGAAGAACAGTTTATTCAATTCTGGCGATTCTGAAAAGAGCAGTATTATAGTTCAAAGAAGTCTAAATCTTTCATCTAGGAAACTATCTGATAAGATGACTTAATCAGATATTCCATATATCTGCTATTTTTCAACCCCATAGCATCGCGTGTCTTAATATGGATTCACAAAGATATGAATTAAACTCGACATTGTAGGTATGGACACTTGAGCTTTGGGAACTAAGACTTAAACGGAAAAGGTAAGGTGATGACATGCAGCTTAGTCTCCTTTTAGGCTATGGCAAGAGTTGCTTGGGTGGGAAAGCAACAAGGTGCACTCGTTTCAAGGAGAAGCGGTGTGAAACCTGAATTCTTCATTAGTACATGTTCGTGTTGTAAATGATCGAACTATCTCCGACAACGAGAAAGGTATTTGTTACTTTTGGCTTGATGACTTTAGTGAGAAAAATATGGGTTTATTTTTAACGAGATAAATCGAAGCCTTTATTTATTCTTTAAAGCTTTAAGGTTCATGTTGAAGAAACAAGTGCTATAGGAACTTTACGTCTTGATCGGAGGAGGATTTATCGAAAATTTTTGCTTTTTGTGATGCCGAATGGCATACAAAAGACAATTGGCGAGTGCATACACACGGCAGCGAGCGAGTTTTCAAAAGGAAGAATAGAACTGTTATGAATATGGTTGTATGATTTGATAATAATGTCTTTAAGAAATCACTTTTGGCTGGCTTGATCCAATTGGGCGGTGCATGTATCTTAATCGAAGTCCAACATTAAATGCATTAAAACCAAGACTCGGAAGAAGCTTGGGTAGAAATCAAAGCCCTCAGTTCGACATTTTAATTGTTTTAGTTGTCTCTCGTGTTCATGCGCTATCGAAAAAACAGCTAGATGTGAAACTTGCTGATTATGTTTTGTTGGGTGTTAGTGAAGGGTCAAAAGTTTATAGACTTTATGATCCAATTTCACAAAGGATCATAATTAGCAAGGATGTTAAATTTGAAGAAGACAAGTGCTGGAATTCGGATAAGTCATATGAAGAATCTATTGTGTGCAATTTGGAGTGGGGTGATTAGCAGAGGAAAATAATGGTGTTTGAGGAAAATGAGGAGGGGAATGATCAGACTTGAAGGCGATGTAAGTAAGAGTTAGAATTTTCCTTGAATTCTTTTAATAGAAGAAAGCTCTCCTTACACAAATGAAGAGAGGGATAAAAGACCACCAGCTTGGATGAGAGAATCATACAGGAGAAGGTCTTTCTGAAGAGGATAATGGAGCTCACTTGGCTATGTTTGCTGTGAAGTCCATACGCTAGAGATCTTGCCAAAGTGAAATGGAGAAAATTTATGGTTGGAATTGGAAGCAATAAACAAAAATGTGCGTGGTAATTAATGGAATTCCCAAGGAGAAGAAAGATTAAGTGAAATATAGTTCATTCATTTAATGAAAACGGAGAAGTGAACAAATCTGAAGGCTAGTTAGCCTTGAAATTAACTACTCGCTGACATGGGATAGACTATCTTTGAAATCACTTTTTATAGGCGCGCATGGAGACAGTTCGCTTGGTGGTAGTACTAGTAACTCAAGAAATGGATCCATCTACCGGCTAGATGTGAGTACGCACTCTACATGGGGAGTTGAATGAAGAGGTTTTGTCGAGGCGACCTTGTGGTTATGAAAAGGACATGAGCAAAGGTTTACAAGTTCAAGAAGGCACTCTATGGGCTAAATCAAATGCGTGCTTAGTACAATAGTATAGAAGCTTATTTCATAAAGGTTTGAAATGTATTGAGGCATATGTTCCTTCAGAAAGCGATGGAAGAAGCGAAGTATTAATTGTAAGTCTTAATGTTGGTGATCTCATTTTTACTGGAAATGATGATTTGGTGTTCACAGAGTTCAAAATTTCCATGAAAGATGAGTTTGAGATGACCGATCTTGGTAAGATGAGGTATTTCCTTGGCAGTCCCTGAGATCTTATGGTGTTTTCTCGAAGCAGAATAAGTATCTTTGGAGGTCTGGCTTGATTCGGACTAGAAAAAGTAATGACTGTTTCTTAATCCTTATCCCACAGCTCCTGGCACCAGTGAAGGATAAGGAGGAGTTAAAGTTGATAAAGACTTTCTCGAGCAAGTTGGCAGAGCGGTCTATATCTCGAGTTATTAGGATTGTTCCGTTTTAGGTTGCTTCTTACTATTTCAACTTTCTAAGGTTATATTATAGCCAAGCTAGTTCTTCAATAAAGCAGATTGAATCATTGATTTCTCCCAAATTCTTAACCTTTCACAAGTTTCTTTGATTTTTTCAACAGTACGTGTTATATACATATTACATACTAGTCATTCCCTATATATGAGCGGGCTCATGCATACAAAAGACGTTTTAAGCTAATAAACGCCATGATAATCTCTTATGAAGAATGAAGGAGCTGACAAGAGCGTAAAACTTTATCATGAAAACCACGGTAGTATTTCTAGAACTGAACTCAGATGTTCAAACTAGCTGCATGAGAGATTGATTTAATTGATTACTTAAAAACGTAAGTCAGGGATAAACTGAGTGTGAAGAAAGCATAAGGTGGTTTGGGGTTTATGACGCTTCAGCTGCTGTATTGCTATAACAGGAAGATTGGTTGGAAGCTTTGTTTTCAACCCACGATACTCTTGTTTATAAGATCTTCAAGGATTAAATACTTTCCCATAGGGGGATTTTAAGGCAGCTTTTGAGATTACAATCGAGTTTTACTTGGCGGAGTATCTTCCAGTCTTTACCATTGTTGAAGCAGGGTATTCGATGGAGAATAGGAAATGGTACACATATTGATGTTTGGATCGATCCTTGGTTGAGAGATGATCAAAATTTTTGGGTACAAATGACTCACAGTGCAGAGTTAGATGGCTTGAGAGTCAGTGATTTAATGATCCCAGGTAGACTTGAATGGGATGTCATTTTGCTTGAGGCTTGTTTATGAAGAGGCGTTCTGCATCAATCATACGCTGTCTCAATCTTTGTATTGCGAGATCGGCAAGTCTGGCACTTTGAAACTCGGTAATTATCACGGCGGTACAGCAGTTATCATGCCAGCACCCCTCCCGAATTATTTTGTGTTCGCCTTGACTCGAGAGGAGGTGGAAGTAACATGTAATTTCTGAGAGATGCCGCCACTGGATCAAGCTTAACGCCAAATGTGTAGAGGGTTCTCTCACTGTCAACTCATGAATCGAAAGGTATGGCTGTATACGCACTCTTGTCTTTTATTAAGAATGGCTGAGAATGCTTAACCTCTCTATTTCTGTATACCTCATGTCTGTTGGTGAAGTTGAATATAGATTAGCTGACACTCATGGCTTCTTTCTCACGAAGTCCTTGTAGAATGGTTCTTTAAACTGATAATGCAGGAACAAGGAGACTACTTTGAAAAATGAGTTTTTATTCTTTGGCTATATGGATCTCAGCGTGTGTCGGTACTAGAGCGGTTCTTATGAATCGCGAAAGAAGGGGAAACCGGTTACTTGGCTCTTGAATTTTGTTTGATTAGATCTCTATTCAAAGCACTTACAGGCGGTAGTCGTATCTTTTACTGTCTATATCTTGTTAACGCATGACCCAATAATTACAAATGTATTGATGGCGTCTTTCGCTTGAGGGGAAGGCAAATCGAGTTGGGGATTTATGGTTCGTGATTCACAAGGATTCTTTATCTTTGTTTTTCTCGGATAGTGAATGGATTTAATAAATTGGGGTTGAAACTTTGAAACTTGGGAAGCTTTATGTATTGGATCAGCATCTGGGTTTGATCGGCGATATTTGGAAGCGATTTACTCAGGCATTAAGCGTTAATGAGTTGATTTTAGTGACTTTGGTGTTTTGGTGATATTGTTTAATATTTAAGGAGAATCACATTTTTTAATATTTTTCTCGAAAGTAACAGTATTCCGTGTCTTTTGAAATCATCTTACCTAGAACATATTGAAAGCAGGTTTGGAATGACCCTCGTACATCATTCAAGTAATGCAATATATCTTTGTCTTTCATGTCAGCCAATGTCATGTTCGCGCTGTATAAATTAAAAAAAAAAAAAAAACGTAAGTCGGTAGTCGGTACTAGGCTCACTTTGTAGGTGGTGGGCTTGGGCCAAATGACCGCCTTCCAAGCCAAAACTTGGGTGGCCCAAATCTCATGGTTCAACTTCAACCTGAGAATTAAGTGGGCCCAATGGACAGGAGTTGGATGAGAGTTTCAACTTCAAGTTTCAAATTCTGAATATAATATCCTTCATGGACCATGGCGTAAACTAAAATTAAGAATACAAGGAAAGTCATAACTTGAAAAGGTAACGAATTAAATTGAATTGAATAAATAAATGGAAAAGGATAAAAAAACTCAAGTCACGGCGTGAAGGGAAGCTTTTTTACTTGACGAGATCGTCATCCCCAGAGGCCAGAGGCCAGAGGCCAGAGGCAAACAAATCCCTTCATTCCACGAAAAGCCCCCCACACATCGCCATCGGCCATCTCCAATTCAAAAGGCTCCTCATCCTCTCCAAATGGCTCACCATCAGCACCACCACCACGACGGCGGCCGCCCTCATCCTCGCCACTGCTGCCGGAGCGAGCAGCTTTCTTGCTACTGCTGTTGTAGTAGTAGTAGTAGTTGCTGCCGCCTAGGCTTAGGCTTAGCGGCGGAGTCAACAACAGCGGGAGGGGACCCACTTGTTGAAGCCCTAGCTGCTCGACTGATTCAAGCTTCTCGGTCTCAGTCTCACCTCTACAAATCCCACATTTCCCACAACCCCCAATTCCAAACATCAAGCTTCCACCAGGACCAAACCCATGCTCTCCTCTCCTCTCTCCTCCGCCGCATCGACGCTCTCGAATCCTCTCTCCTCCGTTTCTCTTCCACTCCCTCTTCCTCTTCTTACTCGCTCCTCCGACATGCCGCCGCCCGTACTATTCAGACCCACTTCCGGGCCTTTCTTGTTCGCAGATCCAGGACCCTCGCCCATCTCAAACACCTCGCCCTCATTAAGTCCGCTTTTAACTCTCTCAGATCATCCCTCTCTCACCACACCCATTTCGATTTTGAAGCTCTCTCTCACAAAGCCATGGATTTGCTTCTCAAGCTCGACTCCATTCAGGTATAACACCCGCCCTCCCTCCCTCCCTCCATGCATCCCCGTGTTGCTGTTTGATTTTCTTTTCAAACTGTGGGTTTTGGCTTTTACAGGATAATGATGCGATGATCAGGGATGGTAAAAGGTCCGTCACCCGAGAATTGGTTCAGTTCCTGGACTTCATCGATGGGGTTTCGGCGAGAAGACATCGACTTCGCAATAAACCATCCAGGAATACGAGAACTGGCCAAAATGCCAGCAAATCTAGGGTTTTGACGGGCAGGGTAGACTCAAATTGCCGCGATTCTGGTGCGGATCGGAGAGAGATGATGGAGAAACTGAGGGACAGAGTTGAAAAGATTCGCGGGTTTTCTAGGGTTTTGGAGAAGGGTGAGGAAGACGTGGAACTTGAGGGATTTCAGCATCTCAGCGATGATGAAGAAAACCCCAGTATTTCTATTATCGAGAAGGGTAGAGTTTCAGAAGCTAGAAAAGGGATTTTGGTCAAAAGGAAAGAGCTTCAACCCAGAGTGAAGAAAAATGTGAGCTTTGCAAAGAATGGAAATTTATTTAGCGTTTCGGGCAGCACCCATGAACCAGTTTCAGCTGAGGATGATCCCGAGCTTGTGGAGAATCTTAGCGGAGAACTTCAAAAAGAGATTGGGGGTGATGATGATGATGATGATGGCGGAGACACTGAGAGCGGAGGATCTTCGCAGACCAGTGATATTGAAAGGAACCCCATAAGTTATCTGGGAACTGAAGATGGGCATGAAGTTGAGAATGGGAACTTTGTATTTTCAGCTCCCTTGCCTCTTAAGATGGAGTCTAGAACTGATTTGAGGAAGCAGATAAAGGGTATAAACATAATCACATAAAAGAGCCATCACATGGGGTTAGAGGATTGATTCAGTCCTAATTTGAATTTCTCTGATTGGAGGGTGGAAATCATCAGGTCTTTGGCTTTGTAATTTCCTTGTTTTGTTGTTTTAGAATTTGATTCAGACTCCAGATAATTTTAACACCATGAAAGGAAGGAGGAAGCAATGAGGAGAGCTTCGTTTTTTGGCATCCTTTCGAGTAGGGGTAGGTCATGAAAGGTTTGTGCGAGTGTCCAATAACTGCAGCATGTCATGTCGATGACGAATTTATTGTAGAATCAAATGTTGACTGCCATCGAACTCTTTTATTCCAGAATCCAGAATGTTATTGCGAAGATTTTGATTATGTGAGTCACATGACATCATGATCTGAATCAAAAACTGAGTCATACATATACCAATTTAAAACCCGTTTCATTTGACTTGTCCGGTCCGGATATTACTAAATTTCTCTGTTCCGGCTGCATTTTAAAGGTGAAAAACAAAACCCACATCCTTCCATCAGTTAACAGACAACCCATTCAACGAATTCTAACATGGACATGGACATTGACATTGAATTCCCCCATCTCTAAACAACCTCGCACACCAAAGGAACAATTTTTTTAGTAGCTTTTTCAGATTTTTTTTTGTAATTACACTTGAAATAAACGATCCCGGGACTTGAACCTAGGAACTCCCTCCCTATGCCCTGTGTATGCTTAAAAGATTAAGTACTCTACTCGTTTTGCATTTCCACCCTAGGATTCCAAATAATTTCCAAAAGAAAATTAACACCATCAGACAACAGTCAAAAAAACAAGGAAAGAATGAAAGAAAAGCCTTGACTTCCATCTGTTGACTCCTACAATACCAACTGATCCGCCTCATCCCTCTCTAAAGGGAGGTTTATACACAATCCATGGAAAAAATTGAGACCTCCAATAACATACTGAAACTGAAGTTTTTATGCTTGATTCTTAGAAAGAAACAGTGAATAAGAAAGAGCATTCTTTCACTCCCCACGTTGTTGTAATAATATGGAACAAAACAATATAAAAAGTTCAATACTTATTTCCACAGATCAATTGTAAGAGCAAAAAAATTTAGACACACAGATGAAATCCATAAGTCGTTTTCCCCCAGTGACTGTTGCAGCTGCATTATGTATATATACTATAAAATGCAGTTTACAAAGAGCTTTCAAATTTCACAGACCTGGAAACATAACATACAAAAACTGTCACCTTTTATGCATTATTTTATAGTGAACTTCCAAAATGTCCTACCCCATCTCTTAAGATTATCTTTATCTGCCATATAATCAAAGAAAGCATATCACATCCACTTCAACCTACTGATTCATTGTTTTGATGGGAACCAGGATCCTGTGTGTCAAAATGAAGCTCTGTTACATTCTATCCATCAAATCATTGTGAAATACAAATTATTGTTATGTTCAGTTGTACCGAACAAAAAAACTTTATAAATCATCTCTCTCTAGTGCTCCTCTCTGTCTTTGGAAATGATTTTTTAAAATAGTCCATAAGAATTTTTGCCTCATCGGTCATATTTCCTGGAAGCTTATAAACAGTAGGAAAAAGATGGATATGTCAGCTCAATACTTTATCAGAAAAGAACATCATGAAGAAAGAACTAGTTGAATTAATGAAAAGCATCTCAT
This sequence comes from Tetrastigma voinierianum, assembly GCA_016808115.1. Classification (NCBI taxonomy): domain Eukaryota; kingdom Viridiplantae; phylum Streptophyta; class Magnoliopsida; order Vitales; family Vitaceae; genus Tetrastigma; species Tetrastigma voinierianum. The sequence continues at coordinate 262,045 of JAEQBH010001503.1, forward strand.
TAATCTAAAATTAATCCTCATAATATGGAAATGCATCGGAAAAGCTCTAACCAGTATAATGACATACAAAAATTTACTGGATAATAAATGGTGAACTTAAACCCATTCTAAAACAACTGCCTCAAGTAAACAAATATCAGATCCTGATACGTCCATCACCTTCTCCTGAAATGGAAAGAAAGATGCCAAACACAGAGGGAAACAAAGCAAACTAATTGTGCAGCTGCAAATAACTTTTGATGCACAGTGACCAAGAATTTTTTATAGGTAAAAAGGTATTGTTTTAGAAAAATATACACAATGTATACTTGTTTAGACCCTGTGGTTCTCTTTGTATACTCCATGTATACATTTGGGCTACCTAGTTGGCTCCCTTGCTGTTTTTCAATGGCAAAGTTTCTTTCTTACCTATCAAAAAAAAAAAAGTATAAACAATCTATCTAAAGCAACAAAAATACCTATCAGAAAAAATATACAATAACAAACCCAAAGGTGCAAATAAACAAAGATTAGCAGACACAACCATTGGGGAGCCTAACCAATCCACAAAGTCCAAAAATGACCAAGACTCATCCCCACTATATGTTGACTAAAAATATAGACGGAAAGAGCCCAGATTGGATAAACATAATCTAGGACATGGTAGACAAGAAATGAGCACATAAACCTATCAAAAGAGCTTCCATATATTTTTAAAACAATCCTCCCCTATTTCTTCTTGTGAATTACACTATCTCCAGAAAATCATATGAGAAAAATGCACTCCAAGGTATCGATATAAAAATTTGCATAGTTGGTGAGCAACGAGAATAGAGATATAATGCAGCATGTTTGTAACCTTTTTGAATTATCACACTTATTAGTTTATTACATGTTTGGGAACAATAAAGAAATCAAATGTATTTTATATAATTTAAGTGCTAAGGGTAAAATGGTAATTATCAAATTAGGACTTAAATGTAAAAAGCAAGAAAGATTATGCACTTGTAGGAATTTAGATAAATTCATTTTGCAAATAGATGGGAGTTAGAGAAGGACCCGAATAGCAAAAATGGACATTTGAATCGTAAGGATAAGACCCGAACATGGTCTTAAGAAATCATTTTAGCTTTGAGGTTTTAGGGCATTAGGATGGGAGAAAGAGAGAAGAAGAAGGAGAAAGAAGAGAAAAAGAAGAAGAAGAAAATCGGTTTGGAACTTTTGTTTGGAACATCTCTTTTATTTGAATCTTTACTTTTGGTATGGAAAGTAGCAGACTTATGTATGATTTGTTGGTTAGGAAGCTAGCTCTTTCTTTGTCTACGTTTGGGTTAGAAACTACTCTTATTAGTGAGTATTTGGTTGGTTCGAGTCAATTTTGGTTGGTTTTGAGTTAGTTTAGTTTGGTTGGAGATTTTAATTAAATAGTAGCGGCCATTTGCAAAAATCTAGGTGAGTCTGGAGTCTTGAAAGTTCAATTTTAGGTGCTAAACTCAGTCCCAGTGAGAGGGATGTTAAATCTATAGGTACTTTGAAGTGGTTTTAAGGTCAGGATGATGTTAAGTACCTTCTGAGTTGGGTTAGGTCTTTCGATGTTGTTTTAGCCACAGGGATGATGAATCTGAGTCTTGAAAGTTGAGTCACAAGTCTTGAAAGTTGTGTAGGTCAAGTACCAATCATAGGCTCCTATTTAATTGCTTATGTTCTTCGTTAATTCGAATAAAAGGGTCAAGGTATATGTATAAAGTTATATGAAAGAAATGCTTTGCCTTATAGAGTAAATTCGGGAAAACATTGTTTCTTGCCTATGCTAATATAGTTAAGAACGATACCAAAACAACCACATATAATTGTATATATAAGATCAAATAGCAAATGATCAAAGCGTTTGTTAAGATCAGAGCAACACTCTTGCATTGTCTTTAACGATACCTCTATTCGTGAATGAATATCTCTGTTTAGTCTGATGATCTCCTGCGTTATTGCTCTGACCTTTTACTATTCGTAGACATCTCTCCTTGGTCAAATGACACTCACGCATTATTCGCATAACCTGCGACTATGTAGGTAGACCATCTCGTGATGTATATCATTACATTGGTGTATCATCTGATATCTGCGTCCACTATGTTATGTTATTCTTTAATTATCTGACCCAACGTTTGAAAAGTATTTGAATAAAATAGTCGTATTCTAAATAAGAATATAGATAATGTAAACAAATAAGAAAGCATAAATGTCAGTTGTCTACTTTATTATAATGTGTTATCAGATACCTTTTATGCAAATCTGTGAACTCTACAGTCGAAACGTTATAAGAAGCCCCATCACTATATAGAAAAGCTATTTATAAGTCTATCTCATTACAAGACTCTAACATATACATTATGTTATATGTATCCGATAATAGTGGACCATAGTGATAAATGTTGTTATCTGTTCCTTAGTATAGAGGCTTAGCGCGGGTGTTCGTTATTCATGTCTTGAAAGGACATCGTGGTATTCGCATTTGTAATATGTGATATGAGTACTAATGTAGGTTTTGATTTTTGGTTTTGGAATGTAAATGTAAAAGTTTTTTTTGTAATAGTGGAATTTGTTTATGTACAAGTAAATGGGACTCAGGAATATGTACAGGATAGTTTAAACACCATCAGTGATTAATAAGTTTATTCGTTATGAAATTATATATATGAAATGGAGCCCTTCAATATCGACAAGGTTAAAGTATCGATCTGTAAAAGCCTCTCTTCGCCTAGACAGGTAGGCGACATATTTTCTTTAACTCAACTACATAAGAGAGGATGAAAAAACTTAGAAAACAAATTAATAAAAGGGAAAAAATTTATGTTACTAAAAAACTTGAACTAAACAAAGCACATCATGGACAAAGTCTCAGGCTCACCAATACTTCTTCTTTGCTTTTTCTCTTTCTTCTTTTCCTTTTTTTTAAACAGAGAAGCAAACCTAAGAACCCACTCACTTATCACCCTGAGAAAGAATCAAAACGCTCAGAGAGAATTAACAAAGCAACTCCTCTTCAGAACTATGATGAACCTCAATCCTAACAACCTTTTACATATTAAAACAGTAAAACATGAATATAAAGAGACTACACTACCTACAAATATATATCCATCTTAAAATTCAGCAGAGCCTTATCTGAACTATTTCAGCTCAGCCAATGTTTGTTTTTCAACAGATGCCGAAAGAGAAAAACCCTTATTTTGGAGGAATTTTGTCTCCGATCTCACATGGACTGTCTGTGCACACAAAGCTCTCTTTCTGATGGCCCTACAAAAGAAAAATGGATGCATGACTGACAAAAACAGATGCTGAAATTCTAAAATAAATCTGCTGATATTGAATAAATACTTACCAAGGTAGGCCCTGAATCCTTCAACCACAAGCAAGTATGACTATTATGTCCTGGGCACTTACAGTTAGTGCATAACATAGTTCTTGTAGATGATAGTTCCGGCACATATTTGGATATATCATTATCTGTAGAAGATCCTCTTGATTTAGTTTTCTTGGGATTGAGGGGAGCGATCAGTACCGATGTACTATCTACCTGACTCTCAATTAGGTTGGTATCATCCTGGTAGCTTGTGCTGGTTATGTTTTCGAGTTTTGCGGTACTCATGGCATTGTTCTTGGCACTAATAATTTTTATCCTAGCCTCTCTTAAGGCACTCAATGCCACCTTAAAACTATGGTCAGATGCCATACCTTCCTCTGCACATTTGATGGCTTCTTGGTACAAAACATTGTATTGTGAATTCTTGCCTTTTTGACAAATACCTTGCATCTCCACACAGGGCATTACATCTAACGTAGCCTCATCCTTGGCATGTCTTGTCCATCGTTTTAATATAAAATGTGGTGGAAGCATAAAAATGTTTGTTGCTTTGAATACTGCAAGCAAGTGTCTGCAAAGGATCCCTTCAAACTCAAACATCTTGCAGCTACAACTACCCATTTGTTTGGAAACATTAAGAGCAACAAAGTACACTTTATGTTCTTCATCGAATCTTGCCACCTCATATGTGTGGCTTCCTTCATCAGCTCCAGTTAATTTCACAGCAAGCACAAGAGACTCAAAAAGTTCATTCTGGAATATCGTGAACATCTTTCTTGTGTAAACTTCAGCAGCTTGTTTTTCCATTGGCAGTGGTGTCTTTAGAACTGGTTTTGTGTAAAATGTTTCAAACTCTGCCCTTGCTTCTTTTTCATAACGATCATCCAATGCTTTCTCATATTTCTCCGCAAAATCTTGTAACGTCGTTCTTGCATTGACATAGCCATCAAAAAGAGAATTCACGTTCCCACTTCTTTGGGTAGCATACATTCCTGCAAAGAATCTGTCCCTGATGTATATAGGCACCCACTCCTTTCGATCAAAATATAGCGATTGAAGCCACTCATTTCCTCTGAGATTGTACTTGTCCAGGAGTAATTCCCAAGCAGATGCAAATTCTTCAGATGTCTCACTCTTATTAATGCATTTATCAAACTCCAGTTGAAATGTCTTTGGTAGTGCACCATACACATGCCCCATTTCCTTTGGCGTTTTGCTCATGATGTGCCACTTGCAATATTGGTGATTTGATTCTGGGAAAACCCGTTGCACTGCCCTACTGATTGCTGAATCATAGTCAGTTATAATTAAGCCTGGTTGCCGTCCAGACATTGATTCAAGCCAAGTTGTGAACAGCCAAATGAATGTGGATTCTGTCTCATCTGCAAGCAGTGCACAGCCAAATAATACTGACTGTTTATGATGATTCAATCCAGTAAAAGGCGCAAATGGCATTTTATACTGATTCACTTGGTAAGATGTATCAAAGGCTACGACATCAGAGAAACAATTGTAAGCAATTCTAGACCTTGTGTCAACCCAAAAAACACTACTTAGCCGATCTTCTTCATCAACCTGTATTGCATAAAAAAATGCAGGATCACTCACTTGCATAATCTTGAAAAACCCCAAGAGACCTTGAGCATCTATGCCAAAGGTGCTTAGCCTTCCTCTTCCAACATAATTAATGTGATCTTGTTGAGGGAACGCCATCTTTTCAAAACTGTCACAATCACCAGTCAAAGTGTTCAATGTAGGGCTCGCATCCATGGCAGGTGAACTGATAGAGTTAACCGAACCTTCTTTTGGATCATATTCCTGCTTATGTGATCGAAGAAAATGCCGCATTGCTGGAGTCACTAATTCATGATTATGATTCTTCTCCAACTTTGCTATGTACCATTTGCCATTATCTCTTCGCCTAACAGTCATCAATGCCTTGCAACCTTCCCTTGTAATCGGCCGAGCACGCCTCTTCTTTGTAGCATCACCTGTCTCCATCTTTGTGCGCTTCTCTCGGCGAAAGCCTTCCTTTGAACAACAAAACTCTCGAGAAATAATAGAGTTATCTTTCTTCGAGCGGTAATAGGAATTCACACGAATGCTAAACCCTGTTTGCTTAGCATAAGCATTGTAAAAATTTCTAGCATCTTCTTCGGAAGTAAACTCCATATCCAGGGTTGGTTCTATAACTCCGCCTACTAGATATTGAGAACTGTCTAGACTTGTGGAAGCATCCTTATGTGCATCATCCAAAACTATGGGAGCTTCAACATCTTCCACAACACAACATTCATCACCCTCGTCTTCCAATGTCACATAAGAGTCCATAAGCTCTTTTGATCCACTTGAAGGTTCCACTTCCATGTTTCTGTGTTAATCCTGTGCATACCAAATTATAAATGGGGCTAGTTTCTTCAAATGGTTGAAACTCAATTTAACAAACACTTTCAATGCATTTTACAAATGCCAACTCCATTTTCATGCTGCACCACCAAGTTTAGTGACACTTGCAAATATTTTTATGTCCCCATTTCCATGTCCGACTTCAAATGCCACGCTAAACGTCAATTTTCACCTGATTATCATCATATTCACTGATGATGAGTACTGACAGAAGAAATCGGTTAAAACAAAATTTCCATTACTTAGAGATGGGAGAAATCATGGAAAAAACACCGAGCTTGTTAAATCATTTCAACTAAAAAGAAGAATCCACTTCATTCTCATTCTGATTACATGAGAGGCCGTTAATGAACTCGTTACAAGAGACGATCAATGTGGCCCAAGAAAAAAAAAACCATGATGGTAACAAAAATCTAAAATTTATTGATGATAAACAGACAGCAAGATAAAATTGTGAAAGAGGGGAAAATACAAAAACTTTTGCACATGGGAGAAGAGGTATTGAGAGATGGAAGAACGGTTGAGTAGAGCGGTCACCTTGAAACTGGTAGGCCAGACTCCAGAGAGAGAGAGCGCCGAGGACGGAAACGATGAGGAGACACCAAGAATCGTCTCCTGGCCTTGTCTATGGTAGATAGAAACTGCGGGTGACAAACATCAGCCGTCGAATTGTTTTCCTCGGGAAAATCCAACGGCTAGAATTTTGGGTTTGTAGGCTGCATTTATGCTATGCAAGAATTATGTTTGGTTAGTAGTTTTTTTTTTTTTTTTTTTTGGTTTAGGGCTGTTAGTACCCTAAACCCGTGAATGGATAGCATTTATCCTACGTGTACTATATGCCTTCATTCTCTTCCATCTCAACTGACACGTGGATTCTATCTCAGCCTTTAAAGCCCAGTCCCTTTTTAAAAAAAATAATAATATTGATTAAAAATAGTCATACATCTAAATAATCAAATTCATTATAACCAAATCACATCAAATTTAATAGGGTAATGAATCGTCTACATATATGATATAATAGATTAACAAACATAAATAATTCCTTTAAAGTCTATATATTTAATATTATTATAATAACTATAGTATTTATGATCTATGTAAACCGCTCATACACAAATGACAATTGTAAGAAAAAGAATAAAACATCGTATCAAAACAACACAACCACACACTATAACAGAGCATTGATGAGATCGTAAAAAAAAAATAAACAAACGAAACTCCTATTTGTATAGAATAATCACTTTATTGATAAATAACATTATATAAAAATATGTGAATGGTGATTTCATGACTACAAAATTACCCCTCATTACTTAAAAAAAAAGGGTACTAGAGAAACTAAAAGACAAAATTATGTTAGGGTTTTTGTGAATATAATATATTTTTAAGTGTAATACATGTATTTTGAAATATCTGCTGCTTGATTTACCGGACGTATTTAGGGTATAATAGAAGAAGTATGTTTATCAGAATAAAATAAAGATAAAAAAATAGCGAAGCTTAGAATTAATAAGTTAAAGGGGTAAAAATTAATATTTTACCAGTGTAATGACCAAGGGTTATAATTTAATAAGTTCGCTATCTTAAAGTAGGAATATCATCCAAAGTTAAATTAAGAATTATAGAGAGTTTGAGGACCCAAGAGTAATAAAAGAAATATATTATAAAAATAAATAAGAATATGATACTGGAATAGTGATGGATTAAAGGAAGCTAGTAGAGAGAGAAGTTCTGTTTGTTTCAGTAGTCGAGATCTTCCAAAGGGATAAAAAATGAAATAAGGGAATAAGATCGAATAAGGATAAAGTAGAAATAAATGTCTCTCATTTGAGTGCTTGAGAAGAGAGGAAAAACGGATAAGAGAGAAGAGAAGATAAAGGAAGAAGAAGAAGAAGAAGAAGAAGAAGATAAAAGAAAAAAAGAAATAAGAAAAAGAAAAAAAGAAGATCGCGTGTATAGTTCAATAAGAATTTATTTATGTGTGTAAGTATGAAATTTGAGTATGGAGCTACTGAATATTTATAAATATGATTATCCATGGAATTGAGTATGGTTTTGTATGGAACTTGTTAAGTTCGCGGTATGGGCAATATCGATGTTTGTCTGATAGTATGGGACTTTAACAGTTTTGGGTATAGAAAGTATAGATCTGTGGTTTGAAACATATCTTTGTGTATGGTTTGGGTTTGGAAAGCTCTACAAACTTCATTCTTGTTAGGGTTACAGATTAGAAGAGAAGAAACACAAGGCTCACATATATGTGTGTTTTAAGGAAGGGTCTAGTTACGAGTTGAACGAAAATTTACTATTTTTGATACATCACGATGGCCCGGACCTTAGAACGGGTTTGGGTGAAATAAAGGGAATTTTGCGGTAAGTCATATGATAAATTGTATCCACATCGATGAACTTGATGTTAGAACTTTTAATTCTCGGTCGGGCCTCTATCTCATTGAGTTATATAAAGTGCTCTTCAGGAGTCGACTGTATCTGCCGTCACCCGTAGAGGTCGACGAGGAGGTTAAGCGCATGCCTCGTCTGTAGGAGCCGGTGGTCGACTGTGGGCGCGTCCCATAGAGAACCTGAGTGTGAAGTGACTTGGCGAAAGTCGGATCGGCCGGTTCGAGTTAACTATTATGACCTCAACGAATGTCGTAGCTCTTACGTCGAACTCAGGTCGGTGTTCCTTAAACTCTATCAAATCCCGACAATCAAATCCATTATCTTATGCGAGGAGGATATTGGGTGTCGGACCAGGTGTTAATGGTGACGAGGTCGGGTCGGGTCGGCCGATTCGAATTGATTTCGTCACGGGTTTGACTGCGGTATGACCTCGAGCGGAAGTGCATGCAAGCTTAGCCCCGTCCATTTCCGTTTAGTGTTAAACTACATCGCGTTGAGTCAGAATCACATTCATATGCTAAGGGGAGGATATCAGGTGTCGGTGATGTGTTAAGAGCAGCTCGGCCGAATTGACTCGAACTGGCGGTTGGTCGTGGTGGTTATTCGTCTGACCTCACGGCTTGAAGGTCATAACTCAGCCGTCAGAACTCAGATTTGGGTAACATTCTGGAGTCTATACGACCCATTGAGTCGAATCATTCATCTATACAGCGGAAGCATAAGCGGTCAACCAGACCGAGGTGTTAGACCAACTCAGCAGTCGGTCGGCAGCGAGTTCGGGATTTGGCCAGAGTATGACCTCGGCTGAAAGGTAAGCCAACACCCCAGTAGAAACTCTATAGTTCGGGTGTTCTTGGACTCTATGGAAAGATCATTGAGTTTATAATCTAAACATATGCTATTTAATGGCATTCAGTAGCCACATCTGAAAATATGATTGTTGTACCAAGTGTACTAATCGCATGAGTAAAGTTAATTGGAATACATGATAAGAAAAGATATAGATATGAAAAAGAAATAGCAATAGACGTAGATTTGATATGTAGAGAAGTATAGAAGAAAAGAATAAAATGATAAGCCGAGGCATGTATAGTGCCGCCATTTCTACTAAATGGATATTGAATGACAGGCAATATATGATCGTCTTTGACCTTTCACTGCTTTAGTGCTACGGCGCTTGTCGATGGGCGGCGTGTATATATGATCGGTCAACCGGCGCTCCTGCAGTGCTACGGCAGCCCATTACGTGGGACGGAGACCGTATACATGCAAATGTTTGGCACTCCTGGCAGTGTTTTGACACTTCTGTGCATTAGGCGAGCATTATGTAACCTGCAATCTTATGCCTTTACGGTATATATTGTCTGAGTCGATATTCACTTTATCTTGGTCTGGCTTGAGCAAATTCAATTTTAAAGAAAAATGGTAAAAGCGGTAATTCGGTTGGCAGAAAATTCTCTGAATCTCGGATACGAAGCGAATTTGCTTGTAGTTAAATTCATCATGAGAAATCCCAACTGCAGGGAAAAGTTTAGTGGTCGAGCGATCATATCTTCAATTTTGATCAGTCGGTAACAAGGAGGCAGGAGTGCTATGAAAAATCAAATTAAATAAAATAACGAATTCAAAGTTTATTTAAATAATTAGATTATGAAAAGAAATAAAATTTTTGGAGAAAGCGGCGGGCAGAACGATATAAGTTATGTATAAATAATAATAATAATAATAAAATCAAAAAAATCAAATAGGAGAAATTTGGGGATTCGGACGGAGAGAGGCGTAGGAGAATATTATTTTACACTCTTTGTTTTTCACCAGTTATGAAAATCGGATCCCGCGGTTTTCATCGGGGTGAAAGCGAGGGTTAGTCTGATCGAGGCTGCACGTGGTGCCATCTTGCAGTTCGTCAAGGCGCTCGAGATAGAAATTTACCTCTTGTGTTATTTAACATAAAATTTATTTAATGGTTTGAAATTGGCTTAGGCGAGTGAAGTAGTAAATTCGATCCTCAAATTTTTTAAATGGATTTAGGAATTTTTAGGAATTTTAAAATTTGTTTTAGACGATCCAGGGCTGGATCAGGCTGATTTTGAGACGATTAAAATTTGAATTTTAAAAATTTGTTTTAGGCAGTCATGTGAATTACAGGATAATGCGGTATCCGGACGTGAGTTTAGTCACTTGCTCGGGGCCGATGCGGGGTTTGTGGTGTGTTTTGGTATCGCATGATGACCGGTGATGAATCGTGAAGGGCCAAAGGTGCCACTATTTATATGGTCGAGATTTGGGTCGTTTGTATGTTATTGTTTGGAAATGAATAATATGATTGATGGTTTATTGTGTCGTTGTGTGACAAATAAATGACACATAGTTGTACATGATTAGAGGTAATTAAATGGCTAGTTGGAGGTTAAATCGTGGACAAGTGTATCATCGTGACCCTGGGATTTATGTGTATGTTCACGGGGTGGTAGTGACTTGTGATTATCATATACTTGATTAACGTATGTTTTGATTTGAAATTTGTATATTATTAATACTAATCCCAATGATGCATGTGGATAAATATACATGAGAGTAGTTATGCACCTTAGTTCTCATTATATATGTAGCATGGGCATAGATAGGCAATGGCATAATTGCGATATACATGCCATGGCTGTCGCATAACATGGGTGTAAGTGCATAGTTAGGGGATCAAACTGTTGTGTTAGGTGTTCGGTAATTGTGTAATGATACTGCGGTTATTGATCTCTCTGGATAGTGTTGAACCGTGGAAACTGATTAATAGAAGATAGCGTCTAACAAATGAGTCATCTGGGTTAAGAGGAAATGGAAGCCATTCATGCATTTCATATGCCTTAAGGCACCACTAGAGCAGTAACGAGTGAATGCATGAGGTGGTTTTATTGAGAGAATTGTTTAGGATGGTTGACAGCGATGTATTTATCGGGTGTGTCCACTCTGACATCGGAGGTTGTCCATATAATATCGTCGTCGGAGTACCTTGATTGATATACATCGGAGGGTTGTCCATATATCTACTCCTTGTCGTGAATCCCACCCAGAATTATTCTACATCGGAGGTTGTCCACAAGGAAATAGATTATCGGGTATCCACTTATTTATATCGGAGGGTTGTCCACGGTTAGAAACAAATACCTTTGTTTGGAAATGGTTTTCATTCATGACATAATGCATGTTTGAGAAGTCGGTGAGGAGAACTTCGAGGCGTATGGGTGTAAGGGCAGTGATATCGCATAGTTATGTATGGAACATATAAAGTACGGTATCTTAGAAAAGGTTATCTTATACCCAGAAGCCTTTTGTAATTAAGTATTTATGTATGAACTTAGGTTGTGTGGTAGGTCGGGATTGACTTGGGATTTGTTGTCCATTGTACCATTGGAGTAATGGGCCAGGGTGAGGGCTGATACTTTGGGTCAGTGGTAATACCGGTGGCCAGTTAATCACGAGTTAGGCGTATGCATGTGTGAGACAAGTGACGGGTATTTCGAGGATATATTTTCGATGACATATTGGTGATGGTCGGCGGGAGCTGGGTGCCGTGAGGCGTGTGGTGGTCGGAGTCATTCGTGGCATGAACATTCCCGGGTGAACATGTGGCATGTTGCGCACTAGTGTGTGTTTGATTGTCACGGCCAGTTGCCACCTATGCGCTGTTGAGATGGCCTTGTAGGAGGATTATTACTCTTGGGGTTTTGCTCGCTGTCCGTGGGACCCACTTTCGGTCTGGTGAGGATCAGACGGTGACCGCATTCGAGTTGCACATATGAAGAAGGCGAGTACTTTGTGGAACTTTGAGTTTGTATAACATGTATTAGAATGTGGTAATTTTAATATATGTTTATATAAAACATTTGTAACTCTTGGTATTGTAGATAGTTGATGTATTTGGATATATTTGTGAGTATGATGTAGGGCGCAGTGTAGTTTATATTACTCGCATGTAGACCACTGTGTGGTCATTGTGAATTGTTTGGGACAGGTTTTGTATTTGGGTAGAGCTCCCCGTACAAAGGAGACTCTAGATTTTTAAATGAATGTCGGGTAGGTTACGGAGCATCCGCAGCTATTCCATGTGAGTTGACGGGTTGTCAACGAACACCAGGTTTTGGGTCACGGTCGAAACAAGCGAATGTTGTTTATCACGTGTATTCTCAGATAAAGAAAAAGATAAAAGATTAAATAGTTTGGTGGAAGAATTTTAAGATATGAAAAGAAAGAAGTCGATGTTAACAGTCATAGGAATGGATAAATAAATAAAAATCTAAAATAAACATCAAATATATAAAAATAATATAGAGTATATGTCATTAGAGACTATGATATTGATAAAGTACATGAAGATATAAGTTAACCATATATAAGATGTTATAAGGAGAAACTATATAGAATATAGAATGAGTAAGTAAATGCATAAATAAATAGGAATGTGTATATAGAAAATATGAAACACATTAATGTAAACTCTGATCTATAGAAAATATAAGATTGCGTATATACTGTGTAAATTCATATCATATGGAACATATATAGCGTGGGTAAATAATAGTATAGAATATGGCAATAAGTATATAAATACATTATATATATATATATATATATATATATGTAAATAATGTAAAGTGAGGTATGAGATATAGAAAATGCAAGGATTAAGAATAAATGATTGTATGTGCTCTCACGTATGATTCTGGAATAATGATAATTATTCGGGAATATAGGATATATCTTTTGAACATAAAATACGCATTGATTATGCACTTAGAGCACAGTAGAGGGATAGTTGGACATGCACATTAGGAAAAATAAGTCTGCGACATCTGAGTTACGATGCGATATCGAGTCCCAGTTTGGGTCGATGAGATAGATCCGTTTGGATCACGGTGGCCAGAAATGGTGTCACCTGGCTTGTTGGGGACCCTTATAGATGGTCATTGTCGTCTGATGATAGCAGCGCCTTCGAGCCCTTATAGACCATTGTTCTGGCGCGCTTGATAACTATAGTTTATTTAGCATATCAAAGCCCACAGGTTTATGCGAGGGCATTAAACATAACACGAATGAATTGAATATGACGTGAAAATATATGATATGATTTAGAAGCATAACCTTTGCTATGTGATGATAAGTCTGTAATATAAAGATTATATGATCGGAGCATGATATATATGAAAATGTATAAGAATGTAAAATGATCGAAAAATTTAATATGATAAGAAGTAATATGAAAAGTATAACGGGGAAAGCAGGTATATGAAATTAGTGCATGAACCACGATTACATGATAACAATATATTGATCTTGATTACATGAAAATAGAGACATAACAAATGGTATAGTATATAATGACATGAAAGTCATATAGGATATGAATATATGATAGGCAATACTGAATGAATAAATGGAAACATCTTTATGAACACATGATAGAAATATAGTCTTTAAGAAGGATAGAGATAGAGTAAAAGATAATGGCCTTGAATATAGTAAGTATAGATAGGAGATATGTCGAATACGAGAGAGCATGTGACATGCGATAGGAATGTAAAAATGATAAGTTATAAAGACATATGTGAATGTATAGATATATGAAATGCACATATGTATAAACATGTGGTCTGCCATTGGTGGTTGTCCATGCTTATGTTTCACTTAAATAAAGCTTAAGCGGTGTTAATCCCAGGTGTAGGTATAGAATCGGAAGACAAGGAAAGAGGACAGACCATCTACATGTGATCAGGCATTTCAGGAGATAGGTCTCGCGCCTTTGCCATGATCAGTGTTGCTGTCAGAGCATGCCTCCGTGCCGGGACAATATACTAAATCTGAAATGAGACTCGGTATATTTGTATAGATTTTGGGGGACCTTTTGACCGGTGGTAGTTCTTTTGTAAATGTAATTATTTTGAAATTATTATTAAAATTATTTGACATGCAGTCTGAAGTTCGATACGAGGAAATAGCAGGTCGATAGAGTCCCGGTATATAGTCTCGCGCCCCGAACTCGGTTGGATCAGCCCTCTGGATCGGATCGGGAGATCAGGATCTGACAATCCTCTTAAATATTGATGTGTTGTAATTTTCTAAGGATGTCCATATATTTTTAAAAACGTTGTCAATTGATAGGGTTTAAAAAATAAGGCTCGCAAGCCCACACATGAATGACCCGAGAAAGAGGCCGGCCAGTAAACCTGAGCGCATTAGTTAAGCCCAGAAAGAACATGATGAGGCACTCGGGCCTTTACAAAAACTAAACACTCGGCCTTTTGGGGCTGAAGCTGAAGGTCCCGGCCGGGCCCAGACGAAGACGATTATGGTAAAGTCTCAAGGGATGGGAAGCCGAATAAACCAGATAATATATTATTAAATCCCGAAATCTGTGTGGAGGAAAACTATCTTCGAGTAAAGCTCTTTCTTTACATGTCGCGTACCCGAATCGGAGTAGTTATAATAATAAATATCAATCGATGGGAAGGAACTCTAATCTTATAAGTGGATTGTATCTTGTGTAAATACGCGCCGCAGTGAGTGAAAGTGACTCTGCAATGCTTTATCTGTATCTGACGCGTCGCCTGGTGTTTTCTGTCTTAGAAAGAAGCCGACTTGACATCGGATGACATGGTAAGCCCTGGCGGGCATCCCATAACACCATGTTTTGCGCGAGAGGGAGTGCTACGTCAGAGCCGCGGATCAACGATGCGGCGATCTGTCGGGCGATCTGCTGCACACATCGACCCCTGAATGTCCGGGTCAGCCCGGTTAGATTGAAAAAGGCATAAATCGGTTGGTGTGTCTGTAGGAGCAGCAGGTTCCTTTATAAATATAGCGGTTTCTCGATTCGCGATGGTATCGACCGCAGACACAAGCGGGGAATTAGCGCTAATAGCGAGGATCCGTCGCCGGGGAGAACCACGAATGGCGGAACCTCTTGGGACGGTAAAAGCAATACAAGCCCGTCTGACGAAGTGGAAGCGCCGCCCTGAATCCGATCGGCGCTGATAGAGTTAGAGCGACTTACGGACATTTGCGACATCGCGGGAGGCGCGACGGACGGGAAGGTGCCAACATGGCGAGGCGACATGGTCACGACATTCCCTGGTGGCGAAAAGCGAAGCGAGTCCAGCGGGGCCGGGGCATGGACCGCGGTGGCGGCCCTGCGGAAGGAAGCGGAGGCGATGCTTGGAGGACATATCGAAACGAAGAAGCGCATCACCCTCGGCGGGAGCGGGGGAAGCGATCATGGGAGCGGAGGTTTAGGAGTCTTGACGAAGCTTAGCGTATGTGAAGGAGGTGGTTAAGGGACGCGCCACTGAACCTTTATGGACCTTAGTACGACAAACTGAATCACCCTTCATGTGGGGGTGCTTCGCTACCTATAATGAAGTCTCAGTCTCTACCCTGGTGGAAGCATTACGATGGAATCAAAGATCCATGACCACCCCAAATACTTATAAAATCAAATGGAGTTACATGGATATCGGGACCTGTGTCGATGGGCTTTTTGCTACCACACTAAAAAGGCCCGACCTTGGCACAGTTTAATAAATTCCCACCTTCATCAATCTCCCTCATTAGAGAACTATCATTGCGTTCGTCTCCCACTTCATGAACCGGGACATCTGAAGCTAGAGTTCTGGTATTGTGAGTCGAGGTGTGGGGAAGAGAGTCAGAAGTCTACGTGCAAGATTCGACGCGAGTCCTTGAAGATAGACATACTGATGAAAAAATTCGCGATCTGCTTTCATTCTTTGGGTTAGGAGTGCGGTCGAAGGATATGATGTTTTTCGTCTCGAAGAACCCTCGGCAAACATAAAGCAGAGGTGCTTTCGCAAGCGAAAGTATATAAGCGGCGAAGAAAAGCCCTCATATCCAAGAAGAGAGCTCCTCCACCACCATAAAGAAAAGTGATACAGAGATAAACGGCGAGGGCCAGAAGCCCACGAAAAGGCAAGCGCTCGGAAACATCCCCGAAAAGATGAGGCGATCCCGGTGTGAAACCTCGGGATCGTGCAGGTCCCGCGGTCGAGAAAGGCAGCGGCGTTATTAGCACCGGCGGTTTCCTGCGGCCTTGGTATCCACGGGTCTACACATGAAGTCAACGAAGCGGTTTCTTTGGTGGCGACTCAAATGAAATCGGATCAGCCACGAGGGGCCAACTCAGTATTGCGAGTTACTGGGGTATGGACATCATACGAACAAGCTGTATACATCAAGAGAAATAAATTTAATACGGCGGCGGATACTCCGTGTTTCATATCTCCCGGAAAGGTCGGGGCGAGAATCGAGCTGAGGCCGGGCGAAAGTCGGGCCGAGTGAGGCCGAGCGAGGCCCCGACTGGCGTAGCCACCTCGGATGGCGACTCGGCCGCAGAGTAACCCCTTGAAATCATGATCTGGGAAGTTCGCGGGAGGAGGGGTATTGATTGTCGGAGAGGCCCTGTAGCGCATCGGAATGTGGAAATAGAATCTGTGGTGTCGGCGCACGACTTCGACACGTCAATCACATTCTCGACTTCCGGATCGGAAGGATACGGCACCCCCATGGCGACCGCTTTGGTAGTTACGCCTTGATTGTAAATAAGCAGTTCATCGGGTTACAATTGTGATAGCGATTCGTGACATCATCTTAGCGTCGACCTTTGATAAAATGGGCATTGGGGCTTGGAGCGTGACCACGCTCGAGGTTCAGGGGAAAGGTGTTACCTTTGGGCTCGATCAGCAGTGCTCACCTGGGAGAGCCCCTTGCGATGACGGCAACTGACAAGATTTCATTGTAGGCGTATTGACTATAACATGTTGTTGGGAGAAACCCTCTGTATGATAGCCGTCCCTCGCATACACATGATATCGATTCTGACCATACGGAGTAGGGATGGTCAGGAAGATCAGCGGGTGGCGAGAATGCTCTGCAGCCTCCGTAGAGCGAAGCCGTGACATGGATATGGGCCGGGCTTGTAGCAGTAATGGTGCTTCGCTGGGCCGAGCCCTCGGAAGAGCTAGAATCCGTATCATTTGGACAATGTGACCGGAACATCGCTATATACGGCTCCAGGAAGACCTCAAAGCCTCCCTTATTCCGCTGGAGACAGTAACGTAGATCGCCTTTCGCATGGAAGCGTGCAGATATGGGAGGAATTGACCCTACAAGACCACTCATAGTCAACACCGGCCCGTCTTTAAACCGATCAAGCAAAGCGAAGGAGCTTCGCCACGTAAAGACAAAAAGCCATTAACGAGGTGGCCTGCAAACTCCTCCGCGTGAGCAACGTGGAGGCCGACATCCCGAGTGGTTGGCTAACGTCAGACTCACAAAAAGCAAATGACAAGTGGCGACCAGACGACTTCACGTACATAAATAAAGCGCGGCCCAAAGGATACCTTCCTTCGCTAAGGATCGACCATCAAAGGACGTTACGACCGACCATGAACTTCGCCACGGACGCCTTCTCCCATTACAACCGGGACGATGGACCCGTAAGACCAAGAAAAGACCTCATTCATCACGCCAAAGACAAGGAACCCATTTGCTATCGCGCGGATGCCATTCGACTCAAGAATGCGTGGAGCCACCCATCGGTGTTGTTTGAACCGATCGTTCCAGGCGCATAAGCACAACAATGAGGTATACATAGATCGACATAGCCGGTAAAATCCACCACAAATCCGACCTTCACATCGCCCATCTCAATCGCTGCTTTCAAATCCTAAGAAGTTACAACATGAAGCTAAATCCAGCCAAGTGTGCCTTCGGCATGTCAGCCGGAAAATTCCTGGGTTTCATAGTAAACCACCGAGAATCAAGCAAATCCGTGACAAGATAAAGGTCAGGTTTCGATATGCCATCACCATCGTATAAAGGAAGTCCAACGACCATCAGAAGGATTCGCGACCCTAAGCCAATTCCGTATCCAGTGGCTGAGCTTGCATGGGTACAAATCTTTCTTCAAAGTCCCGAAGAAGCCTAAATCGGATGCGGCGTGAAGAAGCATTCACAACGTTAAAAACATACCTGAGTTTCCACCCATTTAGTAAGTCCTATCGGGCGAAACCCCACCTATACTCAGTCGCACGACTTCTCAAACAAGCAAAGACTCGCCGTAGACAAAGAACCGCACAACACCTAGTCACTATTGTACCGAGCCTCGCGAGGTTTTATAGAGGCATCGTATGACGGAAAATTAACATCGGCGCCGGTAACCGCAAATGAAGCCCGCCTTATTTCCGTGCCTGATACCATAGAAGTCCCAACAAATATCCGATGAAGCAAGTATCGCACAAACCGTAAGCTCTAAGGTCGGCGAAGTGGGCCATAGAGGTGAGCGAGTTCGATATCAGATACAAGACGAAAACTGCGATAAAAGGACAGGTTCTAGCCGACTGGCCATGGAATTCACCTCGGCGTAATTTGCTCGCATTCACCTCACGAAAGGGACGACCTCCCACCTAAACTCTCCGTATGGAGCCTCAAACGCACGCGAAAGCGTGGGATGTGTCTTATCCCACTTCCCCATAAGGAATGTGACATCGAGTACGCATCACCCTGGGTTTCATACTCAACAACGAATGGTGCATGAGGTCGCTTAAGGGCCTCAACCTCGCCTTATTCATTAGACGCCGACCACGAGGTCTGGCGTTGACTTCACGCTAGCCGTGACAACAAGATACTTACAAGTGCCAAAAGTAAAAGGATGATTTACACCAGCGTTCGTGACATATTAAAAATTCAGGTTTATTCTAAGGTCAAGCATGTCCCCAGAGCAGAGAACTCCCAAGCCGATGCTCAGCAGCTAGCCACGTACCTCACAGAAGACTTCACAGTCGACACCGTCGACACCGCTAACCCTAATCGATTCCAGGAGGTGGTCAGCCTGCGTCAAACCTGAACCGACTCGATGGAGCTCATACGGGATTATAATATGCACTGGGGTTTCCACCGCACGCACCTAAAGAAGCGGCAAAATAGTGGCTTAGGTCCGCCAGGCTTCATCAATCACAAGGGAAGCCTCTACGTTTGCGATTCTTCACACCTTCCTTAAATGCATCGCAGAGAAGACACCGAAAGTACGTGGCCGAGAGAAGTACACGAGGCATATGCGGAATCATATCTGAGCTCGAGCATTACTAGAAAAGTCTTCGGCGCTGCGGCACTACCGCCTAATACTCAAAAAGATGCGACCGACCTAGTCAAGAAATGCAGAATCTACCAGGAGCACGCCAAGATCTCGCGCCTCCCGTCAGAACCCTTAACGTCGATCATAAGCCCCTGGCCCTTCTAACAGCTGGGCTCGACATACCGACCCTCGCCCATTGGTAAGTGGTCAATGCAATCATAATCGCTGAAGATTACTCACTAAGTAAAGGGCCGAGCCCTAGCCACAATTACGCAGCGTAAGATACGCGACTCAGGTGGCGAGCCATCATATGTGTTCGTATTCCAAGAGCCCCGTATCGTATTAACGGAAAATGGCTCGACAACGCCACCCGTGAGATTTTTTTGTCGAAATTTAATAAAAATGATACCATCTCCAAAGACACCCAGCTCAATGGACAGTCAAGTCACTAATAAAACCCTTAAAGCCGCCTCAAGACCAAATTGGAAGACCTTAAAGGAACCTGGTAGAATAATTTCCCGAGGTACCACGGGCCTGCTGTGGACGACACGTGTCAAGAACCCTGAAACCCCATTTGCCCTAGCTGTGAATCGGCAGAAATTCTCAGTCTAATAAAGTCTTCTAGAATTGTTACACCATGGAACACAATGACAAAGCCCTACGTCTAAACTTAGATCTCTAGATGAAAGCGAGCAAGTCCTAAAGCGCTACGTAGGACTATCAAATAAGCATTTCCAAGGAGACTACAATCAAAAGTCAAACCTAGAAGCTACATGTCGCAAGGATTTAGTCTTAAAGAAACTCCCCACAAAGAAGGGAGAACCCATTATGGAAAACTGGGCCCCAACTGGGAAGGTCCTTACATCATATCTCGAGATGAGCTCCAAACAGAGGAAGGAAAATCTTATAAAGATACATGGAATGCGTAACATCTAAGCCGCTTTCTACCAAGAGGGGCATCGGTTTGTAATGTTAAATAAAGCCTTATCATTCTTATGTGACAAGTCGAGCTGCTCATTGATTATTTAGCTGGGAGATCTCAAACTAGCTCAGATATGTAAGATAAATAAAAGACATAATGAGAAAGTTCATATAAAGTCACTTTATTCCAAATTGACATAATCAATGATGTCTTCTAATTACAATCAAGACAAACAAGCTTCTCAATAAAGGAAGGGGCAAAGGAGAAAGATGTAATGAAAAGAAAAGAGGAGAAGAGAAAAGGGAGAAAAAGAAAAGAGTGAGAAGAGTAGTGCGGAGAAAAGAAAAGAGGAGAAGAAAAGATGAAAAGAAGGAGAGAAGGAGAAGAGAAAGAGTAAGGAAAAAGGAATGCAAACAGAGAGAGCAAATAAGAAGAGATTCACCGCCTCTCTGCATGCATCTCCCAACACGAAGCCTAGGGGAATAACATGACTCCCATAAAGGGGAGACTATGGAAAAACACAACTCCCACGTTGTAAAGCAAAGATTCGTCAGATCTCCGTGTAGATCCCATGAAGACCACCAAACTTTCGACACTTCATCTCACACTGCACTCCAACACGACCACAAAACCCAAAGCATTCAAAATGTAACCTTTAGCTATGAAGCCACCCATTTATAAGAAGATCAAAGCCCTTTGAAACCCGCACGAACGCTCCAAATTTCCTCCAACAATCGCATTAAAAGACGTCGTACCTTTCAAGAAAATCGGCTTCAATGGTCGCCTTCCGCAAGAGCTCGCCTGAAGATTTCATTACGGATGAGCTCCACCCAACTTTACGCAATGACGAGCTCATCTACTCGTACGTGCCACGCCGTCAGAGTCGACCGCCGTGCCATCGCCACTCTACCGAACGCCACTTACCGAACGCCACCTACCGAACGCCACCGGGCCAAAACGCCACTTCCTATTGAACGCCACTTACCGAATGCCACCATTTAACGCCACCCGCTGGAACGCCACCATCGACGAGCGCCTATCTACTCGCACAGCTACGCCGTCAGAGTCGGTCACCAGATACATTGCCAATTTCTGGCCGAACGTCACTCGCAAACGCCACTTACCGAACGCCCACCATCGACGAGCCTTCATCTACTCAGACAAAGACGCTTACCGGGGAGTCGACCACCAGTTATCGCCACCTCTACCGAACGCCACCACGAAAACGCCACCGAACGCCACCATTGACAGCCCATCTACCGCACAGCCACGCCGCGGAAATGCACTATCCAGCCACATCACACCCCACACGTCAATTTACTAGAACGCCACTTACCGAACGCCACTCCGCTGGAACGCCACCATTGAAAGTTCTCATCTTACTACGCACAGCCACGCCGCTTCGTGAGTCGGCATCACCAGTTACATTGCCACTTACCGAACGCCACTCTACTAGAACGCCACTCCTACTGAACGCCACTACGACGAGCTCATCTTACTCAGACAGCACGCGCCCTCGTGAGTCGACCACCAAAGACAATAACTACCGAACGCCACTTGCAACGCCACTTGGATAACGCCACCATCGACGAGCCTATCTATCAAGACGTGCCACGCGTCGTAGAGTCGACTAACTCGAAGCACATTGCCAATTTCTACTGAACGCCACTCTACTGAACGCCACTACTGAACGCCACTCTATTGGAACGCCACCTCTGGTCTGAACGCCACCATCGACGAGCTCATCTACTCGTGACACAGCCACGCCGTCTTAGAGTCGACCACCAGTTACACTTGCCACTCTACTGAACGCCACCATCGACGAGCCCATCTACTCGGGACAGCCACGCCGCTCAAGAGTCGACGCCAGCTACATTGCCACTCTACTAGAACACCACCAAGGCCACGCAGCCGTGATCTCATAGCTCACTCGACGAGCTCATCTACTCGCACGCTTCACGCAAACCCTGGGCTGCTCCATCTCAATCTCGTATTAACCTACCCAATCCGGAGCCCAATATTCACATGGACGAGTTTCCCGCCCAACCCGCCGCGATCGACGAGCTCTTCCTAGCGCTCATTACGGGACGTTATGCTCCAATCGTTCGCTGTGGACGAAGCTCGCCTCAACTGCTCAGCGCGACGAAGCTCTACCCAACTGCTCACATCGGGACGAAGCTACCAACTGCCACGCGGACGAAGCTATGCCCAACTATTCACATCGGGACGAAGCTGGCCAATCGTTCACGCGGGACGAAGCCCGCCCCAATCGTTTCACTGTGGACGAGCCGGCTTCACCGCCAGACACGAAGCTCGCTTAATCGTTTACGTGGGACGAGCTCTGCCCAACTGTTCACATTGACGAGCTCTGCCCAACTGTTCACGTGGACGAGCTCCGCCCAACTGTT
This sequence comes from Tetrastigma voinierianum, assembly GCA_016808115.1. Lineage (NCBI taxonomy): Eukaryota > Viridiplantae > Streptophyta > Magnoliopsida > Vitales > Vitaceae > Tetrastigma > Tetrastigma voinierianum. The sequence goes on from JAEQBH010001503.1 coordinate 284,667, forward strand.
CGCATTGACGAGCTCCTCCCAGCAGCACAACACAGCTCGCGCAAGTCAGCCAATAGAGCCCACCAACTCAAATTGACGCGCTCAACAATTCATCGCAGGACACACAGATCATGCAGCCTAAGGAATTAGTTCAACTCATGCAATGGAGGCCGCAAACGCACGGGACGAGTCGCTAAAAACAAGTCATGGAATCAAGGAATCGCACAACTCATGCAAGTCAGCCAATGGAGGTCAACAGCTCGCATTGACGAGCTCTGCCAAAAACAAGTCATGGAATCAAGGAATCAGATCAGCTCAGGCAAAACAGTCAACAAAGACCAGCAACTCAATTTGACGAGCCCCGCCTATACAAGCCGTACAGCCTAGGAATCGGTCACCAGACGAATTAACCCACGGTTCAACGACTTGCCTGACGAGCGACTGGCCTAACTGGCACTTCAATTCGGGCCGATAATCATGAAGAAAAGCGAAAAATACTACTGAGAACGCAGACGATAAATAATGAATATTTATTAAAAAGAGCTACATGTCTCGCCCTGTGCCCGACAAAAGGAAGCAAGTATACATAGAAGAAAATATAAAAGTCGATATCGCGCATAAATGAATATTAAACCCAGCGCCAACAGGAGGAGCAGATTTACCTAAGAGGAATGGGCTTCAAATAGGAGTATCCTGGTTGCGGAGAATAGTCTGCAGAGAAAGACTCCTCTGCATCCTCGTCACTTGGGAGATCGTAGTTGAAGTCCAAATCAGGGTAGACGTTAACGGTCTTCCGCTGAAAAGCGAGCCACCCAAAGGCCCACTGAGCACTGGCTTGGTCCCTCAATCTGCTAATAATATCATCCCTCTGAGCAACCAAGGATATTTGCCGGGTGAAGATCCCCACGCAACCGGGCGACATCTCTCATTCAACCGTCCTCAGCCGACTTGATACCGGTCACCACAGTCGCGCTTCAAGAGTCGCCGCCTCTGAGTAGCCTTCGCTACGAGCTAACACGGTTAAAGGCGCATTTATCACACGATTGCCATCACGCATCGCAGCCTTCCTTCGAGACTTCGGCACGCCCCGGATGTGATTATCATCCCTAATCGCTCGTCGATCGAGGACTCGCACTTCCATCCCTTGCCCGATCAGACTATATTCGCAACATGGAGCTCTCCACCCTTAATCTTCCGAAGCTCACCTTCAACCGCCAAGCTACTCGAACTTCATCCTCTCTACTTTCCGCCTCAGCACGAGTCGACACAAAGATAGCTAATCAGATTGTTCCTCCACCTCTCTCTTTTTCAAATACACACAGTCTGCTTCAGATCTGGCCCGTTGAAGAAAGAGAGGCTGCCTTCGCCTTATAAATCCGGACGAATTTTACATGCTTTTCATTTAGTTTGGCCTTATCGGCCAGACCCTTCAAATGAGTGGCTACCTGCACATCAAACATGAAGTTAACATCCAACACGGGATCAACCCAAAAACAAACATTATCATAAACAGATTTACTGGCAACCCCTGGGCTGACAGAGCGCAGCCTCATCAACCCGGCAACGCTTCGACCTCCCAAGATTAGAATCCTTAAGGACGGACGAGATTGCACCCGCCGCAAGTTCAGCTTTGAGGAGCAAAGAATCCTCATCTTCGCCAACTTTTGATTCCAGATTTTTCCCCTTCAACCTGCTCAATCTTCTCGAGGAGGTGGCCTAGTTCCTCCGAAGGCGATTCCAGACGCAGAATAGGCATAACCGCCCAACTGGCTGCCGACGACCCATCCAAGAGACTCGTTTTACAAAGAAGCTGTAAGGGCGAGAGCTCATGATCGCAGTGAACCTCGTCAGTAACCTGGGCCCGCCCCGACTTTCGAGCAAGAGAAGCCTGAGACGCCCACTTCGAACCTTGACCGAAACCCGCCGATCTTCCCTTCTGAGCCCGGGATTTTCCGCTTTGCACTCCGGGCTTCCGAGACAAAGGCTCTAACTGGACCAAAATTTCTCCCTGCGAAGAGTGGTCGAGGTAAGCCCGTCACTGGGAGGGACTCCACAAAGAGAAGGAGGCAAGGGCCCTCGGCTTTCTGCAGGAACTCACACAGAAGCTTCCACCGAGGGACTCCCATCGCGGAAGGAGGCAAGGGCCTCAAGCGGTAGAACGTGGCGCATCTTACTTCGACGCCAGAATGCCCGATGACACCGCATAAGGACGAAAGCAGACATTCGCCAACACTGCAGCTACAACATTATCTCCAAAGACTAAGGTCAAGACGAGCACTGGAAGCATGAGAATACGCGAGGTCATAAATACTTAGCAACCTTCACACAAGTTATAAATTTAAAATAAGAGCAAACATCACGAAGATTATCGTGGGTGGTCCAAGCCACCTAATCACAGAGTGTCGTCTCGGTTTCGAAGGATCGTATTCTAGCCATACCACTAACAAAGAAGTAACGTCCTTCCATGACCCAGCGGGAAAGGCTGGCGGAGACTTGATCACTGCAGGAGCTCCAGCGCCCGGAGAAATGTAGCAGAAGCTCCTAGTCTCCTCGGATTGAAAAGGTGTATGAAAGAATGCACACTCAGTGACGCCTCGAACCCTCTCGTCTCTAAAAAGCGCCAATAGCTCCACCAAACGCCCCAACCGTCGGGGAGCGAGTCAGAAGGACAAACGTTGAAATGTCAAGTAACCCTTTCATAGCGTGACGCAATTCGAAAAACGGCACCATCACAAAGGCGACCTCAAAGAAACATACCATCCCGTGCACCTGGAGAGGCTACATAAAAAGTCGACGCTAGAGTCCATACCGCACGCCACGGGAGGTCGATAACGCCAAAGAAAGAACCCCATACGGGCGACCGACCTTGCTAGTCCCATAGTCACAAAGATGTCGAATCGACGACGGCACCACCCCCATGATATTTAATTGTGCTTATTTTCCCTTATCCTTATCCAAGGGAAGAGGAGGCGCCAGAACATCATGGCTCAACCACCTGGCCGAATCCGGCCTGGAAGATCCCTAACCCGTCCAGAACCGGCAACAAATGAAGAGTCATTGCCAATACGTAAAGAAGAAGAGCGACCCGGACCCATAATCAAAGCGAACAGTAAAAACGAAACCCAATCAATTTAACCCTAGCGCCTGTCGTACTACCTGTTAAACCAAAAAGAGACGTTAATGATCCTGCGAATAAGACTAAGAAGTCGCCTCAGAAGAATGCCAGAAAAAGACTCTACACAAAAAGGGTCAAACAAAGAACTTTGAGCAAATAAAGTACGATCACAAGAGGTCGAGGACCGTATGGCTAATGCGACGTATGAGGTAATGCGAAAGAGTTCAAAGAAACAAGAAGAGGTAGGGAAACAAGCGCGAAAAACCCAATAGTCATCATTATCACAGCACAAATGATCTACGACCAAGCCCTAACTAATCCAAATTTCCGCGCACATCGAAGTTACACCCGACACGAGAAACGTTACGCACTCTCGCTAACGTACATCTTACACAAGTACCGGGGCAACCGATGGTTTGAAAATAAGCGTCGCAGTCCCACACATCAAGCCCAAGAAAGAAAGCAAATTTCACAAGACGGCGCCCGCTAACAACCCAGCGAGTGAGTCACTAACGAGGCACTCAGCCTTTCTAAAACTAACACTCAGCCGGCCAAATTTCGTAAGAAAGTGTCCAACCCACGGGCCCAAAGGCCAATTATGGTAAGTCTCCCAAAGTGGACTGAAATGCATTAAACCCCAATAATATATTATTCCAAAATCCACCAAATCCCATCAATAATAAGGAAGACGATCTCAAGAACTACTCTTCTATATCCCGTACCAAACTGGCGGGCGGACTATAATAAGCAATATCCTATCCAATGGGCGACTTAATCATCATCCAACCCATTAACATCTAATTATAAATAAGATACCACCCCAATGCATGAAAGCGCACACACACACTTGCACGCATACTCGATGCGATACATTCGCTCCTCTGCACCCCCTTTTTTCTCTGGGGAAGAACCGACTTAGTGATCTGAGCGCGACGCTGCCCTCGCCGACCCCCTTCTTCCTTATTTCACAGAAATGTCCACGTCCAGAAACTCACAGATCAATCCAGGCAAATGATCCTACCTCACCCAGACGATCCAGACAACAGATCCAAATTTCACAACAATCCGGTCCAACCCAATGACCTACATGCTCCAGCACCCTAGCCCGAAACGAAAAATGCATCATCATCAATAAAACTCAATATAGCACCATTCATTCTCTAATTTTATACAACTATTATATTTCCAATTATTATGAAAATTTAAATTAATGTATTTCAAACTCGTGATGTATAGTTCTTATGGTAAAACGTTAAATATTTAAAAAATGTATAGCATAAGAAGGAGACGGTCTCAAATTCGAGTTCCAGTATAAACAATTTACTATTATAATTAGCAAAGTTTTCGTGAATATGTCCATTAAACTATCTCAACTAAACTTTAATCTTATATTTGGTTAAAAGATATTCATTATTCTTAAATTTGTAAATCTAACATCTCTCATGTTTTTTTTTCCTTGTAAATAGCCTTTTTTATACAAAAATGTAATTTATATTTTTTGTATAGTCTCTTAAAAGAAGAATGAATTCTGCACAAAAAAAAAAAAGAAGATATTTTTATCACAATCATATCAAAAATTGAAGAACGAATTTCAAAATTTGGGGTTTAAATGCTCATTTAATCAAATCACCCTTAATCTTATTATGTTAGTTCCATTTTTTTTACAACTAATAATTTAGTTACAATAAAACAAACTATCCTCTGTAACAGTTATAAGCATCACGGTCTTGTGAATGGAAACATATGGCGACTTATCAATCAAATCCGAGAATCACGGTCCCAGCTAACACCAAGAGATACCATGGGGAAGACATACCTCGACATAAAAAAACATAAGGAACCATCTTGGAGGCCTCCAACAAAACTCGAACACGGGTTTAGAAACCCGTACGAGGTTGATGTGATGTCACATGAAACTCATTCGATCGTACAACGCCCTCCACAGACACGCTACTGTTGATCGGCTTCGTAGCATTCGAATATTATACGGACAATCACCTAAGACTCTCCGACTCTCGTCAGTTAAACTCGACACGTGGCCCAAAGACCACATATAAAAGGACAAAACTTGTCATGCACTTGTTCCGTCTTTTTTAAACGTTGAGGGCTTAGTCCAATAAATATATATATAAATATATCAACGAGCTAGAGCGTGTACTCACCCCACTGCAATGGAGAAGTTTGGACTGAAGTTTGCCGTCGGTGACTAAGAAAGGACACCAAAACCAAGGGATTATTTGAGAGAAGATTGATTGGTTATGGATGGCGCATCACAGCACCTTCGCGCTGCCACCGCCCGTTACCAGTTGCTCTTACAGCGCTGCACCTCAAGAAAAGCACTACCAAACACCAAACAGATACATGTCCACACTATCACTCTGGGCCTACTCTCCCCACCCCACTCTCCCTACCTTCTCTCAACTCTGGCTGCTGCTTATGCCATGTGTGGATGTGCACCACATGCACGTAAACTGTTCGATGAATTGCGTAACCCAAGCTTATTTTCCTGGAACGCTATGATTAGGATGTATACCAACACTGGGTTCTCATATGATGCTCTTAGACTGTTTGTGCAAATGCTGGCCTCCGGGCTGCGCTGGGCCGATAACTACACTTACACTTTTGTTATCAAAGCATGCGGTGACTGCTTGTTGCCTCAATTGGGTGCCGTGGTTCATTCTAGATCGGTTATGAATGGTTTTGATTCCGATTCTTTTGTTCAGAATTCTTTAATGGCGATGTATATGAACTGCGGGGGATGAAAGCAGCCAGAAGAGTTTTTGATTTAATGGGGGAGGGGGCGCGGTCTTCGGTGTCTTGGAACACTATGATAAACGGGTATTTTAGAAATGGGTGTGTCAAGGAGGCATTGATGGTTTTTGATTGGATGATGGGTCGAGGGATTGAGCCGGATTGCGCCACCGTGGTTTCAGTGTTGCCAGTTTGCGGTTATTTGAAGGAGTTGGACGTAGGAAGAAGAGTTCATGCATTAGTGGAAGTGAAGAATTTGGGAGAGAATATATCTGTCTGGAATTCATTGTTGGATATGTACGCAAAGTGTGGTAACATGGATGAAGCTGAAATGGTTTTTCATAAGATGGATGAAAGAGATGTAGTGAGTTGGACTACCATGATCAATGGGTACATCTTGAATGGGGATGCCAGAAGGGCACTAGTGTTTTGTCAAATGATGCAGTTTGAAAGTGTAAAACCCAATTTTGTAACTTTAGCTTCTGTTCTTTCTGCATGTGCCAGTTTGCATTCTCTGAAGCTTGGCCGTTGCTTGCATGGATGGGCAATAAGGCAAAAGGTTGAATCTGAAGTTATTGTAGAAACTGCATTGATTGACTTGTATGCAAAATGCAATCATATTAACCTCAGTTTCAGGGTGTTCTCAAAAACTTCAAAACAGAGAACAGCACCATGGAATGCAATTATCTCGGGATGTAATCACAATGGGCTCTCAAGAAAAGCTATAGAGCTTTTCAAACAAATGCTAATTGAAGCAGTAGGACCTGATGATGCAACCTTGAACAGCCTCCTTCCAGCATATGCTATTATCACAGATTTGCAGCAAGCAAGAAACATGCACAGTTACCTAATAAAATCCGGATTTCTTTCAAGAATTGAAGCTACTACTATTTTGATTGATGTATATTCAAAGTGTGGAAGCTTAAAGTCAGCTCGCAACATCTTTAACGGGATCCCTGAAAATGATAAGGACATCATCACATGGAGTGCAATAATAGCTGGGTATGGAATACATGGGCATGGTGAGACCGCCATTTCTCTTTTCAATCAAATGGTTCAGTCTGGGGTGAAACCAAATGAGGTCACTTTTACTTCCATTTTGCATGCCTGCAGCCATGCTGGATTGGTGGATGAAGGTTTGAGCTTGTTCAAATTCATGTTGGAAGATAACCCAGCGTGTCTGTGCACTGATCACTACACTTGTGTTGTTGATCTTCTAGGTCGTGCAGGTCGCCTGGAGGAAGCTTATGAGTTAATAAGAACAATGGCATTTAGGCCTAATCATGCTGTTTGGGGTGCATTGCTTAGTGCTTGTGTGATACATGAGAATGTTGAGCTGGGAGAGGTGGCTGCAAAGTGGCTTTTTGAGCTTGAGCCAGAGAACACAGGAAATTATGTATTATTGGCCAATATTTATTCTGCAGTAGGACGGTGGAGAGATGCAGAGCATGTGAGACTCATGATGAATGATATAGGATTGAGGAAAACACCAGCTCACAGCTTGATTGAGCTCAGAAACATATGAAGTGAGTGAAGCCTCTTTGCTTTTAATTGGTGAATGTCTCAGCTTGAGTAAAATAGCCCATGAAGTGAAAAGTTCTTATTGAAGCTGAGGTTCATGACTTCATATCCAAGTTTATGAAAAATTGATGCTAGCAAAGGGCAAATGTGCATCTACATAGAACTGTCTTTGAATAGGGCATGAGGAATAGCTTATTGCTGAGTCCATTACTTCTGAAGGTTTGTTAATGAGAAGAGAAATGCAGTTTTGGATTTTTAGGCTGGCCACAGATGAGGAGAACCAAATACTTTTACTGTAGAGAGAAAAAAGTAAAGGGACCCGATCACTGCATTTTGTTTCAGAGAAGAGAAAGCCAAATGGATAGAAGGAAGAAATGGAGCAAATAACAAACTTAACTGCTGGTTTTGGCACAGAGAGGCAGCATGGTGAAAACAAGGACCGTTATCCTGATTGGCTTGCTGCATCACATGATGAGTTGATAGCCACATGATGAGTTGATAGCGGGCGATGATCCAAGATTCAGTCCAAACTGAAATGGAGAAACCTAACTGTTGTGCCTTGAAGTAGAGAGCTTAATGGAGAGGCTTACAGTTTTACAGTAAAAGAAATAGACATAAAGGGGAACTACATTTTAAAGATAAAGAGGCAGTGGAGAAAGCAAAGGATTTTAAGTGCTGCATTTTGACACATGTAGTAAGCAAGGAATCGTTTTCAGGGAAGACAAAATTCTATTCAAATGAGTGAAAATTGGAAATTTGTTCCCTGACTGAGTTCACTATAGTAAGGTTCTAATTTTGTTTTGTGAGAATATAGAAAATCCTGATTTGAATCTGAATTCAAATGTGCATTTGTTTCTACTGTTTCTTGGATCCACTCTATTCCCTAGTTCAAATGCAGGAGCTGAATTTTATCTTGCCATGGTAGTTCCTTGAATGATTTTAGTATGATGCTTTTCAACTGAAATGATTTATCAAAAGCATAGAAAGTACACACAAAATGGTCTATGATGTGATGCATTCCCATTGCTTGTGAAAATGCCTTTTCTTATCAGTGCATGTGATTGCTTGTTGCTTGATATAATTTTGCCCCCTTGTATTGATGATATCGCACATGGTTTTCTAGTATCTTTTTCAAGGCCATTTTATATCTTTGTTCCCATAGGTTTAAAACTAATCTCAATGCTTTGTTACATTTAATTAAGTAACAACCTATTATTAATTGTAGCTAATGTTTTCTGTACACTTGATCTTAGATCTTAGGGCATATAAAATACTAAAAAAAATTGTCTTATAAGAGATTTCATACAATGCATGATAAGAGATGAGTACCAAGAGGATGTTATCTCAACTTGTCAAGAAAATTCAAAACATCCCAAGCTTATTTCAATCTAGTGATTCCACATGAACATTTTTGACTAACACCCAGAAAACAAACAGGGAAAAAAACCTTATTAGGCTCCTGATTCAATTATTTTATTAGTCACCTAACATTGTCATTATTATTATGACTTAATCTTGATTCCTATATTAAAATATAAAACATGAGCACCATGCCCTTCAGTGTTCAAAAGAATAAAAAAAGAAGAAGAAATTAAGCAGGGGGGGAATATAAACTTTGAATGGTGAACAAACAGATTAAGACAATTACAGTGAGTGACAAGTGGGAGTAGGATATGAAGGACTGTCCTTGTTTCTATGTACTGATGAACCACTGATTGTAATGGGGGTGACCACCTTGCTTTGGAATAAAGATATCTACAGACCCAACTATGCTTTCAAAACATTGTCTCCAACTCACTGCTACATCCCATGTGCCCACTTCTCTTTACAATTTAAGAAGTGCTTCTCTTATCTCTCTAATGGCCCACAGCCCCACATATTGCTCTGTTGTTTGGGGTCTAAAAAAATGCCTCAAAGCCATTGCCAACTCCATGTAAGGATTTTCATTATTTATCTTTAGTTGGTCAAACCATAATCACATGCCAGTTCTACTAGAAACAGATAGTTTTAGCCTTTGCAAAAAAAGTATAAATTATTGTTGCATGTAATTTTTTTTTACATCTATTCACTTTGCATTATAGTATAGTATTCTGTTACTTGCAAATTTGTCCCCACTAAGACTCGGACCCGGGACCCCTCCTCTCCCTATACCCACCTGAGCTCTAAACCACTCGAGATATGTCTTATTGGCATTGCTGCATGTACTTAGTTTTAAATTAGTGTTTAGTTGGCTTAAATGATATCTACCCCCTTCTTTTATGTATGCATTTTGAAATAGTTCTAGTTATACTATAATATGAAGGTTTCTTTCATCAAACTCCTCCAGTGATTCTCTCATCAACTTCTGTGTTTATTATTTTCATGAAGGTGAGGATTAACAGGATCACCAGAAGAAAATTTGTTTACATGGGGTGGGTGGTTTAGCCTCAACTCAAACCAGCCATCTAATCGAGAGTAGAAGCCCAAATTGACCAACTTTTCATTTTTTTTTTGGTTATATCTGTTGAAGAATGATATTCATATTAAACTCAAATCCTACAAACTTTAACACTTTTGGTGAGTAGCTTTATCATTTAACACAGATTCGAATTTGGTTTTACAGAGTAGTCCTCGTTCGAACTCCCTCTCTCAATTTAATCCCCATGCTTATTCAGTGTCCACACCCGATCCCGACTCTCCACGCGCTGCCATAGGGCCGTGTGACGCGGGAGGAGGGTGTTGGAAGACGATATTCATATTAAACCCAAATCCTACAAGCTTGAGCTTTTAGGAGAGTTTATCATTTAACAAGATCCACACCTTGTCTTCGAAGCGCCTCAGGCACACCCGGCTGCTGCTTTGTTCATACCACACCCGCACTAAATTCTCATACGTTTCCAGATGACCACAAGCTACGACAGCCGCTACTACAAAACATAACCGGCATTCCTGCGATCTAACTCAATACCACTTATTGCCGTATAAACCCCGAACCATCTAACATACATATTCAGTGACGAACCAGCTCTTATGTTTCCTATAGCAATCCTTTGCAAATATTTTATGTTTTTCTTGTTTTAGTATCTTTGTTAAGTCCAAACTCATACAATGAGTCCCAACACCATTCATATATGTAAAAGGGCTGACACATGTTGCTATTTTTGAGTACATCTTTTCATTACTTCTCTCATTTTCTGTTTTCTTCCCCTCCAACTTTTGTGGTATGAAAACCAGAGCCCAAGGTGATACTACTCCAAGCCCTAATTATTGGGCCTAGTTGTTTGACATATGACCAATTGAGACATGATTTTTAGGTTTGAAGGAGCTTCGTTTTTACTCTTTTTAATAAAAATCATATTAGCATTGGAGATTGCTTGACTTAAGTTATCAGCTACAAGGAAACTCATATTCAATTGAAATTATTTTTTCCTAGATATATAAAAATAGTGACTCAATCTTAAATTTTTTTATGTAGTGAATCCAATGAGCCCTTTATCTGAACTCAATTCCCTCTTGATTGAGTGAGTACATAAAATATTTTTTATCCTTTTGGCTTAAAAACGTCTTTCGTTTGTGTAAGATCCGCTCATAACATCTCATGTTCTGACAAAAAAAAAAATTTTTTTTTAATCCCTTGAAGTGCTAGTATAATAATTGAACATTTTATAATAATACATGAATTAAATCATTTTTTACGCCAATGCCAATGAAAGCATTCATAAAAACAAAAAATGTGCATGACCTGTGAAAAAAGTCTTGGGTGACTGACTGGTCAGTAGTAACCATAAATATCAGATTTTTAAAAAACTCAACACATTTTTCTATGGTTCCAAAATGTGATGTGGGTCACAATTAAGCATTTAGATTGAGAGTAATTGAGGCTTCAAATATCGTGTCCTTTAATTTATTTTTTTCTTGTGGGTCATTTAGAAATATGCAACATGCTTTATTTAATCTCTAGTATGGGGGTGGTTGTGCTTCATGTTTCAAAATGTGAGTTTTAAAAATGTGATGTCATGTTTCATGCTTTTAGAGAAGATCTGAAAATTGTGTGCAAATGATTTGTAAAAGGACCTTCCCTCAATCATATATATTAATATTATTGGACACAGAAGAAATATAATATATTTGGTAAAAACCTCTTCTTAAGGCAGGAAAGGAAAAAGGACAAGAAGGAAATTCAGCTTCTACTCAGCATCCAAGGACCAAAACACACCAGTACTGATTTGACTTTTAAAACATAATTACCAAAAAAAAAAAAAAACTCAAATGAATTTTGGAGCTTACCGACTATCTGTTACGTAAGTCCACCTAAGCCAGCTACCGTTTTCAAAACAATACAATACACGTTGATCATATTCTCTCCTGGCTGGCTGGCTGGCTCAAATTCAATACAGCCGGCTCCATTGTTTCAGAAGGAATCAAAATGGAAATATTTTTCAAAAGCCCAAAATCAAAGTGGCCAATTCATCGAAAGTAGAGTCTCAGAGAATTGGCCTTATTATTATTTCACCAAAATTGAGTATAATTTGATATTTTCAATTTCCGGAGTTTTGTCACATAATATTTATTACTCTTAAGTAAAAAAAATACCAATTTAATAAAGCTTTTAAAAAAATACTCAAATTGAATACGAATTTAACTTTAAACTTAACATTATAGTTATAATTTGGTGACTACGGTTTATTTTTCGGTTGATTTTGAATGTTTTTGATTTTGTAGAGAAAGAGGGGAAGGGGGATGTTAAAAAGCAAGTGCTTAACCATAATGATAGGAGGACCTAAATTTAGCTTAGCTTAAAAATCACCCTTTCTTCTCCTAATCTCAAGGTCAAACCGACCGCCCAACTCCATCTCTCTCCCTCTAACCCCAAAAGAAAAAAGGAAAAAGAAAAAAGGAAATAAAAACCATCGTCTCTCTCTCAGTACCATCTTTTTCTTACCCCTATCCTTCCCAACACGGTTTTGACTCCAAACTTTCTTTTTTTTTAAATTCTTTTTTGATTTTGAAAGAAAAAAAAAAAGAAAAAAAAGAAAATTGGCGAGTGGGTGTAAACGAAATCAACCAATGAAAAAGACTTCCCAAAAGTACAGAAAATAATAAATCAATAACAAAAGCTCAATATTATTTTCTCTCTCCGCCCGCTGAGTCTCTCGATCCATTAATGGGAGAGGAAGAACCGAGGGAACCCAAAAATTGAACGAGAGATTTGGTTTCGAGATTGAAATTGAGGAAACCCGACTCGTAGGTTGGAAGTCCAATGCGGGAATCGAGAAGAAACGGAGAAAAATATTGGACAAAGGGGCAGAAGCGATCAGGGAAAGAGGGCGTTGGGTGTTGCGACTGCAGATCTGATGGTGGGTTTTTTGCGGGTGTTGGTGGCCTTTGGAAGTTGGGGTTCTAGGGTTTTGATTGCCCTGAAGCCGCATAGACGACGATGCAGCTTCACTTCTCTCCTAGCATGAGAAGCATCACGATCTCGAGCAGCAATGGGTTTATTGACTTGATGAAGATCAAGGTCGCAGCTCGCCACATCTCTTATCGCACCCTTTTCCACACAATCCTCATCTTGGCATTCCTCTTACCCTTTGTCTTCATTCTCACCGCTGTTGTTACACTTGAAGGTGTCAACAAGTGCTCATCATTAGGTACTGATATCTCAATTTTTTTCATCCTCCTCCTTCATTCTGCCCAATTTTTTGATTTCTTTTGCTTATTATTGTCTATTGATAGATCAAGATTTGATTAATCAGTAGCTGTTTCATATTCATTTCTAGAGTTCCATCTGACTTGTTTATTGGATTGTGATCCCAACGGAAGGAATGCATTTTTTTAATTTGATAAAAATTGAATTGCAAATTGGGTTCTTGCATCTTGTTTGTTATTTTGATTTTATTAAAATTGGATTGCGATTCTCGTGTTCCTTTTTTATTCTCTCTACATAGTTTGTTTCTGTTGGCACTTTTTGTTATACTGGTTTTCTGGAGAGGCCTATTCATTTTTAGAGTTCTAGACGTTGGGGTTTGCATGAGATCCGAAGTGGGTGAAATTTTTGTGGGTTTGATTTGGTTTATTATTGTATTTGAATCTAAATCTAGGTTCATCTTATTCCGTTTAGGATGGGGGCTAGGCCATTGGGCACCAACTTTGCATTTTACCCCCACATTTGGAAACTTTGGTTTGCACTTTTTGAGCATCAACGTCATTCTAATATTTAAACTGGAAGCAATTGCTGTATGGTTTTGTAGATTTATTCTTATTTCGTTGTTACCCGGTTCTTGCTTCTTTCTTGCCTTTTGAAGTTTTTTGTCTATAAATTTGTTTGAAAGATGGGGTTTTGATTTGTGCTGCAATGTTGTTGTTATGATCATTATGATTATGGGCATGGATTCATTTCACTGCTTGATTTGACTGAGTCTAAACTAGCGTGCTTGACTCCAACAATGTTTAGCCAATCATATCCATTTTATGTTCGTTATTACTTGACTATGTGCTAGCTATAATCTTATATTACTCTTTCAAAATCTTTAATGTCTATTGGCTGGAGTTGCTGCATTCACTTCTTCATTTTGGCTTGTCAGGTTTTGCCTCTATTTGGTGAATTTATTCTGGTCCTTTAAGGATATCTTCTCTGTTCCTTCACACCCGCACTTCGTATGTGTATGTTTGTGGGTTGTTGCTGTTTATCTTGTATGATATTTTATTGTTTTGTTCACTTATAAAAAAAAAAATATTTTATTGTTTTGTTCAGTGAAGTAAATTCTGTTGGCACTTTATTTCTTTTAACAGGTTTATAAACCTTGTGTTTACTTTTTATAGCCTAGTTTTAGAACTTGTGTTTCTCATATAGGTTTATCTAATTAATTCATTTTATTAGTGTTATTATCATTTTCATGCTACTCTCATGATCTTTGTTCTCACTTCCTAATTGTGCCAGATTGTCTTGGGAGGCGGTTGGGACCAAGGCTTCTTGGTCGAGCTGATGATTCAGGGGTAAATTTTATTTTTTTTCTTACCCTGTAAATGTTATTTTTAGATTGATAATGCCTGTTTTATTAGTTTCTTTTCTTTTCATTTATCTTTGGTGAAAAAATTATGTGTTGTTACAAAGCCAATTCTGAATTGTGATGGTGCTGCAGCAGAGGCTAGTAAAAGATTTTTACAAGATCCTCAATCAAGTGAACACTGAAGAACTCCCAGATGGTTTAAAACTTCCTGATACATTCAGTCAACTTGTTTCTGAAATGAAGAACAAACAGTATGATGCAAAGACATTCGCTCTCATGTTAAGGGCAATGGTACGTTTCATATTGCCACAACACATTATATTTTGTTTATCTTTTCGGGAGAAGTTTGTTCTCGAAGGTTGCGTCTTTGTTTAATGGCTTACAATTTTATGTTGGCTACTGGCTTTGCTGCTTTTTCGCTGCTTGTATACTCTGGTATAATGCTTAGTTTTTTTGGCATTATATATCTCTTTTTATCTATAAAAAAAGGCTTATACTTTATGGTATAACAATTTATAACTTCTCTTAATTGTATTGCCTATCAGAAGAGAAAAAAAAGAGAGAAAAAAGTTCTGCTAGCAGTGTTGTCATCATTTGAGATATAGGGAGAGTTTTGATGAGACCCTAAAATTCATTTATTGTCTTGGATAAGAACCAGAAGTTGCCTTTCTCAGAACATGTTGAGCGCCACTTATAATTTGTCTAAGCAAACTTAAGAATTCTATTGGGAAAACTTATAGTATTTGTCTTCTTAAGAGAAACAATAATCTGTGTTATTTGGATGACAAGTTATCTTTAATGATATTGACATTTGTTTCCTTTACAAAGTCAAATTAGATTTCATAGAAGGATAAAGGCTGGGGTAAAGAAGATTAGGATGTTCACTTCCTCTCACTGCCTCATATTAATGAGCGTCAGTTTGATTTATACCACCAAGGCTTTAACCATCCATGCTATCCAAGCCCTACAATATGAGTGGATTGGCAGTCAGACTTTCTTCAGGTGCACATGATCAATTGAGAATGGGTTAGCGTAGATGTGTAATCATGTGATTATTTGAGTTAAACTTGATCAAGTGAGGTCCATGGGCGCTCGCCTATCACATCCACTTGTTTCACCGTCTTTCCCTTTACTCCTCCTCCTCCCCCTCTCGGGCCCAAATGAACTTAAGAGTACTAAATGGAGCGAGCTACTTTCCTCTTTTTCATGATAAAAGAGTGCACATAGAAATTCTTATTTTTTTTTTTTTTTTTTTGATCGATAAAAAGCAAAATTATATAGATAAAGTAAAGAAACTGTGTACACTGACGTGAACAAAGGAACTGCACCAGGATGCACTAGAAAACAAGCCCAAAAAAACCTACCTACTCCCCAACCATGTGAGAAAATCTAGAACAGAGTGTATTATCAACACTATACACATAGCCCATGTCCACAAATTCACACAGTTAGCTTTAACTTTCATGGAGGGGGACCTCAAGCCTCAAATAACACCAAACTAACACCCTCTGCGCATAGAGATTCCGTACAGTAATGCAGGGGCTGCTAATCAGATTTTTCACAAGATTTTACCTTGAACAAAGAATTCCTTGCCAAGCTAGAAGTGAAGACTGATTATGGAAGACCCAACTAATCCCTACAATTGACAGAAATTCTTATCTCATATTATTAAAAAAAAATTATGTGGCGAGAAAGATACTATGACCTTTGAGGATAAGTGGAGGACTTTTGAATGTTGTAGGATCTACGTTTCTTGTATACCTTTTTTTGGCTTCTTGTACCAAAGGTTTTTATGACATCCCTCTCAAGTTTTTCAGCTCAAATGACATTTCATGTGCAGATTAAAAGGGTTTAATTAAAAATGAGAGGAGCTTATTTTGGGTTTGAGGAGATGATTTCCATGTACAGTTTTATGTGGTCTTCTCCCTTTTTCTAAAGTTCTCTTTGTATCAATTTTTGTATTTGTGGGAATGATTTATCATCCTTTCATCCAATTTTTATTCATAACCTATACATCTTTTGTAAATTTTCTATCTAAAATAATCTATACATCTTTTGTTTCTAATATAAAAGAGTGCATAT
Organism: Tetrastigma voinierianum; assembly: GCA_016808115.1. Lineage (NCBI taxonomy): Eukaryota > Viridiplantae > Streptophyta > Magnoliopsida > Vitales > Vitaceae > Tetrastigma > Tetrastigma voinierianum. The sequence goes on from JAEQBH010001503.1 coordinate 301,101, forward strand.
AGAAAGGAGCAAACAGTGGACAATCCTATTAAAAAATGAAAAATGAAAATGAAGGAGAATAAATCGCACGCACACTCCATTTATTGTTACCATGTGGCTTCTAATGCACCCCCCTTTCAATCCACCAACCACAAAATATTATCTTAATGATCTAATTCCCTACAAAGGAAATGAGTGCATGTATTTCTTCGTTTTTTTTTTTGATAACTAAAATCAATTGTATTGATAAAGTGTAAAGAAGTACATTTGATTGTATGCATGATGTGTAAAAGGAAATAAGGCCAAAAAGAAAAGGAAAAGAAAAAAAAGTGCCCCCTTACCTACATCCCAACCAATCAATGACATCAAAAAAGGACCACTGCCTAAAACTTATGCTAGCTCAATCCAAAAATAAGACTGTAAAATAGTTTGATCGGTTGGTTTGGTATTTTTAAAAGCTCCTCTGTTTCTCTCCTTTCATATGGTCCAAAATAAACGTAAAGGACTGCATTCCACGTTTGAATACATTCTTGGTTGCATAGCGCTGGTATGCATAATGCTTTAGAAGTATTCAGCTCCTAGGCAAAGTGTTGATATATATATTGCAAAGGTAACAAAGATATAATTCCTTTTTATCTTCCTACTTTTTCATTTTGAAATGTTTCTCAAAATTTAAGATTCATTTTACAAGATAAGATTCATTATCATAGATTATTATTCCTTTATACTCTCATTTTGCTTATCAAAAAAAGGAAAAAAAAGAAAAGAAAAAGACGAAGAAGAAAGAAAGGCCATAACTCATGCAGTATATCTTGCTGTTTTGAACAGATTGGCACATCTTCAGTTTGACACTGTTATAGCATTTCATAAGCTATGCCAAAATTCATTTTGTTTGACATTACTTTCTTGGAACTTGGATTTCCAATTTTTGTGGTCTCACAGTACTTGCAGTTCACCGGTTATATAGGTTTAACTTTATATTGCAGAGTTATAGTTGGTTACCAATTGCTAATTTCATCTATGATCAAAGCTTTTAGTCTAAACCCCAAGAAGTTGAATTGTGGAAATACCAAAATTGTGGCCAAGTTTGCAGAAGCTGGAGTCAGGGACTCCACTTTGACCATTTTGAATGGTTTAGCTAAAGCTATTAATTGGGGAAATACCTCTTCTATTGGCTGGTGGGGATCCCATTATGTAACTGGAGTAGTTCTTGTTTCATCTTTCTCTTTGAGTTTGGATAAGCTAGAAAGGGGGCCTTGACCTTTTGTGCTTTTCAAGTATATCATTTTGTGATTAGCCCATGAGGCCTTGCTCTGGTGGTAAAGGGATGAGATGGGCTTATGGGAGATTCCAGTTTTGAGTTCCAATGTGGACAATAAAAAACATTTACCTGCCATTTTTTTTTTTTAAATGAAAGTGATTAGTTCTCAACTTCCTCAGATGACATTTTTCTTTTTGCTTTTGTGTCATTTCTTTCTTTCTCATAGAAACCTCATTGTTTTATCTTTTTGTCCACATTATATATATATATATATATATATATATATATATATATATATATATATATATATATATGAGATATATATATATATATATAGGTATATGTATGTATGTATATGTATGTATGTATATATATATGTTCTGTATGAAACTGGTCATTATCAGTACACTTTGCACCATCAGTGATTGGCATGTCAAGAACTATCAACACGACACTTGCATCTAACGCTTGTTTGGATGGTTACTGAAAAGCCATCTTTATTTACTTGAAAAATTGTGCGTAAGACCAACTCTATTTTGTGGTTCTGGTTATGTGCTTGCTATGTAGTTATTACTTGCTTTATTATTCTACTCTGTGAAGCTTTTATGTGAAAAATGTGTTTTCATATACTGATACGAAAAATATGACAAAATAGGAAGTGTAGTTTAAAAAATATAAATTTCAGGCTGTGACCAAAAAATAATTAGCATTTCATTCACTTTTTTTGTCAAATGTACTACCTTTGAATAATATAGGTTTTATACCTTTGACCATCTTAGGTATTACATTTAATCAGTGAGTGCATTGAATGTGAATTATTGTTATAGAGTTCTTATTTTGTGATTATTTTTACATGAATGTGTGGAAACACACTTTGCCCAACTTTTATTAACTCACTGAACATAGATAAATATATGTGTTCTATGTAGTAAGTACTTTATATCACACATATAGGCATAATCCCAGATTTCTTGCTCTTGACTTGGATAAGTAATTATATCTGATGCTCTGTGTTCATATTAAAAACATGACATGTGTAAGTGCCTCCATAGATTATAGCATGCAATCAGATTGTCGTGTCCTTGGCTTGCCAACGAAGTAATCATATCATTGATAATGCTGGATATTCAGTCACAAAACTTTTAATTGTCATTTTAATGATTTCCTTTTTATCCCTCCAGGAGTCTAATCCAACTCTGGTTTTAATTAATATGTTTCTCTCTCTCTCTCTCTGTGGCACAGATGGAGAAGCTTGAAAGGGATATCAGGGAATCAAAGTTTGCAGAATTGATGAATAAACACTTTGCTGCAAGTGCCATCCCAAAAGGCATTCACTGCCTCTCTCTTCGTCTGACTGATGAATATTCCTCCAATGCTCATGCACGAAAACAGTTGCCTTCTCCAGAATTACTTCCTCTACTCTCTGACAACTCTTTCCATCACATGATTGTGTCAACTGATAATATCCTGGCTGCTTCAGTTGTTGTCAATTCTGCTGTTCAGTCATCTCTACAACCTGAGAAAATAGTATTCCATGTCATCACCGACAAGAAAACATATGCGGGTATGCACTCATGGTTTGCACTAAATCCCATCTCACCTGCTATTGTCGAAGTTAAAGGTGTTCACCAGTTTGACTGGTTAACAAGGGAGAATGTTCCTGTTCTGGAAGCTGTAGAGAGCCATAATGGAATCCGAAGTTACTACCATGGGAATCATGTTGCAGGGGCCAATCTCAGTGAGACTACTCCACGAAGATTTGCTTCAAAATTGCAGGCTAGAAGTCCCAAGTACATTTCCTTGCTCAACCATCTCCGCATTTATATACCAGAGGTAGTTGTTGTGGCTTGATATATTTATCTACTTACCATGTAGATCTGGAAACTATAGAGACTTTTTTTTTGGATCTGGAAACTAAAAACACTTTTGTTTAATATATATCAAAAGTTTGGTCTTAGATGTATTACTTATTAGACAGTATAGTTGATCCAAAGAGAAGTAGAAACAGAGGCTAAAGATCTAATGCATTGAGATTTGAAACCCTATCCCACCTCTCCATTGGAAGCTGCATTGTTAACAATACACCATAGTGGGAGAATCGAGAATTATAAAAGGGAAGAAAAAAAACTGTTTCTCGTTATGTGCAATGGTGATTATGATAGATGTGTTCACTCTCATGGTTGTCTCAGTGGGTTTTTGGTATCTTCATTAATTATAAGTGGATGTCTTGTGGTCTTCTCTTTTGTATTGTGTATTATTTGTCTGTAAATGGAGCCCCCTTTGTATTGTTTATATACCTCTTAAGATTGAGGATAATCATTACTCTTTCTTTTTATAAGTGAGGATAATCATTTCTTATTGTTTTTGTTAAGAACTTTAAAAAAAAAAATTTAATTTGAGTCTTTTATGCTGATTGTGTGTATGTAACAGCTCTTTCCAAATCTCAACAAGGTGGTCTTCTTGGATGATGATGTGGTAGTTCAGCGTGATCTCTCTCCACTCTGGGAAATTGACCTTGAGGGAAAGGTTAATGGAGCTGTAGAAACCTGTAGAGGTGAAGATGAGTGGGTAATGTCCAAGCGATTCAGAAACTACTTCAACTTTTCGCATCCTCTCATAGCAAAGAATTTGAATCCTGATGAATGTGCATGGGCTTATGGGATGAACATCTTTGATCTAAGTGCATGGAGAAAGACCAATATAAGAGAAACTTACCATTCCTGGCTGAAGGAGGTAAGAACTAAGCACTATGTTGGCTTTACACACTTATGTAATATTTTCTCAGTTTCTTTATTGCGTCAAACTGCATTTAGCTTAAAGCTCACAAGTGGTCTTTATCTGCATGTTTATTTATCAAAAAAAAATTCAGATAGGCTACTATTCAATTTGTTTGTGCAAATTGAATCTCATTGTTGTCATTTTTGTGTCTTTTTATTTTATGGTATGAGAGTACCATTTGAGTGGGTCCCAGCCTTCTTATGTGTTACATTGTCTTTTGGTCACTGGTTTTGGATGAAACAGGAAGCTCTATCTAGGTTTTATATTGCTCTACCTATGTTTATGATCAAAATATTGACTTCAATTAAAGCCTGTTGGTGGTATTGTATATGTTGTGTAGTTTGGTGTGCCCATATTTTACGCATTAGTGTTCAAAAAAATATTTTACGCATTTGTTTGTGCTATTGTATATTGGACTACGTAGGTTGGTTTGCCCATATTTTATATGTTAGTATTTTCCTGATTGCCTAGCAGGAAAAAAAAAATTGATAATGTGGCATACCCGTAAGCATCTTTTCTTTATCAAAATAAAGAGTAGTTCCTCATGTTTAAGTCATTCCTCTTTTATTTATTTATTAAGTAAAAAAAAAAAAGATCAGAAATGTAAATTATTGTTTAATATCTTAAATTTTAAACTAAGATAATAAAAAACATCTTGAATCATAGAAATTGAGTCCATTTCTAGATTTTTAAGTGCTGGCTAATTGATGTTTTGCTTTGTTTTTAGTGTTTTGCACAATTGCAGTTTTGCCTTCTGTCCTTCCTGTATAGGGATTGCCTGCACTGTGGCACAATGCCAATGAAACTTCAAATTTCTGAGTAATTTAGAACTCTTGTCTATTTGATTAAGCTTTTACTTGATTACATATTTTGTTTAAATGATAAAATGTTGTGGGTGTGCTTAATCACCATTTCATAACTAGATTGTGGGGCCTTTCTGTTGTAGAATCTGAAGTCAAACCTGACTATGTGGAAGCTTGGAACCCTACCTCCTGCTTTGATTGCGTTTAAAGGTCATGTTCACCCAATCGAACCATCCTGGCACATGCTTGGCTTGGGCTACCAGAATAAGACCAATATTGACAGTGTGCAAAAGGCTGCTGTTATCCACTACAATGGCCAGTCAAAACCATGGCTACAGATTGGTTTTGAGCATCTACGACCATTTTGGACCAAGTATGTTAATTACTCCAATGACTTTGTAAGGAACTGCCACATATTGGAGTCATAATCATTCAGCTGGAGTGAGCTAAAAACAAGAGAGATGAGAATGATAAGAAGATATAAACAATATGGGGTTCGTTCACGTAAGTATTTTTCCTTTTGATCTCAAAAATTTTCCAGAGATCTATTTGAGGAGACAAACAGAAAATTAATTAGCCAAGGAGGGTAGTGTGCTTTCCAAATCCAGATTTTCTGCTGTCTGTCTGTCTCCTCATTTTGTCGAAGAGACCTGGATCACTTTCAGGAACGGCCATGATTCATTCTTTCAAATTGTAAATATAGCAACTTGTCCTTTTTTTTTTTGGTTGAGAAAGCATACTTTATTTTGCCTTTCTTTCTGAGGGTCTTGCTCGATTTCTAGAGGCAGAATTTGAATAAGGAAATGCGGTGGCATCATTCATCATGCAGTTCTCGCCAGTGGTAGAAGGAAAGCTATGACAGGTCTTTTGTGTGGCCCCCACCCTGTTAGCTCCAGAATTGTTTTTTTCTTTTGTTTTGTTTTTTTTTTTTTTTGAATTTGCCCTCCATTATTTTTTGTTGTTTTATCATTTCTTAGTAGTGCCTCCCCATTTTTTTCCCCTGATATCATTTGATCATGGTGATTCTTAGGAGTAAGGTCATGAAGATTGCTCCGGTACGGATCCCATTGAATTGGGGAATCATCCTTTAGGGTTATATATATATATATCCATATTTGTTCTGTATGATTCACGAGAGACATTTGAAATGTGCAGATAATTCTTTATTTCTTTTTCTTTTTTACTATTCAGACTCCGAAATACACTATTATTTGGATATAATGCAAATGATATCTCATATTCATTCTCGTGTTTGTTGGAAGTTAAGATTTTAATTCAAGTGTTTAACTTACATAGTTTGGAGTTAGTTGCGTATACAAATGAATATCAGTTTTCACTTGCAACCAATTCTTAGTTTTTAACTTAATAAGTTTGTTTGTTGCGGGTCATCGAGTCCATTTTAGGGGTTTTTTTTTTGTTTTTTGTTTTCTCCGACCCCACTTGTGTTCTAGTGCCATGGAAAGGCATCTATCTATATGTATATTTATTTATTTTAATAAGTTGATGATGCCAAGAAACCCAGCTAAGACAACACCAAGGAAAGGTGTTTTTGTTTATTTGGTTGGATTATTCTGATAATTGTAGGTGGTGGAGGGGAGCGGTTCCTAAATGGGTTTGAAAGACTCTGATTTGACAGCCATAACAATGGGCATATTGGCTTTGGAAATGGAATGGGGATTATATTATTATCTTGACACAATAACATAATCGTATTTGGTTTGGTTTGTCATATTAAATCATTAAAAAGTGGGATGTTGAAGAATAGAATGGGAAATGAAATGAATGGATTCTTTCTTTCCTCTTCTGTGTTAGAAGAAGTAAAGGTATATATACTATTCCTATGGAACAAAGGCAAGCCGGCTAGAGAGAAGAATAATCTATAATGGGTTGTTGGGACATCTCTATCTATCAAGCGTTGCAAATGCATGCAATTGGCCAATTACCCTTTAGTCTTTACTAACCCAAATGCATGGGGGGGAATTTGATGAAGATTGGGAATTGGGGGGATGCATATTGCATTGTATTCAGTAGGGTCCTGTCCTAATATTATCCAAATTGAATTCCTCCTATCCTATGTGAATGGTGATGGGAAGGAAGACTCAATGTCTCTGAGACTCTCACGTACATGGATCATCATCATCAGTTTGGGGGGGGAGTTCAGTCAAACTAGAAAGGCGGATCTAGGCTAGGCTGTCAAACATGTATGTATATATATATATGAGTTTGACCCTTATCATGGTGCTTGCTTGAAGAGAATTAAAAAGAAAAGGCGTAATTATAACTGTAATTGGGGGGATGGAAGGTGGAATATAAGAACTCTTTGATCGTGAAACGCCCATGCCCGCGTTGCCCATTCTCCGTTAAAAAAAAAAAAAGACTCTTCTCCATGGAAACTTTTTTTAAAACTTGTTAAGCATTTTATTTTATAAGATGAAATAAATTAATATATATAGAGGGAAGCAGACGGGGGATGAAAGAAGTGAAAGAACGGAGAGAGGGGGATGTCTCATGTTTCCGTGTGGTGTGAATGAAAGAAAGACACCACTAGTTGGGGCCTGGGGCCTGGGGGTGGTGGGTAAATTAATTGAGGTATCAATCAGCCCTCTGCGCATATATACGTAAGTATGTACGTTTTATTAGTGGAAAGGACTAAAGGAGTGTAATTGTTTTATTAGTCCTTTAGAGAGAGAAGCCGGCCAGGGGCAGGGGCAGGGGCAGGGGCAGGCATAAGGCATTAAATTAAAAGGAGAAAAATCTGTGCTAATTCCACAGGCTTAGAGGCTTTTCTAGTTTCTTCTTAGAGAAGAAATGGAAAGATGGACTAGGGAGGGATCCCCCATGACCAAGAGGACAATATGGATGCAGATGCAGATGCAGATGCAGATGCAAATGCAAATGCAAATGCAAGCATTGACCATTTGACCCAACCTACCAAATTTCCATAAGACTTTTTTCATTTTCGAATACTACTGGTCTACTCCTCATCTTCCTCTTCCTCTTCCTCTTCCACCTCCGACGAAACACCTGTTCCCCTTCCCTTCAACTTAATTGTTCACACCAAAGGAAAAATAATAATATTCACCATAACTGAAAACAGAGCTCCCTGATCATTTCACAGCCTGGCAGATCAATCAACCTCCCCCCCCTTATCGACGCTCTTACACTTTTTATTTTCCTTGTCATGCTTTTCATTTTCCCATTGATTTCCAGTTATCCCCATCACGATCTATCCTTTCCTTTCCTTTCTTTCTCTTTTCTTCTTTTGATGCCCATCTGGAGATCATCTATTTATGTATATATATATATATTGGTTTTGTATTTGCTGAGGAGGTTGTCTGAGATTTTGACCGTGTCTCAAATATTGGAGTTGATTTCATTCTATCTTTCCCTGTCACTTTTCCTTGCTACATATCTCTATTCGTCTATATCTGTTATCTTTTATAGAGTTTCCTCTTTCGTATAAATTACCTTTTCCGATTGCTACTTCCCTTTTTTTTTAATTCCAAACCAACTCACAGATTCTTTTATCTTTTTTGGTTGTAATTTGATTTTGCAGAATAGCTATTTTATTATTTGATGAATTTTCGGTTTCTGGGAGAACCAAAATTGAAGTATTTCAGTGGGCTCTCGACCACCCCTTATACGGGGTTCCATTAAGGCACTGGGTTTTACCGTCCTATTGATTGATAAGATCTTGGGTGTTTGGATTCAAAAACTCTGCTAGATCCTTGAAGATGTCTGGGGTGCAAGATCAACTGGAGATCAAGTTCCGTTTGACCGATGGAACCGATATTGGTCCTAAAAGCTTTTCTGCCGCTACCAGTGTTGCAACCTTGAAGGAAAACATCCTTGCTCAATGGCCTAAAGGTTAGACCGGGTATTTTTTTTCGTTAAACTTCAAATCTGAGGCCTTCAAATTGAATTTGGATATTCTACCTGTGGAACTTTCTTTGTCATTCCATTTGCTCTCACAAATCTGTTTTTTGTGTAATGGATTTATTTTAAGCCATAGAGTAATCACTGAGTATTGATAATAAAAGATGAAATGGCATTTAACAATATGGTTCCTTCGTTCAGTTGCAGTTGCATTAGAGAATAGTCAGGCAAGAATTTATTGGAAATCCACATAGGCATGTGTATAATATTATTGGTTGGGTTAATATGTTTAACTATTTATTTTGGCTCCTTACCTCTATTTGTTGTGATTGAAGAACTTATTTTTATTACAAATTAAGTGCACTTGTTTTATTTTTTATTTCTTCTCAGAGTAAGGTGGTCCACTAGATCTCATTTGATTCCTCGATATTTTGATTGCACGTTGTGAATGCCCTCTAGGATACCTGATTAACATTTTTTTTTCTGGATCCCCAAGCAGTGCATCAACTCCAGCAAACAAAGTAAAACAGAATGATTAGGATCATTTATTGCATTTAAGACATTCTTGCCTTAGATTTTAATTCTCTTTGTCCTATCCCCGCATGCCCTAAACTTGTATTTCTTGTCGTCTCAATCTTTGGTTTGTAAAACAAATTTGGAAACCCATCATTGACGGGGTGGAGAATATTGGGACTTGATGCCGTTTGGCTGTCAATGTAAAGGCAGGCTTTATATCCGAAGCTGTGGAAATAGTGGCAATCACCCTATGATTATGGCTTATGAACAATGATGGTGCATTGATTGCAGAATTCCTACTTGTAGGCCTTACTTGAAGTGGCAGAATATCAAGAATAAGTGATTTTGAGTGAGAAAAACTTCCCATTGAAGTTCTTTTAATTTGAAGCTGTTAGGCTGGTATAGAAGACAATGAGAACCAGCATATATATACCTTTTGTGTTAACAAAGGGGCTATTAAAATGCAAACAGTGTTTTCAAACCCAGAGAAGATTGCACAATACTGCTTGCAAACCCAGAGTGCATTGCACAGTTGAGAAACTGGAGCTGTAGTTTGTAGTTTCATTAGAGATCTTTGGGAAATGATTACTTATGTATATTGGCATTCATATTCTGATTTTGGTGGTTATGGTGGATGCTTTGATGCCTTGCTTGAAGTGTCAGAATATTAAATGGAAGTAATTTTCAGTGAAAAATAAAGAAAAAAGTAGTGAAGATAAAAGTTTCAGAAGGGTGTTATGTAAGATATTGTTAAACAACCAACTCTCCTAAAAAGTTCGCTTTTGTAAGACGGATTTAATAATAATATTTTCGCCCACATCCTCCCCTCATGCATGCGCCCCACACCGCCAAGATGTGGAGGGCTGCAGTTCACGGCGGACTTTCAAATCAACAAACATTTAGAATTAAATATTCAATTTCGTTATTGTCAACTCTGCGACTTCCCGCCAAACCAGTTTTCGATTCCATACGTTCAACCAACTCTCCTAAAAGTTTAGATGGTTGACTTAAGACAATGCAGAATTTCACCGGTCTTGCTTGAAATGGAGAAAGTTTAGATTCGGTGAATTTTTGTCAACTTTTCATGGAGTGCATTTTTTAATGAATACACTTTGGAGAAGTGTTTCAAAGCCATTGTGATTTATGACATGCCAAATTTTATCCAAAATATTATTATCTGCCACCAATCATTGTAATATCAGAATTTTTAAAATTTTTAGTTTCATATACACAATATACACACAGATATATATGTTCCATTGTGGATTGCATGACATGCCAAATTTTATCTAAATATATATTAATCTATACCAGCCATTGTAATATCTGGATTTTTTTTTTTTTTTTTAGTTTACACACACATGAGGCAGTATGAAGGTGAGAGACAGATAGAGAGAGATAGAGAGATCTTTACAACTTTTTAAGGGTACCTTCATGTGTGTGTATTTTCTGTGTTATAATAAGCGCATTAAGAATTGCATCAAAGCATTAGGTTGCACTGTCCAGTACGTTAACAGAACCTTCTGCTTTTGGCTTGTGTGACCTTCATTTTGTGTTTTATATTGCTTCTCATGCATTGCTTCCTTGTCACATTATTCACATCCTAGTTGTAAGTTCTTTGTTATCTAATGCTATTCAAGATTCAATGATATTATAAGGACGTGAGAATGGTCACTTGTATTTTATTTGTTTTTTTACATGTCACTCCTTGTTAGTTTTATCTATATCCTTTGTTATTATTAAACAAATTATCTGTTTGGTCAGAGAAGGAGAATGGTCCAAAGACTGTGAAAGACGTCAAGTTAATAAGTGCAGGCAGAATTTTAGAGAACAACAGAACAATTGGAGAGTGCAGGAGCCCATTATGTGATATTCCTGGTGGAGTTACAACCATGCATGTTGTTGTTCAACCACCTTCTTTAGATAAAGGTACATGCACTTCTTAAGATATTCAAGGAGCCATTATGGATTCTTCAACCTAAAAAACTTTTTGTTCCATCAGTTCTTTTCATCCCTTTGATGCCCGCCACAAAATGAAATGATTGTCTGTTTAGTTTGCTCTTTGATAGCAACCAAGACACACCTCTTTGCTCTTAATGCACTTACTTAAAGTGGTTATAACTATGTTTCATTCATCTTCTTTCTATTTTACATTTATGTGATTCATTTTTTGTAGTTATGAATGTAAGGTGTGGTACTCTATTTACAAGTTCATCTTTATTCATGACTGTGCAATTGATACTGTGACAAAGAAAAAGAAAGGGATTTCTTCTTTAGTTATCACCGTTTCTTGTTTAATTTTGTATTATTTTCTCGTGGAACAGAAAAAAAAGTGGTAAGCCAACCAAAGCAGAACAAATGTTTTTGTGTTATACTATGATTTTCAATTTCCAAGGATGGGATAGCATGAGCATCCAGTACAGGTGGGGTTAGTTACTTGAATATCCATTCTGTTGCCAACGTTATTTCTGGCTCCTAAAATGAAAATTTCTATCCTCTCTGTACAGCCTACAGGTAGTTTTGGAGCTGGTTTAGATAGTGAAGCTGGTGGATCCTTGATGAGGAGAGGCAATTGGCTGATGCACATTCATCACTTAATTGTGTTTTGATCCACCAGGCCTTCGGTTTCTTCATATAGATGTTGCTTTTCACTTCTACTTGGTACACCATTTTTTTTTTCTTTTCACTGGCTGTTAAGTTGATTGGAGGATGTGATTATGCATTTGTTATCCCAGATGTTAATGTTAATGTTAATGTTGAGCATTCCTTTTAAGAATCCTGGTGTCTTCGTCGAAGATTATCTTGATAGTTGTACAAACCGAGTTCCTTCTTCAATTGGATTAAAGTCACACTTACAAAGATGAAATGGAAAAAGAGAACATGAGTGGGTATAATAGTGTGTATGTTCATAGTCTAGCTGGTGAGTTAATCACTATGACATTGTTCCTTCATATATTTAATTTTTAATTTCAAGGATCAAAACAGTCTGGAATGGGGTATTTGCTCATCTCATGTTGATGGATATAACCTGGTTTTTTTTTTTTTAATTTTTAAATTTTTATTTGTTGTTGAATTTGAATAAAAAGAAGCAAAGCATAGAACTGTGGGCTTTGCTCGGATTAACATATGGGATATGTCACTTCCCATGAAATGAAGTAGTTTTATTAATTACCATTCCAGCATGCTGCGGTTCAAACTGGGAGGAAGTGAATTAATTCTCCAAGTCATTGTTAAAATTTGGGGAAAGAGTTTATTTATATAAAAGCTGTAAAACAAAATGTCTGTCAACAATAAGAAAAGGGATTTGGGTTGTTGGCATTTTGAGGCTTGGAAAGTATACAACATAGCATACGCAGGGTGGGATGTTTAGAGTCTTTTTTAACTTAATTAGAGGTGGTTTTGGGTTCGAGTTTTGAAAATGCAATTGTGTTATGTGATAGAGTTTTATCATCCTTGTGATCATCTCTCGATTCGCATGAGAATCAGTCAGTCCTTTCTGGCACATCGAATGAGTATTAGTCCTTCCATGTGTCCACGGGAACTCAGAATGCCTCATGGGTATGACCGAATATATATATTCCAAAGGGCAGAAGGACATTGAGACAAGATGACTTCATATTTGCAGTGACTCATAAAAGCAAAAGCGGGACTCCAATTTTTATGTGGAAAAGTTTATGTTTCTTTCTTTTGGACTAAACCCCTTGAATCACAACTCTGGTAGCAAAAAGATCCAAGAAGGTTTATTTTATTATTTTTTAAATCGGTGGAAAAATAATAATGATTATTTAAAAATTAAAAATAAAGACATTTCTTCTTAAAATGAAACAAATAATCATATTCAAACAATTTTCTTTTACCCTGATGCCTTCAAATATAAGTTTTGATAATAGTTGAAAAAAGTTAGTTTTTAATCCTTTTCAAAAACAAAATTTTCTCTGCAAATATAAGTATGAAAAATATTTTATTTATCTCTAAAAATAATATGTACTCATGTATAATACAAAAATTGTTAAACAATTAACAAAAATTTTTAAAAATATTTCAATTACTTTTTAAAACACTTTTTTTTTTTTTTTTAAAATATACAAAACATATTAACTAATATCAATCAAAGGTGAGGTTACAATATCAATTCACTTTCTATTAATAAAGCAATATCATATATGTAAGTAATTTGAGTTTCCTTGCTTTATATTCAGATCAGACTGCAATGTATTCTATTTTATTTGGTATCTCAATCCCATCGCTTTATATGTTTGTCTTATATACCTGACTTTGATTTGCTTTATTTATTAATCTTTTTCCTAGATAATGATGAAGTTTTGGGAATATTTTGTTTAAACATGATTGAAGCAAAAATATACATATATAGGAAAAATCGGGAAAAAAGAAAGACGAAATATCAAAATAAGAATCAATAAAAATTAATAAGAAAAGTAGCCAAAATGATGAAAAAATTGGCTGTCTCCTAAATATGAAGGAAGATTCTTTTTATGAATCGGTTTTTCAAAATCTTTTGTTTTTCTTAATATAATTTACCCTTTTAATTTTGTTTAGTTTTTAATAATATTATTTTAAAATATTAAAAACGTGATATGAGTAATTAAATTACTATCACCTAACAAACATGTGATAAAAGATGATCAAGATATTCTTAATTTAACCAACGGCTCAGCCAGCCTTTAATATAATTACGTTGTACGGAGCAAAGCTTTTATCAGATTTATGATATTTTTTAATTCGTATAAAGATTAATTTATATATGATATAACTTAAAAGCGTAAAACAAAAACAACTGGTATCATCATCATCTGAATGGGTTCAAGAATTTCATTAGAAAAACAGTGTGTTATTATTCTTATTTTTTGAATATGAAGGGTGAAGAATTTCATAGAAATGGATTTGAAAGTTTTGCTGATGATACCTATTCATAATTTCATTATTGATAGAGGGGATAATTTAAATTTATAAATTAGAAAAGAAAAAAGGAAAGGGAAATCGTATCCAAATAATGGAATGGGTAGCCAAGCCAATTGCCACGTGTGTGAAGGGAGGAAAGAGAGGGGAGTTGTTAGTATATGTCAGTATGGATTTCTTTTCTTTTCCTTCCTTCTTTCTGATGATGATGATGATGATAGTTGATAGTTGATAGTTGATAGTAGTCAGTCAGCTTTTAAGCTTCACATATTTCTGGAATCTTCAAGTAGTGACTCTCAAGTTCAAGTTCTCAACCCAACCCAGAAACTCCCAGAACACTCTCCTCTCCCCCAAACTTCTATTTAATTCCCCCCCTCGAAACCCTTTCTTTTTTTCATATTCTAAACATTCCTAATGGCTGCAACCACCTCGTTTTCCACTGTACAGCTTCCTTTACCCTCCAATGGACCCTCTTCCTCTCTTTCTCCTCAACCCCCCCGCCTCTCTCTCCCATCCCACCCGTCCGTAGTAGGTCTTTCAAATCCCTTAAGTCCTTGAGGTTCAGGCAAAATGGCGATGCCTTTCTTTCCAGACGGTTTGCTGGGTCTGGGAAGAGTTCCAGCTCTTTTGTTGTTCGATGCGATTCTTCCGGTGGAAGGGTGAGCCTTCTTCTACTCCTGTTATCCGCATTTCTTTTTTTTTCTTTTGTGTTTCTGATTTGCTTGTTCGCTGAGGAAAATTGGGTTCTCTCCCGTTTGTGGTGAATTTGTCTTGCCAATATGTAAAAGTGGTTTCAGCTAAATTAATTGTCACTGATTTCGTGGAAGTTATTTTTGATTTTTTTTTCTTCTTGAAATGAAAATTTAGCTCAATTCAACGGGGCAATTTTGTATTCTACCCCATGTTCCTCGACGACCAAACGATGGAAGTTGGTTTTCTTCTCCATTGGTTCAATTTTGAAATGAACTTTGGTTTACATTCATCCCCCATACACCTTATTCCGATATCCACTGAGAACGATATAATTTCAAGACCATCATCAGTTTCTTTTATGTAGCCTAATTTTATGACCCGAATTTTTCCGGCTTGTAATTTCTGATCTCTACAAAGTGAATTATGCATTATTTGGAGCATTTGGGTGAGATTATCAGTATGTATGCTGAATGGGCTTTATATGTTGTGATGCCAGATCACTCAACAAGATTTCACAGAGATGGCTTGGCAAGCAATCGTTTCTTCGCCAGAAGTGGCAAAGGAAAACAAGCATCAGATTATAGAGACAGAGCATTTGATGAAGGCTCTGCTTGAGCAGAAGAATGGCTTGGCTCGCAGAATCTTCTCTAAGGCTGGGGTTGACAATACCCGTCTTCTTGAAGCCACTGACAAGTTCATTCAACGCCAGCCTAAGGTAACTTATAAAAATCTGTTTTTTATACTGGCATAGAGACTCTGAAATGCCTTCCTTTTTTGAATTCGAGCTTGGGTATCAAAAGCCACTTCCATTTCCACTTCCAAGTTGACTTGTTTTACTCCTTGCTATAAAACCCTAGGTTAGCCCACTTATTTGCATATAGTTAAACATTAGTAATGTGTGATAGCTGCTTGAAGGTACTCAAACCATAGCTTAGTCTTTCTCAGGAATGGTCACTCTCTCCTTATGTACTCTTTCCTCATTCACTTGTGAAGTAAACTCTAGGGGCATTCTACCAGCAATATCCTGTTAAATGTGCAAATCCTGGAACTAGGTAAATCATGTGCTGTGTGATACCTAGCTTCTAGGCGATATCGCATCATGTGATAGGTTAATTGGTTGGATTGAATAATGTCGTTTTATCGGTTCATGTTTATTTCTCTGTCAAGTTAATGCTTCGGCCAAGTTTATCTAATTCGAGGGGGAAGGTTCTATTTAGTTCTTAATAATCATAAGATTTTACTTGTATAATTACCAAACAGAATGGATCTCATTTCATTTTTTCTGATGATGTTTTATGTCCACATCTCTCCAATCATGCCAGGTTATTAGTGAATCATCTGGTTCAATGCTAGGACGGGACTTAGAAAGCTTGATTCAGCGGGCCAGGGATTACAAGAAAGAGTATGGTGATTCCTTTGTGTCGGTTGAGCACTTGGTTCTTGCCTTTGCCCAAGATCAACGTTTTGGGAAGCAATTATTTAAGGATTTTCAGATCTCCCAGAAAGCCTTAAAATCTGCAATTGAGTCCATAAGAGGGCGTCAACAAGTCATTGATCAAGGTAATAATCATTTCTCTTTCTTTTACTTTTTGGCAGGTGACCACTTTTATCTCCTTGCTAATGTGCTTGATCAAATGATAAAATTTGCATGAGCGTTTCTTGTTTTAGTTTGCTGAACCTGTTTAACTATTGAATGTGGATGGGAAATTGAGATGCAAATTTTGTGACACCATGGCTTGTGGATGGCAGCATGACTAGGTCCAAGTTTTTCCTAATTATGGTTCTAAGTTTTTAATGTATGAAATTTCTGTTTTTCATTAACTTGAATTAGTGTCTCATTCTGGAAACAGTGAATATTGGAGTCTGAAATGTTCAATTGAAGCAAAATATGAATTCAAGGTGTATGTTCATCATATAATTTACTGAAGCTAACTTGTAAAATTTTCAAATATAATTTTTACTTCTAACTTTATCTGGCATATGCACTTCATACCTGTTGTTGGTGTGTGTGTGTGTATATCATCTCGAAAGTTTCAATTTTCATATTTTCAAAATTCCAACTTGTTATATTTGAAAAATTGGTGTTAAGCAAAATTTTCTATTCAATTGTCATCATTTCAATATCAAAATGCTAGCCATTTAAATGGGAGATTTTCGATATTTTTTGTAAGAATAATTTGGCTTAAGTCTTTAACATCTACCATGAACTTTGACAACAAAAATGAAGCTTTTCAGATGTTATTATTTTACCTACTTCTATCTTCTGAAGAATTTCTAACCTTATCATACATTTTAAATAATTAATATAACATTTCTCTGGAAGCAAAAAAATTGAATTTGATTTTCCTTAAAAATTATAAAAAATAATTAAAGATGTATGTATTGTTGTACATTATATATCACATTGTTTATTTATTGTGAGAGAAGCTTAAGATATAATACAGATTGTGATACATATTTATCAAAAAAAAAAAAATACAGATTGTGATACATGCCAATTTCATAAGGATGTATCATATTGTGTGTTGTATGTTTTAACAACTATGATTTTGATAGCTTCAGTTATTTAAAGCTTTAGTGCATGTTGTCTTGAATCTTGATGGTGTTTAATGAAATCTTTTTATGTTGCTTTGTGTTGCTAGAATTGCTTAAGATACATGTCAATTTCACTAAGGATGTATAGTATTGTGTATCGTATGTTTTTGACAAGTTTGATTATTACAGTTTCAGTTATTTAGAGCTTTAGTGCATGTTGCCTTGAATCTTGATGGTGTTTAATGAAATCTTTTTACTGTTGCTTTTTAGGAACTTTATATGCTATTTTATATGTTCAATATCTTCTAATAATCTTGCATTTAATAGAAATATATTATACTAATTTCTCTTACTTTTGATTTTTATGTAGATCCTGAAGGGAAGTATGAAGCACTTGAGAAATATGGAAAAGATTTGACAGCCATGGCAAAAGCTGGAAAACTTGATCCTGTGATAGGAAGAGATGATGAGATACGCAGGTGCATCCAGATTCTCTCCAGGAGAACAAAGAACAATCCTGTGCTAATTGGTGAGCCAGGTGTCGGAAAAACTGCAATTTCTGAAGGGTAAGCATTTTTGCTTGTTTACATATCAAGCCTTGTAACTGGAACTGTGTGCTGGGATGTTACAATCCCTGGTTGAGCTAGGTTCAAAATCTAGTGGTTGTAGCTTCTTTTTTTTTCTCCTTACAAGCTTTTAAGGTTGTGGCTGTTCTACTAATGAACTTTATGTTTTTAAGTTGATGAGCATAAAGATCAATCTTAATGTATCAATATACAAACTCTGTGTTCAGACATGTAACACTCAGGGGATTGGAATTACGGTAGGATTTTGTATGTGTGCTGCTATTAGTGAGTATGTGGCATCAAAGTTAGCATAGTGGGGATGGGCCAGCTTGAATTGCCACATATTTCTGAGAAGGCTTGTTTATTATGTCGCATAGCTTGGGAAATTTCATAGGTTAAATTTTTTCTTACTCCGGTGATATCTTTCTCTTGAGTGTGTTTTATCTGAAATATATCCTTTCAACAGGCTTGCTCAGAGAATAGTGCAAGGGGATGTGCCTCAAGCTTTAATGAATCGTAAGGTGCATATTTGTCTAAATGATATTTTATTGCTTCTCCTGAAAATATGCCTCTTTCCCATTCTCATGAAGGGTGGGATGTCTAATCTATCAATTCAAATAGTGTAACCTTGATGATGATATGATCTTTCCATTTGCAGCTTATATCTCTTGACATGGGTGCACTCATAGCTGGGGCAAAATTTCGAGGAGAATTTGAGGATAGGCTGAAGGCTGTACTCAAGGAAGTAACAGAATCAGATGGCCAGACTATCCTTTTCATTGATGAGATCCACACAGTTGTTGGAGCAGGTGATCTGCTTTCATAATTTCTATTTTCAGATGCCTATTTTTTTTTTTTCAAAATTCCAACATGTATGGAAAGGAGCTTGACTAGTTCTCAATATGCTGGATGAGATTTTGCTCACCACTGATGACTGATGGATGACACTGAACTAACTCCATTTGTCTCTTTTCAGGTGCTACAAATGGTGCAATGGATGCAGGCAATCTATTGAAACCTATGCTTGGGCGTGGAGAGTTGCGTTGTATCGGTGCAACAACACTGGATGAGTATCGGAAATATATTGAGAAAGATCCAGCATTGGAACGTCGTTTCCAGCAAGTTTATGTGGATCAACCTACGGTGGAAGATACAATTTCCATACTTCGTGGGTTGCGGGAAAGATATGAGCTGCATCATGGTGTCCGCATTTCTGACAGTGCACTTGTGGAGGCAGCAATTCTCTCTGATCGTTACATCAGTGGTCGTTTTTTACCTGACAAAGGTAATAGTTATACTCACACACTGGCTAAACAAGTTTTAAAGGGATTTATCATCCATTTGCTGCTCATTTGATTGTGATCTGATAAGTGATGACAATGGCATTATGAGGGATGGAGTCTAATTTAATTGCTAGATGGGCTGTACTGAAGCACATGAGTAGGTTGTAATTCCATAATCTATAATACTTATGCATAGCACAAAAACATTATTTTGGCATTGCCTCCACCATCTATTAGATGCCTAGATGACACAGAGGGGGTCTGATATCATGTTCCAGTCTTCCAAATTGATGCCTGTTTAAGATTCAAACAGTTTGAATTCAGTTGCTGTAATAAAAACCTTTTTTAACTTTCTTTTTCAGGCATTGAGGTACTGGAAATAAAAAAACAAGAACTAAGTTATTTTGAACTATTGAAGAAATTACTTTCTTGAACAGAATATTTGTGGTTTGGCGGATATTCATCTATAAGATATCCAGTATTTGTGTGGAGCTGATATGTTAGCATCTTGAAGTTGAAATATGTGCTAACGTTCTCATTTCTTCTGCAGCTATTGACCTAGTTGATGAAGCTGCTGCTAAACTGAAAATGGAAATTACTTCAAAACCCACTGCGCTTGATGAGATCAACCGTTCTGTATTGAAGCTGGAGATGGAGAAGCTCTCTCTAAAAAATGATACAGATAAAGCTTCAAAAGATAGGTTGAGTCGTCTTGAGGCTGAGCTATCTCTGTTGAAAGAGAGACAAGCAGAGCTGAGTGAGCAATGGGAACATGAAAAATCAGTTATGACGCGCATCCAGTCAATCAAAGAAGAGGTTTGTAGTTCATATTTTTCATTATGCAAATAACTTATATTCCTTTTTAGTATTCATTTTTACGTGCAGTAAGTAGGAGAACAGCTTTGTTATGCATCTCAGACTTGGAAAAGTTAGATTTAATTGGGAAGTAAATGTGCTGACTTTGAAGTTAAATAAAATGAAACCTTGACAAAAGAGAAGCATTTGAAATTACTAACTGTGTATATTTGTTTACAGATTGACAGGGTGAATCTTGAGATTCAGCAAGCTGAGCGGGAGTATGACCTTAATCGTGCTGCTGAGCTTAAGTATGGGAGCCTGAACTCTTTGCAGCGCCAACTTGAAAATGCGGAAAAAGAGTTGGATGAGTATATGAAATCTGGGAAATCCATGCTAAGAGAGGAGGTTACGGGGAATGATATTGCTGAGATTGTTAGTAAATGGACTGGTATCCCTGTTTCCAAGCTACAACAATCAGAGAGGGAGAAACTGCTACATTTGGAAGAAGAGCTACATAAACGTGTTGTAGGTCAAGATCCTGCAGTGAGATCAGTAGCTGAGGCCATCCAGCGATCCCGAGCAGGTCTCTCTGATCCTCACCGCCCAATTGCTAGTTTCATGTTCATGGGACCTACAGGTGTTGGGAAGACTGAGCTAGCCAAGGCCCTTGCTTCTTACATGTTCAACACTGAAGAAGCCCTTGTGCGAATTGATATGAGTGAATACATGGAAAAACATGCAGTTTCAAGATTGATAGGGGCACCACCAGGTTATGTTGGTTATGAAGAAGGAGGGCAGTTGACAGAGACAGTCCGAAGGAGGCCATATGCAGTTATTCTCTTTGATGAAATAGAAAAGGCCCATTCAGATGTGTTCAATGTGTTCCTTCAAATTCTGGATGATGGGAGGGTGACTGACTCGCAGGGTCGCACTGTGAGTTTTACCAACACTGTCATCATTATGACTTCAAATGTGGGTTCACAGTACATTCTCAACACAGACGATGAGTCCTTACCGAAGGAGATAGCTTATGAAACTATTAAGCAGAGAGTAATGGATGCTGCAAGATCAATTTTCCGCCCTGAGTTCATGAACCGGGTTGATGAGTACATAGTTTTCCAGCCTCTGGACCGTGATCAGATAAGCAGTATTGTCAAGTTACAGGTAAGTTGCTCCACAGAAATTGTTTGATTGCTTAAAAATGAAATTTCATGATTCTATGTTTATATCTTTTTTGCCTTTGACCTGGTTTTTCCAAATCAATTGATAAGAGGTATACCCCAATGTAGAAACTTCATATTTTTGTTTCCTTTACCAAATTGAAAAGGTAAGGTGCTTCTTGGGTTCTGACTGGACAACCCGACCTTGGGTTGGTTTCCAGTCTTGCTGAGAAGATGGCTGGCCTATGAACAGTCGATGTTTTGTGTATACCACGGTTATGTTTTAGTGTCTTGAAAGACTCTACTCTCACAACCAACCTTAGAAAAATGCAGGCAAAACAATGGATCAATTCTTTGGGTAGATACAGAATTCATCCGTCTCTCCCTAAAGTGACTCGATAAGATCATACCTTGTATTTTTCTTTGCATGGTTTGCTGCTTAGTTTAGTAGTACTATTTAGATGCAATCTCAGCAGTGCTTATAATTTTCATGTGTTTTCCAGTTGGAGCGGGTACAATTGAGAATTGCAGATCGGAAGATGAAACTCCAGGTGACTGAAGCAGCAATTCAGCTCCTGGGAACACTTGGGTATGACCCCAATTATGGTGCTAGGCCCGTAAAGCGGGTGATCCAGCAAAACGTTGAAAATGAACTTGCCAAGGGCATATTAAGAGGAGAATTTAAAGATGAGGATACATTGTTGATTGACACAGAGGTTACAGCATTTTCCAATGGCCAGCGGCCCCAGCAAAAGCTCGTCCTGAGAAAACTCGAGTCTAACTCTGATACAGCAGCCACAGAAGAAGGCCAAGAAGCTTTCTCACAAACCATCTGAACCATCTTTTTGTAGTTTTATTATGGTTGCCTCTAGTTTATAACTTCCTTCAAATATTTAAAGATATATCCAGTTGATGCATATTGAAAATCATCTCAACTTCCATCTTTCAATAGTCTTTTCTATAATTAGCATAATAGTATTCAAATTTCTCTAGATGGCCTTGGGGATCTTTCAACACAAAGCAAAGCAAAGCAAATCAGGTGAGAAACAGGAAGGTGGGGATCCTTCTGCAGGACATGAAAAGGCCTATATAATAATGGTCCTTTCTATGAAATGAGAAATGAGAAATGGGAAATGGGAAATGGGATTTCCATCTGTGTTGAAAGCATGTAGGAATTTCATATGTCCTATCCTGCTTGTGATGCGAATCCTATTCCTATATAGAGTAAGCCATATTGGGATGCGTAAAAGTATTGCTCCTAACCGCTACCTATCTATTTGAAATGAACAAAAAGGACCAAAGAAACAGAATGGTAAATTGGAAGTCATGAAAGTTCAAAATCTTAACGAAGTATCGATTGCTAATTAATTGTGTATCTAAATTTTCCGAGCAACATATTCCCAAGAAATTTTAATTCTAGGCATCTTCGGGAACCTGGCTGGCAGCTAGCCAGCTAGCTCTATTGTCTATTCTGTCAGATTAAGCAATCCAAAGGAAAGAAAATATGGAGATGTAACAAAAGAGGCTACTAAAAACATATAATTTATTTACAATGATAATTGAGAACTTGTCCTTCACCATAGAACAACAAGCATTATACAAGGAGGAGGGATATTTTTAATAACACCCTCCCTGCGTGTTCTTTTATTTGGTACATCAGTATCTTCTGGGCAACCTGTAATTTTGCCTAATTGAATCTTTCGGTAAGTTTTGAAGCATCAATGCCCGGGTTTTCCCATCAGGTTTAAGGCCACTCTTACGCATTCTCGTGTACAGCTTCTTTGCTGATTCAATCTTGCCTCTTAAACACATCCCATGTATTGCAGCATTATAAAGTGAAACATCTGTTTCAACCCTCTGCAAAACCAACAAACATTGTGATTCAAAAGGGAAAGAAAATGAGGAAAAAAAAGGAAACGATATTAGTGTTATAAATAAAAGTGGTAAATACATTGATCAAGAGCCACAATCAAGAGGATTGAATCCTGTTAACAATAGATACATTAGCACATCACATTCCCCAAATGGGAAAACTTCAAAGATCCATAATCAAGAGGATTGAATCCTGGTAACAAGGTTCTATCATATTGAAAGAAGACAAAACTTATGATCCCTTGTTTAAGTTTGTGGGAAAGGTTCATAGTTCAATGGCTGAGGTTTTTTTTGGAATATAAAATTTCCTTGAAGAAAATATCAATAATGTTACTTTTCTTTGATTCTACATTAAGTAGGTAAGAAATGGACAAATCTAAAGGTAACTGAAATAAGTTGGGTGCAATCAAATTCTCAGAAATATGAGAACTTACATTTAGAATTTCCTCCACTTCAGCCCAAAGCGATCCCCAGATACAACTTCTTATTAGAGACAGATAGGTGAATGTATCTGGAGCGCACTGTTGTTGAACCATGTGATCATAAACCTGCAGAGCAATTTTTGGTTTCCTAGCAACCTCACAAGCACCAATAACAAGGTTATATGATGCAGATGAAACTGACAGTCCTGAAGCTTCCATCTGCCATAAAAGTTGTAGAGATCTATCCCATAACCCAAGTTTCTGGCAAGACATCAGAGCAGTGTTGTACAAATGTAAGTTTACTTGAGAGCTCTGCTCTCTAATGTTCTCAAAGAGATGAAGTGCATCTGCATGTTGATTTGCCCTGTATAGAGCACCAAGCAGTGCATTCCATGTGTATGCATCAGGTGTACAACCCAATGATTCCATAACATCATAAACCCTGAATGCTAGCTTGACCTGCCCGGATTTCCCCAATGAGTTTATCAATGCATTGCATGCTACAATATTAGGCTTCAACCCAATATTCAACATTCTTTGAAAAACATTTAATGCCAAGTTCCATTTCCCTTCCTTTGTGCATGCACCAATAATAGCTTGCATTGCATCTTCACCTGGCTTTAAACCATTTGAAATCATCTCACTGTAAGCATCAATGGCAAGTTCATTCTGCCCACAACGGACAAAAATGCTAATTAGTAGACAATAAGTTATAGTTGTTCCAACAAGACCATATTCCTTCATACTTCTCCATATTTGCTCAGTCTGACCCCAGTTATCTAGCTTGCCACAAATTGATATCATTGTGTTGTAAACAATCACATCAAAATCCTTCTTCACTTTGCATTCCACTTGCAATTTGCTGAACATCTTTAGAGCTGAATCATAGCCCTGAATGTTTCCAATTGCTTTAAGTACCAAGCTATAACTATGCCCGGTAGTGCTCTCATTTGCCTTCATTGAGTCAAAAAGTTTCAATGCATCATCAAGCATTTCATTTCTCAAGAGGCAAGAAAGAAGAGAATTACAGGCATGGAAACTGAGACGAAGACCTGAAATTTCCAAAGACCTATACAACTCAAGTACACTTCTGACCTTGTTGGATCTGCTGAGCATCAAAACTCTTTTTGATAATATCTGTTCATCCCTTTCCTCCAAAAAATGGACCTTATCTTCAAACTCACTGGATATCCCTGTTGAAATTGTCAATGGCTCTGCAGCACCTACATGTCCAATGTCTGGTTTCTTGTGAATTTCTGAACTTCCCAAAGGAGGAAATTTCTGTTCAAAATAACTCGGGTCAAATTCTTCTTTACTTCTTTGAATCAACACATTTTCCTCGTCCTCCTCACAAACCAAACCAGAGTGAACACAAGCAACCATGTTTGAGACGATGCGTGGGATATCCCTCCCCTCAGACCCAAATAACAAATCTTCAAACTGAGTGCGCCCATTCTCCCTCAAGGAAATCATATTAGGGCCATCCCTTTTCAAGTGCTTTTTGCTTGTTTTTGCAGATAGATTATAACACAAGCAACGCGGAAGACGACCACCGTGGATTCTATATCCACCACTTGGTCTACATGAGTGGTATTGGCAAGTAAACCCACTTGAGGTAACGATGACTGCAAGCGAATTCCTCAATAATTCTACCATAGTTGAACTCAGAAAGGGGCAAACACATGGATAGGAGATTTCTTCATTCTAAGTTAATCTGCTTGGCGAAAACCCATCCACAAGTGAAAGACCAAATTGCAGGAAATAGTTGAATCTCTCAAAATAAGTGAGGTAATTGTAGTCCTAGGGTTAGTGAATGGGATCAACATTCATGCTTGAAAAAGCAAACAAGAAAAGGATCAAAATTTTCATCGAAGCCACACAGATACGTAGACCTTTTGGCCTAAAAATATGAAAATATAGCTTAAGAAGAGCTCTTTTAGATAACGGCAAAATCACCTGAAGACGAGCATGAATCCATGATGTTAAAAGAGATTGGAGGTGAACGAACACAAGCAGCAAATAGCGGGAACAAACTTCTTTCCAGTAAGCGGATAGCCGGATAGGGAAGACTGAAGACTGAAGACTGAAGATATGATCTCATGGCAGAAGAATTCAACGAAACGACGCCGTCTTTTTATGTATCGAACTATCGACGTGGCGAAAAAGTTTCCATAAAACGCACCGTTTTGCTCTCTACACAACTCCCTAGCCAAAACGCACCCTTTTTTTTTTTTAGGGAAAGCGACTCTCTCTCTTGCTTGTCTGTTCCACTTTTTCACCCTAGTTGAGTGGAGGAGTTCATTTGATCCAATTTCATTTTTCTTCAAAATAAATGGGTAATGAGCAGAAAACCCAGTTCTGAAATATGTTGATTTAGATATTTTAGGTTCCGAAATAGGCTGAACTGATGAATCATCTTATATATTTGTGGTTGCAGAAGAGGTAGAAGAAAGAAAGGAAGAGGAAGGGGTGGTGAGGGAAGGAGTAGCGTCAATAGCGCTGTTGCCATGCGGCTCCATTTCAGGCCACTTCGTCCAACTTCCCCATTCTATCTGCTTTGGCCTTCATGGCACTGGTACACCCACCCACCCACCTTTCTCTATACTCATTGTTTCCTAACCCTCCTCTAATCTTAATCTAATGGCTCCATCTGCTACCATTTTATGCCCATACTGTTTGGTTGGTTTCTGGGTATTGAGAATAAGGATTTGCCTAATCGATGGGGAGGGTTTAGAGTTTAGACAGGTGGTAAAAGCATTGGAATCTTTCTGGGGAAGGTTATCCCACGTATGGTTGGAAATTGGAAGTTGAACTGAAGAATGTTTGAAGGTCATTTCTTCCAAAACTAAAACTAGAAGAGATTTGGGAATTTTACCTGCAAGTCTTTTGCTTTCATTCTTTTCTATATTGTTTTTTCATGTATTTTGATCCCTCAACCCCCCAACCCCACTATGGAATCCGGGGCTCAGATATGAGAATAAGCCTTGTTTATCCTCTATGCCTTTATATATGTCTAATTAGCAAGCATGGTTTTGGAGAATGATTGCTATAACTATTTCCTTAGTTGGCCCTTGCTCCTTTTAAGCCCAACTAAGATACAAAAGTCTCTTAACACCTAGATGTAACACAATGTGCATCCAATAAAATTTTAAGATTCCAAACATTTAGTAGGCATTCAACTAAAACATGAAACTATATAAATTGCAAAATGTGATTAGAAATTTTAAGAATAAAGAAACAAAATTGGACAGTGTACCTCTTCAACAAGGTGTTATTGTTAGGGAGTCATTGAACCTTAGGCTTAGCCACAGCTCTTGCAACTGTGTTTGGTATTAGAGTTCGGTGCTTCTGGTACATTATCTTGAAATTTGATTTGTAAGTTGAGTTTCAATAATGTTCATTAGAGCCCATTTGCATCCTATGAGAATGTTGATCAATATTTCATATTAGCTTTTCTTGAAATTGGATGCTCAAAACCACTTGACCCCCTTAAACCCCATATGTATAGATGTTAAAAACATCAATACATAATATAATACAAATGATATGATACATTTTTTATGGTAACTGATACGTATTGGGATCCATATCTTTGCTTAAATCATATCATTATGATACATATATGATATATGATGCAGTGCATGATAAATTGGTAAAATAATGCATGTATCTTTAATTTTTTTTTTATAACTTTTAAGAAAGCATTTTTTTTTCCTTTTTGTTAAAAGAATTTGTTATATTGATTGCTTAAAATGTACTAAAGAATTAAAAATTGATTATTAAAATGAGATATACATAAATAATCTTATATAAGAAGTTGAATTCTAGTTGTCAAATGTTATATTAGAAATTAAGTTTGCAATCAATGTGGGAGAATTTTCTTTTAAATAATTTGATTGTTGACACTGAAAAAGTGATTAGTGATTATGTGATGAACGTGTGCATTAAAGTTATTTTTTGCTAATTTGATCTTTTCAAAAATCTAATACTCAATGATCTTTTTAAAGAAAGGAACATTATTGTTTTTGAAGATGTGCAGTTTTCTTTGGTCAGGCTCAAATATTCTTTTCTTAGGATTCTAAGTTCTTGGGCTAGTGTTATTTCTAATATGGATCATACTCTAATTAGACTACTCTTCTGTACACTGTAATGTTGGTGCTCGAGCTGGTAAGTTTTTGTTCTAAGCCCTTTTTTGTACAGGCTGTGGGGCTCCCATTGTATACCCCTGTATACTTGGTGGGATGCTTTCCATGCTATGTTCTTCTTCTTCTCAATGAATTCCCTTTGCTTTTTTATCAAAAAAAAAAAAAAAAAATCAGATTTCAGATCTTACCAGTGTTCATAAAATTGGTTATACATCCCTATACTTCATAGTTTCAACTTTCAATGTATATGCACACACACACACGCACATATATCTATATACATGAATACATGATATGTTCTACAAGGTAACAACTATGCCCATGTGCTCTAGATGAGCCTTCTTGCAAAATATTTAGGAGATGGTAGTTGTGTTCACAAGGGAGCCTTATGATGTGCAACTTGACGACAGTTATCTTTATTTTCCTTGACTGCATTTCTCC
The DNA here is from genome assembly GCA_016808115.1 of Tetrastigma voinierianum. Taxonomy (NCBI): domain Eukaryota; kingdom Viridiplantae; phylum Streptophyta; class Magnoliopsida; order Vitales; family Vitaceae; genus Tetrastigma; species Tetrastigma voinierianum. Next base: position 329,146 of record JAEQBH010001503.1, read on the forward strand.
CTGAAAGTTAATGTGTAATCACCATAATTTTTGTACTGTTCATAAATAGAACTCTTCTTTTACATGTTCTAATTTATCAAAAAATACCATCCACTGTTAATCACATTACAGAAATATTTTAAAATTTTATGGGAAGGATTATGTGGAAATTACATGATCTTTTGATTTGTTTGTTTGTGTGATAAATAGTTAAAAGTTTTACTTATGCAACAGAAAGCTAAGTCTAATGCCTACAGTTGAAAATCCAAAATTTTGGAGAACTTTTACTAGTTAAAAGTTGAAAGTCCAGAAGTTTTACTTGTGTGATAAATTGTTCATTTTTCTTACACTGATGGAATTTGCAAAAGCAGTGGTTTATCTTGATTTAGCTACAAGGAGAACTTGAGTTCTTGTTTTCTTTTTGTTTTGCCTTCTCCCACTTTTGATAAATTTGTTTTTATCTTTCCATTGATTCTATTATACTGTTTCCTCAATATCATGTATACTGTCTGGTTTATGAGAAATTGGAAAATCTTTTGATTCAACAATGTAAATAGTGGCATCCAGTTTCTGAAAGTAAATCTTTGATAGTTGTTTCTGGGTTCTTGTGATCACGACACAATATTAAAGACTATTTCTTGCTGAATGAATTTGTACTGGTGAGGAAGAAATTTGGTTGTGATGCTACTAGAGTTTATATTTAATATTCTGATACTCGGGTTTTTCTGATTTCCACTCGATCCCAGATGGTAAGGGGCATTACACAACTGAGCTGCTATGCCTTAGTATTCCCTTTTTTTTTTTTTCTTTGATGTATCATTGTATCAATTTTGTTCTACGAGGAAGTGTTGCGTAGGTAGGATGTTGGATGTAAGATAGTACATTCCTCCATCTTATCTGTAGTCCCCAGGGCCCTTGAAGTCTGGTTCAAGTGGTAAGGGGATGGGATGGGGAATGGGAGGTTCCAGGTTTGAATTGTTGTAAGAACAGATTACTTCAATGTGATATGCAAAGTGAATAGATGTCAAAAAAAAATCTGTAATCCCCAGGAAAAATCATGAAAATTAATACTTTCTCTTTTTGTAATACTATGATTACTTATTCATATTTTGTTAACTATCAAAAAGGAAAAAAGAAAAGAAATTCATACTTTGTTGTTTTTCATTGTCATAGAGTTGGCTTGTGAAAGAGAGTGCAGCAGGGGCGAGGATTACCGCTTGATCAAGCTCACAATCACAGACTTCAGCGTAGGACTTGTTTACATTCTAATTTGCTATTTTCCTTCTTCTTTTTGCTTTATTTATTCCAATATTTATCTACACATGATACTTATCAAATATATATATATATATATATATATATATATATATATATATGATTTATTCTTTTTATTTTTCAGAGTAAGAGAGAACAAACTGTCATAGTAGAGTGCAAAGGCCATGATGCTGCTCGGTTCCATAGCATTGATCATGCTCATGGGTAAACCATCTTGGAATGATCTGATTACTCTGAATGCACTATATTGTTCTGGAATCTTCCTTTTATTGGTCAATGATATTTATTGTCATTCTGTTAGCTCTTAACCTTCATTCAAACTCTATTTATCAAAAAATAATCTCTATCCAAACTCTACTAAATTTTCATCCTCTCATCTCCTTTTTTTTCCAAGCATTCTTCAGTTTGAAATGTATGTTTTTAGACAGTTGGGAAAAGGATGTGGTGGGTATGGTTGAGCAGAAGCATGGGAAGAACAAGATTGTGGTTTCTTTTGAGTGTGAGACGCTGAAAGCTGATAGAGCAGCAGAAGACCATATTAGACAGTTCATGCCAAAATTAGCAGGCCTAGATGCTGTTGGTAAGTTACTCTCTGTGCCTATCATTTCATTCCCCCATTCATAACTTATAAGAAGCTGCCACAGTTGATAAGGCAAGAACCCAGGGTCCCAGCAATTATACCTTTACTCTGTTAGCCTATATTTTTCGGCATTCCAAGGATTTACAGGTTAATTGCAGCAAACATGTGAAGCTCCAGAATTGCTTGAAACCTTATTCCAGGTGCAAGTGGATCCAACTTGATGAAAGAAAGATTTAAAAAGGGTTTTGAGAAGCTTATAGAAAAGAAAAGAAAGCTTCTTTGGCCACATTTTTGCACAAACCCGAATCACTTGTGATCTCTAAAGCCTGCCTGTTTGGAGCCAGATCCCTTGAAATCATTCCATCTGAACTTTCTGTAATTTCATATGTCAGACAACTTATGTAATGACCCAACTCTTCACCCAATATTATCGGGTTCAGGGTTGTAATATGAGTGCATCTAGCGATATTTAGCGTGTGCGGTTTCTTGTCATTGAGAACTGCAGCATCGAAAACTTAGGTGCTCTACAGAGATGTGGGACACCTCGGCTTAACTTCATTGTAGTCTTTTTTTGGAGGAAATATATTCTCTGCTGTTTATTACCTTATATGATATGTTGATTTGTGTAGTTAACATTGGGCGGATGAGCATCACAGGACTGGACTTGGAGGCAGTGGAGACAGATGGCGACACAGAGATAGCAAGCTGAAAAACAGTTTTCTTTTTTTTTTCAAAGCATGCATTTTTGTTGTTGAAATCTCTTCTTGCATTTTTTTTTTGTGTTAATTTTAACCAGTTATGTTGCCATCATTCATACACTACTATTCATTTTTTTATATAAATTTGCCCTGCAAAATGCACTTCTTTCATCTTCTAAAATCATAGCCTGCCTAAACTTTCTCATAACCTAAGCAGAAGTGGTTTTGCTGATTGCTGAATCTGTAAATAAGAGTCTTCGAGGCAAAAAATAAACCGAAGAGAGTGGGAGGAGGATCCTTTGTTGGTTTCACTTTCTTTTAATCTTAGGAGTTTGTCCTGTTTTAAAAGCAACTCAAGCCGAGCAAAATAACAGTTTCTTTAAACCAAAAAAGAGATATGGTCGAGTGGTAGAATATGATCATTCAAAGCTCAAAGAATTCACCATGTCTGCCATTTTCTCATGCCATTTTATTCCCAAGTACCAGAAGTGGATTTCACATTCTTTGCCAAATAGATTGAAGAAAGTGCTGCAGAAGCCCTCCAATGAATGACAACCACAAAATCAAACACAATCAAAGGCCAACTAGATAAGGAGCAATCAAGAGGTTTCAGTAGTTCCCAGGCATATGTTTTGACCTCTGTTCATAGAAGGAAAAAAAATACACAAATATTTGGTAAATTGGTAGTAAGTTGAATCTCGTTCATTCTACCTCCGCCCTAACCCACCAGGCTAGGCTTCCGGATGAGTGAAATTTGGCTAGAAGAAATTCAAGCAAAGTTGATTGATTGCATAATAATTGATTAATCACGATTAATCCAGACACAAAAAGTATCCCAATAATTGCGGTAACCAATCTAACATTCAGATGCACATATACGACTCAACATACAACAATATACATAGGATTACATGGGCTGTTCACAGTAACTTCGGTTCTAAGTGGTAAGGGGGGGGAGGGGAAAGAGCAAGAAATGGTTAGCAGTCCAGTGTGTCTTCTTCTAACCCCTGGCTGGCTGGCTAGAAAGAAAGCATTTCACCAGCCCAGATTGGGGAAGCAGCATTGTTCAGAAACTTCCAGATGAGATAGGAGTTGTTGACTACAGCTTCCACTGAAAACAAAATATAACTCTATCGTCCGGACTGACTTAAACTTCTATGAAAATCCACAGCAAGACAGGCTAACCCCACCCTTGGGATAATTAGACAACTGTCCAAAATGGAACATATCACACGTTAGATATAAGCAACAACCTTGTTTGAGGGGGAAATATAATATATATTACAGAGATGGATGGCGCATGGTAGAGAACACGAACACGAACACGAACATGCAGTTTATGATCAAAACTGGACTTTGGCTTGGCAATACATAAATAATAAAATGCTAGTCACAGGCTGAGAGAGCTTCCAAATCAAATGCTAAGGTTGCAGGATGAAGTTTGATCAGGTCATGCTTGCCATTTAAAAGACCTTCTGAAATTAAATCACATAACCATCATCATGCACCAACCATAGCTGCAGAATGAACTTGTGGCTTTAAATTAACATTAGAAAACACACACGACCCAGCAATGCTGCCAAGGGATGGCATGGTAAGTAATAGTTTGGGAAGGATATTATAATAATGTCCAACCCCTTTTTGCCAATAGCCTGGCTTCACATGATGCACAGATTCACCATGAACCATTTCCATATAAAGGATTTTCTTGTCTAGATAATGGCATCCCTCTTGAGAGATCACCTTGGCTGAAATCAACAGCCAGATATACCTTGGCCGAACCATTTACATCTTCTTGACTTGGATAAAAAAGACTCCAAGGGAACCCGGGTAATACACGTAGACAACTGCACCATTCAAGTGACTACATAGGAACTGTTAAACGACCAACTCTCCTAAAAGCTCAAGCTTGTAGGATTTAGGTTTAATATGAATATCATGCTCTTTAACACCCTCCCTCACGTGCACAGGTGGAGAGTCCGTTATGGACTTTCAATATAACAAATGAGAATCAAATAATCAAATTTGCAAAAGAGGGATCGAACCTAGGACCCTCCTACCAAATCAAGCTCTAATACCATATTAAACAACTTACTCTCATAAAAGCTCAAGCTTGTGACTAATTATAAAGTGGAAAGATAATAGATAGGACAGGTCACAAGGCAGAAAGTTGGGTGGCTTAACCCAGGCAAGCGAGGCACAAATATTAGCCTCCCCACTCACATGCAACAAGGAAATCTTGGCACAAATAGTCATTCAAGACTTGGTTCTGAAGCCTGAACTAGAATCTTAATCTTTATAATATGTCAGACTATATGGAAAAATTGATGTGCTGCAATAGGGAAATCATTTTTAAAATCTACCTAAGAAAAATAGAACTTCTATTTCTGATGAGAGAGGCTACCTGTTCCCCGTTCCCACCACCACTCTTACTCGGATGCCTCTTCCGAATCTGATAAAGGCAAGAGAGTGCATATCCCAAGCATATGCCCATTGAGGCACACATAATACTCAATGCAGTCCTCATAAGCGCCCAATCTGCAGCTGGCGCTCTGCGGTATCATTTTAGCCTGAAGCATGCTCCAAAGCTTTGCCTTACAGTAAGGACAAACCTCTGTTGGATGAAGCTGGGCACCCTTTTTGATCAGCATCTTTCGAACCTTTGACATAGAAAACGACTTGAAAACCCCCCGGAAGAATCCTACATCCCCCTCCTCCCCTTGGTCGAGATGCTCACAAGGGTCAGACACATATAAAACATCAGTTCGGCATTGAGGTAAAAGAAAACTCTTCCCTGATGTCCTAGAGAACCGCGTTCGGTAAACAAAGTGACCAGGAATCTGAATGCTATTGAACAAGCCACCCTTGGTACACCCTGAACAGTAGATAAGCAGCTTTCCAAGAGCTCTCCAGTTCCCATCAACATTGTGACTTCCACTAGATTGTAGATCAAGCATCATTTTTGGTGCTCTTACGCGACAAAACTCCTTCCAAAGCACTCTCTTAGCAAGGTCATCAAACCATTTGCATGTGCAAGACAGTGTGGCAATCAATTTAGGGTTCCAGTTAAGTTGTTGAAAAACCAGGAAAATCACATCTTCACTCAAATGCCCTTTGGTGCATGCACAACTTGCTGAGTGTATGCAACGATACTGCTTTGTCAAAATCATTGTCTCCACCTAGTAAGATCAAAGTGAATATGATCAAAATCCACCCTCGGTACATGGTAACAAAGATTTATCTGTATGAAAAATTAACATTGGCAACACTTGATAACATGAGAAGATTTCTCAAACCACACACTGCAAACACTAGAAACTAAGACTCAAAATGGAAGAAGTTGAGGTTGATACGAGTGCAACTCATAATCTCATAATCCAAGAAAAACAAATTAGATAATGGCATAATTAAATGTCAATACCATAGAAAGTTCATAGATTGGGATATGGATATTTCATTAACCTCTTTTGGACTAAAGGGGGGCAGAGGAAAATTGGTTCTCATCTCAGTTAACATGAACACTAAACTCACAGTAACCACACAGCATTCAAAATCATCCAATTATTGGGCTGCTGATGCAAAAGGTTCTAAATATGGTTTCTGAGACATTAGCAACAAAAGCAGCAAAATTGATAATCTTAAATGGAAGTAAAATAAATAAATGAATAAATAAAAGGGAATAACAACTTCATTTAAATTGCACATATCTAGAATTCCTCCATTAACAGCGGATCCAAATATTGTAATCTCAACAAAATGTCAAAATTTTGAGATGTTTCAGGATTTCCACCAATAATAACATTGTTAGAACCCCATAACACAAATAATGTGAGAAATATTTGCATTTACAGTGGAGAAAATGATAGTTTTAATAGATCAGCAGAACTTTTAAACAAGTCCTTGGATTTTGTATTTTCCCACGTACAAACATCAGAAATGAAAGCCATAAAGTGCAATTGATGGTAGAAATCTAGAATGGTGGCATTCCATAAAATCCCAGGAGGAATCCCACGCCATTGAATCTGTGATACTCAAATTTTCTCCAATAGCTCCAAGATGATAGATTTATAACTTTTAATGCTTATTAAATGCTAATTAGCAACTCAATTTTTACCTTCCGGCAAAAGATGGTCCAACTAGGTATGAAAGGTTTATTTGGTTGCCGAGAAAATCGAGGTAAACAAGAAGAAAGAGTATCTTCAGTCCCTTTCATCTTCTTTACCGAAAAGGAGAAGTAAGCTAAGGTAAGCCAACAAGAGGTTACTTGAACTGGGCTTGGTTCAACATGATTATTTTTTGGGGTCCAATAACAACGTGAAAAACACAATTTTCTAATTCCTTTTTCACCAGGTTTTCTCAGGAGCCAAACAGACCCCAATCACAATCTTAATACCAGACATCACATCACCGAACACAATTAAGGTTCAAGTTCTCAATGCATGCGAAAATCCATCAAATCTACCGGGGAAAGCCAATGCAAATGCCAAGAATTTACCAATCCAAAGAAACCCTGGACTCGATGCTCCCAAAAACTAGTGATTTCAAAGGAAAGAAGCGGAAACCGGAGCAGATCGTAATCAGCAGGAAGCGGAGAAGCAAGAACTCACCTCAGCTCAGAAGGTCCCCGTCTTTCATGGCCTGAAGACCCTAGAGATCAAGACCCTGCATGGAAGAAGGAAAAAGAAGAAGAAGAAGAAGAAGAAGAAGAAGAAGATGATGAAAGCTAGGGTTTAGGATGGGACAAGTGTGAAACCAAACCCAAAAAGAATAAAATGCAGAAAAGTGAAGAAAATACATGGAAGAATTGCCGTGGAGTATAGGGGTAATTTCGCCCACAAAGAATGTAGACATGGAGCTTCTTCTGCAACTGATGGGATGGGGGTGCGGGGGGGTTTGTATAGAATAGAAAGGATTCGGGGACTCGGGTCGGGTCGGGTCGGGTCATATACGAAGACTGAAGACACCATCTCAAGAATATTTATTATTTTATTTAGTAAAGAGAGCAGAGACTCAGAGTGACAGTGCGGTTACTTTTCGCTAGATGAAGGACGAAAGGATGCAGAGGCACCTGGCCACAACTCCTTTCTCCCTATCCCATCAAATCCATCATTTTTCCTTCTTTTTTTTTAATTATAGAAATAGGCATCGCCTCTTTATTGGACCGACACCGACCGCTTCCTATAATATCAATGTCTTCGTCAAAATTGTAGTTAATGATAATGATATTAATTTTTTTAAAGTTAAAATTATAATTCATGATTATTATTTTAAATGAAAAATTAAAATCATAATCATTAATTATGATTTTAGGTATTAATTTATAAAAAAAATTTCAATTTGGTATTAGATTAATATATATATATATATATATATATATATATATATATTTTAAATATTATTTTGGGATAAAACCCCATAACATAATACTCGGCTCATTACCATATATGTCCCAACCAATTTGTATATACCTGGATTAATCCCTAAATACTTATTATAAAAAAATAATAAAGCATTATAGAATTTATGGTACGTTTTATAATGCAAAGGTTTTTGAGTATGTCCTACTTTGTTACATACACCTTAAAAGGTCTTGTAATTCTTTCAAAAAAAAAAAGGTCTTGTAATTGTAAAGGGGAGAATAGTTGAGTAGTAATAAGGGAATAGAAGAGAAGACGGAGTACAGAGTCAGTATTGAATTTTTCAGTAGAGACTAGAGACAGGGCTAGCTGTGTCAGGGTGTGTGTGTGTGTTTTTCAAAGCTACTCCCAACTCCAAACATTAAAACAATTTTTTTCCTTTTCAGATAATTTCTTTTATTGTCTTTCTATATAACTTAAATACCTTCTTTTTTTTTCTTTTTTTTTTTAATTTACCCCCAATAAGAAGAGAAAAAAATGTGATAGATATTACACTTTCTTCTCTGGAGTTTTTTTGTTTTAGCTTCTTTATAACAATATGGGAAAAAAAGGCAGTTTTTTTAATAATATTTTTTTAAGAAAGCTCCGAAACACCTGAAATATATTCTAATAACAATAATAATATATAAATATATTTTTTTAAAAGAGCTGTTTATATAATTTTTTAAAAAGAGCTGTTGAAATTTAAAAAAGAAAAAGAAAAAAAAAAAGAAGTGTTTTTAGAGTCAGGGTAGTGTATTATTAGTCCAACAGAATAGCAAACGGGGGTGTAGCTCATCCACACATCATATGATAAGAACAAAGTGCAAGCAGTTTCAGAGTTTCATATGGTATGAAATATCAAATAGCAAATAGTAGGGTAGGAAAAAAATTATTAAAAAAAAAAAACATGCAGGGCCCACCAAGAAACAAGTGGGTATGGGGGATGGAAAACAGAGCTGATGGCCTGAGGCTCAAACTGCACAAATCCAGAAGAGGATGGGCAGGGCAGGGCAGGGCAAGGCAAGGATGAGATGGATCTTCTTCTTCATCATATATTGTGTCAGAACACTCTCAACAAAAACATATTAAGGTTCCTGTCTCACTTTCCTCTTTCAATCCTATCTACTCCCCACCTTCCCCTTCATTTATATATATTCACTTCTCCCCATATTTCAATTGCCATCTAAAAACAAGATTCAAGGAAACTTGAGCAGATGGGGGAGGGGGTTGAAGGTTAAGCGATCGAGTTTAGAATAATAGTGGGAGGACAATCCATAAAACAGGATGCCACAGTTTTGGGCATCTCTCATTCAATGGTATGGGGCTGCTTCTTCCATCATAATCAAAACACACAACTGTTCTGCAACTATGAGCAAGATAAAAAGAAGATTGAAATGAGCATACTCAATGCATCAACTAATGATGATCTCTCTATCCGTAATAAGTCTGAAATATCATGACTAGAAGTTAAAATAAGCCATGGGTTTCAAAAGCCTTATTCAAGGAGGCTTTTGTTACAACATTTTCAGACACCAGACAGCATCAAGGTATAATCACACATTGGGTGGGAAATCTGACAATTCGACTATATAGCATACAAAATCAACATTCTGGAGAGTTGAGCTAATACCTAGAGCAAACAAGTCATATAACATAATAGGGCTCTGTATGAGGAAAAATGCCATACTAGCACCAGCATAAATACATTTTGATTATGATGATTATGGGGGAAAACAAAAGAGAAAAAGAATAGACAACTTAGAAAACCAATCGAAACTAGATCCACCATTGGGGTGGGAATAAATCTGACAATTCAAAGACACATCCTCTCTAGAATGATAAGAAAGGACATCATTCAAACAATGAAGGTTTCTTTTACACAATCAAGGTAGACAAAAGTAATATGAGTCCTCAGTCGTCTCACTCACAATATACAAGTCAATAACATGAGTATAAATCTGAAGAGAAAGCAAGAAGCATACCATGCAGGAAATGACTCTGAAACATGTCAAGATCAGTACACACAAGAATCCCAATTCAACTCTACCATTCAGGTTTCCTAAGCCTCAACCCCAAAAACAAACTACCTTTACATTTTGTGACTTCAAAGAATGCAGCCCCCAAGCTTGTAAACTGCAGTTCTACCTGACAAGCTTAAGATAATTCTTTTACCATTCTTTACAGAACCAATGCATTGGTAAAGAAGGTAAAGTTCCTTTCCAAATTAAGTGACGTTATTTGTAGCAGGTTTAGTCTCTTGAAGGGAGATTACTGTTTCAAAAGCACCCACCAAAGCCTTAACCTTACTCTTCCTGGTTTCCACGAGCTTGCTTGCTGTCTCTTCAATTACATTATTGAGCAGTCCCTGCGCGTCTTTCTTTCCCTGCACACCTTGATGTCTCAAAACAACCTTTTCTGATTCATCCTTAGCACCATTTGTATCACCATCCACTCCTCTCCTCTTAAAGCTTCTTCTTCCAGCATCATTATTGCCATTCTGGTTCTCCCCTAACAGTCTCCCTCGCCTAAACCTGAGCCTCCTTGGACCCTTGCTCTCAGAATGAACGTCGAGCACCTTTCCCCTCCTGAAATTTAGCTTCACAGCTGAGCGGTCTTTAGCTTCAGAACGAAGCATCCCAGCCTTCTGTGGTCCTTTTCTTGTATTCCCTTCAGAATTTTCAGCTTCATTCATGTTTTTGCTTTTGTTGTCTTCCTCTTCAGAAACTTTGACTTCATTTATGTATTCAGTTTCACTGTCTTCCAGGATGGACTCATCTGCATCACTAATAGTATACTCGGACTTCTCTTGATCTTCTACTTCTTGGGATGACAAGGATGGTGAAGTCAGTTGGGATGAACACGCTGATGACAACAACAATGGAGACGAAGACAATTTAACAGCAGGTCTTCCATCCGGAGATGAGCCCAAGGTTTTGTTATCAGTATCCACCTTGACAACATACAAGGTTTTTTCTATGACCACCTCATCATCTGGTGGCTGGCTGTCTGCTTTTCTGTTTCTGTTTAGATTCTTCAGAGGAGAAACCACTTTCATGCTCTTGTACTTTCTCGCATTTAAGCTTGCAGCTCGATTGATAGAAGGTTTAGATAATAATGTAGCTCTCAAGGTCTTCTCCTTGATCTTACTGTTTTTTGGCTTCTGGGGCTCAGCTTTTCTGATCCTGTTCTGATTCTTCAAAGGAGAAACAGCATCTGAGCTTCTGTGTTTCGTTGCAACATCAACAGAAGGTTTGGGGGACAACCTAGCTGCCGAGGAAACCAGCACTTGCTTTACTGCAACTTTGGAGGTCCCTGTCTTTTGACCTAAATTGATGTCACCGTTTCTTCTCCCACTTGAACCTTTCACAGTCATAGGTTTCAGCTTCACAGGAGTCATATGTTTTGTACCCCGAGTTATTACTCTAGCATTTGGCGGAGCTTGTTTTGAAAAGGCATCAACTTTCTTCATAGTCGATGCAACATCAGTTATTCCTCTAGCATTTGCTGAAGCATATTTCAGAGAGACTTCTACTTTCTCTGAATTTGTTGGAGCTTGTTTTGAAGAGGCATCTACTTTCTTCATAGTCGATGCAACATCAGTTATTCCTCTAGCATTTGTTGAAGCATGTTTCAGAGGGCTACTTTCACTGAATTTGGCGGAGCTTGTTTTGAAGAGGCATCTACTTTCTTCATAGTCGATGCAACATCAGTTACTCCTCTAGCATTTGTTGAAGCATGTTTCAGAGAGACTTCTACTTTCTCTGAATTTGGCGGAGCTTGTTTTGAAGAGGCATCTACTTTCTTCATAGTCGATGCAACATCAGTTATTCCTCCAGCATTTGCTGAAGCATGTTTCAGAGAGACTTCTACTTTCTCTGAATTTGGTGGAGCTTGTTTTGAAGAGGCGTCTACTTTCTTCATAGTCGATGCAACATCAGTTATTCCTCTAGCATTTGCTGAAGCATGTTTCAGAGAGACTTCTACTTTCTCTGAATTTGGTGGAGCTTGTTTTGAAGAGGCGGCTACTTTCTTTGAAGTCGATGCAACATTAGTTATTCCTCTAGCATTTGCTGAAGGATGTTTCAGAGAGACTTCTACTTTCTCTGAAGGCGATGAAACTTCCAACTTGACGATTTTGGGGTTTTGAGGAAAACCGGCTTTGGAATTAGATGAAGGCTTGAGTTTAGCAATGGTTGCCTTTTTCCTTTCTGCCTGAATTACCTTTTCCAACGGATTTTTATCATCAGGTGGTCGTGATGTTATATTTATTTTGTGTATAGGACTCCTTTCTTTTGTTTCAAAGGCATGTTTTCTCCCATACTTGCAAAAGTCATGGCAGGAACCGATAGAAGCTCTGAGATAATGAGGGACAGGTTTTTCTCCATTGCTTAAAAAAAATGGGGTACCTGTAGAGCTTCTTCTTATATCACATTTTCTTGGCTTAGTTAACTCGGGGCTCAATGACATATCAATGCTCTCCTTAGCCATAAAGGAGAAGGAAACTGCAGAAGTTCAAACTGTGAGTCCACACCCTGAAAATCAACCAAATCTAATTACTAAGTGAATAAAGAAAAATTTGCAAATGAACTAGACTTAATTAAATGAAATGAGAAAACAACCTAAATATAAATATATATATATATATATATATATATATATATATATATATAGCAGTATCAGAACGAACTCACCAGAGCCACAAATGATATTGTGCTATTCCAAGACAGTAGGCTCAAGAAATTCTCACTAGTTCTTTAACCTGGAAGCAAAATTAAACACCCACCATATTTATTGAGATAAATAGAAGCTCATCAATACTGTTGATTTAAATGATATATATAACAGAAAGAAGCAAAACATGTAATCAAAATCTTTCAGAGATTATGAAACAATATAATCATGACATCGGTATAAACTACCAGAAAGAAAACTAAGAGTTTCCAACCTTTCCAGCCAAAAGCTTTTCACAATGTTAATGATGACTAAAACTCTTTTTGTCTTTTGGACTAAAACTTGAATATGCACTATATCCATAGTTGTCCTTTACCATAGCAGAAGTAGAAGAGAGAACATCAAATTTTGAATGATTTCAATCTCTGGGTGCAGTAATGTGACAAGGTTAAGACAGAAACAGAACCAAAATTTCTGCTATTTTAAATTCTTTTCCAGCCAATCCTATTTTTCCACTGTTTCTGAATTTCAAAAAGGGTGAAGAAAAATGCATTTGAGATTTCACACAGAAAAACATCACTTCTAATAAATAGGTTCAGAAAATACAAAAAGAAAAAAGAAGCCAATTTCTTGTAATGTTACAATTAAGCAAAAGGAATCCTACATGTGAATGGAAGAAACAAAACAAAAACAAATAAACACAACAGTTTTGGTGACTGAATCAGATACTATACGACACAATAACTATAAATCTCTTTCAAATTCATACACACAAAAACAGTCCACTATTGCTTGGCGGTATGGATGGACCAGAAAAAAAAAATCTCATCCCGTATCTGGGCAAGGGAGGATTTCAGATAAGAAACAAAAGTAACAGGAAAAAGAAGAAAGATCTTCGATGAAGTAAGCAAACTTGGATTGGTTCGTAAGAGTACAAACCAGACCGTCCTAAATCACAGGACAGAACACTCTGAATCAGACAAACAACCAAATCCAACTGATGAACGCCCATTAATCACGGTACCATGACGAAACCAGATCACCATTAATGAAACAGAAACAAGTCCCATTAACTTAGACAAAGATAAACATTTCATACACCACAGAACAGATTCCACAACACAACCATTCCAGAAAATGAAGCCAAAAAGAAGGGCGTCATTCCGTACCCAAATCAATCACAAAGATGGGATGTCTCTGCAACTCCATGATGCAAAACAGAGAAAAAAGAACAACCCATTAATACTAATGAAAGAGAACAGAAAAGCGTCAAATGGGTACCTTCTTTTTCTCGGAAACCAAACAGAACTGCCAGAAGCAAGAACGCAGATGGGAAACAGAATGAGCATAGTGAAAGAAGACCTTTGTGAGCAGCAGATATGAAAAATCAGTGTGTTTTGTACTTTACTGAACATTTGTTTTTATAAATTGTTGTATCTGTGAAGACAAGTCGAGAGAGAGAGAGAGAGAGAGTCTTTTAGAGGGAGTTAAAAGGGAGAGGGAGAGGAAGAGGGAGGGAGACGGGAACTGGTCGCCTGCGGCAGTCCCCACCAAACTGGGCCTCGATATTTTGACATACCAATTTATCGTTTAAGGATAAATAGAATATTTTATCTTTCTTTGAGGTTTATTTTATTTTATTAAAGGATGACCCTTTCCCCAACTTTTCATTGATTTTTGTTTTTATTTATTCCAAATTAATAAGAAGTTCAAATATTAATTATTCAAACCCAATAGGTTTATTACATTTTGAGTTTTGAAAATTGAACAACCATGAAATTTATAATTTCTAAAAAAAAATAAAAAATTAGATATCTCTACTTCTAAAAAATATCCATATTTCTCAATTCTCAATTAATTATTTTTTTAAATGGCATTTTATCTCCTATTTATCGGATTTAATAGTTATTTGATACGAATGAATCTTGTATAACCTTAATAAAATTGATCTCTGTATTTATTTAAAGAAAAAATAAAAATAAATTTGTATACAAATTTGAATCACTTAGCCCTATTTTATTTTTTATTTAAACAAAAAAATTTAGTAAAACATCAAAAGAGATTTATAAGAATGGATCTCAGATTTTAAAAATAGAAACCAAAATGAGAAATTGCGTGAAATTTTCAATTGCTTAGCTCTCTTTGGATAAAAATGATATTTCCTTTATTTGTTTGAATAATTAAATTAAATACTTATAACTTTAAAAGGATCCTTATTATAGACACCACCAAAATTCTTATTTAAGTTTTCCTTGCCTTATATAATAAGTTATTCATATTTAATAAAATATCTATAATTTAACTACTATTTGATCATATATACAATTCAAAATAATTAAAACACAAAGCATATCATAATTCATATATAGATAAAAATAATAATAATATTAAAAAGAGCTTTTATTGGAAAATGTCATCAAAATAAGAAGGTTTTCAATAAAATAATATAAATAATTACATCATACCTTCAATTTCTTATTGCACATAAATTTTATTTTTATTTTTATTTGATCATGTTTGATATTAATAACCATGTTAAATTTTACGGAAATATCGAGATTCGGTTTTAAGAAGAAAAAAATGAATATAAAACAAATAAAAAATTGAGTAAAGCTATGAAAAATAAAAATAAATACCAATAGGATACAGTAATATAGGAAAAATAAGAATAAAATCGATACCACAAAATGAAATGACGTTATTTATAAATTTTTCGTCTAAGCTACTTAGGTTGTGCAGTGTGAACTTGCAAAAGTGATTTGTGACGATGTCTTAGGCAGCTCTCAGATGATTAAGTCGTGATGTGGAAAAAGGAAGAAGAAGGAGATTGAGATAGTTGAAATTGCATACTTTTTTTTGTGGGGATTTCCTAATTTATAAGGTATTTTAGGAATAATATATTGTTTTTCCTTATTAAGGATTATCTTTTTATGGGATAAGATCTGTTTTTCCTTATTAATGATGATCCTTTTAAGGGATAATATCTAATTTTCTTATCGAGTTACGCTCCACGATAAAGAGTTTAGAAATTAGAAAATTCGGGGATAAATATCTAACAACGTATTTTCATATGAAATTTACCGTATGCGATGAGATGGCTAAATTTGGGAGGACTGGGATCCCAAACGGATTCGAAATTCATCAGCTCGATGGGTTTACGTCAATGGTTTTTCATATAGTGGCGTGCAGGCAAAGCCGTGAGGCAGTAGAGCCAGTGGAGCGTGCAAGAAGTGCCAGAGCCTCATTAAGCGGGGTTTGGCCTAAAAAACCGTGATCACCATCGTGATCATATATCTTAAATAAAAAATTGTTAGGATAGTCAAATATTAAAGAAATATGGGTGGTTCTCTGAAATATTGATTTACTTTTCTTAATAATTTAAAGAGATACTTGGATAAATATAAAAAATAGAAGAGTAGGATATTTTAATGTTGTAGTAGGTGGTTTAGAATTTTCTAGAAGCATAAAATACGATGAGATGTGAGAAAATTAATGAATGGGAGTTTGGGGTCGGTCCATTAAATCATACCATTTTTTTTTTCGGACGTTGAAATCTAAATATAGAAATGGCTTGGCGTGTCAAAGTCAATATCATGATAAACGGAACCGCCGAACATAGGTGAGATGTTTAGGGCCTAAACCTTTCTAAGTCCTAGCTTAACTAGTTATCTAAACTTAAGGGAATGTAGCTGTATTTTGGACCAAAGTTTTATCATTTTTGTAGTCCTTTTTAGCTCGAATTGAGATTAATTTGAATATGATATGGGCTAAGGTGTTTTTAACGTATGTCTTAGCGGATCCGTCCATCTGCAACCTTGCCTTATAATCTGGAAAAAAAAAAAAGTTACAGGGTTTGTCATCTTCTTCCCCAATTTTATAGAGGGAGTGAATTACATCGGATATATAAATTTTCAATTCATCCTTCATATCATTGATAAAGTGAATATATTATATGATCAGTGTTCTTGAACAATTTTGTGATATTAACATTGTTAAAATATGACAATGAACGTATAAGATATCGTATCATATTGTGCTCAAATCTATGTATTTGATAGTTGATCATATTTGTTGTATTGATCATTACCCTCTGTTTTCTCGGTATCGACGTTGACGTAATCAATTTGATTCTTTGTCTCTGAATATGTATCATTTCTTTCGTTTGGATAAATGTAGTGAATAATATTCTGTAATATTATTGAGACAATAGCAATGCACTTGTCATGTAAGATGAAGACAACGCGTCTTAAGGCGACTGACAATGCATTACATGCACCAAGGCGGTATTAATCGAAAAAGCAATATAAAACCTAAATGCGTGTGAAATACTTTATTAAGAAAAAATATATATATATAAAAAATGTGTAGAATGGTGATTTTCAAGACAAGAATGATTAAAAAATCACCCCTTATTTCTTAAAGAAAAAAGGCTAACAAAAAAAAAGTTTAGAAAAAATGAGGCTAGGGTTTATTTTCTTCTATATTGTTAAAGATGTCTCTTGATTGATTGTGGTCAATTCAATTATTCTCATAATAATACCTAATCAAACTTTCTATGAAAACAGGGTCAAGGAGGAAATGGAATGCTGCTTACTACTATTTGGTAGGCTTTTTTTTTTCTTTTTTCTAAAAATAAATCAAAGTCATAACCTTAAAAAGGATAATATTAATATCGTACATCCTTTTTGATAGCATCATATGTATGTCTAAAAAGATAAAGCATTGATTAACTTTGGTGTGAATTCATTTTATTTGGTTTCAGCGTGTTGGGTACTCATTCTTCTCATCTTGACTCATTTCTTTTTTATTTGTCCTCCTACTTTGTACCATGATTTAGCAATCAGGGTTTAAACCCTAACTATATATTTCTTATTTATTATTTTTATCTAAAACCCTTTTTGTCGGGATTAGTTAAACAACAGTTGAAAAAGCAAAACTACATCTAAGTTGTTGGTGCTAGAGAGTTAAGACTTTTTCTTTTTTTCTTTTTTTATTATTATTTGGGGGGCTGCCAGAATTGTCAATGAGTATGAGTAAAGCCATCTAGAAGAATTAATGAATTATAGTTTCTTGTTCAAGTTTTGGTGCCTTTATTTTGAGCCTTTTTCTTTTTTTATTTTTTAATAGAAAAATAGGTGATGGGGCGGTGTCTTATTAAGCAGGGAGGCTGAAGGGTCATTGTAGGCATAATTTTCTCACCAAAAACATGGTCTCACTATGATTATGACACTCATTTTGGGCCACAATGTTATAACTACTTCAAATTTCATCAATGTATGCTCGAATGGGGGGTTTGAGTCCCAAATTGCCTAATCAATCATTACTCTCTCCCTATTGCCTAATTTTCCAACCTTATATATAGGGATCAATGCACAACAAAAGCCCAAATCATGATTGAACAAGGTATGTGATAAACTAATGTCATCATCCTTAAGGTTTACTAACCTCTTGGAGTTGGAGCAGGACCTATCGATCTATGTGTGGGCCTGCCTAATTGCCAAAGAGAAGAGAACACCTACGTATGGGTGTAAAGGCCATATGGAGGAAGGGAGAAAGTATGTGTAGGTCCTAGGGAGAGGGATCTATTTATAGACCCTAAATCCTAACCTTATAGGATTACTTGTTTGACAAGCAACCAATCCTTACCTCACAAGGTTTCTTGCCTATCAAGTAACCAAACAGCCTTATCGGGTTTCTTGCCTCTTAAGCAATTCGTTAATAGGCTTTGTCATTAATTGGCTAGCTTGAGAATCCAGTGGCCGATTATTAATTTTGGCTTGTTTCTAGAGCATAAATCCTTATGTTCATGGCATCTGATAGACTTGTAGAATTGGCAAATGGCAATTGACTCTTCCTAGAAAAGGGAGCTTAGCCTACTTTCTGAGGGAAAAATCATGCTTGTTAATCATTTCCTATGGATGGGGGGATGAGGGAATAAAAAGGAGATGATGGAGCCATCAAGATAAGGAGGAGGCATGCCCCCAAATGCCAATTCCTTTTCACATAGTCATTGCATTGTATCCAGAGAATAAAAAAGAAAAAAAAAAAAGAACACCTTGGATTCTCCTCCTTTATCTGACTACGCTCTCTACATACACATTTCATTTATCAGATCTGGTAGTGTTCTTTATTGGTAATAATAATGGAACCAGAAAAGAGATCATTTCTCACTGAAGTGCTGGGCCACAAGGACATCAAAACTTTATCCCTTTTTCCTCCCTTTTAACTCTATAAATGTACAATATAATATGTGTTTGAGAATGAATCCCAATCTATGTGTTGGTGGGAAGAGAAAGAGGTTAGTAAGGGAGTTGACCCTCCAACCAACCAAAAGAAGATCTAATTATATCTATGATGGATGGGGGGGGATCATGGCCCTCCTCCTCATTCTAACCCCATTTTATTTAATTCCTTCCTATCTTCATTCAGAGTCTGATGGCCACAACCATCCATAAGAGAGGTGTCTTCATGGACCCAGTAAAACAGAAACTTCCATTCCTAGTCCCAAAACAGAGAACAGTAATGGCCTCACCTAGTAGCTTTTTGCATCTAGCACTAAACTCCAATTCTTAATTGGTTGGACCCCCTCCCTTAATAATGTATCCTTGGTCCTTTATCCTCACCTAACTGTCGGTCATCTTCATAAATACTTCAAGCAATAATATTGTTATTGTTCTTAGGTTGGGAGTCCTGAATGCTCTAATCTAAAACCTCTAGGTATAAGGGGTAGCATATTAGTACTCTTCTGCTACCATGGAAGTTGGTCAGGTTTTTCCTCCCCAAGAGGTAGGATTACCTTCATGGTTTACTTATGCAACAATAGTTTATGGGGCCGTAAATTTGCTAAAATTCTCTCCATATGTTTGATATTTCTTTCTTCTCTGTAGGTGGGGCTCCTATGCAAGAAAGGTTCTACTCCCACTGATGTTAACTTTGTGTTTGCTTAGCTAGCATACATTATTTTTCTTTTGTTTTTTTGTGTTAGCTTAATCAGCATACTTTTCTTGTGCGTTTGCTTAGTCAGTACGTTAGGAAGCAGAGTACAGACAGACTGGGAATCAAATTCCTTGGCCATAAGGCCCAGATTAAAAAAGAAAGAAAAAAGAAGAAAAACAAGCAAACAAAAGCCAAAAGAAAATAAAAGGAGAGGGCAGCCAAACAAAATATCTGAGGAACTTCAAATTTTTTCATCCTATTGCAGTACAAGAACTATGCTTTGCATTTCTTTTTATAGGTGAAAGGATAGAACAATAGTGAATTGAAGATATCAAAATCTATGGTAACAATAAATTCACTACATGATTGAGTGATTTCTATTTAATAGGTGGAGGAGCTTTACAGGGAACTTACAATTCCTCTTTTATCATCGTTTCCGGCCTGAGACTGTCTTCTTCACAACTCCAACAGAGACTAGAAACTCATCAAGGGATGATAATGTCCTCATGTCATCTGGAGGGAAGTAGCTTGCAGCCTTCCCCATGAGTGATGTGAAGAGCAGAGAGAGTGAAGGCCGAGTAACATAACGTTCACCCAGGAGATCATCAAGAAATGCAAATGCTGCTAAGAAATCAGACCTGCTTGCATTTATTGGAGCTGAAAAATGAGCAGGAATTATTCTCTTGAACCTCCAGTCCCGTGTGATTCGATCAATCCAATCCTTGACCTGAAATTTTAAAGAAACATGCAAGAGATGGTCAAACTTCAAAACATTTTCTGAAAATCAGGACTTGCAATTTTTTCTTCATTCCCTCAGATTGTCGTCTTCCCGAGAAAACCTAAAATGGAAGTTGTCTAAGGCATAAACCAAATATGGTGAGGATCTGCTCAAAATATGCTACCATGAGGCATGAGAGGGGAATCTCCTTTTCCGTTTATGCTCAGTAATTGGAAGCACTCAACACTTCTAAAAATGATAAGGAGTCTATCTACAGATAAATAAAATTTACAGATTGTTGTTTACCTTTTCAGGAACTTTGCTAAAAACCAGTGTCTTTACAATAGGTGAAACAATCAGCTTCTGTGACATCTGAGCAAAGGTAGCATTAGGTTCCAACAAATTCGATGGACCAAGAAATAGTATTTGGAGAACCATCCTTTCCCACCCTACACCAACAATCTACTCAAGTCAATTCCTTTCAGTTCAAGTATAAGTTCAACCTCAGTTGCAATGGCATTTTTCTTGGTTTCAGTTCTACTTAAGGAAATTTGGAGCGGATTGAAATTGAATAAAGCACTAACCTTTTTGACGGCTCATCTTATTATCAACTACTGGTTCCTCAGGGACTTCCTTTCCTTTACTAAGAAGTTTTACAGCCAAACCATTCTTGGCAGAAGCCAAAAGTGATTCTTTGCTAATACAGTCAGGTGGTTGCCTTGGGACAAAAATGACCGCATCCGTTACCAAAAGTGTTCTTGAATGCTTATGATAAAAAGCTACCTCCACATAGGGTCCTATGCCTGAAATGATTCAAAGAGCATAACTCAGACTAATGCTTTTCCAATACAAAGTTGGAAAAATCATGCTTGTGTGATTAACATTACCAACTTCTGGTGAGCTTAGAACTTTTTGTTCAATCTCATCAACCCAAGGTGTCATCATATCCTCATCTTTCAATGTTTTGGCGCGGAAAATTCCAAAAAACTCAAGTGGCAAATTCAAAGGCCAACTCCATTGTCTTGGTGCCACCCATATCTGTGCCCGAGGGAACTTTCTAGAAAACGGGCCAACAAATATTTTATGCTCATAAGCAAATGTAGGAAGGATGATGTATTCTACAGGAGCCCCTAACTCTTTCACAAGCTGGAAAGAAGCAATACGATCCCTTGTAAACAAAGATTCAATGGTGAATCAGAATGAAAATGCATGGTTAGCAAAAGATGGATTGAAATGATCTAAGTGAGCAAGAAAATGGAGTTTTTACATATCTGGTGAGCAAAGATGATGAACTTCATCATATACCAGATTCCATATCTTTCTAGAAAAATAACTTTCTTGGATAGCCCACCGAGAAAACTTTTTCAATGTGAAGGCGTTTTGAGACCATTTGGAAACGAATGGATTCAGCTTAACTTTGATGAGCATCTGAATATTTGGATTCTTGGTACAAAATGGATTAACAACCCAAGCAACTAAACAAAGTGATGGAGTTGGGGGAGGGATGCCACAAAAACAGAAAAAACTTGAACGACCATTGAAACAGAAAACATGTAAAGAAAACACCTAAAACTCATGAAAACAATATGGATGAAAAATACTCGTTTTGTTGATGTAGTGTCTTACAAATATCAAGGAACATATGAGCAAAAATAGAGAACCTAATAGAACCTGAATGCACTCCTTGGTTGGTGCGATGGGTGCATGGACCCATAGTCCTCCAGATTTGAGCTTTATGACTGTCATCCGATTGTTTGTTGAGACGCTGCTGAAGCCCAAAGCTTGTTCTTGCTCGAAGAGCCATATGCAGTCCTTCACAGCCTACCAAGGACATTAATTCAATGCAAAGTATTAGTTACCGTAATGAAAAACAATCTTCTGATCCCAACTTAGTTAACATACAAAGTTTTTCCATAAAATTGGAAAAATATGTTATGAAGCCTTAGTGAAAAAACTTCCTAGTTTCGTTACAGCCCTTGAAGGCACATACAGACATTAAAAAGGTGTTGAGGACTTTGGTACTTTTGTTGTTCACTCATGCGTGCTCACCAAGGCCAATACATGCCTAGTACTCAGTAATCTGAATATCACCTTCCAAATCATCAAGTACTATTGTTTCTAAATGCTAAATTGACTAGCAAGAAAATTTCTCATAGATTATTTTGAAAAAGGCGGTAAATTAGAATCTTTGTTTTTATAATTCAAGTAATAAGGGAGATGGTTAAATTAAAGATTTCTCCAATTTCCCCAAATGAACAATAATATTGAGCTAAAGTATCTCAAAATAAAAAAGACTAGAGAGAATAAGCCACAAAAGATGAATAACATTAAGACTTCAAGAATAAAAAAGCCTAGACAGAATAAGCCACAAAAGATGAATAACATTAAAGACTTCAAGAATAAAAAAGCCTATACAGAATAAACCACAAAAGATGAACACTTGATTGATCATGGCCAAGGAGGCATACAAGTAACCACAGTAGTTCAAGCATCAAAATCAAACAGTCCAGAGATATGTTATTATCACTAATATCACAATTCTCATCGCTAACGTAATAAAAAAACTGCAAACACATGGGCAAAATTTTCATCAAAAATCAAACCCCAAGAAAATTATTTCCCCTTTTCCCCATGTCACAAGAAAGCAAAAGACAGCAACTCGAGTACTTGGAAGTTTGATAAATAAAAATAGGGGACAAAATCAGAAGCAAAGACAAAGATAAAAATGACGACCTCAGTCCGAAAAGTGCGCCTATTGAGAAAAGGGCCAAGGGGGAAGGGAAACCCAGTGAAGTTGATATAAAACCTGCCGCCATCACTGCTGTTGGTACTGCTTCTACTGCTAGCAGAAGCAACTACCAAACTGATGAAATCTGAGTTTCTGTATCTGGGTTTCGACTGTAAACAAAGGCTCTTCAAGGACCCACCAGGGAAAGAAGAATGAGGTCCATTGAAAGAGATGGGGTTATGCAGATGAGTAGATTTTGGAGAGAACCCAGCAACAGCTGCCGCCATTTTTTGTTCTGGAAGTTCTTGCTTACCATAAACCCTACCGAAAGATGCAAACGGTAGAGTAGAGCAGTGTCTAGTCTAGATGATGGTCATGGTCCGGACCCAGGCTTGAGATTACAGGCTATATTTGTGACACGTGGGGATCTATCATAGATTGTCACTGTCCTACGTGGATATTGAGGATATTTTTTGTGGATGGTGGAAAATACTAAATAGTAAACAGCATCGACGGAAAAAGAATGTGGTTTTCACCACTGAAGGTCTCCAAGTTGAATCTGTGGATGACAATCTGACAATGGATAGTTCCTGCGATCTTCTAGTTGGTTCCTCTTATTATTCCCTTCTACCTCTCATTTATACCATCATGATCCAACCAAAAATGAGGACTGGACAGATTAACAAAAACTGTTACCTTCAGCTTTTGAGTTCATACTTTAAAATAAAAATAGTTTCTTTTTGAAAAATAAAAATGTGAATAATTGTTTTAAAAATATTCTAATCTTCACCTTAGAGTACACATTTGTGTTATAAAAATCAAGTGATGAATGATATATTAAGGTAAATTTTAAAATTGTATTCATGATTATTAAAGTGTTAAGTTATATTTTTAAAACCATATTTATTAAATACAGTTTTAAAATTTTATTTTAAAATTACATTTACCTTAAAACCATAATTGATAAACACGATTTTAAAAATTGATTTAAAAATCGCATTCACTAACTACGATTTTGAAAATTTATCCTATAATCATATTTGATGAATGCAGTTTTAAGATTTACCTTCAAATCATATTCCCTAATTGTGATTTTACTCATAGCTCAAAGAAGACTAATTTGATAAATATTTAAAAATATATATCTTTTCATGTATTTTTTTTTTAAAGAACTATTTTGACACTAAACTCAGTTTTTTTAATATATATTAAAAATTAATATAATCTATCAAATTTTATATATATATATATATACTATATATATCTCATAATAAAGTTGAAAATTAAAATAATAATATACAATCAAAATAATTATATATAATCAACATAGAACGTGACAAAAATCATACTAGAGTCAGATGTTAAAAAATCTATTAATACAAGTAGTTAAGGAAGGAATGCTTGCAGTTACTCTGAACTAAGCAATTTTGATCACAGTACATGGTCTAACTGCATATATATATATATATATATATACACACACACACACACCTATAGATCAAACAAATTCGCTGGTAAACAATACATACTCCTTTACACATTCACATCACACAGATGTCAATCGATCTATCAAATCTAACAATAATCACTTGCTTTAACTGCATTCTTGCAAGAGGAAAATAACTTCTTTGCTTCCACCAGTAATCAAATTCCAAAAGCAGGTAGTTACAATATATGCTGAAGCAGGGATAATTCTTGAAACATATGGAAGGATTAAGGAGGAGAACAGGCCTCGAATTTGTAGTATCTGATGCTGTTTTGGAGGAGGTACAAACTTGTATTCAACAGGGCTAATGAGCTGGGCAGCCAAGATCATTCACGTTATGATTTCCCTCACCAGCCAATCTAGACTGGGATATGCAAAGTACAGTATGAGAATGGATGGAAGGGCAAACAGAACAGTGATGAGTATGTACATGGCCAGAATGGCCGCGCTAGCAGGTACTGCGTATAAGATGATCAGAAGAAGTATAACCACCAATGGGAACTTGGAGGTCAGCTGAACAAAGAAAACCAGTGACTTCTGGAGATGAAGTGCGGTCTGAAGGTGGGACATGTTGTGGGCGAGCGATCTGTGAATCAAATCGTCTGATCTATGATTCTGTCCAGGGTCATTTGTCTGTGGCCGGGTTGACGATGATGATCTCGCGAGATGAACACTACCATCATATTCAGCGCTGACATGGGATCGTTCTGCGAGGGAACATGAGCCTTCCCTTGTAAACGAGGCGGAAGGATAAAAGGTTGCACCATGGGCAGGAGATGAAGAGTGGCAGTTGAATAGGTAGAGTAGGAATCACAACAGCCCATTGTAGTCCGAGGATGCAATTTTTACAGAGGGTATGGCCACACCATAAAACATAGGGCACGTTTTCGACAATGTTGAAAGATTCAAAGCATATTGGACATTCCAGACCTTCATCTCTGCTGATATTTGAGGAAACCTCATCGTCTGAGCATTCAGATGCAACTTGGTTTCTCTTCAGAGAGTTGTTCTTCAGCTCAACATTTCCAGCTATGCAACTGGATGCGAAATTCAACATCTTGGGAAAAGATATTATTTCTCCAAGAAGAATATCAGTTACTAAATCTATACAGACTGAACATTAGAATACAACATTCATCATCAGCACAAGCCTTGAGGAGTCCACTTCCCATTATGACCACAACAGCCTCATTAAAAGAAAAATTATACCTGAAAGGAAAAGGCAAACAAAGTGATCTCCTTGAATGACTCCGGTTCAGTAGGTATTTCAGTTTCCGCCAGAAAAGAATCTACTTTACCAGATTAAGCCAGGGCTCCATTTTGATTAAACAGCAATGAAAACACATAAAATGAAGGCAGTGAAGATACACATATTTTTCTTTTTCAAACTCAGCCTTGGTTATAGCCCAAGAATATGCCTCATTGTGGGAGTTTCTTGACTATTCTCAAACAGTTTTTAGTTCTCCCCTCTGCATCTTGCTTATTTCTACAAGTCCTGAGTACTAGAAAGTTCACTCATTTCTTTTTCCCTTTTATAAATTTTGTTCATATATCCAAATAAAAACTGCTAAGCATGTTTATTAACCTAAAAAGAAACACAAGCAACTTCACAAAAGGTAGGATATTGATAAAAAAAAATATCAAGAATGCAAATAAGCACTATTAACGATTCATAAAATTCGGAATGGTTTGAAACAGCATGGAATTTTGACCTTTGTACCTTTCATGAAAGGATTCTAAACTTGAGCAAATGAAGTTATGGACAAAGCAATAAAAGGATTCTCAAAGTGAACCTTTCATGAAAGGATTCAGGACACATATATTCAGGTAGCTTGAAGATGCAACAGGGGTAAACACCATGGATCACAACTCCTACTTCCCAGTGCTTAACACCGACATACAGATGAACCATAATGATTGGAGTATAGCAGTAAAGACAAAGCTGATCTCAGCTCACTTCAGAACCATGATTAGTAGAAAGAATTTTCATTAACCACTGGAATCAAAATATCCCCAATTTCCGTCAAGCAAGTAAAACCCACTCCCCTTTTCGTTGGATTGCTGAATAAGAGTCCAAGCAACATTTCTAACCCTAGTACTCTCCTCTCGATACACGGCCCAACCGAAAAGAAAAACAGTAGCTGATTACGCTTAAGCTTATCAAAATGCCATCAGAGCTAGTGATGGGAGTAAAGAAAAGAAAATTGCTTTATTTTATTGTTTGGGAGAAATGCACACTGCTTAAGTTTCATATGCTCCACATTCATAGACAATCACATAACCAATAGAAACCATTAAAAGACCTCTAAATTATTGCAGAACCACTAATTGAACCAAACAGTACAATCCCGAGCCAATTCATCCGCCAAAAATTGATAAAAAGGAATACTTATAACCCCAAAAAAAAAAAAAAAAGTCACATACAACAAAAGGAAAAAATAAAAATAAACATCGGAAGATCCAAAACAGTGGGAGATGAGGCGATCTTACCGTTTGTTTGTTTCCCGAGAAAAGAAAAGAAAACATGGAGGGAGAGATTGAGAAGAGGGTCATAGGAGAACAAAACCCTCAAAGTATGATGTGGGGAGCAACCCAACTGCCATTCGTTTCGTTTGGCTTTTCCCCCTTTTTTTGTCAAAGCTGTCTGAGGAGGATCAAGACCCGATTGAATGGAAACGACGTCGTTTCGTGTCTTTAGGGCCTAGGGGGTTACCTTGGTAGTTGGAACTTGGAACCATAAGTTGGAATTATTAGTGTAAAGAGAAAAAAACCAGTGATTCAAAACTGATCGAATGGGTTTGGTTTGAATTTATTTCTTATTTTTCAAGGCAAGTAATTTTATTATTAATTTCAAACAAATAATGATTCAAGTATAAATTTTATGCATCAGCAAATATCTGAGTTAATAAGATAATAAACATCTGTAATCGCAGAATCTTTACAATTACATGGCGTATTATGATCGTGATTTAATATTTGTCAAAATCGAATATCATTTCTTGCTCTGAATCGTATGCGTCGTGTCGAAACAGCCCCTTTGTGCCTCGTAACAAGTCCGTGATAAAATAAAAAATAAAAATAAAAAACAAAAAAACAAAGTAAAAACTTATATCCATGTAAAAAAATCACTTTATAGAAAATAAAATGATAAAAAAAGAGTTCACGGGTGATTTAAGATCAAAATAACCAAAATAAGAACTCCTATATACTTAAGGAAAAAGGGCTAATATATAAATCAATGAGAGAAGACAAGAGGATGTTTAATGGGTTCAAATCCTTATTTTGAATGTTTAATTATTATGGGGGAAATTGATTTAGAATATATTCTATCTTGGATTGAAAATTTTACATATATTTTGAATTTTAGACTCAAGTTGATTTAATTATTCTCAAAACAAATATGCTTTAAATCTTAAATCAATCTTCGTTCATCTTATTACTTAAAACAAATCATAATAATTAATCTTAAACGATTTTTACTTTGCTGGATTTTTCTAAAACTAAAAGATTTAAATCAGGACGAGTACCGTACACAGCGAAACAAGGAGAAAAAAAATGTTGAATATTTTTTTAAATTTCATTAACAAATAAAATCCAGATAGGCCCGGCACAAGGCAAAAACTGATACTCAAAATCACTTGGATCTCGAGTGAGCTACCTGTGTGTTCACCATGGAGGCCCATTAATAAGACATCGGTCCACTATACAATCTTAAGTGCAAAAGTAAATCATAGGGCACTGCAATATACATAAGGTACTATAATTAAAGAAAATGTTATTATAGGGTGTTTTTTTTTTTTTTTGGTTTTTGATCAAGAATAATTTATTTTCTAACTTTTTATTAAACTGTAATCATCATGTGTCTGATAGTTTACAAATTAAATGCTTGTTGGGACTGAACCTACTCTCATAGGATCAGAAAATATCGATAAAATCGATAAATATTTTACAAAAATATTGATAAATTAAAAATTATATAAAATTTGATTGAAAATATTTAAAATTGCTCATATAATGTTTATTTTTAAAATTATATAGAAAATAATCAATAATAAGTAAAATTCAAATATATATTTGAACTTAAAAATTACTGTTCAAAGTATATATTATTATGAAATTTATCCCTTTAAAAAAATTTTTTTTTTTTTTGAGGAAAAAAAATATTATTACATTTTATTTAAAAATATAAGATAATATTTATCTTTAAAAATATATATATATATATATATATATATATATATATATATATATATATATATATATATATATATATATATATATTAAAATATATTATTATTATTATTTAGATATTTAAATTTCTAAATGTTAGATTTAGGTTAAAAAATATTTTCTTTTTCAATCCAATGACTCTTTTGATTTTGGAAAAAATCATTATTATCAATTTACTGTTTCCTTTTCTGTGTTAAGTACCAGCCGTAATGAAGAATACACAGCAGTAGTTGGGGTTCCCAGAGCGTCTCACGTCTGTGTCACTCCCGTTTTCTCCTCAAAAAACCATTTTTTGGCTCAGCTACGATATTTTATGCTCTTTATTCATTCTTTAAATGTGTCATATATTTTTTTATTTGGCACCTCTTCAACTTATTTACCATTTCATTCTTCCAACAAACTCTTGTCAGATTTTATTACTTTAACTCTGTTTAAAATTTAAAATTTAAAAATAATAATAATAAATAAATAAATAACAAAAAATATTTATTAAAAGTTTAAATAAAAAAATTAAATAAAAATGATAAATAAGAAAAGATTCTCTCTTTTTTTGATATATTTCTAAGAAAAAATGACAATGAATGAATAGATAAATAAGAAAGATTGTCTTGATCTGTCAGGTCTGGAGTGTTTGGTTGGTTAGAATTTAGAGGGAATGTGAGATTGGAGAAAGCATCTTTGAGAATTAAAGCGATTTAACTTAAACTGTTGTCACTTAATATTTGGCTAAAATTTTCTTCGACGAGAATTTGGGTGAAAGCATGGCTGATACGTTGGAGCGTAATAATTGACTAGGCACCTACCGGTAACAAAATGCGACTGTATCAAAAAGTACAGTGCATTGGAATGCTTTCGTCTGTAATGATTACGAGGAGAAGCGCTCCCATAAAGCACTAATATTTTTTTTAACATCTAATTAAAATCAGATAATCATTCACATTAAGAGCCATTAGGACTCTATCCATTTATTTACTCAACCCAACTTTGTATTCATTTTATCCTATTCTAAAAATGCAAACAAGGTTTTGTGCCGGATCTACGTCCCTCAAAAACCTAACTATTCTTTGGAAAAACTACTTATTCCTTGAAAAACTAAATATTCCTTAAAAACCGTGATTGAAAATTGAAATCTTGGTTGTAGCGCGTGGTCAAAACGTCAAAGGTGGTAGGTATGAATTTTTCAAAATAATCACGATTTATAGTTTATATATCGGTAAAATCAACTAAATATCACCGATTTTATTTATTTTTATTTTGGCTTTTTTTGATGATTAATTTCGCACGTGATTACTAAACCGATAATATCATTGATTTTCAAGACGTTTTGATGATTTTTCATCTAATCGAATATCGAATCCCGATCATGTCAATTACGTATAATATCCGATATATCGATCGATTTTTTCAATTTTTTTTAGTCCTTACTCTCCTCCTCTTCATTTTTTTTTTTTTGTCATATATATTATTTGTTCTTTTGTGTATTGTTTCATGGCTTATAATTATGATAAACTTGTGGCAAAAGGAAAAAAGTCAATATTTTAGTTTTTTAAAATATAAAAAATAATATTAATTTTATTTTATTTTATTTTATATCTATTCATCTTACGTTCAATCTTATAATATCATATTCTCATCAAAACTCAATACAATCATTTCTCACAATATTACATTACCATGAAACTACCTTACTTCAATCTTCAACAATTAAATTAAATCAAAACTAATTTGTATCCATTGAATTCATATTCATCATGTTATAAAATAACTCGATGCAGTTGCTTTCGTAAATAATTAAGTTAATTATACACTTGACAAAATTACATGAGTACACCAAATTGCATGTTAAAAATAACTAAATTATAACACAATAAAAAAAATCATACAATTCTCATTTGTTAGATACATTTATTGAATCATTTGTCTTATTGTGTAGTCAATCTATTCAATATTTAGGTCATATCATAATATCATAAAATCATCGTATTTATACCTTTAAAAATTAGATCAAATCATAATGGACCATTGTTTTCACATTACTCACATTAGAAGATGATATAAATCATATTATTTCTCAAATATGACTTGATTATTTCTAAAAATGATATAAAAACGTGACTCCGTAATCTAACTAGTTTAAACCCATTCATCATATATAATTCAAGTGATAAAACATTCAACGTTTAAATAGATAAAGACATAAAAAGGGGACGATGTGTTTAACAATTAAAAAAAAAACTAGTTTAAACCCAAGTTATTTTCGGTTCTAATCATGAAAGCTAAAATAATTATAAAAATTATAGAGAAATTTTTGTTTTAAAGAAAAAAAAGAAACATGGAATTGGCATCCTTTGTGAGGATGGGAAAAAAAGTGAGAAAAGTATTCCATTTGGGACAAGTGAGTGTGACAAATTAAATCATCAAAATATGGAGATATGCATGAGGATGAACATATATATCTTATGATTTACTCTCCCACTTGACTCTTGAGCAAACCTTTTTGGAAGTTTATAATTAATTTTATTTGTAGTATTTCCCTCAACCATGCCTTTAATCACCACGCTAAGACAATTAATAGCAACTTAATTCTGAAAATTGGCATTTGGGTTGTTTTTTCCTCTTATAAGTAATACATAAAAGTGGACATAGGATTTGGTTCTTAGTTTATATTTCATGTTTTATATTCAATTTTGGAGAGAACCCCAAACTTTAAGTATGGATCTTACTTCAATCATCACTCTGCTTCCCTTAAAACATAACATGGACTTGAATTTCCTAAATGAGAAAGGGAAGTCAATTTCAAAATCAAAAAGTTGCTTTCAAGTTTTTTAAAATTATGCATTCAAGAGGAGTTCAAATTTTCATTATTATTATTATTTTTTATAATAAGTAAAAGCTTTTCAAGATCGATGAAAAATAGGGGTGGAACAGTCTTTCGTAAAACGCTTTGGATAGTTATGCGATAGAATCACAAATTTAACTCTAAGTGAGGAAGAGGCTAAAGGCGTCAATATGCATAATGCCAGTTCTAACGAAAAATAAACAAAAAAGCAAATAGGGGTCATTCTTTATCTGAGTGAGATCGAACCAGGAATATATCTACCATATTAGATACAACTGAAACCTACAGCCGAAGCGTCCATGTGTATGGCTAGATCACCAGCAGCTTAGCAACTCTGCATATCTTATATGGCGATATAAAAAACACGAAAACAAAATAAAAGTCATATTTGTGTGAAAGAATAACTTTATTAAGAAATAAATCCATATCTTTAGGAAAAACCCATATAATTGAGAAAAAAAAAAAAAAAAATCACCCATCCTCAAAAATAGAAAATGAACTATAAAATAGAGAAGAAGAGAGAAGGGCGACTAAGGTTTTTGACGGGAGAGCGATTTTTTTCAAATTTTAATTCCTTAAGAACGTTTCTTTTTTCCTTATCGATAATAATTCTAGACTAGCACCTTGTAATTTTATTGAGTTTTTTTTTTTATTCTTCTATCAACTTTACGATATCACATCATAATATTATGTTTTTACATAAATTCAAGCGTAGAAACTCTCGCGACACCTTCACCACTACTTGGCTTGAACACATGCAGGAGTATTTACCAGATAAATGAAATGAGTATAATTTTTTTATTGATTTCCCTAAAAGGTTAGGTTTGATCACATTCCTACCTGATTGTATTGAGATATATTTTATAAGACCTGATAATCCTTCTTATGTAGGTACAAGACTACAATAAGATATAAACACTTAGGTGCGGTGTTTGGTTTTTTCTTGTCTTGAATATAATTTTTTAAGCTTAATGACCAGATAGTCTTGTATGGAATTAAGTAAGTAAGTTGTTGTTTTTAACAGTTGATGATGAGTAGGGATGATAGCGAGATGAATTATTTTGAGTTGCAATAAAATTAACTTTATTACCACAATGGAACGAGTTTGGTTTAACTATATTCGGATTTTTAACGGATTTAAATTTATTTTTTCAAACTCGATACGGGTTTGGGGCGGGCTCAGATATTGTTGCTCCCGTTCTGTCCCGATTATATTTTAAAAATATTTTTTTATTTTTTTATTTTATATTTTAATATAAATAATAATAATAATTATAATGTTTTTAATAAATAATTTATAAAAATTTATAATATTTTTATTTTTTATGAAATATATTAATTTTAATATAATAAAAAAAGTAAATATAAAAAAGCAAAATCGAATATAAGCAGGATAGGTTTATGAATTACTACCATCATAAATCATGTATAATTTAATTTTTTAAGCGAGATAGTTGAGAATTTAAAAAAATAAGCAGTCGAGTCGAGATGGGATGCTCAGTCAGCGAAGCTTGTTGTCTGCAATAATGAGTGTTCTTAGCGCTTTTCTTTTATTGAATGATGATGAAGTTTTTAGCATTTTATTAGAAAATACTTTTAAAATAGAAAATAAAATATTTTCATTTTATATTCGAACGTTTTTTAAAATTTGATAATAAATCTAAAATTTTAAAATTAAATAAGCTTATCTTAAGCTGATAAATGCTTTTAACGTTAAGTCGAAAAGCAATATTGCTTATTCGCAGAGTCACAATTCGAATGAAATGAATGAAGGGAGAAAAATAATAATTTATTAGAATACTTGTTCACAAGTGAGCCACGTACGTATATATCAATTGTGAAAAAAATCCAAAAAAAAAAAGAAGAAAGTTTTAAGAAATGGGATTCTTGATTGTTTGAGATTATAAATGAAATTAAATCACGTGTGAGGTTGGAGAGGTGTAATATTAATATATTATATTATATTATATAGTCCACAATTGTAGGCTAAACCCACACTACAAACAATGATTCTATGTTGGCCCCCACCGAAATTCCTTTTCCAATGCCCACGTCAAATGGGAGGGCTAAGCTAAGGCCCCACCTTTGGGAATTGTGTGCCCCCATTGGGCCCATTCCCATTTATTTGATTTTAATTTTAATTAATTAAAAGGAAGAAAATTCTAGAATAGA
The DNA here is from genome assembly GCA_016808115.1 of Tetrastigma voinierianum. Taxonomy (NCBI): domain Eukaryota; kingdom Viridiplantae; phylum Streptophyta; class Magnoliopsida; order Vitales; family Vitaceae; genus Tetrastigma; species Tetrastigma voinierianum. The sequence goes on from JAEQBH010001503.1 coordinate 362,857, forward strand.
GTCATGTGTGGTTATAAGGTTATTCAATTTGAAAATGTGTTGGTCCACAAGACTGCGAAATTATTTTAGAATAAAGTCTTAGGACTCATCATTTTACCATTCCACTCACACAATAGTAATTGGTCCCCCTTTTTCTTAGAGGGGCAACGCCAGTGCAAGACCGAATAGTTCAAATTTGTTGGCCCCATGGTCCATGGGCTGTTACTGATACCAGACATATTTATATCTATATATAGATATTTATAATAAGGTTTTTGATTTAATAAAAATGAAGGGCAGAATTTTATTTCACAATGCCTTCTCCTTTAAACAAATTTGTTTTTTTAGAATTTTTAATTTTTTTTTTCATAAGATATTGCACTCTAATTTAGAACATAAGAGTTTCTAAAATATTATATATATTCAAGACTCTAAAAAGTAATTAAGTATTAACATTATTATTAAGCGAAGCTTTTCATTTTTTCGTTTAAATCGTGAACGAATGATTGTCTTTTAAATAAAGCGATTTTCGTTAATTTTATTTTTATATCGTAGCTTCGTTTAATTATAGTTATAATATCGAAAGCGAGTCGTTTCGTATTGTCGAGTTCTTAGCGTGGTAAAGGTTGAAATATTATTGTTATATAAAAACAAAATTTATGAAAATTATTATATGTAAAAAAAAAAAATTGTTCACGATTTACATGAAAATTCAAGATTTTAATACTAATATTCTCTATTATTTATTTATTTATTTTTGTAAATAGAAAATAGAAAATGATTGAACAAGAGCATATAAGGCACAGATGAACAGTGGAAATAAGGGATAGATGGTGGTGTGGAATATGAGAATGATCTAGTTTAGAGGCCCACTCCATAGTCCAACTTGCACTAGTTTCTATCAGCTTAGAAATAAATCAATAATAAAATAAAGGATGGTTCCACTATTTTGGCTTGTTGCAAATAATGTTAGAGGATATCCTCTTAGCCCCTTATCTCCATCTTCAATCATTTCAAATCAAACTTTTCTTTCTTTATTAAAATCTACCATTTCAAGCTTTTTGAGAATCACATGACAATCATATGTTACACTTATATTTATTTATTTCTCTTAAAATCATTGAAGTTGACATCATTATATACATACATGCATGGGATGTACTAATTTATGTGATTGTTATATATGGTTGTGTTGTAACAATTTTTCTTTAACAAACATGCTACAGCTTAAATGATGACAAGTTAAGTTAAGGAAGTCTTCTTACATCAAAAATCCCAAAGTTCCAATCTACATTAAACCCAAATTGAGATTGGAGTTTGGGATGTCCACACCCAAAAAGTTTTTATGATAATCCAAATTTATCAATCATTTTTCACTTCTTTTTACATGTCACCAGGTACAAATTTAGAATGAAGTTTCCTAATAATTAAACATGAAATATGCCAATGATGAGCCTATGTCAATACAGTGAATAGATGTTAAAAAAAGAGCACGAAATATAAACTTATTCAAAAAATTAAATATATGATTGGTTACTATATGAGCATTATAATAATAAACCATGCACACAACAACTTCGATGTAAGCATGGATGATCTTTAATTATAAATAGAATATCAAATGTTCATATAAATAGAATACAGTGAAAAAAGTGAAGATGGGGCTGGAGGAGGAATGTTCATATAATTCTTTAAAACTTCAATTTAAAAAATATGAAGAGCTGAAGTGGTAATACATCACATGCTTCACTGTCGATCTAATTATGGGAGGAGGGAAAGTGATGGGCATGTACGAAATGTAACATGTACTGAAAATGAGAAAGACGAATCAAGCACTTGACCCCACTAGGATCAAAGCAATTGTCTTTCTCAATTATTTGTGAGAATTCATATGATGTTGCATCTTTACTGATTTATTGTCCCCACTTGACAAATCCAAGTAATAATGGCATGGGGGAGGGACCATATCTTTTATATATATTTATATCATGAGTACTGAAAAATATAAATGAGATGATTGAAGTATTTTTAAGCAATTTTTAAGTTGATCACAATAATATAAGCGTGTTTATAATGGATTTTTATCTTTTTATGATACATTTTCTTGTTGAGAATGAGTTTGAGTATGATATGAATCGTATAACTTAAAAACGTAGCCGTATATCGTAAGCCGTCATATAGAAATAAATAAATATATATATGTATGTGAGATGGCAGATAAGCTCAATAACACATAATTTTCAAGAATGAAGAGAAAATCAATATGAAGGAATGATTCCACATTAATGGGGGGTGGCTCCTCACATTGAATATTAGAGACCCCCCAATGCCCTTTCATATGTGGACAAATATACTTTCTTTACCAGGAAATTTCCACACCCCACCATCCCCATTCCCTTTAAAAAATTAATTTTAGTGGGCCATGCAAGTACCTTGTGGGTGATGATATGACTATGAATAAATAATTAGCAACGAAATATGCACTGTTTCAACGACCAGATTGAGATTCACATACACTTGGAGATACCCCTAAACTTCACTTTTTCACTTTTCATCACCATTACCTCATACCTCACGCAAACGCATCATAACGTCTAATTTAAAGAATACAAAACCATTTGAAACATTTTTAATAATTATTCTTTCTTTCTTTCTTTTTTTACTATTTATCATAGTCGACGTTCATCACTTCCTTCCATGGTCATGGGTTTTAAGACTTTTTATTATTATTATATGAATCAGTTTACGCAACACATCGAATAAGTTCATAAAATCTTAAAGTTAACGAAAAGATAAATCTTCAACAATTTTAAAGGAACTCAAATTAATGACTATTAGATACTTTTATTTTCAAGTAAATCTCTAATAATCTTAATATCACTTAAGTTAATGACCATTAAATACCCTTGTTCTTTAATAATACCGAGAAAGCTCAAATTAATAATCATTGGATACCCTCGTCCCCATGGGTTCCAAGACATAACTCCATTGATTTCAATGGTTGAAAGAAGGAGTTGGAAGAGTAGAAGGAACATGTCATGTGGTTTGAGTGAGGAGGCCGAATTTGAAGTGGGCCACTATTTAGAGATATGGGGGAGGAGGGGTAGCTGTGCCTCCACCCTCCAAGCCCTCTCATTCTCTCAAATCTTTACCAACCTCCTCTATCTTATCTCCTAGCTCCAACTCCATGCTTAGGGTGTTATTGTCGCATTAGGTATTTGTATTTCATGTATATTCTTTTTTGTTGAGGGAAGAAATAATGGTACATTATATTTAGGATATGAAGGTATTCTTGTAATTTAGTTATATCAAAATTATTATCATCCTATTTAGAAATGTAGTAAAAGTTTGAGTTATTGTTCCCGTGAATATAGGCATATTATCGAATCACGTGAAATTCGTGTGTTTTTTCGCTTTTCTTTACTTGATTTCTGCTTGTCGTTGTTCTTGCTTGAATCATGATACTTGTTTAGTTTTATTTTGGCAAAACGTTGAAAATTGTTCAGCGTTAACTTGTCTAATGTTTTTCAAAACAAAGAAATAGTTGAGAATTAGCAGTGTTTTCTAGAGTATGATTTAAGATCGATCCAGCTGAAAATTAGAATGAAGCTTGGCTGATAATTATTGGGCCAAAAAAATTAGGTCAAATTTGACCCTGTTTGGTGTGTTCGGTAAGTGTATGGGTTCTTTCTTTATAAGGTAAATTGAGCAGCCCTGAATTTAGAGGCGTGTTGGGTTGTTATATTAATCGGCCTGTCTATTTTCTTGAATTACCACCTCTAATGTTCTTCATGTTTTTCATGTTGTCATTATTTTTGAAAATATAAAATATTTAAAAAAACAAACCAAACATGTGTTTGCCCAAAATTTCCCCTTTCACCCTTTCTCTCTTTCTTTTCTCATCTTGTTTTGTTTTTAACCAATTTTCGTGTTTTGTGTTTGTGAAGCCATGGACCCCACCTCTGGCAACGTGCCCGGTCCCCAATCATACTCCTAATTTTTTATTTTTTATTATAATAATAATACACATGCATTCGCCCCCACCCTCAATTCCTTGTTTGGTAACTATATATCTTTTAAGCTTTAATTAATTTCTTCATTACAAGATATCCATATAATCAATTTCAGAGCTCAGAATTAATCCCTCCTGCCTCCCTCATTCAAAGCTACTTATTTTTATCTCCCAAAAAATATAACATCCTATGTCGAGGTTTGAATTTTTTTCTTTGTTTGTTTGTTTTTTTTTATCTATTTAATATTTTCAAGCAATGATGTATTTCAAGTCACAATAATTGGTAGGTACAAATTAAGCAAAAGCCAAAATAAAAATATATTACCTAACTTTTATCTTATTTTTATTTTCAAACTTAATTAACCTAATGCCTAATCGAAATCATAACATCCATTTTTTTTTATTGGATAATTAATATGAAGTGATGTGGTTGAGGTGCCTTCTACTTCCCTCCATGAAATATTAGATATGAATTGGACGGTTGGACCCCCCACCTTAAATAGCTTCTTAATCACTTTTCTTGTTTCTTTTCCATTCACAAATAAGACCTACCTTTTCCATAGATTTCTCGCTTGGCCTCTTCCACCCACCACCACTTCAAACTTTCCCATGCTTTCCCACCGCATTTCTTGGCTCCCAACCATCCTCCTCCTCTTTCATCTCACTATGAACGAGTCTACGATGGATAAAATTACAATTTAAGGATCGATCTTAATGCTTGAAGTATTGAAGTCGAAAAATAAAATCGATAGGCGTAATTCGTAATAAAAACATGATGACATGGTGGCCGAAAGAACGAGATCTGGCAATAATGGTCGAGACGGCACCGCTCGATTATGAGTTTTTGATCCTCTCGGTGTTGTAAGTGTCTCTTTTTATAGATTATCTGATGGCGCGCTCTTGAGCTAGGCGGGCGGGGTTGGAGAGAATAGTAGGTGGCCAGTGCATACAATACTCGAGTGTGGATGGGTGGCGTGAAGCTCCACGCCTTTCATTGTGCTGTGAAGTCGATGTGATAAGTATGCATGAAAGTGTTGTATGATTACAGAAATTGATGTGACGTCATACCATTGCTCTCGTATCAGCCTTCTAAACTTTATTCGCCGTGCTTTTAAGAGGCATTGTGTCCCAAGAACTACTATCGAGTTAGCAAACTTGTTTGGGTTTTCCCTACTAATTAAGCCGTGATCGATGGACGACTCGTTACAACGACAATCTAGTTTTCTCTCAAATCGTAGGTCACAATTTTGAAACCTAATGGAAACCTGATCATAAGCATGGTATCATAAGGAGGGAAGCATATGAAATGATATGTAATTAATTAAATATTTTTAGATGTATTTTATAAAATAAAAACTACTTACACATATTAACAAAAAAAATAATGTGAAAATTGATCAAACAATTTAGTCCATCAAATCGCCTTCACAAACAATCATTCCAATGAAATAATGTCTACTTAATTGTTTTTGTATATTACCGTTAATAAAAAAAAACATATTTGTAGTTAAGAAAATAATAAAAGGTATGAAAATAAAACATATCTGTAGCCAGTAACAAACCTAGAAAATAAAGTCAAAAAATGCATAAAAGATTTTAGATGAGACATTGTAGTTATGGAATTTACCTTTAGTTAAACACCCCCTAAACCCAAGGTAGGTCCACCATTGAATTGTAATTAAGACAATAATAAAGGGTATGAAAATTGATGAAGTAAGTTGATCAATCAGTTCATGGCTATTTCCATTTTCACAATCAACTTATTTGGTTAAATATACATATGATGTTGATGCTAATGAAGATAATAAAGTTACCATATAATTTTGGAATATAGTTCATTAATATTTGAATGGGTTATTAATAAATAAAGTAGAGAATTGATGTGAACCAATCACACTCAATAATCTTCTCTCTTCCGTAACCATTTTCTCTTCTTTCGACACTTCCGTACGTACAAATTGATTGGGGGGAATTGTCCATAGCGTGCAAGGAACTTTCGCATGCATGCACACTCAAATAAAAAGAGGGCACGGAAAAGGATATATATAGGTGACTTCAACAACTGACTTTAAGGTTATGTCCTTTTATTATTATTATTTTCTTTCTTCTATTTCACTTTTTGTTCAATTTGGATTTAAATCCAAAAACTCCTACAAATCCCCCAATTTCTTTATCACTATATCGTAGACCTCAAGGTCGTGACATTAAGGTTATATTACTTTTTTAAAAATATTTAAACATTTTACATCATAACTTTATATAAATGTTTATGCAAAAAATAAAATAAAAATAAAAAGCAACTATAACGCGTACGGCTTGCACTATAATTTTGTTTCCAAATTGGACACTTTGTACTTGAGAGTGAATTGATAGATAAAAAGAACAAAATAAAAATAAAGGTAGAAACGAAAATGAATATAGATTAGAATATCATATAAAAGAGATGATCGATCAAAATTGTTAAAAATAGTTCGACTTTGACTTTTATAGCAAGTATTTTTGAGTTTCATTCTATTTTTAAGAAGTCAAACATAGTATTAATTGAAAATAGAACGTAGTTTCAATTTCATATTCGGATGTATGTAAATAAATCGCAGTCAAAAAAAGGATAATGAAAATAGTTGATTAAGCTTTGAAGGGATAATAAAAAAGGTTAGAGATTTAAAGCATGGAGAACAGTCCAATTATCATGATAAAAGACCACTGGAGGAGAGGAAAGGCCAAACCTAATAAGGGGTCTCAATATTTTCAAAATTCAAATAGATTCTTGTCCTTGAGGTATTGTCAGGAGGTTGGAGGAGATTTCATATTCGAATATTTGTAAGAAGTACATGAATAAAAGAAAAACAAAAAAAAAAATTCTGAATATGCCCAACCACCAATTTATCAGTTTTTCTTTACTTCTCTCTTTTTTTTTTTTAAATTTTTTTTTAAGTATTTTAATTACTCAAAATTTCTTTAAAACTTAAATATAAATGACTTCTTTCTTCATTTTTTTTAATAAATCACTTCCTTGTTATATACAATGTAAATTTAAAAAAAAAATTAAAATTTTATTTTCTTGAAATAATTTCAAAATATTGTAAAAAAAATCAATTTAAGCAAATTATTTCAAAGAAAAAAAAACTAAATTAGTTAGAGATTTTATCAAACATGTTTTAAGGTTTACAAAATCTTAAAATGCTTCTAAACATGTCTTAATACTCTTTTTTTTTCCTTTTTTTAAGTTGGCAGGAAAATAAATTCAGTGGCAAGAAATTTTGAGAACATATAAATTTTGAATAATTACATAATCCTTTTTAGCCTCTCGGCATCAAATAAAAGATCATAAATGCCAATGAAAAATCAATATAAGATATTATATGGGAAAAAAAGGGAAAAATATAGGACATATAGGTGAAGTGGTTATCTTATAAATTAATTAGTGGTCTTGAGTTCAAGATATGTGAATGCAGTTGTATAATGTATAGAGTTTTACAGTCCTTATGATCCATCTCGATTCGTATGAGGATTAATCTATATATAATATGACTTAAAAACGTTTTTTAAATATATACGATCCTACTTAGTACACTTCAGGATTGAGCAAAAAAAATATGAAAGGGAAAAGAAAACACAATCATTTTGTTTTGTACCAAATTTGGGAAGCAAAAAAGATTGGTTTAAAAGAATGACTAGGGACATCAAAACACCCTTGTAGATAGGATCATAGGACTACTATTATTTTTCCTTGTACAAATTACAAAGTGAATTCACTTTTTGTACAAATTATATTGTAGGTAGTAACCTAAAGTATGAATCTATGATGGGAAGACACAAACATATAAATAATAATATAAATCGCCAAAATCAAGATACAAAGGAATATATTACAATTGGACATGTGATCTTCTACGATTGAAAACTATTTATTCTCATTAAACTTGTGATTAATTTGAATTGGTTCAATGTATAATGATATTTGGGATGAGTATAAATATACAATATTATAATACAAATATGTGAAACCAAGATACAAAATAATAATACAAAAATACAAAATAATAAAATCTCGGTAAACTCATAGTTTGAGAACCATTATTGGGCATTATATCAGAAAATAGTTGTTCATTTTGTAGCTTATATGCATGTGTATATGTCACAGAGTTAATTAATGTTTCTGGTAAGTAATAAATATAACGGTTTACTATAATAATGAATAGAACAATAGGAGGGGCCAAAGGAATATTCTGTGTACTTGAATATGATCCTATTATTATTTATACATGTATATATCTAACCTTAGAAACTTTAATATTTTTTTGAAAAGAAAATTAATTTTATTAATTCAAGTGTGATAATGAATAGAAGCAACATGTCAAATTAGACTTAAAAAATCGCCAAATGATAAAACAATATTTAAGTTAATAATATAATGAATTGGCTCAAACCTTGCATATTTAATAATAATATAGTGATTGGAATATCTATGATTTAAGTTATGAAATATATTAACGACAATTATTTGATTTATTGTCTCTATCTGATTGAATATATCTTATTTATTTGAATCGTTAATATATAAATAAATGTTATAGCAAGACGATGAAAAACAAAAAATCGTATCAAGATGACACAAAATCATAGGGATTGTAGGCATCTCCGGCCAAAAACTCTGCATTTAGCCTGCTTTTAGCGAAACTTTATTTAGTGACAAATTCTCTTAAAATGAATTCTACAATCATTTCTCTGTTCTTGGTTCTGAATGATTGAAGTCTGGTCTATTTCTACTGTTTTTTTTTACATCTGTTTACATATATATATGTTTGACTTTTAAAATTATTGAAAAGTTAGGTGTAAAATAGAGAGTATGGTTGAAGTGTGGCTTTAAAGGATTCTTCAAGTTAAAGTAACTAGATTTAATATTTAAATATATTTGAGTAGTATTTTGTTAGATGGTTGGAAATGCTCTAGAAATGACGATAAAATGTAGATGAGATGGTTGAGATTTTTTCTAGTTTAACCGGAAGTCTCAGATTGGCTCCAACCCTAAAAATGTAATTGTGTTATATGTGGTAGAAATTTATGGTAATTTTGATGGGGAGTGAAATGAAACTGGTATGGATGGGAGGAGATAGGAGGTGTAAGAGGGAGGAGTGGACCCAAGCTTACGGTGATTAGAAGTGGGGTCCACTAGCCCCACTTATGACTTATACGAACGCCATATGTTCTCCGTAACTGCTTCTTCATCCTTACTTATTACAGCCACGACAAACCCTTCATGTGCTACGTGACAGCCTTCTTCTTCTTATTAATCATTCATATTCATACACTCTCATACCATTATACGCCTCTCTCTCTCTCTCTCTCTCTCTCCATATCCCCCAACCCCGCCTTAACCAATACCCAGTCCTCATTCCTGATCCCTCATCCCCTTCATCATTCTCTCTCTCTCTCTCTCTCTCTCTCTCTCTCTCCCATGGTTTCTCTTTTCCGACAATGGACGCTACACCCAACTTCCGAATCTCCCTTCCTAGGTCTCTTCTTCTCTTATACCCTCCCCACATTCTTAATTAATTTCTTATTCTAATTCTGAAGCTCACGCTCATTCTCTCTCTATGAAAACAGGTGGTTTGGAATATGCCGGCGCCGGAAAGAAAGCTCAGACGACAACAACGACGAAGACGACGTCCCCATCTCCAATTCCATCGAATGCTACGCCTGCACTCAGGTGGGAGTCCCTGTGTTCCACTCCACCAGTTGCGACCACGCCCACCAGCCTGAATGGGAGGCCTCCGCCGGCACTTCCCTGATCCCAATTCACTACAGGAAGATCGCCACCCGCAAGTCCCGCTCCAACGCCTTCTCCGCCGCCGCCGCAGCCGGCCCTTTCGGCAGCGTTCTCGACCCCAGGGCCAAGCGCGTGCAGAGGTGGAACCGCGCGTTGCTACTCGTCCGCGGGATGTCCCTGGCCGTCGATCCTCTCTTCTTCTACGTCATCTCCATCGGCGGCGAGGCCGGCCCCTGCCTCTACATGGACGGCGGACTGGCCGCCATCGTCACGGTGCTGCGGACGTGTGTGGACGCTGTTCACTTGTTTCATTTGTGGCTACAGTTTAGGCTGGCATACGTGTCGAGGGAGTCTCTCGTCGTCGGTTGCGGTAAACTCGTGTGGGACGCACGTGCCATTGCCTCCCACTACGTCAGGTCCCTCAAAGGCTTCTGGTTCGACCTCTTCGTCATCCTCCCTGTTCCTCAGGTCCTTTTTTCTCCCCCCTTCTTTCCATTCACCATCATCCATATTATTTCATTATTACACTACTGTACTACTCCATTAATATTTATGTTTTGATTCACTAAGTGAAATACCGATCATATGAGAGTTTTGTCTTCAAATAATACATTTTTAAAAAATCACTAATCTAATAAGTTTTTTCTTTCTAAATAATGCTTTAAAATAGTAATTTTTTTTTTTAAATGTATTATTTTGAGACAAAACTTTATAATAGGGGCAGCTAGCTTGTTGGTCTCAACTTCTCCAGTAGGGGGTCTCATTGTTTTACAGATCGGTCATCTATCTTTTTAATAATATGATTGAATCTTGTTAAATTACGGCAGTGATGGGTCCAAAATATGGATTACTATGAAGTGAATTCGTGTTTCCTTTATGGAGAAGATGATGTTTTTTTTTTATTATTATGGAATGGGAATCGAATGGGGAGGGGATGATGGAAGAGCATATTAGAATTCAGTGGGAAGGTTTGTCGGGGATGTTTAGCTCTTTTTCCATTTTTGTATTTTGTGAAACTGTCGTTTTGTTTGCTGGGTTTGGTGGATTCTGCTGTCACCTAATGGAATGCATCATCCCTGCGAAAAACACCAAATCTCTCTGCCAACAATCTGATTCTCCTTTTGGATACCAGCCAACTCCCCCATTCTCTTAAACCTTGCTTGCTTAAAACGAACTGCCATGTAATCTCTATCGCATTTTGAATGAGTTAGTGCTGCTGTTTCTTCTATGACTATGATTATGCTACTCCTTTTTATGATTTTCTGGTCTGGCATTAAAAACCCACCACCAAAAAAGGAAAAAATAAATAAAACGAATAACAGAGTAACCAAAAACCTGATAAAACAAAGAGTCTGACACTGGAACGTTTCCTTCCTTACAGTTTTACCCAATATTGGAGAGTATTCCAAGAATCAAGATGCAGAAGCATCTCTTATCTCTTTATTGAAAAATCTCAGTGCAACTGCAACAGATATTTATTTGAGTCATCTGTCCTCTGTTCCTCTGAATCAGATACAGCATCTATCCTCAATTTATAAGTTGTTTTTCCCAATAAATGATCACTCTTCCAAAATAAACCAATTGAAGGGCCCCATCATTTCTTTCCAAACTACAACATTTCTCTTATAGTGTGCTTTGATTTTGGCTGCATCAACAATTTACTGGTTCCATCTTTCTATTGAACACCAAATTTTCACCTCATCATTTATTTCTTTCATTGCCTGCAGGTTGTGTTTTGGTTGATTGTACCAAAATTAATCAGACAAGAGGAGATAAAGCTGATGATGACAATACTTCTACTGATGTTCTTGTTCCAGTTCCTTCCCAAGGTCTACCATAGTATTTACCTGATGAGACAAATGCAGAAGGTCACGGGTTATATATTTGGCACTATTTGGTGGCGTTTCGTTCTCAATCTCATTGCCTACTTGATTGCTTCTCATGTAATATATATATACATATATATATATATAAATATATATACCACCTTAAGATCTTGGCAGCATTTTCTTCTTTCACTCTTTACTATGCTTCTTCAATATTTGACACACATTTTGATCACAGGTTGCTGGAGGATGCTGGTATGTTCTTGCAATACAACGCGTGTCGTCTTGTCTTCGTCAACAGTGTGACAGAAATAGGTGCAATTTATCTTTGTCTTGCTCAAAGGACGTATGCTACCAGTTTAAGTTACTAGCAGACACAGTAGGAAATCCATGTGTAGATAACTCAACAATATTGACCAGAAAGCCGATGTGCTTGGACGTCAACGGGCCATTTGCTTATGGGATCTATGACATTGCTCTTCCTGTCATTTCTAGTGACTCCATTGCTGTTAAGATCCTTTATCCCATATTCTGGGGTCTCCTGAATCTCAGGTAAATAGACAAGAAATCAAGTTTGTGATTTTTCTGTGCTTTTGCTTCATGAATTTGCTCACATCACTACTTGTAATTGAACTTTCCCATGGAACTTCTGCCAGGCAGATTTGAAACATCCCTTAGATTGTGCTTAGAACATGGATATTAGTTAGCATCACCATTTATTGTTTTCACTTCGACCTTTTTCGTAATCTTACAGGAATTTGCATTCTTTGTCTTGAATTTTTAAAAATTTCTTGTACTTATTGGAGTATTGAATCTGATTTAAGACTGACTTAAATCATAGGATAGGGAGAGTAATTACTGAAGATTCTACTCTATCCTTTAGGATATTGTATGTCACAGTGTTAGTCTATCTAATTTGCGATTTTGGAAACAGAAAATGCCCTGCAGATTCAAATTTCATGCTTCTCTAGCCTAAGTTTGGATATCAAAAGGTGTTTATGATTTTTTTTCTCCTCTTTTTGTTGTTGTGTCTTTTTTTTAACAGCACTTTTGCAAATGAACTTGCACCTACAAGTAACTGGCTAGAAGTGATATTCAGTATATTGATTGTGCTCAGCGGCTTACTGCTCTTTACTTTATTGATTGGAAATATTCAGGTGACTATTTGCAATATCATTATTATTATTATTATTATTATTATTTCTATTAGTTCCCTTGATTCTGCAATATGTTCTTTTTTTTTCTTCAATTTGAGATCTGAGAAGTGAAAGGTAGTTTAACAAGGAGGATTAATTGGACACTATTATGAAGGTATTTTTACAATCTGTCATGGCAAAGAAGAGAAAAATGCAGCTGAGATTCAGAGAAATAGAATGGTGGATGAGGCGGAGACAGTTGCCGTCTCATCTGCGACAAAGGGTTCGCCGATTTGAACGCCATAGCTGGGCATCCATGGGAGGTGAAGATGAGATGGAATTGATTCAGGACTTGCCTGAAGGGCTTAGACGGGACATCAAGCGGTATCTTTGCCTAGACCTCATTAAAAAGGTTAGAAAAAACATCCTTCTCCCAGTATGTTTGTTTGATGTCTAATACAACTGAGATGATGAAGTTTATATATATATATATATATATATATATATATATATATATATAAATTTAGGCAGGGAATGGATTGATCATTTTTCTGCAAATTCCAAGCACCCTGATTGATTTTGATAATCACTAAGAGAAGAGAATGTTATTCACCAATTCAATTGCTTTCATATGTTGTAACTTATCATTCATATCCTTTTAGATCCCTCTTACAAACTGGATTGTTGTCTTTCATAAGTAGTATTGTGAAACCATGATATTCATATTAAATCAAAATTCTACAAGTTTGAGTTTTTAAGAAAGTTGATCGTTTAACACGATATCAGAGCTTGGTTTGGTAGGATTGGTCCACCCCATTTATTTATTTGAATGTCCATAATGGACACTGACTCTCTAAGTGGACAGGTATAGGCTGCATGCACATGAGGGAGGAAACCATGATATTCATTCTAAATCCAAATCCTACAAGCTTAAGCTGTTAGGAGAGTTAGTAATTTAACAAGTACTTATCATTTGTGTTCTTTTAGGTACCTTTGTTCCAAAGCTTGGATGATCTTATCCTTGACAACATCTGTGACAGAGTTAAGCCCCTGGTTTTCTGCAAAGACGAAAAGGTGAAAATCTCTTACAGAGTCATAGACCAAAAAAAAGAGTTTTTGTTAGTTTAATTGCTGATATCATATCATGGGTGCCATGGCAATGTGACTACAGATAATCAGAGAAGGAGACCCAGTTCATCGCATGGTGTTCATAACCCGAGGCCACATAAAGAGCAGCCAAAACCTGAGCAAAGGCATGGTGGCCACAAGCATGCTCGAACCAGGAGACTTTTTAGGCGACGAGCTCCTTTCATGGTGCATTCGCCGCCCGTTCATAGAGAGACTTCCAGCTTCCTCCGCCACATTTGCCTGTGTGGAGTCAACAGAAGCATTCGGTCTGGATGCAAACAACCTGCGCTTCATCACAGAGCACTTCCGGTACAAGTTTGCGAATGAAAGGCTTAAGAGAACGGCCAGATACTATTCATCCAACTGGCGAACATGGGCAGCTGTGAATATACAGTTGGCCTGGCGGCGCTACATAATCAGGACCAGGAGAGCTCCGGCCGCCGCCGATGTGATGATTCTCGAAAACGGAGATAGTGATCGTAGGCTTAGACAGTGTGCTGCCATGTTCTTGTCGCTTAGGCCTCATGACCACCTGGAATAAAGAAATATGTAGAGTGATCGCTGCAATTTTTTTGCCTAATTTGCATTGAATATGAATAAGAGACCTTCGAAATTAATATTTCTTCATTCCATAATAAAAATTAATTTTGCTAATTCTTGCTTCCATCCCTTGGGAACCGTATTGTATCGTATTGAATTGAATGTTTACAATGGGACAAAGGCTACTCGGATACTCTCGTTGGGAACTTATCTAATGATTCGGTCCAACCATATAGATATTGTTCGCTTTGGATCAAATGGGTCTTTTATAAATGGTATCGGAGTCAAATGGGCCTACTCGTATACTATATAAGTATGAAGTCCTCTCAATCTAGTTTTTAAAATCTTGAGAACCCTTTGTACCCCAAAATAGACAATATGTACATCGTTATGCCGAATCATTGCAACTTAACCAAACTATAAATGCCATCCAACATATAATAAAATGGATCCACCAAGTATTTGATGAAAACATATGGATTAATTTTCCCACATGATTAATTATTCCAAATTAATTTCTCTTTTTGACTAACTTAATCCACACCCTTCTCCGTTTTAAGGGGTGGTAATGAATAGCGAAGATAAAAGGGAAAGCTATGGGCTTTGGATGAGGGCCTTTCTTTATTTTTCCTCAAAAGCTAATGCCTAAGAGGGTGAGAAATGAGGATAAAAATCCCTTCGAAGTTAGCATTAATTAAATTTAAGATTCCAAGGACAATTTCTGAGTCTATCATCCAAAGATCAATGGGAGCCACCATCATCAGTTAAATGGGGATGACATTTTGAGAGCAGGGACCAGCTAGGAGGGATCGAAGTTTGCAATTGCAAACAAACAGTTTGGGCCAAATACCAAATGATCGATATATATGTATTTGGCGGACCAGAACTGTATTGCAACTTGTTACGAAGCGGAGGAGGGTCTTATTGGTGCGATGGTGTGGATACCATAGCTAGTGACTAACACCATAATTCGAAGGTTTAGGCAAATCGAAGCCAAAGCTAGACCCGATATCTTCTTGCACGAACCGCAGTTTAACCATAGCGAATCGGCTCGTGGACTATCAGATCCATGTGGCGAGGCTGTGGAATTTATTACCCGGGCACATCCTCTCCTAGCTGGCTTCCATCTTGAAGAAGATGGTCAGCCAATAATTTCTTAGCTGATTCCTCGCAGCTCGAAAACACATCCTCCCACGAATCACGTAAGTAACCGTCCTTAAGATGATCAAACGATACTTGAGGCAGAAGATTCAGATGACTTGGTGTGGACCCTACCCGATCCACGGGCCGGCGCGACTCACTATTAATAGAAAAAAGTGAGTTGATTTTCGAGCTTTGAAAGAACTATTCTAGTGAGGAACGATTGTGTTGGAGTAAATTAAACTTCACTTTTCCATTTTTATTTATTACGGGAAAAAACAAGTAAGAACAAAAAACCCTTCATTGACTCAAGTCAGGAAAAAGCGGTCAATGAAAACAGGACTAAGGTTTGGGGATCGGAGTTCTGCACTATCAGGAAGTCTCGCCATTATGAGGAAACTATATACAGGCCGGAACTCGGTCCTGCTTAGTGAATTGGGTATGTGGGAGCATATGGGTCAAAGATATGATAACCTCAGTACTAAACACAGCGGATCACACCCACCTAATTGGTATACAGCATCTTTAGAACACTTTCAACCGAAGAGCAAATGGCGCGTACTTGTGGTCCTTGGCCACGCACTACATTAAAGGTTAGCTAACAAACATAGCAAGCAAGCATGACACTCAAACACCAAGCATCCATGTGAAATTCATTACCTAACATTAAAGCACATACTTGTGGTCCTAGCGAAGCAACGTAGGGAGGTTGAAGTGGCACATTTGACATCCTGATAATCTATCAAAATTAAATGTATAATGACCAGGTGAAACCATACATTGCATCTCAACCACTCATTGATGCTACAACACTTCGTAGCGACTATCTGAAGACATGTTTATTCATCTCAAAGAATCGGGCTTCGATGAAACAACTGAATTACTAGTGTAACCAACCACCCTTTGACCGCATGGACATAATTCTTACGAATCAATGGAGTCCGTTAACTTTTGGGTTTAAATCGTTGGGCTAAACACCGCCAAAACACAAGCCATCACTTTCGGGAACTATGAAATTTCTGGGAGGCCTGATAAGATCTGCAATCATCCGGGGTACTCATGACGCATGCTTCACACGGGTTCGACAACAGCTAACAGCGACGGCGACAAAGGAGTCGGAGGGCGAATGTCGGGGACGAAGGAGATCTACTTCCTTTGAAACGGATGTTGACTTTCACTTAGGAAAATAAGAAGCGATTAAACATCCACAAGTAGAATTTCTTGATTTATGACATTGAGCAATGGTCTTGACTCCACAAGGTCATAGGCTCGATTAAGCGAAATCGGACTACCCACAGCAATCTACCAGTGGTTGATCCAATTCCCGTGAGTGAAGTAGGTTGAAAAATTTTGAAATTTTTTCAAAGCATTCTTTAAAGAGTAAGGAAACAAACGAGGAAACAACGGTATGATTTAAACTGTGAGTGAGAACTAACGAAAACGTGCAAGTACCTTACTTCTGCATTTACGAAAAAGAAGACTTAATGACGTGATTAGTTCCTAACTAATTAAATTTGGTTGAGGCGGAGTTCTCAAATTTTCAGAACTTTTTCACTCACATAGTAAGGAATCGAGACTCAAGGGAATCGTTGATTAGAATGGTGGCGACCTGACGGTGTTTTGAAATTACTTACTGGCTATTTTGTTCCGAGAAAACGAGAGCAATGAGGCGGATTGGAGTCCGGTTTCCCCAGCAGTTCAGACGGGTTGAGAGTGATTCTCAGTGCAAAATCTTCCCTCCTGTAATTTAGAATTTAAAAACAAGCGAAGTACAATTAGACTCAGGAATGACGGAAATGGAGTCAGTGTTACAGTACCCTAGCTTCTTTGTTCCGAAAAACAAAACTTAATAAACCGGCTGATCTGGCTTCCCAACTAGTTCAACAGATTGAGAGAAGTTCTCAAAATTTTTCGAATCTTATCACGAGTTAGGAATCCAGCTGGACAGGGTAAGTGGAAGAAAGGATGGTGAGGCGAGTACAAGCGTGCCTACTACCACAAACTAGGCTACAAACATCAAAGGCAAAGACAAGTGCAAAAGAAATGACAGAAGCACACAACGTTCATACCTGTAGGATTCATGGCTGCTCCCCCTTTGTCTTCCTTATTTTCTGCCTCCAAAACTTGGTATCCACACCCTTAAAACTTTAGGAAATCCCCCTTCAAAATGAGAGAGAACACTCCCTCCTAGATCTGGAGAATCCCTTATCTTTTTTTTTTTTTTTCTCCTCCTCCATTTTTTTTTCTTTCCTCTCTTTTTTCCCCTTCTTTTTTCACGTTTTTTTTTGCTTCCCTTTTTTCTTCATAAACATCTGAGCTTACTCCATTTTGCACACCTTCAGTCCACAGGAACTCCCATTGATCTGGACTTCCCAACTCCATCAAACACTCCTCTATTCATGAGGTCAAAAAGGTAGCCCACATTTATCCCTTTGTAACCACGAGAATCCAAATGGACTCGAGTGGGTTGCAAGCAACCCAAATGGCCCACAACTGGGCCCAAAACGTACTTTAGGACGTCTGGGAGCTTATGGGCAGGGCAGTGGATTTGGGCTCCAAAATCACCAAAATCACCAAAATAAGGGCTCCATACAAGCTGACATAATGATCTGGCTAAACCGGTTCCCAACTGATTGAGATGGTTGAGAAAAAAATTGAAAATTTTATAGAATGTTCCTTGATGAGTAAGGAATCCAAAAACGATTGCATGATTTCGAGATTGGTGAGGGAATATGACCAAAACAAGCCTTTCGGGTGCTCTGAATTTGAACACCTGAAATAATGAAATTCCGTGAAATCCATTGAGCTGGCTAAGTGGTTTTCCCAAGCCCAAGTTAATCAGGTGATTGAATTCTCAAGTTTTTGGAGGGTGCTGATAGTGAGAATCCAAAAAAAAGATTGCATGTGATTTTTAAGTTCGGATGAGGGAGATATGATCGAAACAAGCCCAAGTGCTCCAAATTCGAAGTACTCTAACAAACTCCGATTTAGTTAAAACCTCGGGGGGCCCCACTTGCTTCATATGGAATGATGCCAATAACTAAAAGAAATACGATGACACTGAGTGAGTGCATGCGCCTCAATGAACCACATACAAGCCCAGCTCAGGCTCGGAGACCGTCTAAGCCTAAAAGGGCCATAATGGTGCTATATGAGAACGATGGGTGAGTGTGACACCCATAGGATAAATGCAAGTGTTGAGGGATAAAATTGTGGCTCTACAAATGTGCCCATCTTTAGTAGAATGAATGAATGAGTGAATAGTGGGTGCGAAGTATAAGTGATGCAAGAGTGAAATGAACTATAGTGAAGAACCCAGGCTGACCAAACAATTTGTCCCGCTTACCCGGTCATCGAGAAGGCTAACGGGCGAAGGTGCCATGGTGAAGGACTAAGAGAAACCCAAGCACGATGCCTGGGAAGATGAGTGATCTAGACACAATGCCAGTGAAGATAGGAGAAAGCCGGACACGATGCCAAAAAAGATAGGTGATGCTCAGACATGATGCCGAGGAAGATGAGGAAAATCCGGTCAAGATGTCGGAAAAGATAATGAAAGTTGGACACTTTGCCGGAAAAGATAAGCAATGCTTGGACACGATGCCGAGGAAGATGAGGAAAGTCTAGACACGATGTCGGAAAAGATAAGCGATGCTCAGGCACAATGCTGAGGAAGATGAGGAAAATCCGGACACGATCTTAGGAGAGCACGAAGCAAAAGGAAGGATTGAATCAGACCTGATGCGGAGAACGAGAAACAAAGAAGAATTGAGCAGTGTCGAGGTGTAAAGAAGGGCTATGCCAGAGTCTGGCATCAATCTGTGTGACATGATTGCCATGAAGTCAAAGTCATAAGCTTGAAATATTATAAACATTCGTTCTGAGGAAAAGCCCTCTCACTAATCCATAACATCGATATCCACGACAGGCGATAGAGGGTATCTTGGATTTATGTACATACGACTCGAATATCTTGAGTGAAAACCTTGGAATACATGGTGAAATCGATCGTCTCTGCTGAAAATAGGGATGATTGAGGGAATGCCCAGTGTACACACCTGGCCCGGGCAATGAATGCGGCAGATCAGTCTTGGTGACTCTCAGCGGCTACATTGTATGGAAAAACCAAGCTAAATATTGAGTAACACTCGAATCGATTACTTGAAATGTCTTTAGGCGAAGCAATTTGCCAGTGTACATGTGTAAAGAGCGAAGCTTGACATGAAAGGATGGGGTATGCCACTAGTGTGAGAGCGATGTCAAAGCATCAAGCTAAGAAGCCATCAACGGTCCCGACTCACATATCATGCATGTCCCGATCATGGACTGAAATGACAAGCTGAATGGAGAAGGCGTGTGACCCTCGATATTCCCCCGAGAATAGGAACTGCCCGAACTAAGTACTCGTCAGTAGAGCGAAACTTGTCCACTTGAATGCATCGAAGCAAACATGAGATCATGGCCTCGGGGTGGTCTTCGGCTCGAATAGTAATGTAGGCTAGGGGTGAAAGGTGAATGAAATGATGGAAACAAGGCCCGAATACTTGATAGATAATGCGAGCCACACGTAATGCCTTGATGCGAATGTGGAATCATGTGAGCAAAGCGACTCGAGCCCGACACATAAGTGAACAATGCGAGCAAAGGTGATGTACGAGGCATGGATTCATGAAGCGAGACAACGATCGATGAGGATAGAAGAAAATGAAAAGCGATGTAGAAGAAAGTAGGAAGCGAGGTGGGATCTGAAGTGTATTGATGTGTGATGATGATGAACCACTCATCACGAGGATGCAAATTGAGGCAAGTCCTTGTGTATAAGATGGGAATGGTGATGGATAACGAACTAGGGGACTGAGTGAGGAAACCCAGACCTAAACCACGATGTGTGTCCGGGATCCATGGAGAAAGGATCATGTGCTCTACTAGCCTTTTAGAAGAAAAATAAGTCCCTCAATCCAAAATGAGCTCTAATGATCAAGCCATGATACCGCTGGCAAACCATGCTAATCCCAAATACCAATGAAGTGAATATCGAATGAGTGTAACTTTTTTTTTTTTTTTTGCGTAGAACAACTTGACAAAGTAAGATGAATGCCACGTGCTTACGATCTAACCCAGTGAACCTTGATCCCAGAGCCAAAGTAGTCCTCGAGCCAGAACTCTGGATCAAACCTTTAGGGTGGAACGAAGGGTGTGACTAGCCTAACCTATAGCTCCGGGACATGAGCGTGTCATCATCACATAAGGGAAAATAAAAGTGAAAAGAAACAAGATGATAGAAACAAAACTCAAATGCAAGCAAAGTGAAGATGCAAAATGGAAAAGAAAAGAAACAAGTAATGGTGCAAGAAAGAACAAACGAAGAATGACACAATGCTCACAGATCTAATTAATAAATATAAAGCACGAGGCGGCCCTGACAGATCCAAGTTATCTGGTGAATGAATAAAAGGCCCGTAATAAGTAAACGTGAGACTCGAGGGTTAGCAATAGGATATATCAATGTATGGTGTGCAATACTAGGGAATATGGCTACTCGAAGTGATGCCGCCATCCTTTGACCGTGATTTCACGCATAAAACTTCTTCGGTGATCCATGTTGAGCGCTCAGGTGGGCGATTTCGAGTGCAGGTACGTCATCAGTGCTCCCTCTTGGGTCAAATCTCGAATAAATATGGCCCACTCCCGAGGCGATCTAAACTTGCCTCACAGGGCGCACGATCAATCCCACAGGACTTTCAAGACTATGTCGCCTTTTTGAAACCTCCTAGGCTTGACCCTTTTTCTAAATGCACGGGTCATCTTCCTCTGATAGGCATGAACATGATCTGCTGCCCTCAATCTTCTCTCATCCAAAAGGCTAAGTTGATCATAACGAGACTGGGTTCATTCGGCCTCGGATATCTGCTGCTCTAGTGCTATTCTTAAAGATCCCATCTCAATCTCAATAGGTAGCATTGCCTCCATACCATACACGAAAAGAATCTTGAGTGCTCAGGTGAGAGTCTGAAGATGTAGGATAATCCACAATGCGAAGGCTTCTCGACCCGATCAGAAGTCTCGGCCATCTTTCTCAAAATCCTCTTGATATTCTTCTAGCCACCGGCGACCTCGGTGCCCCGGTAGTGCATGGCACGCTGACAACGATACGTGATCTTTGGCAATACTCTGAATCAACATGTCCGCTCGCCTGAATGCTACTTTATCAGAGAAATAAGTAAATGAGGGACCTTTATATCAGTAGATAATAAATGAAAATCACGATGATTTGGCCACCTTGGCCTTTGTCGATCTTCATAGGAAAGCGACTTCCACCCACTTGGGGAAATAGTCAATGGCCACTAAAATGTACTCTGCTTAGTGGAACCCCAGGCGAGATATTCCCGATAATATCAATACCCATGTAAAATATTGAGGATGTGGTGCATGTAACTCGAGAGAAAGGTGGCACGTGTATCGAGTCTCAGATCCATCCCGACACTCTGGACATCTACAGCCTAAGCCTTAGCAATCATCTCAATGGTAAACCAATGTGATCCTCATGATTTTACGTTAGCATATGACCTCAGTGTGTGGCCTTAAACTCCCTCATGAACCTCTCATCCACTGTTTTACGAGGCCACGATCTAGATATAATAACAACATGCCATTGGGTGATCTCTATATGGTGCATCCCCCACTGAGCAACAAATCTGGAGGCGAAGCCATACCAGTGCTCTCTTTTCCTTGGCGAAGTGATGAGTAGCGTAGCGCTGACCAGTGATAAATATCACAGTACCCGAGGGTAGCTCCATCTAGATCCTTAATATCTCGTTAATAGCGATGGGCGGGTGCATGCAGTCTCGATAGCAATGGTTGCCTGATCCTCTATAGATCTCAATGACGAAGCCAAAGTAGCTGCCACTTGCATTAACAAAGCCCGATTCTGCGCTCTGACGGATGTATATATCTCAACTCATCGAACCTATCAACCAACAAATCCCAGTAAGCATGGTAGGGCTTCATCTTTATAAATCTAGGAGTCCTCGAATACCACTGATCTGCTTGAGAAAAACCAAGTTGGAATCCTGCATTGGTCTCAGTACAGCCACAACTATCGAATCTGATGCGAGTCTTTAGGCACATGTCTGAAACTCATACTCAATTATATTGACTATCGATGATGATAAGAGAATGTCAATGGATTGATATGGGAATAGATGCGAGTGATATCGATAGGATACCCGATACCAAACCAGTGATTGGTAGCACCATCAAAGTACAATCGCCATCCTATGATATTGGTCATAGAAACAAACTGCTCATCAGGGAAATCATCATCAATCGGTTTGTCATTGGATACAGGCAAAGAAGCTAGATGATCTGCAAAAACGCTTCCCTTTATTGATTTAAGTGTGACATCTTTGAATCTATCGAACTTTGTGTGAAATTTTAACCATCTCATTTGAACCCTCTTGTCGAAGAGCAGGGCATATCAAGCCCAGTGCCTGACGGATCCAATCATGAAACGAAGTATGGAATACTCGCTACTAATGTCTCGGATTTCTTGAGTAGCCCCGAACTAATGCGAACGAGGCGCTCAATCATAATGTATCTACACTCATATTCTAGCATCCTCTTACTCAGATAATAGATGGCTCTCTCCTTCCTTGAATTATGGAGCTGAGCTAGCATGCATCTTAAGGCTATGTTTGAAACTAACAAATACAGAAGCAAAGGGGTGCCCTGGTATAGGAGGCACTAAAACTAGAGAAGAAAAGGAGACCTCCTTGTCTTCTTAAAATGGCGCGTCATCATTTCCAAATTGTGGGCTGATTCTTTACGTGAGTCGAATGGGTAACATATACATCCCGGTTTAGCAATGAAACGGCTAATATCAATGCACTGAAAGCCTCGATCTCTCTCGAGTCCTCGGGAAGGCGTGTGAGTGTAGCTCTGGTCTCTTTTCGGGGATCAACGCCTCTCTGCCACTGCTCACTAACGGTATGTCCAGTAATTTCTGAGTTACCCCAGGTGCATTCTTAGGGTTCGACCTCGACTAAAAGCGTCTGATCCTCTCTGAGAACCTGCAGCCAAGGCTACTAAGTGATCTGCCCTGTCTTGGGACTTCACTATCATGTCGTCCACATATACCTCGACATCTCTATGCATCATGTCATGGAACATAGTAGTAGCAGGTCTCTGATAAGTAGCAGTAAGTACCCTACTCAGTAATGAAAGAAGTCTTCTCCATATCCTTTGGAGCCATCATAATATGATTATATAGAAAAATTCCATCCATGAAGGACAACATCGAATGTCCTGCAGTGCTGTCAACCAACATATCAATGTGTGGGAGGGGAAAATCATCCTTAGGGCTGGCTTTGTTCAGATCACGAAATTCTACAAAAACTCAGCTTGCTTGCCGTCCTTTTTTGGGAGCAGGGGATGACATTAGCCCGACCACTCGAATACTCGACCATTGTGAGACAACACTAAGTTGCTTTTGAATTTCTTCCTTAACTTGCAAACTCCGTCGAGGGTGCGGTCTCTCAATTTCTATACTTGGCCTAGCATGTGGTAAGTATGACTGGCGAAGTCGATCGATCTATACTCTCATCGGGAGATAGGGGAAGAGCTAATCCTATTCTCAGCAGGGTGTGCGGTGTCGCAAAATCTGCTCGACTGCGTGCTGCAGTGTGGGTGTAACTCATCCTCTGTATCGAATCACATTTTGACGGCACTCGATGGGTCATGTATCTCCAGCGTCATCGACATCATATATGTATCGTGGTCTTGTGGTGTAATCAAAAGGAAAATGTTGTGACACGAGCAAATGTAGAAAATACTCATGTCATTATTACCATCGAGAAATATCATCGCGAGTAAAACTTGGACATAGTGTGAAAAGAAGAGATGGATCATGAAGTGGACATCCCTCAGCGAGCTTGATATTATGAATAATATTAGTAACAACAAGTCACAATCATCATTTATCTCTAGCATAGAAATCTCGAGCATATAAAAAACGAGAGCGGGGCTAAGTGGGGCTGCGTCCATAGTGTGGCTAGTCTTAGATGATGTCCATACTCGCATCAACGCGAGGCACATCTCAAGAGTCATCCTCGAAATCCATAGGAGAAACTCGAACGCCAAAGAAGAGTGAGAACACATGTGGGGGCATGTCGAGATACGGCTATGCGATCATGTTCATCTCGTCTATGTAAGTATCAAGAAAAGTCACTCCATTAGTATCATCCCCCAAATCCATAGATAGGTCATAGTCAAGGACCTCCTTAGGAAAACACATAGAGAACACACTAACTCGGTTCGGTGATGGGGGTGCAACTATCATGGCATGAGGTGCCTCAGTAGTCTCGAAACTAAAACACATATGTTTCAGGGTCTGCTGAATGCCTTGGATCCCATTTGTCTCTAAAGCATGATCAGTACCCCCTGTGCGGGGTGCATGCTCTGATCATCTAATAAATGGTCTTGATTAGAAGGTATGTCTGAGGCGGAGGGATAATCGAATGGAACCCCAGATAAGTGAGCCCTCACCTTGTTAGGTCAAATTTGCGCCGTGTGACGATGCATCGTTACATTTGTAGGAGTGTAACTAACCCACGGAGTATGATCGATTGTAAAGAAATGAAGCTTTATGACATGATGGCGACCCACTATGCGGCGTATAGATGCCTCTCATCATGCTAAGTACAATCTTTGCTTTGTCTTGTCAGACATAGGCACTTAGGGTCTCTCTTTGTCATCCTACAAGGCGAAAATCTGAACTATAAATGCAGTAAACCTAGTCGAATGTAGGTCATCTGCGTAGTGATATGCTTAACACGGGCTCAGAAGAAGTAACAACATCTCTGTCATGCTGTATCGTGATAATGCGCCCCTCGTGTATGAACTTCAACCGATGAAGGGAAGATGAGTATAACACCCGCCTCGTAGAATCGAGGGTGGCGAAAGCGAGTTAAAGATGATTGAATCCTCGAAACACGAAATAGTATGGGGTATCGATTGGCCCGATCGCGATTGGAGTGGCACGCATAAGCGTCTCGGGTCCCGTCATAAGCTCGGTGGTCTGTGAAGAGCTAAATCGATCGGTGAAAATCGAAGTGCAATGGCGATGAAAATAGCGGATGCACGTTCGGGGCGGGTAGTTGTCGATGGGACGGGCGACACGGAGATGACCTGAACAAGAAACATCAATGAATAAGGGTTGAACATGATCTGACCCCTCGGGTGGTAAATCTTCATTAGAAAACGCAATGCATGTAGCTCTGTCGACTATCAGAAAGTGAATAAGCCCCTCAAGGGTAGTGGTGGTGTCGACTACGATCCTAGCCCAAGTGCTCACGATCAATGCATCTCTATGAGTAATGGATGAGGCGATAGGTTCCGGATGGATATCTGAGCACGTGTAGTCTTGTAATTTGGCGTAGAATCTCATCATCCTCTCTTTTGAACATCCTCTCACAGTTGATGTGCCGACCAAATGGCCTATCAACGGGTGGAGGTTGAGCTACCCTCCCATTTCGTGTAACAATCTAAACATCCCTGTGAATAGGCCTATACTCCTCTAGGAACAGAATGAAGGGTGTCATGGGCGGAACATGGCCTAAGGATCTGCTGGATAGAGGTGTATCCACTAAAATAAGAGTTTGTGTATAAAATGATCAGCTGTGGAGCCTCTCCATCCCATCCCATCAAAGCTATAAATCTCACGAAAACTAAGCGGAGTGCCACACTGGTGGGTGGAGTGCAGTCTGGCGTCATGAGTGGGAAGCGGTCACGCGATCGCGTAAGATTCTGAATCAGCTAAACCACTGATCAATCAAGTTTGAATGGCGTGTACCGATCGCCACGTTGCATATCATGGCACAGCTACTCTAATGGTAGGCACAGTGAAGATCTGTCCTGAATCCTAGTAGGGTAGGATGTGGTGGTGGCCTGGGTGGTAGTGGAGTAATCAAACCCCCTTCAACCAATCTATGAAATGCTTGACTTAGTGGCATCCCAAGCTATGTAAACTGCCTAGCGGGCCTCGGTGGAGGCGGTGCTTTATATTGCTGATGGTACTGTACAGGTGGCCTTTGAGGTACCTGTGTAGCATACTATTTGTGGTGATGGATCTGATAAATGAGCCTGTTAGAAACATAGGGAGCAAGCTGATGCATCTTGATCTTGTTGTGTACCATATGGTAAGGAGATATCGTAAACTATCCTAGCAGGTACGTAGTAGACGTGAAAACTTATGGCTCGATGTACCAATAGCACCAATATCTGATGATCTGGGGCTTGACCCCGGCTTCTTCCCCCCTGAATCTGGAGAGGGGTTTGCCATAATCCTCTTGCTACTTCCTGTTGATACCATAGAAGGCTGTAACGTCAAAATAGCACATAATTTTTATAATAATTTTGCCATATATGTTGAAGTATAAATTGAGCTAAATGGGGATTTTCCGGGAATTGATAAATGATTAAATGAAAATGTTAAATGTTATATGATTGAATGATATATTTTAAGTGATTAAATGATTGAACCTGGAAATTAACCCAAGTGAAAAAGGGCAAATTTGGAATTTGTAAAATAAGGACCTAAAGTCACAATGAAAATGACTAAATGCGAAAATTAAATAAGAAAGGAAAGTAAATTTAAGTGCCAAAATGAGAAAAATGAGAAATGAGACTAAGTGTGGAAGGCGAACATGGCCTTACATAATGGAGTTTAAGACGTAGAAAATGATCTAAGGAGCTCATTCTTAGGCAAATCTTTAGTTTTAGATGAGAGGAGAAAAGGGAGAGAAATTTAGAGAGCGAGAGGATCGAGTTTTGGTTGGGTTTTCTTCTCATTTTCTTGCTCCTTTGTGATCAAGCAACTTAGAAGTGGAGATTTGAAGAGGCTAAGGTAAGAAAACAAAACCCCAAATTCATCTTTTGTGATTTTGATTTTAGGGAAAAGCCCTAACTTAAGAAAAAGGGGTTTTTATTGATGCTAAACCACTTTTGGAGTTGTTTTGGGTGGATTCCATGATGGGTTTTGATGTATGATGGATTTGAGGAGGTTTAATGAAGAAAAATGGGTGAGAAATGGCAAAATCTGCCATTTAAGTATTTCCACACATTGATCTGGGTACCCGAAAGTGGTCTTTGGTAACATAGAGAGTGGTGTAGGTGCCCATTCACCGGAGGATTGAATGCTAGGTACCAAGCGAGGGTCATGAATCTGGTATCAAACGACATATTTTTGCCTTGCACTTTTTAAGTCGAGTATACACACCGATTGTTAAGGAACCATAATAAAGAATTAATGGGGGTTCAAATAAGAATGAAACTAAGTGAAAAATGCATCGTACCTTTAGTGTCTTAACCCAAAACCGTTAACGAAGATTAATTGTCATTTACTAAAAATGTATAATAATTGTTTATCCACTAAAAGTGGCGTAATTGTTATTGACTAGGGACGAGTGAGGATCACCTAACTTAGGACCTAAATAAAAGGGAACGAAACGAGAGTCGACAGCTTTGGTTAGTTCTTCGGACCTCTATTCCAATTCAAGTATTGTTAGTTTTTTGTTCACCGTAATTATATTCAGATTTCAAGTGTTTTGGTAGTTTACCAAATAAATTTGAAATGATTATATGGAATGAGTATATCTTTGAAATGATATTACGAAAGTGCATATGGATTTGAAAATGTGATATTTGAGATATTTGATAACTAAATGTGTAGTACCCTTTTGACGACGGGTTGGCGGGTCAGAAGCGAGAGATCAGAGGTTGCTCATTGTCGCTCGATCACCTTATCAAAATCATTGATCAAAAACACGCCATAGCGTTACACTTTAGTTGGCATAAAATCATTTTTTTTTTTCAAATATCTTGGAGCGTTTTAAAAGGTAAACCCATTTCATTTCATTCATGCAAAGAGTACAAAAATTATAAGCATATCAAGCCTTTTCAAATGATTTACAAAATAGATGTTAGAGTTGAAATTGTTTTTACAAAATATCAATGCTCGAAAAGATATGGGGTGAATGCATATCTTTCCAGACCTTCTCATAATTCTTTCTTTATGACCAGCGCTCATGATCACCTTGTCCACTGTTCACTCATTTGCATTGATAAAACAATAGCTTAAGCATTTTCATGCTATTGGTTCATACAATTCCATTCTTACATTTCGAGTTTAGTCAGTGCTCAAAGATTACTAAACAAACTTTGAAATCTTTTTGGATGATCAATGTCAATACAATACATATATACATATTTCATATTCAATCATTTATGATTTTGCATTGATCATCCCAAATATACGCTTTCATATGTTATAAATCATTTATAACGAATCATGCATTCTGATATACTTTTCATTTGTTTGTCTTGCTTTTCAATATCAATATGTCAACAATCTCAAATCAATTCAATTATGCCCCTTATAATTTAACCTATGTTTTTCGATATAGGGATATTGGAATCGCGACGCGGTCACGTGGCTGCGATAGTATAAAGCGTTTTATAACCACGGTACGGTCCGCTATTGTTAAGCGGTTATTAAAAAAAATCAATTAGTGAACACTACGATATGGTCAGTTGATGTGATGGGAGTGACACATCAATACAATCGTTCGCGATGCGCTATTTTGACCCACATTGGTATACCAATCTATCCTAGCATCTGAACTAAACGATTAACATTCAATTAAGAGCGTTAGTCTTTTTATAGCAACATACGAACAATATGTACATTTGTATAAACGGTTCATTTTCAATACTCATGCAATTTTCATTTGCAAACATTTCACAATCAATTTCTTCAAATCAATTAAAACAATTCAATATGCTTTTCTTATACATTTAGAATAGGTGCACGCGGTAGCAACCGAGGTTTAGGACAACGTCCTCAATGCACATACTTTCATAGGCTTGTACACTCGTGATCGATTATATCAGTTACATGGCCAACCTCCCCCTAACTTGGAACAAGTTTGACATTTGCATCCATAGGAGTGTTTATAGGCTTAGATCCAACATCTGGAGTGTTTGCCGTATATCAGTATACTTTATACAGAAATAACATAGAGATTGAAGTGAGCTACCTCGATGCACTGAAAATACTTGAGTTTCCCAGGTCTTTTATGAAAGTGGCTAAAGAGGTGTTGTTTAAGTTTTTGAATACCATCTGATCACTATGTGTGATGTCATCCACATAAGCAATCAGTAAATCTGTTTGCTCTAGGCGTAGAGGTATGATGATAAAAATGAAATGGTTTGTTGTGCTTGAATCATGCGAACTCTGAACCGTTGAGCAGTCGACTAAACCAAGCAGGGGATGTTTGGGCCAAGTATAACGAAAGAAGTAATTTGCAAACCAAACTAGACTCCCCCTGAGCAACAAAACTAGGTAGTTGCTCCATATAAACCTCCTTGATGAGATCACCATGAAGAAAGACATTCTTGATAGCCAATTGAAAAAGGGGCCATGAGCGCATAGCAGCTATAGAAAGGAGTAAGCGAATAGAGGCAATCTTTGCTACCAGAGAAAAAGTGTCATAATAGTTCGAGCCATATTGCTGAGTGTATCCCTTGGCAACCAAACGGGCCTTAAGCCGATCGACCTGGCCATCAGGTCCCACTTTCATTGTATAAACCCAATGACAACCAACGGGAGACTTGCTAGGAGGAAGAGCGACAAGCTCCCATGTGCCATTAGAGTAAAGAGCATCCATTTCCTTAGCCATTGCCTATTTCCAGCTCAGATGAGAGAGAGCCTCACTAGTGCTTTTAAGGGTAGAGACATAAAATAAGGTGGAAACAAAGGCAAAGTAGAGTAAAGATAAATGATGAAATCTGAGAAAATTATAAACATGATGTGGGTTAGAAGTAGAGCGGGTACCTTTCTGAATGGCAATAGGTAGATCATCAAACGGTTGCGGACCGAAGTAGAAGATTATTATGGCATAGAAGATGCTTTAACGAGGAGTCGTATAGGGCGAACCTGAGTGATATAGACACGAGTGAATTGAGTCATGACATTTGTAGGTGGAGGAAATGCGGAGATGGTAAGGCAGGAATAAACTGGGCATCGGAAACGAAAGGGCCCAGCGTTGTAGGAGAGGAGGAATCCTCAAAGAAGGTGACATCAGCCAGGAGATAAAGTAGTGGTTAAAGTCGGTAGAATATGATGATAACCTCCACACGAGGCGAGGCCTTGAGAAGACACGCCGTGGCTTTGGGTGAGAAGTTTGTCTTACCACAGGTGAGAATATGAACAAAGCGAGACCTGACAAAGACACGAGGAGGGAGGCAAAAGAGAAGTTGATTAGGTAATAAGACAGAATGAGAGATCTAATCTTGCAAAACAAAGGATGCATACGATTAATCAAATAACATGTAGCTAAGATAACATCCCCCTAAAAACGTTGAGGAACCTTATGATGAAAGATGAGAGTGCGAGCTGTCTCAGAAGCCCAAATGATGGTTCTTGCATTTCGACCACTCCGTTATGTTGTTGAGGAGTGTAAACCTGAAGATGGTTGGTGAAGAATCCCATTGGTAGACATAAAAGAAGAGAATGGAATAGAGAAATATTTCTTTGTATTATCACTTCTTAAAATACGAATAGAAGTATTGAATTGAGTGTGAATTTTAGCATGAAATTTTTGAAAGATAGAAAATAACTCAGCTCGAGTTTTCATTAAAAATAAGTAAGTTCATTAAGAATAATCGTCTATAAAAGTAACAAAGTAACAAAATCCTAAAGTAGAAGCAGATCTAGAAGGACCTCAAACATCAGTGTGGACAAGCTCAAAAGGAGACTTTGTCCGAGGATCTAAACGCTTTGGGAACGAGACATGGGTATGTTTCCCAAGTTGACATGACTCACACTCAAGCAAAGATAAACTAGAAAAATGAGGAACCAACCCAGAAACTTGGAGAAGGCTTGGATGGCGAGATAGTTGTGGAGGAGGAGAAGAGCTTGCGTGGAAGTGCAAGCAATGGAGCAAGGGTGGTTGAGGTCGAGGCTATATGACTCATGTCCTATGCAATCGTAATTCCCTGTGCTTTGGTCTACAAGATTCTGAAAGTTTTGTGAAAAAGTAAATTACCTGATAAAGGTCATGGAGTCAACACTAATGGAAATAAGATTAAAAGGAAAATCAGGAACATAAAGTATAGAGGTAAAGGGCAAGGAAGGAAGGGGACAAGCCAAGCCAATGCCTTTAGCTATGGTTTGATAACCATTAGTTAAGGTAATAGAGGGTAAAGGAGACGGAAAGGTAAGAGAAGAAAAAAGGTCTTTATTACTAGAATGCTGACGGAGGCTGTGTCAGGATCAGTGCAGATGAATGTGTAAGGCAAGCAGAGACATTATCGGTCTGGGCAATAGAAGCAATGGAGGAAGATGTAGTTTGCTTGGTAAGAGCCCGAAGGTACTTCTCATGATGATGGGGCGTAGAATGACCTTGAGGTGTGGATGAGCTCCCTGAGAAAGAACTCGAACTCGATGAATGATAAAAAGATTGAGCGAAATGAGCAAGACGGGGAGGTTTATATGGAGCAACCGCCTAGTTTTGTTGCTCAAGGGAAGTCTGGTTTGGTATGCAAATTATTTCGTTCCTTATATGGTCTGAAGTAGTCTCCTTGAGCTTGGTTTAGTCGGTTTAGCTCAAGGGGAGCCTCTACGATATCCAGGGACATATCGACAACTTATAGGTAAACTGAACTATCTCACTATCACTTGACTTGACATTTCTTTCACATGGAGTGTGGTTAATTAGGTTCCTGATCATGTGATAGCCATTGGGATGTTGTAGTTCGTATTCTTTGTTATGTCAAATGTATGCCAGGTCAAGGGGTGTTATATGAGAATAAAGGTCATACCCAGATTGTTGGCTACAGTGATGCAGACTGGGCAAGCTCACCCATAGATAGACGTTCTACATTAGGGTATTGTGTGTTCATTGGAGGTAACTTAATATCTTAGAAGAGTAAGAAACAAGATGTAGTAGCCAGATCTAGTGCTGAAGCCTAGTATCGAGCTATGGCCTTAGCAACATGTGAACTCATATGGTTGAAGCATCTCCTCTA
Source organism: Tetrastigma voinierianum (assembly GCA_016808115.1). Taxonomy (NCBI): domain Eukaryota; kingdom Viridiplantae; phylum Streptophyta; class Magnoliopsida; order Vitales; family Vitaceae; genus Tetrastigma; species Tetrastigma voinierianum. The sequence goes on from JAEQBH010001503.1 coordinate 395,473, forward strand.
AGAGCTAAGATTTGGGAAGGATGAACAGATGAAACCTATATGATAATCAGCTAGCTTTGCGTATTTCATTTAGCGATTTTAAGTAGGAAGAATGTGTCGAGTGGATTGCCGCATTTATCGAGAGAAGATTGCATCGGGATGCATATTTACTAGTTTTGTCGGCTAATGACCAGTAGCGCTATATATCTTTATTTAAGCTTTCTTAGAGGTCCTAGGATGAAGTATATATGTGACAAGCTTGGTGTTTTTGACCTATATTCTCCAGCTTGAGGGGGAGTGTTGAGGTTTAGGCTCTTAATCTATTTAGGATTCTTTTCCTTATCTCTTTAATCTCCTAATTGGACTCTAACTTTGTTTCCTTTTTTCCCTAACGCTAGAGTATAAATATGTTTGTTTCTTCCTTTGTATATTAATGAGAATACAAAATTCTTTTCTCGATGAAACTCAAATGCGATGATGTAGCGTATTGGCGTATTTCGAAATTCAACGAGACGGAAGTAGAAAGTGGGGAAATAATTTCTTCAATGGAGAAAGGAGCGAATGACCCAGCGTGATGAACCGTGTTGGTTGGCAATCCTAGAAGACATGCAATGGATTTGGCAACTCTGGATCGAAGAATATGAGGATCATGATATTTGCTCACTCTACTAATAACCCACTTAGTCAAAGGTCGGAAAAGACAATAATTAGGAAATAATGAAATGCGTGATTAAGTGTTCGAGGAAGTTTACTCACAGAAATTAAATAAAAGGAAAAATGTGGTAAACTTAGAATAGAGGTTAAAGGGATGAGAGAAGTAAGATTAATTGTGCCCGACCCACGAACACATGATTTTGACCCATCGACTAGGGTGACAGTAGAAGTAGAGGGGTGTGACTGAAATGTGGTGAATAAACTAGAATTACCTATCATGTGGTCGGTGGCTCTAGAGTCAATGATCTAGTTAGAGGAAGAGGACATAAGGCATGTGTCGATTTTACTTGACTAGGAAAGTGCAGTGGTGGGAGTAGAGCGAACTGATAACTTAGCATGCTCATATCACGAAAGCCTGTTGGCTTGCTGCAAGGTATTACTTGCGAGGCCTTGACGTGAGGTGAAATCTTCGGTTCGATTTGTGGCTTCCTACACTCGGAGCATGTATGTATTGTCTTGTGGTCAATAACATACCACTCCCCTTGAGGATTGACCCGAAGCTCAAGAGTTGATCCCCTACTCTTGGTTTGTTGCTTCACTGGCTCATAGTTACTATTTTCTTACGATAATGCATTGCCATGAATAGATGGGGAGATCTTTGTATGTAATAATCGGCTGAAAGTCTCCTATAGCGAGGAGATCTCAGGACTTTAGAGAATTTGAGATTTGGTCGTATCAAATTCTAAAGGAAGACTAGCCAGAAAACTCATTGATATCGGCACTAAAGGGCAACAACATATTCAACTCCTCATAAGTTTTCTTGAATTCCATGAAGTGGGTAGTAAGAGACTTGTCCCGTTTTTCAGGTTGTGAGACATTCCCTTTTCTAGAATAGAGAAACTCCAAGTAATCCATCAATTCTTTAACAAATTCATAGTGATTAATTAAACTGATTACCTCACTATCAATGGAATTACGAATGTGTAGATAAAGGCGAGGGTATCTTCTTCCATCCACTGTTTTTTTGAATCATCACTTGGTGGGTCCTAAGTGAGATGAGCAGCTATATGAATGCTCCTTACATAGAGGTGGATTGTTTTACTCAAATCCAAATAATTAAGTCCATTCTGTTTGTGTTCCATGATATTGGACATCCCTTCCGGAACCACCGGAACACTAAACGGAGAAGCCCGATCGTTGACACCATAATAGAATTCTTCTTAGTATGTATCACTCATTAGAGCAGCGGAAGAGCACCACAGAGACAAGAAAAAAATTCCTTGAAGAAACCCTAGGTTCGCAACAAGTTTTAAAACACCAAAAATAGGTTGAGTTTGGCACCGGAGCCGGATGGATGGACTCCCGAGGCCAAGGCGCACCATATGTCAGTGAAGGTGGAACTAATCAGCCAAGCACCCCCACGTACGACGTGCGTGAAACAGAGCAAAATTACTAGATTGGTGCGTGAGTAACACACGATGTGTTTCCTGCCACCAGACTTGGTGGCTGTGGTCGTCGATGGTCGGCACTCGTTCTCAAGTGGGCTGTGGTGTCACCCCACACGCCCTTGAAGTTGTTGTTTCAAAGAAACACCCAAGGCTCTTTTCCTCTTCTCTGTTTTTCTAAAAATTCTCTCAAAAATTTGCCTTTTCTAGGGAAAATTCAAAATCATGCTTTGATACCATGTAATCATAGATATTGAAGGAAGAATTGTGTTTCATTGATACAGCAACTTCTTATATACCAGACAATCCTAAACCAAATAGGAAAGAATATGAAGTTTCCTAACTCTACATGAATACAAGTTTTATTTTCCTAACTAGTTTCTAATTCTACAATACTATAATAGTCCTCAAGCAAAGCAATGTCATACTTTCATTATTCGCATCTAACAAAAATGTTGAGCAACAAATTGGGATAATAAATGATAATTTCCTCAAGGATCTAACCTTCATACAACACAAAGAAAACTTCAAGATAGCCTTTTTAAAAAATAATAGATTGACCATAAATTGAACCTACCTAAACGAAGTTCCAGTGTGTATTGTGTAGTCTTTTCCCCGCACCCAGTGCAGTCAAATGGAATTAGATGAGTATGAGTAGGTGATCTCTAACTCACGGGGTGAGTGTGTAAGACCACATAGGCTTGTTAGGCATATCACTATCCACTAATATTGTGATTCACAAAACCTTAAGATCGACTAGTTCTTAGCTTGTAATGTATGGCTTGTATGAGGTGGTTAAATAGGTCATTTAGGCTTTAGTTTACCCAAAACATACATGTTTTCCTTTTTCTCCACTTATTTGCTCATCCTTAATTAGCATATCACATTCTTCGCAATTGGCCTCCTAAGCTTCCCCCCAAACTTAGCTCTTTACATATTTTTATCACATAGCTCCCCCAAACTTGCATGATTTTCACCATCTTCACAAGAACACCAAGAGCTTTATTTTTCATGGATTACAAGGCATGGGGTAGTGCAATGTTCAACCCCTTTAAGCTTTCTACCTACCCCATGTAACGAGCATTAGGTTAGTAACTCCCAGACCAGTTGGCCTTAGGGTACTAGGTGTAGAACACCCCTAAGAACTTACTTGTTCAAGGTAAGAAGGATACAAGGTCAAACATACTCATAATAAAATTTCATTCTTTCTTTTCTACTTTTTCTTTCTTTTACCCAAACTTCCTTTATTTTCATTCAAAACACATACTTCTTCAAACTCCCAATTCACACTACATGTATTCACAAGATATTACATTGGCTTCATATTTAAGAGTAAACATAGGCTTTGACTAAAAATTGTCAATGGTCGAAAGGGCTCATTCTTGGCTTTGAAGACATAAAATGGTTAATAAGGCTCAAATTGGGTGACTATGGATCAATGTAAAATGTTAGCCATAAAGCTCAGCAGTCTGAGATGGCCTATATCATTTCTAATTGTCGTTTACTTTGATTTTACCTCAGTGATAATTGAACAAATTCTAGAGTCTTTAGAGATTAATTAGAATGATATTCACCTAATTGGCTATCCTAAACCAAGCAAAATTAGCTAGTGGTACATTGAAGCTTGCTCGAAAATAATAGAACTTTTAGCTAAATGCTGCTGATGGATTTAAATATTACATTCTTCAAACACAACTATCTCTCATTTTCTTCACATTAAAGAAAGTTTAATCATTATTCATCATAGGCATCACAATCAATCCCAAAACAAGCTCAGCTAAAAACAAAAACAACCTAAAAATGAAAGAAATTAACCTAAAAACTAAAAACATATAAAAGCAACTAAAACACATAAGCAACTAAAAGAAAACACTAAAAATAGGATAATTGAAGCTCAAAATTTTAAAAACAAAGGGACACCCCCCAATACCCCCAAAATTAAAATATGCATTGTCCTCAATATATGAAATATGAAAGAATGAGAATAGAGGACTCCCCTAGCTGATCAAGTATGATCATTGGGCTGGACAGTGGATCTTGATGAGCTTTCCTCACTACGAATCAGCTTGATGTCCTTGAAAAACCTGAAACAAACTAACATAGACACGAAAATAAAATCAAAATGCAACACTAACAACTTTAAAAACAAACTAAAATAATAAATGAATTAAAAATATTTATTTTTGCTTGGTTGCCTCCCAGAAATTGTGGCTTTATTTTTAGAGTCACAGCTAGAATCATTGGAGGTTTAGAGCTTTGCTTTTGGTCTTTCATCCGTCATAGCGATACTCACTTTTCATATCTATTGGCTCGTGAGGATGAGCTCCTCCACCTCCATATTTTGTGATGTGAGCTCAAAAGTTTACTCTTTGGTTGGGAAAGAGTTGGTCTTTAATTTATATCCTTCAAGAGTTTCCTCTTGAAGGATTGTAGATGCAAGCTCCTCAAAAGGTAGAAGTGAACTCTCTATCTGCATGCAACAGTTCTTTTCTTCATCCATAAGTTGTATGCTTTGGTGGGGGTTGAACTTCACTTTTTCCTTACCAACAAGCAAGGTCATCTCCCTATATTCTATATCAATCCATGCTTGACTTGTGGCATTCGAAGGTCTTCCTATAGATGACATTGGTTGATTGCTCTTTCATATCGAAGTCCTGTAAGGTGTTAATGGGAAATTGAACTTGCCAATCCCAACAAAAACAGTTTCAAAAACATCATTAGCAAGTTCATTCTTTTTCTCCTCAACTAATGTCGAGTCTTGGATTTCCTTCTCAAAACTCAAAGGCACAAAGTTACATTCTCTTATGTCCTCATCCTTTATGTTGATTGGGAGTGGCCTTGAATATTACTCCTCTAAGGCATGGGCTAGTTGCCTAATTGGATTTTCTAAGTTTGTCACAGGAGCTTCTTCATTGATGACCTCATCTTTCTTTTTGGCTTCCCATGCGTCATAGTCCTTCTTCATCGCATTCAATAAGGCATAAAATAGCTCTTCATCAGAAGGTTGTTAGATTTGTTCTTGATAATTGTAACTTAAGCCTCCTTATCTTTGAAAATTTGGACTTCCATAGGAGAAATCCTCATATGTCCTCCAACTCGAGTGATAGTAGCTCGACATAATGTTGTGGGGTTGAAAGTAATGACCTCCATTGTAGCTGAGATAGTGAGGTGCTCTTTGAGTTTGTTGGTCAATGAGGTTTAAGAGAGCATCGATATTTTTCTCAAGTACGTCTAGGCACTCATCTATCGTTTCATTGTTCATTTATGCTAACCCCTAAAATAAAAATATAAAATAAAAGAAAAAATGAAGTATACTAAATACAAATAAGAAACAAATGAAAATAGGAAAAGAATTTTTTTTTTCTCAAATTAGCAAACTTCTCTTTTTCCAAAATATCAATCCAAATACCAAACTGTACCTTCCCCAGCAACAGTGTCAAAAACTTGTTAAGGTGCTGGCACGACACCAAAGACTTGTCAGTTGCTGACAAAAGTGCTAAAACTTGTTGCGAGCCACAAGTGCACGGGTTGTACAAGTAATACACTAGACTAAAAGTCCAGATATCAATCCCATAAGGAAGGTGTGGTTTAAGTGAGGATTAAGTACCTCAACTACTAAAGTCGTTCACTATTTGAGCTACTTAATGATTTGAGAAGAAATTATCAAACTAATAAAAGAAAAACTGTACAAAAACAAGAATGATTTGTGAATAGAGTGGAAGTATTCACATAAAGGCGGGGCTTGACTTAGAGGAACTAGGGTTGGTTATCTTCATTGATGTTTAAGAATTCATCTAGATAAGGCCCGAGTTGAATGAATTACTACTTGAATTGGTTCGAGGATACGGTACAAGGATCACACTTTCATGTTCCCCCTTGTATTTTCTCGCTCTATCCACCTATTCACAGTTACGTCCATCTAGGTCGATAGGATGATACTTTTCAAAGGCATTTTTCCTCGGGAGCTCTATTGGTCATAGTTACGTCCTTGTAATAGAACTACTTAGACTAAGTTCGGATTGGTCACAGTTACGTCTTTGCAATCCTCATAACCATTTAGTGTCCTCTAGTGAAATCAAACTTAGTAGACCTTTCTAATTCCACTAAGCCTCTTTGACTAAGTTAATTTTGATCCCAGATTGGTGGATTCACACATTCAGCCATCAAAGAGAGCTAGATTTTAGAGCGCAATCTAGCGTCTCGAGGATACCATAGTAAAAGGATCGAAGTCAGATTCTTAACATGTATCAATTTTTTCTTTATTAAATAGTTTCATCACTGCTCATTATGTTCTAGATCTTTTCTAGGGTTATCAAACACTGTCTCATCGCGATATGGATTGGGTTGATCTTTTATGTTTATTCAATTGTTTTATAATTATTGAATCCTCTATACGTAGTTAAATTATATATGATAATGTTTGGCCGACGTGCTTTTGGCATACGCTAGAATGAGATTGAGGAGTGAGGTGTTGGGGGATCTAGGTAAGTAGCCTTGTGGTGGTCGGTCAATAGAGATATTCCCGGGACACGAAGGTGGTATCTAAGGGTAGAACATTTCGCATTTTGAATGCCAGTCGAGATAGAGATATACTCGATTCCCCTATTTACGAGATAAGGCGGATATACCTCAGAGGATATCTTCGTAGGCAAGATCACCTCACCATAAAAACAAGTTATGAAATGTATTGAATAGCAATTTCTTAGAAAAACAATCCATTGAGCATTGACGGGAGATATAACCCTAGGTTTTAAACAACACTTTAATTAAAATACTTGATTAAAATTCAGTTTTTTACATAATTGAACCCTTTTAAAGTCATTCTTGAATGTTAATAAAAGCGAGATCTACGTAGTAAATTTACCTTTCCATAATGGATTGATGTCACCATAGATTAAATGTTTTCTATTACATAAGGAGCTGCGTACTTGCATTAAACATTATTTATAAGTTTTGACTTTTGCATCAAGTCTCCACTTCATGCATGACTATGATCACAAACATTATTCTTGTGTTTTAAGTTCTTGCCCAATTGATTTGCCGTCTCATTTTTTAGTTTTTCAAAATACACAAATAGGGGATGGGACATGAAAAGGAGTAAGAGGAGTGTAATTGCTTTATCAAAGTGTAGATTATACTATATTTGTCACTAATAAAAGCTAACCTAAAGCACTTAACTACTTAATTGTCATTTACTTAGACTTTCTAACTTCAAACCAAAAACTAGATATTGTAGGTCTAAAATTTGGGTTGAAACATAAATTTTTTTAAGGCAAAAAGTTAGTTAGGTTTCTTCCTTCTTTCCATGGGTATAGCAACCATCTGCTAAGAACAACATAGCATTCCACCAACCACCTCATATAAAACAAAAACAAGGCATTTGTTTATTGGAGATAAAAGGAGAACATCAAACATTTTCTAATCATATAATTCAAACCAATATCATAGATTCTTTGAGGAAAAAAGTTATTCCATCAAGATAGCAAATTAGAATTGGATAATGTGGCTTTCAGAAGCATAAATATGGCGGTCTTTATGAAGGAATTTGCAATAACTACACTAATGATATAATACAGATCTATTCAGATGGTAATAGTTTTAAATGTTTTGAAATCATTGAAGATTAAAATTGCATAATAATGATAGCAATATTATAGATCAATACCATAACAGAAGTTCTGTGAGGTTCTTGTTAGAGATATCAAATTTTATAAAACACTAGAATAAAATAAATTAAAAATGAATTGGGAAAACAACGTTGTTAGCTTCTTAAGGTTTGTAGTTTCGGAACGCATAATTTGATTGTTATCAAAGGAGTCTAATCCTCTTACCATATAATTTTACTTGCATTTTGCATAGGAGAAAAATGTTGGTACTAGTACAAAATATTGGTATGCCATGCTACAACATCTCCATGAGGGTGAGTTGGCACCCTATTATGAATTCTTATGCATTTACTAAAAGATGTCTTACCATTGTTTGTGGAATCACCATAGTACCTTATATTTGATCTTCCTTATGGAATGTAGTGATGATTAAAGGTGAGAGTAATTAAAAGTGAGATGTAAAGACTTGTAATTCCTTCAATCTCATGTTCTGAAGATAAAGGAACTTTTATACATGAAACGATCAAATCGATTTGTCACTTAGCTCTCATAAAGTCACCAAACACAACCAAAATGACAAAAGCATAGTAACTTGCAGAAGGAAGTCCAATAGTACGACGAAGAACCATAACACGCCTCTAAGCCCCTAAAGTTGGGTCTCTACTAATCAAGTTAGGGTAAAAATGGTAATTAACTTGTCAATCCATATATACTAAGAATTCACAAAAATAATAAAATAGAGTCACATTGAAGACAAGGAGTAAATTAAACATAAAATTCAAGTGGTGATGAAAGCGTACCTTTGGAAAGTGATATTAATAAAACATCAATTATTAGTCAAGAAGCAATAACATTAACGTGTCATCACGACCAAGAAAATTGAGCAATGATATGATACATTGAATCATTTATACATGTGAAATTAGAGCGAACCATGACTTATGTTTTACAATATAAAAGAATCAGAATTACAGAAGAGACATACTTTGAATAACATAAAAATTATAACAGATTATATAATAATTAGAATAAATTACATACGAAGATAGTGATAATAACATATCCTAATCTATGTATCATATGTATATTTATAAATAAAACAATAAGAATATAGGGAGAATACTTTTATTACATTAAACATATGCACTTTATTATTAGAAACTAAACTAACATACAAGGATGTTAAAGATACAAAATTAATGATTATGATGAATTATACCGCAAAGGGATAGAATAATAACAACCACATAATAATTATATAAAAGAGTACAAAATCCCAAGCAAGTCAAATTAAATTTCTACATTCAAAGATGCAACAAATAAATAAACTTACAACAAAATGTTTTGAAATGATTTTATGTAAGGGGTTCACCAATCCCCATTTAACATACACAACTATGATCTCCGCATTCATTATTTGGGATCAGTTACAGTTCATCCGTTTTTAATTTGAAGAAACTTATTCAAGACAAAGGATGTGAACCGATTAAAATGTAGTTGCACCATTTTTTTATAAGAAGGGATTTCTAATTTATGGATCCTAAATGAGTTTTTGAAATATATTTTAACAAAAAACTATTTGAGAGAAAAATAACTTTTTTAAAGGAAAAAAGGTATGAAAAAGAAGAAATCAAATTCTTAAACAAGACAAGAATGAAAGACTAAACCCAAAAACATAAAAATAAAATAAAAGATAATAACACTAATAAAAAACTTAACATGAAGGCTTTTGAAGACAACTAGTGAATTGAGTGAGTCGTGAGACCAATGTGAGGATTACTACGATAGCCTTAGGAAATAACAAATAAAATAAATAAGATAGAATATATAAGCTATAGTATATTTTTTGAGGTAAGAGCAAAAGGAAATATGAACCTCATGGTATAAGATAAAAATTAAACTTAGCTATTCAAACACATGGATACAATGATATTTATTACTTAATTTCAAAAGAGGCTAAATCCAAAACCTATATTGAAGAATAAAGAAAACTTACATGAAAATAAAATATTAAACCCAAACTAAACTAACCTAAAAATAAGTTTTATGACATGTGAGTGACTAAAAATAATGGGGATGGAAATGGTGATCAAGTAAAAATAATGAAAAGAATAAAAATATTATCTAACCATTTTTCTTTTTTATATAACTAAAATAAAGGGAATGAAAGATTTAAAAATTAATCAAGTAAACAAAATTTAAGATAACTTTTCAATAGTAAAAAATAACTAAAAATTAAGAAAGAAATAAACAGAGAGAATGAATAAAACATAAATTAATCAAGCATTAAAAATCTAAGGATACAAATAAAGAAAATAACAACTAAAGATACTTTTTCAAACATAATTATAACTCAAAGAAAACAATATTACATGGTACGAGAGGCAAGAAGTGAGTACTAGTAGCCAGATGTGCTTTCGAAGTGAATAATGTAGAAAATTTTCGAGAAATGCTAAAACATTGAATTTATATTGAGCTCGTCAACCCACCAAGGTCGTGATGAGGACCCTAAAGGTGACCCAAATATGTCTATGTGAACGTCAATGGGTCACCATGGGATGACCCCAAGTGAAGCGAGAGTCACGAAAAGAGAATCCAACATCAAATGTGAAGTAAAGAAAAAATTCATGGTCTACCCTAGGGTTTCAAATTGCATTTTGTCTGACTATGATGCATCTAGAGCTAGCAAATAAAATAGGGTTTCATGATGCATTTTGTCTAATATGATAGCATCTATAGTTAAAGCAGGATCCACCTCCTCCCTCACCAATGCCTTAAAATCACAAAAGTGGTGTGAATAGACTAAAGAACTTACGATTCAAAAGAAGAAAAGGAATGACACCATTATGATTAATGTAGATTTTACTCCTATGGCATTGAAAAATCCTACAGATCCAAGGATTAAGAGCATGACAACAATAACTCTTGAAAGACCAAGCAATACTTGGACTCCAAACCATTAAACCAAAATAATAACCAATTCAGGTTTGAATCAGTCAGCACTATGAATCCCATTATCCAAAGCTTCACGTATTATAACTGAACTACTTTCAATCATTACTTTTCATCATAGTGACTAAAGTGGAAAGATTGTGTTAAGAATATAAGTTTTAAGATTCATACATGAACCTTAAAAATTTAGCATAAGAACACTTGTGAGAATCTTGTTTATGCATAAAGATGTAGTAAATATAAAAGTTTATATACTATGTAGATTAAGAAATGATATCCTAGACAAGCTTAGCTATTAAGATCAAGAAGGCTTTCCATGAGTCAATATCTAAAGAAAACTAATTAAAGTGAGAATCAATGATTCTTGTATCTCCGGAGTCAAATTTGCTAGATCAATAAGAGAAATGCCAACTAGTTACTACAAAATTGGAAATGTGTTGAGTATTAATTTATTAAGTTAAAGATTCATAGTCTAGGCATCAAAATTTTGTTAGCAAGGCCAGGAAGAGGATTTGAAGGTTGGCACCTTTTTGCTTGTTTTGGAGTGTCTCGAAAGAGCTAAATATTGGCATATAAGTGTGGAAAAATATTAACACCTTGTAGCTCTGCATTCTTATGCATTTTACTAAAAGATGTCTTACCCCTCCCCCCCTTTCAATTACCTTTGTATCTCTATCTTCTATTTATGGAATCACCATAGTACTTTCTATTTGTGCATGTTTGATTTTGCTTGTGGAATGTCTAGTGATAAAATCCAAAGACTCACAGGACTGGTAAGGATAAATTTTCTTTTGGTGGGATTAGGATCATAAGCTATATACACTTACACACAATATAGACTAGCAGAAGACACGACTTCATTTCAACGTCACAAAGAAGTGACCATACCCTTAATTATGGGACCATTATATCTCGAAGTGCCTGAGGCTTAAAGTGCAGCTTTGTGGGAATAAGCACTTGGTTTTGATTAAGTGATCTTCTTCACCAGGGTATCACCACCTCTTGGGCCTCATCCCTTAATCAAGAAGAGGAGCAAAAAACTATAAGAGGCAATGTGGGTTGTGATAAAAATATAGAACAAAAGTACTATACTCACATGCTTACAGGAAATTTTCTCATAAGAAGTATAACTCCCATAAGATGTTGAACCCATTGAATGTTCTGAGGATGAAGCAAGGAACTTTCTTTGGTTGCTCTTCCTCAGCCTCCTTTCTTAGCTTTGAGCTTCACTTGCCCCTTATGATTCTTTTTTGCTATAGGATGGTGAATCCATTAAGTATTCTGATGTAGAACTTGCTCAATTTGATCCTCTTTTGTGATTTGATATGGTCCGTTAGAAGCTGCTCGTCTCATGTAGACATGACTTGCCAACCATATAAAATTCTGTCGACCAATTGCTTGAAGACATCCTCTCTTGATGAGTATTTTCTAGACTTGCTGTAGTCATAAAAGGAAGTTTCTTAGCGAGATACTGATCAATGGGAATTATAGCAACACTAGGGTTGGGAGATTTTTGTTGCTTTCCAGATATGAAAGCTGCATCTCTTGTTAGAACTATAATGAGCAAAAAAAAATCCCTAGAACTATAACAGCAGGAGATTTTTCTTTGAGGGACAGATATAATTCCTCGAAGCTTTATGAATTTTCTGTTAAATCTTCTTATTCTGAACAATTAGGTTCAGAAATTGCTCCACTGGACTCAACTTTAGCATTGAAAATGAGCTCTTCTTCACTGTTGAGTTCCTTAACTTCAGGCTCAACTTTAGCATTAGAAATCAATTTTTCTTCACCCTGAAGTTCCTCAACTTTAGCATCAGGAATCGGTTTTTCATCACCTTAAGCTCCTCAACTTTAAGCTCAAGTTCAGAAAGTTATAAGAGTTGATCTTCTAGCTCATTTTCAGCTAGATAATTATACTTCATGGAAACTGGCCATTTTCTTCTTCAATTAAGCTGCACTTTGAATTATGGGGCTCCCACAACTTCATCTTTTACAGAGAGATTTGCTTCCTGGTTCTGCTTTTCCGCGTAGGGAGCAGGCCCGCTTCCATGTCAAGATGACAATTCTATTGAATATGTTCTATTGATCATATTCTATTTTTTCAAGTCCATGAATCACTTAGCATCTTCCAAATTATGGGTTAATCTCAGAAGCATCTTCACCTTTCAATTTGCTTCCAATGACCGTAGTACTTTGTTTTCCATTTGAACACCCCAATCTCTAACTCCTTCACACGTTGAAAATTTGTTGATTTTCCTACATATACGCCTTGCTATAATCTACTTGTGAATTGGTGACGTTGCTAAACCGTAAGAAACTCAGTTCATTAGATTCTTTTTGAATGGGAATCATCTCGAAGAAATAAGACACCTTGTTTGTTGACCACAGCTTGAAGTTTCCAGTCAGCCCATCATAATTTATTCTTGCAACTTCAGTGAGTTCAACAGGTTCATACGGTTTAGTGAACCTCAACTCTTTGCCAATAGAGGAATTAATGAATGGGCTAATTCATGGAGAATCAGTAATTGTTATCCATAAGCCCCCTACTGATATGAGGAAGAACGATAGATAAATGGGCTTCAATTTGAAGAAGGAATATGACTGGACTCACTTCTTTGCTTCACACTCATGCTTAAACACTTGGCTCTATTCCGGGGTCAGTTTTTTCCATAACTGCTTCACTTTCTTCTACTTCTTCACTTTGCCATTCTTCAACAGAAAAAGAATTGTTTGCCTGTGTTTCTTCATTGGTTTCAGTGTCAGATAAGCTTTCAGAGGTAAATAATTCCTCAAGCCCCATACATTCCCTCAAGCAAATCCTTTCAATTCTCTAGCTAGGGTTGTAGTAAAGAAACCGAGGCCTGGATGAAAGGTAGTTTGTTATGGGATCATAGGGAGGAAGTGATTGATTGATAATGGTCTCTAATTTGTATTCAAAGAGTCTAGGCACCTGAGGTTGTAGACACATTTTTGGGAAACCACTAATTAGAAACATTGCATTGAACAAACATGTAGTTTGAGGTAATATAATCACAACTAATCTATATGCAACAAGAGCAAGGCATTGATGTGCACGGTAAGACAATGCTATTTTAATAAAATATCGAACTTAGAAGTGCAATACTTATCATATTAGAATTTTTCATGATGGCAGGATCCAATTCGATTTTGATAAAGAAGTTTGGGACTCTCTTTTGTTGCTCTTCCTCGGCCCCATTCTTGGTTTTGAATTTCACTTGCCTCCTTTAATTCTCGTTACATAGGATATGTCCTTGGAAGCTGAATATCTAAGTGATTTTGACATGAGTCATCAAATCATATAGACTTATGTCGTGAGTGTTTTCCAAGGCCTTCGTTTATATAGAGAAGAAGAACATATTGTTAGTTGTTGATTCAGATGAAACCTCACTAATAAGAATTAAAAAGAGTAAAGAACTAAAAAATTGACAAAGATAGATCAGTTCTTTGAGTGATAAATGTAAATTCCTCGGTTTATGGAATTTTATGTTAAAGCTTCTGATTTTGAACTTTCAGGTTCAGAAACTGCTATACTTGATTCAACTTCAACATTGAAGACCAGTTTTTTTTCTCCGTGGAGTTTCTCAACTGGAGTAATTTTTGACTTGATTTGTTATAGTTTTTGAACTTGAGGTTTCTCGCGGTCAATTTTAGCATCGTGAGTATTCGAAAGGTACAGGTTCAATTATTTCATCTTCGAATCACTTTAGAATTTTCTAAATGAGTTAACTTGTAAAGCCTCTTTCACCGAACATTTGCAATTCCATCTCCTTCATGGGCATCAGAAAATTTGTTCCTTCATCGAAGAAGGAAAGCACAAACCAAAAAGCATTTGCAAAAATCCCAAATAATAAAAACAAAGAAGAAAAAGCTTAAGTATGAAGGAATATGAATTACTTTAGAAATGCAGAGCTTTGCAAATCGATTTTCCTGATTTTCTTTTTTCATTATGGTGTGGAGGAATACCACTCATTATTCTAGAGTGTCTTTAAAACTTGTGACATTTTCAAGAAACAAATCTGCCCTAATTCAACTCAAGGAAAAGAAGATGAAGATAAGATGCATTTCCCTTTGGAAACTCAATCCACCATTTTTTTCCCAAAGAATTAAATCGAAGTACATAAAAATCTAAATTAAAAAGATGCTAAGCATGAAAATCCCTTCGACTCAAGGACAGAAAACTAATCTGTAAAGCCCAACTATTCACAACAATGAAGATCCAAAATTTTCTAGGAAGACAAACAGAAAAGATAGAATTTTAAGAGAAGGAGAGTTTAATAAGAATAACCCAAGAACTTGAATAACTTTTTTAAATATGAACATGATTATATCCTCTATATTTAATGATGAGTAAACATTTATAGAAGAAATCATGTAATTTTAACAAGAAAGTAGATCCAATAACAATATGGTCGCTCTCACAACATAATTCATACCGTAAAGCTACATTAAATAAAACTCGAGAAAATAGAGAAATAGAAATGAACTAGGTGAGATGAACTTAGAGAAAAATGCATGAATGGTGGGCAAGAAGACCCGGGCTGGGAGAAGTGGCACGCCTAATAGGAGTATATGATCAGGGAGCAATAAGTTTGCAGGAAAGCCATGATGATGAAGCTCTGGGAGGATTTAGTCGATATGGAAAAGGCTTATTGATAGGAATGAATGGTGATGAAAACCATGAAGATTGATGTTAATGACCAAATGGCTGCCATTAAATGATGTAGACAAAGAGAGAGAGAGAGAGAGAGAGAGAGAGAGAGAGAGAGAGAGAGAGAGAGAGAGAGAGAGAGAGAGAGAGAGAGAGAGAGAGAGAGAGAGAGAGAGAGAGAGAGTTTCTCATGGTCAACTCCAGGTTTAGATTTTCTACTTCGATTCCGAGCCAAAGTTCGTAATGCTAATTTGACTCCACTTTAGAAGAAATGCAGAATGGGCATCAATCGTATGAACGCGGCTTCAAATTGACTTTGTGCTACAAATCAAACATTCCCCCAAAATTATGCTTTCCGATGCTGTGTTATTAAGTCGATATCTAAACAACAATTTTGAATCCATGACCAACTTCAGAACATTTAGAACTGAACAAAATCAAAGATCAAAAAATGGTCATTGTATGTCGAGAGATTAGAAAGTTATCTACGAACGCACACATATAGATATGTATGTAGTAAAATAACTTGGGTTTTAGAATGCATTTTGTTTGACTCTGATGCATCTAGAGATGTCAAATTAACTGGGGATTCAAGATGCATTTTGTCTGATATTGATAGCATCTACTGCTAAAGTACGCTCCACCTCCTCCTTCACTAATGCCTTGAAATCACAAGATCAGAAAATGATGTGAACTACAAAATTAAACAAGGAAAAGGAACAACTTCCATCATACTCACGTAGATTTTACCTTCGATGGCACCGAAAATCCCATGATCCAAGGACAGAGCATGAAAATAATAACCCTTAAAGACTCAAGCAATACCAAATCAAACCATTAAACTAAAATAATAACTAAGCACAGTGCTTGAACTAGTCAACACTATAAATCCCATTATCCAAAGCTTCAATATTATAACGGAAATGTACCAAACCTTACTTTCATCATAGTGACTAAAGGGAAAGAGATTGCCTAAGAATATAAGTTTAAAGATCTCAGATAGTTACGCACATAAATATTTTTTTTTTTTGCATTTATGAAAACATGACAGAATGTATCTATGCATAGAGATTTAATAAATATAATAAGTATATATTATATAGATTAAGAAATGATATCCTAGATAAGATTAGCAATTAAGATCAAGAAGGCTTTCCCTTGGTCAATATCTAAGGAAATCTTATAATTAGTTGTAGAATCAATGATTCTCAGATTCCAAAATCAAATTTGCTAGATCACTGATGGAATGCCAACTAGTTACTACATAGTTGAAAGTGTTGAGGTTATACTCATTAAGGAAAGATTCATAGTCTAGCAGTGCATCAAAATTTTTGTTAGTGAGGCCAGAAGAGGATTTGAAGGTTGACACACCTTATACTGTTTCTGGGTGTTTGGAAAGAAAGGTAATGAGACTTTTGAAGGCTTAGATTTGATTTGGCATTAAAAGATCATTTCAAAGAGTCTTTTTCTCTTAGTCAAGGAGTTATCTAGGTGATACAAGCTTATCATTACTAGATTTAGGACAATCTAGAGACCGAGGTCCCCTTTGCCAGTTGTTAATATCAAAATTTCTAGGACATTAAAAATGAAAAATCAAAAGGCTGAAATTTAGCGGATACACAACCATATTCATGTACCATGGATGTCCCATATTCGAGTATAGAACTTCTTAGGTAGATATACAGAAATTCATGTTGTCCATCGATTCATCAACCCATTTAATTTCATAGCCTTATAGAACAAGGACCTACCAGATGTCAAACACTTGGTTATGTCTCAAAGGAGTATGAATGGCATCAAAGCAACAATCATGAAAGTAGAGAACTCCTAGGTAGAAATATTTGTTCCCTTGTATTTGTGGTGTTCCTCATTTCATAAATCCTAGCCATTTTCGAGGAACACAAATGCCAACAAAATCTCTACATTTCCTGGTTTCAACTCTCAACAAAATAATATCTGCAGAGGATTTTAGAAAAAAATAAAAGAAAAAGAAAACCAAGGAAAAATAAAATACGGAGGAATTAAGCAATTGCTTGGAAATGGTCTATGATGAGAATTCATAATCGTTCTTGGATATAGGCACTTGAAGATATAGACACATTGTTGAATCACATTAAATCCAATTCATAGATTGCTTTTTCATTTAGTTATGTTCTTACAAGTAGCAAGATAGATGGAATAATATGAAAATATTGAGCATAGCCAGCAACTAACCATCAAGACACCGAAACATTGTTGGAAGGGTTTGACCACCATAACCACTGGACATGAATAACATAGAAGATACATGGCATGAAAACACCTAGTTGTCCGTATGTTTCATTTCTCTAGGTTAGTATGGAGTGCTTCATGAAGACTTAAGGTAACAAAATAGAGCAATATTACATGTAAATTGTCATGATTTCAAGGTACGTGGAGGAAATGGTAATAGAATCAGAAAGAGCGTAACACTCTAAATATACCTTAAGTATAGCTGAATTACTATGTGATAATAAAAGTAAAAGATATTTATCCTAATAAATAAAGATAAATAAAATAAGCTAATAACTTGAAATTAAGTGGTAAATTAATAAATTACTAATTCATGACCCATATCATAATTTAATAAGTTCATATGGCAAAGTAGGGTTTTGATAAATTGAATAGAGACAGCAGCGAGGACCAAAGAGTAATAAAAGAAAGATATTAGAATAAAATAAGCAGTTAAAATAATAAGTAGACAAGTGGTTATGAAAGAGTGGTAAAGCTTTCTCAAAGTGAAATAAAAATGGATAAGATCAATAAGAGGCACCAAAATAAAGATCTCATTTTTGGTCTCTGAGAAAGCAGAGCAAAAACTAAAAAGGCAAAAAGAGGTGTTAAAGAAAAGAGAAAAGAAAGAAGAATGCGAAAAGAGAAGATCACATGTATGGCACTATACCGAGATAGAAAAGTATGGAACTGTGAATATTTGTATGAATACACAAGCTGGCCAGATTAACTGAAGATAGTTTGTCTGAAACTATGGGTGGCCAAACTGGTTGAATAAGAGCTTTAGATACATGGCTTAGAACCCCATCTTGTGTATACTGGGTTTGGGAACCTTAAACCCATTTTCGTGTGGTTGAGCTGAGGAAGAGCCTCAAGGCCTGGGGATATGTGCTGAGAAGGGTCTAGCTGCAAGTCAACCCGTAAATTCCTATTTTCGAGCACATGCAGTAGCCGGATCTTAGAACGGGTTTTGGGTCAGGAAATACAGGTAATTCGAAGTAAGTCCTTCTAGTAAATCATTTACCACAATGAATCAGACAGCTTTTGAATTTTTCAATTCGACCCCTCGTAGACCAAGTTATGTTTTTTTACTCTAGCAGCCAAATGCAAGGGCCACCCATAGAGGTCACAACAGAGGTCGCCAGATCTCGTCCTCGGTTATTTCCAACTCACATGCAGAGCTCAACCCGCTGCAGAGCTCAACCTGTCATTCAGGAGTTCAACCCGTCAGGTGGACTGAGCTGTCACTGCTGCACTGTCAGCCCAGCCACTGTCGATCACCCGCGCATGACCTCCAACTTCTGAAGGTCATATCTCCTTCAACCAACTCCGATTCGGGGTGTTCTCTGACCCCATGAAAGCTCATCAAGAATACATTCATTCTGGAGAATATTAGGATTTGAATGAGGTGATGAGCTCGCTACTTCCAGGTCAACTCGTCAATCCGTGTTAGCTCACAAGGACCGACCGCGCATGACTCCAACTTCCTACACACATCTCTCGCTTTCTTGAACTCCGATTTGGTGTTCTTAGACCTTATGGAAAGCCCATTGAGTCAAGAATCAATCCATATGCCTATAGAAGATATTAGTTAATTGAGGTGTCGACCAGCTCACTTAAGTGCAGCTTTGTCACCTGTGCCGCCTCGCTGATCGATCGCGCATGACCTCCAACTTCTAAGGTCATATCCTTCGTTTGAACTTCGATTTGATGTCTAGACTCGTGGAAAGCCTATTGAGTCAAGAATCCATCCATATGCCTGAGGAAGATATTAGATGTCAGACCAAGGTGTTAGACCGAAAGCTGTCACTTCAAGATAAACTGTCGGGCCCTGTGCCGCCTAGTCAAGACTGATCGCGCATGACTCCTCCAACTTCGAAGGTCATATCTCCTTCGCTTTTGAACTCCGATTTGGGTGTTCTTAAACTCTATGGAAAGCCCACAAGAATCCATCCATATGACTGGAGGAAGATATTAGATGTCAGACTACAGCCAGACTGAGCTCTTCACTTCAAGCAGCCTGTCACCCAGTCAGCTCGTCAAGACTAACTGCTATAACCCTCCAACTTCTAAGCGTCATATCTCCTTCATTTGAACTCCGATTTGATGTTCTTGGATTCCTATGGAAAGCCCATTGAGTCAAGAATCCATCCATATGCATGAGGAAAGATATTAGATGTCAGACCGAGGTGTTAGACTGGAGCTCGTCACTTAAGTGCAGCCTGTCACTTCTGTGTCGCCTCGTCAAAATCGACTTCATGACCTCCAACTCAAGGTCATATCTAATCTGCTTGAACTCCGATTAGTGTTCTGGATTCTGGCGGGTCATTGAGTCAAGAATCACATGAGATGTCTATAAGATATTAGATGTCAGACAAGGTGTGTTAGACTGAGCCTGTCACGTAGTACAGCTCATGTCGGGCCTCCACAGTCAGCTCGTCAAGATCACACAGACCTCCAACTCTGGAAGGTCATATCTCCTTCGCTTGAACTCCATCTGGTGTTCTGACCTGCTGAAAGCCCATTGAGTCAAGAATACATTCATCTGAGTGAATATTAGATTCGACCATATAGATGAGCTCGTCGCCCAGGTCAACTCGTCAATCCGTGCCGTCGCCTGGTCGACGGTCACGATGACTTCCAACTTCGTAATATATTCTTCGTCCGAACTCCGATTCGGTGTTCTAGACTCATAAAGCCCATTGAGTCATACAGCCGCATAGTATGATGTAAAGTGAAACTAATATTAGGTCCAGAAATAAGGAAAACAGTAAGCAAATATGATAATCAGTATGTTCACATAATATAAGATAGATACAAGTATAAGATAGATAAAAGATAAGCATGTATAAGTACCTCCAAGATAGGTATAAGTTCTTAATCCCTACGAGATAGGACAGTCTAATAAAGCACATGAAAATAAGGTTAACAAGACATAAGATGTTACGAGGAATGAGTACATGCTACACAAATAATAAGCATGTATTTAATATAAAGACAAAGAAATGATGCATTTGATAATACATATGCAAATGCTATAGGCTAAGAGGTGATGTTATGATCGAATATGAATCACAAGAATGAAGAGATGTGGAATATGAATAGCTAAAACATGAACTAAACATGAGAGGAATAGACATATATGAAATGATATACATGTATTTAAAAGAAAGAATAGATAGTTTGTAGATATGAAGCTACAAATATAGAGAACGACTGTGATTAGTAATCATAGTAATATCGATAGACAATGGATAACAATAATTATTCGAAATATGAGAGTATGTAATCAACATAAAACACATGGATTGTCTCGTTTAGAACCCAGAGGATAGATAGGCATGCCTATTAGGAAGAATAAGTCTCGCAAAGATACACTCCATTATTCGCCCTGCTTTGGTCGACGACATAGATCCCGTTGGGATCGTGGCCTTGTAAAGGGTCACAAAGGCCGCTCATGGAACAGTCAACGTCTTCTATTAAAACATGATATTCTCAGATAATATATTACAAACTTCTTCTCTATTGTAACATCGTTTACATAAAGAATATAGCGTCCAACTCATGACCACTGCTTCATACAAAGAGTATCGTGCCTTCATCTCATGGTCCACTACATGAGGTATACGCTACTTCTCAGTCTCTCATGGTTTCCTTATCCACTTTAAGGTTTACATGTACAAACATATAAAAAAACAATGAAATGCAGAGACATACTGCTACTATATGAGTAGTTATAGCAATCGCTTATGCCATGATAGTATAACAAGTATATAAGCACAGCGCCAAAGTGTCAAATGACACGAAAAGTATAATAAGGAACCAGATAGTACATGAAATAGAGGTAGATGAAAAGTATAACAGAAAACAAAGTATGGAAAGTCAGATACAATACGTGATATGAAAAACAAAGATAATCTAATACAAAGATATGAAAACAAAGACATTAATAATAGTATGATGACACATGAAAATAGAAACATATCAAATGATATCAGATACAAGCATGAAAGTAAATATGGTGTATAAGAATATGACATACAAATATAGTTATGATATAAAATATATAGTGTATATACCTAATGAATGGAGCAATACGCCATTTAATACACGATAGAAATGCATATAAACGCTTAGATAAGAAGATTTATTGTTATTTACAAGACAAAGAAAAGATAGAGATAGGAGATATGCTTTCAAGACAGAAAACATGTAACAAGATCGATATGCATTAGAAATGTAAAAATGAAAAGAATCCAAAAGTTATATGAATATGTATAGATATATGAAATGTATATATAAGCTTGAGATAGTCACCATTGTGCTGTCCATATTTATGTCTCACTACGAAAAGCCTAAGACGTGTTCAATCCGTGTAGGTACGTATGTAAGACAAGGATTTATGACAGATCCCACATCAAATAGAAAGGTGCCAAACAAGATAGGTGCTCACCAGACCGTCCCACACCTAAGGTTTCAGATAGAAAAAATGCACATGTATAAGTAAATGGGAATCTATATACATAGGATAAAGACACCAATTCTGTTAAGTTTTGGCATATGAAATGATTTTGTTAATATTTAAATTGTTTGTATAACCACAGCATGTTCAAATCTAAGAAAGAACCTGGCCAATGAGAGTCCCAAAGATCGATATAGTCTCGCACTTAATTTTTAGTCAACCACTATCTGGTCGGATCGAAATCTTCTATATTAAAGAGTTTTATTTTTATTCAACACTTACTTATCACAAGGTGAACAATGGCATACACCTAACATCACATGCCATATATTTTAAATATACTGGAAATAAAAGTATACAATACACCATATAGAGAAAGTGGATCCAATAACAAGAAGTGGGTGGCTGCACACAACATAATTCACATACATGAAAGTTGCATTAACCAAAACCCAAGAAAATAGAGAAACATAAATGAAGTTAGAGGTGTAGAAGAACTCAGAGAAAATGCATATGAATGGTATGTTGAAGACCCAATGGAGAAAGTGGCAGGCCAATAGTATGACTGGAGAATGCTCAGGGGAAGATGATGGATGTAGTTTGTAGATTTAGCTAATACGGAAAAGCTAATGAGAACTTGGTGATGAAACCATGGAGATTGATGTTGATGACCAAATGTCTTTGAAAATGATGTAGACAAGTCTCTACTAATGTGTCTGCAAAAAGAGAGAGATAGAGGAAGAGAGGAACTTACAATGATTACGCTTAAAGGGTCTCATACATGCTTCTTAGGGCCTTAAAGGTTATGGGTCAGTGTAACATGCCACCACCATAGAAACCATCCAGAAGTCCCATTTGCATGCCACACAAGGAAAACTCTTCTCCAATAAATGCTTCCAATATCACCCAAAATACTACCATCCTAAAATTTTTCCAATTTCTTTCTTCTTCAATTTCCAATAATAGCAAGTCAAGGAACTTAGAGAATGCAACTAAGATATCTAAAATAAATATGTGGTTTCCAACAATATCTAATAACAATATATACATTCTATACAAACTTCAACAGGAGCTCAAACATTTGACTTTAGCATCAACCATCAGAAATAAAAGGAGGGCAAACTATTAAGCTCAGCAATTTTTTGTCGCACCTTGCACATACCAGATCGGGTTTGGGTTCTCTTTGGTTCGCTCTGTAGATAGAAACAACAAATTTGAGTTATAACTTTGTTTTGTAGTATTAGAAACAAAAATTCAAGATCTTTTATAGCTGGGTTTTAAAACTAGTTATAGCAAAAAAGACCAAAAAGGCTAAGATCAACAATGTCTAAAACAGGAAAAACTATATAGCCAAACTGAAATTGTCGGTTAAATCAATCGTAAATGTGCAGCAATTTTCCCAAATTTACAATTCACATTTATTAAACTGAATAATCAAATTGTTAAACCAACAACTGGGTTGAGCTCAATGGTGAAATCACAATAGTGCTAAAATGAAAACAAACTATAATAACTAAGTTCCTCCAATCCTTCACTTCCTCTCTCTATTAGATTTACTATCTGTTTGGTGGTAGAGAAAATGTAAGAAAAATAATCCCAAGCAGGTATTAATTTAAACCAACCTTCGCAGTAGTAATTTAGTTAGGTTTTCTATTTTCTCTTGCCAAACCAAATACACAATTTCTCCCAATACAGAGCTATTAGCAGGAGAAAAGCTCAAACTTATTCAAAAAAAAAAAAAAAAAGAATGAGAGAGAGAACTGCAGCAGAAAAGAAGAATAGAGAAACAATTATACTCCTTCAAACACGACAAATCGAACAGAAAACAGAACAAACCTGAGTTTCTGAGATACACCACAAAGCATAAAGGCTTGAGCAAACAGACCTCTGAAGTGGGTCTCATTATCTTCTCTCCTCTCCACCCAATCCAACCAAAACATACGAAGAACATCAAAAATACCAACCTATAGATAGGATAAAAGAGTTGTGCAGACTAGAGAAACAGCCCAATCCTAATCCATTATGCCATAAAAATAAAATGTTAAGATAATTGATATAAAGCCAGATCGCTTGTAGAAAGAAAACTGATATCGATATGATTAAAACATAAAAAGATAGAGGGAGGCTTATTGAAATTTCAAATGAAAATGTCTTTTTCCTGAGGTGTAGTATAAACATGCTTACACATAAGTGTAGTTACATATACACATATATACATGAATATATACGTATATGCATGCTTCATTCTTTTTAACTAGACTAATTATATGCATGTACATCCTCTCTGGAGAGCCACACTCACAAGAGACCACTCAGTAGCGCTTAGGAATTATCACTATACTCCCAAAGAAGCATTTGAGAGAGTCAGTAAGAAAACAGGAACACATGGCTTGAGTTTTTCTTCCATTTAAAGTTGCCAACGTCAAGAATGTAGTTATGTTCCAAAAACTTAGTTTCTGTAGTTGTTGGTGCAGAGATAGAAACCCATGATCTGCCTTCAACTACTTACTAGTTATTCCTTTGGGGGGCAAGCTTGCCCAGACAACCCTCTCAACCTGTCCTTCAACTCCCTGATGGTTTTGTACTCTTCCTGGTTAATCATTATAAAATCATCCTCTGCTTTAGCCGAGAAATGCATGATCCTTCTTCATTCTCTCCATTTCTCGCTTCTAATGCCTTAACATTTTAAGGTCTTTAATCATCCCTCACTCTCCTTTTCTCTCTCGATTCTGTAAAAAACAGCTCCATTAAGAAGGAGACCTAGTTTTTTCATTTGGTTAAGAAGAAAATGAGGAGACAACAATGATGTAATTGAAGATGGGTTGAGGAGTGGGCTTACGCGCCCAAGGACTTTGCTTGAAGGGTTAGAACCCTTTCATTGCTAGCGTGAAAGCCGTACGCAATTCTATGTTCCTCTTTTGCACCAAGTAATAGTCAGTTTGATCAGCCTCGATTCAGGTGGTAATTGCTGTATTTCTTCCATCGGGTGTCACACGCCCGTGAATCGTGTAAGATGAAAAAAATATTGTCTAAAGCATATCATCCATAACAGATATATAAAGAATCATGGTTCCTAAGGAAAGACATTTGAGAATAAAAGTTATCAAATCATTCTTTACCATTTTTCAGCTGTTAACCAGAAAATTAGTTGGCTTAGTGAAAACAAAGGCAGCACATAAACTATGGAATTGTTTTAGAAATGAAAGTATTAAAGCCAACAACCAACCTGTAACATAACATAACTCGGAGCAGAGCTACAAATTTTTTAACCGATCAATCCAAGATATTTTGAACTGTTCAGATTCCTTGGTGCGATCAGCCCAATGAAGGGTTTTTTGAGTTCTCCAAAAGAGAAGTTGTCACACATCAGCACCATCATAGTTATTGCAAGCCCTCCCAAAGAGTCTCAGGAGCTGAAAGGAGTTTTGGTTTCGATTCTCGCATGGATCTACTAGTATCACCACCTCTTAACCTCCACACTTTTAAAATCAAGCAGAAGAGCAAAAACTATAAGAGGCACATAGTTTGATAAAATATGTAATTAAAAAGTACTATACCACATGCTTACAGAAATTTTCTCATAAGAGGTATAACTCCATAAGATGTTGGAACCCATTTGAATATGGAGGACGGCTAAGGGACTTTCGCCGTCGCCATTTCTTGGTCTGAGCTGACTTTGTCTTTGATTCTCGCTATAGGATGGTGAATCCATCAAGATTCTGATGCGTAACTGTCTGATCCTCTTTTGATAGTAAGATGCGGTCCTTCGAAGTCGCCGTCTCATATAGACATGACTTGCCAACCATATCAAATTCCGTCGACCAATTGCTTGAACATAGCCTTTCTTGGTGAGTATTTTCTAGACCTGTTGTAGCCATAAAAGGAAGTTTCTTAGCTAGATACTGATAAATGGGAATTGCAGCATTAGGATTGGGAGATTTTTATTGCTTTCCATATATGAAAGCTGTAGCTACCATTAGAACTATAATGAGTAAAAAAAAAAATCCCTAGAACTTTAAAAGTAGAAAAATTTTCTTTGAGGAACAGATATAATTCATTGAAGCTTTGTGAATTTTCATAAAGCTCTACACCGACAATTAGGTTTGTAAATTGTTCCATCGGATTCAACTTTAGCATTGAAAACAGCTTTCAATGTTGAGTCCTCAACTTCAGGCTCAACTTTAGCATTAGAAATCGCTTTTTTCTTCACTTAAAGTTCCTAACTTTAGCATCGAATCGTTTTCATCACCTTGCCTCAACTTAAGCCTCCAAGTCAGCAAGGCAAGCTAGAGAGTTGACTCTAGCCTTTTCAATGATACTGCAGGCAGATGCAAATCGCTTTACTTCTTCTTCACTCACCTGATTCTGAATCATGGGCTCCACAACTTCATCTCTTACAGATCACCCCACTGGTTTTTCCTCAAGTGAGGCTGGCCCATGTCAAATATGATACCTTGAATATCTACTTACTGATCATTCAATATTTTCAAGGTCCTAATCACCTTATATCTTCTCCAAATTCCAAGGTCTCTTGAAGCACATCTTCACCTTTTCCATTTGTTTCAATGACCGTGAGTACCCTTCTTCCATTTAGTCACCCCACCCTGTCCCCCACGGGCCGCTATGTAAATTAACGATTTTCCCAAATATAAGACACCACTCACCCATTTTCTATGAATTGGTGAAGGTTTCAAACTGCAAGAAACTTAGTTCATTATATTCTTTATGGGAATCATCTTGGAGAAATAAGACACTCTTATATTTGTTGACCACAACCTGAAGTTTCCAAACAACCCACTATAATTTTTGCTTCTTCCAACTCATGAGCTCACTTTGTCTATACATTTCTAGTGAACCTCAACTCTTTCCAATGACAATAATAATTAATAACAATAGAATCTAATACCATATCCATAAGCCCCTATTATTATGATGAAGAACAATGAATGGGTCAATCAAGAAGGAATACACTGGACTCACTTACTCAATGGTCCTGCTTAGAAACACTTAAGCTCAGGCTATTTCTTCCATAGCTGCTTCATTTTCTTCTACTTTCACTTTGCCCTTCTTCAATTAAAAAGAATTGTTTGGTTGTATTCTTTCACTGTCAGATCAAACAGGCTTTCAGAGGCAAGAATCCCTGTTCATACATTCCCTCACACATCCTTGAATTTTCGTTAGGCTGTAGTAAAGAACCGAGGCCTGAATGCAAGGTAGTCGTGAAAGAATTGTAGGGAGGAAGGAATATAGGCAGTCTGGTCTTTGATTCGTATTCAGAGTCATTAGGCACTTGAGGATTTAGTCACATTTTTGGGAAACCACTATGAAAAGACAACAACAAACATGCAAATGTTTGAGGTATTATAAATCAACAACTAATGCACAAAAAAAACAAGTGCAAGGCATTGATGTGCACTGAGACAATGCTAGTTTTAATAAAAATACTAAACTTAAAGTACAATAATTAATTGCTTATTGTGAATTTTCTCATATGATGGTGAAACCAATTATATTTCATGAAGAAGTTTGGGACTCTTCTTGTTTCCTCAACCCCTCTTGCCTTTTGAACTTCACTGTCTTTGATTCTCAGCTTACAGGATATGGTCCTTGCCATCATCTCAAATGGATGACTCACAGCTATATGACTTTGCAGAGTGCTCTCAAGAGGCTCTCTTGGTGAGTGTTCTCCACACTTGTTGCATAGAAGAAGAAACATATTTGTTAGTTGTCAGAACCCTCAGTTACTGCTAGAATTTATATAAATAACCACAAAAATGACAAAGATAAGACCAGTTTTTTGTTAAGAATGGTTCATTGAAGTTTGTGAATTTTCTGTTAGTTTCTAATTCAATCTCAGCCAGAACTACTATACTAATTCAACTTCAACATTAGAGACCAATTTTTTTTCTCCGTGAGTCAAATAGAGTCATTGTTTACTTGATTTATAGCCTGGAACTTGGAGGTTTCTTATAATAGATCAGCATCGTATATGAGCAAAGAATATGTCTAATTATTCACTCGAACTCACTAGAAATCTTCTAATTGTAGGTTAACTTGAAAGCCTCTTTCGCCTGAACATTTCCACCCCATCTCCTTCATGGGTCACTACATAAAATTGTTCTTCACCGAAGTTAGTGAAGTTACCAACCAGGCACCTAACAAGATTATTTTCTTGAGAAAGACCAAAATAAAAATAAAAAAAAATAGTAAAGAAAAAAGTTTAAGTATGAAGGAATATGAATTTGGCTTTAAATGTAGAGCTTTTGCATTCTGATCTTTCATACATTTTCACTTTGTGGTGGGATCAACAACAATTTACTATTCTTTTAGAGGTCTTTGAGGAAACCTGTGACATTTATCAAGAAAAAAATTAAACTTAATTCAACTTTTAAGGAAAAGAAAATGAAGATGATCTCTTCAAAACCTAATCCACTGTCTTTTTTTTCCTGAAGAATTAAAATGGGGTAAGGGAAAATTCCAAATTTAAAAGACATTTAAGATAAACTTTTGACCAAGGATAGGAAAATCGAATTAGTTTAAACTATTCATAACAATGAAGATCCAAATTTCACAAGACAAATAGGAAAAGCAGAATTTTTAAGAAAGAGAATTTATAGAATAAACTCAAGAAACCCGAATAACTTTTAAACGGGTAAATAGGAATATATCCCATTAGACATGAAAGTAAAAAAATTATAGAAGAAAATCACATATAATTTTAAGCAAGAAAATAAACAAATAACAAAAAGTCAAGAATCAGACTATTAACAGATGAATGATTAAAGCTTCATGAGCTGTACCAAATAAATACCGCTTTGAACAAGATCTGTTAATGTAAATAAAATCACTTCACTTTATACATAAAGAAGAAAGCTAAGAAATCTCATCCACTTGATAGACCGCTCAGCGCACGTATTTCCAAACCCTTTTGGTCGTTGTTGTCGATTTATTGAATCTTTGATTAAAAGATCAACCATCGACAAGAAAAGTAAGGTCCTTTTCAAGAAGAAATCAACACATTATAATGCTGAGAATAAATCGTTTTCTCAGAATAAGAACAAATTTCTTAGAACTTTGAGTTTTTCACGCTGCTTACGTAGATCAGAATCTGCTTCGATTTTATGTTGGTTTTCTTGACCGTTAGAGGGAAGCAAGAATAGGAAGGGTTCTCAAGTTATTGATCACCTGTTCTAGGCTTTTCAATTAGATCACTAGAGATACCAATATATCCTTATAAATGATTCTTACATACGATATGTGCCTATAATTCTTCTAAAAAATATTTCTTTTTAAATAAAATATTACTAATCATTGTTATTTTCAAATTATTATTATTATTATTATTTGTTTTTAAGAAACAAAAAATTATGCGTTGTTTTATAATCATAAAATTATTTTTGTTTTAACAACACTTGAATTGAATTTAATAATTATATTATAAATTGAATTTACATCATAAAACATTATTTTAGGTAAAAATGTTTTTAAAAATAATTATTTTTTAATTTATGGCTATTATTCTTCAAAAATATATTTTAAAAAAATAAATAAATAAATAAGGTGATACAAAATTTCACAAAATAAAAATAGTTTAAAACCATAAAAGCACATCATGTATAGTATATTTCAGCTCTTGAGGCTTGACTCAAGTGGTAAAATTGCAGGCGGGTTAATAAGATCTAGGCTTGAGCCCCTAAGAGTCATACACACAAATGTAATGAAAATATATAGATGTCAAAAAAGATTGTATCTAAATTTATTTGGACTATATGAAATTGTTTATTTATTTTGTATTCACTTAGTTGTATAATGTCATCTTATCTATCAACTAAGATGACATTCCAAATATAGATCATTTTGCTTTTTTTTTCAAGTAGCAAGATAAATATTATGTCATCTTGTTCACTTCTTAAGTACTTATGTGATTGAGTCAATCTAGGTGGTATGATAATCAATAGTCCTAATTTTCAAATCGATAGTCCACTTCGTTTATGGCTTTTCTCTTCCCAACCGATTTAGGGCTTTTTTACCATGAAACAAGATTGTGAATGCTACGACATACAAATAGAGAAAATTAACTCCCATTTTTTGGAACAACAGCGACAAGAAGTGCTAGAGATACTGACTGAACGTTAGGCTTTAAATGTAAAAAGGCTTGTGGTGTAATCGAGATATTCATGAAAGTCTTAGTGTAATTTTTGTACATCAAATCACATGTATCATTGTTTAGTATTTCGAAGATGTTGACATATTTTTAATCACATTAAATCTTATGTCTAAGTATTTTATCCCTTATTTACTATTTTTTTTTGTACAAGACGGCAGGGTCCAAAATTTCAGATCATCAGTTTCACTTAGAGGTAACTTGTGCAGAGTTCTACAGTTAAAACACAATGAAATAGTCTCTACATGTCTATTTCTGCTAAGACAAGATTATATGTATATTTTACCAATATGATTTCATGTATGGGGAGTGAAAATTTAGTCATAGAATTTGCAAAGAGTCGATCCTCTTACCATATAGAATATTGGTAACTAAGGGCAATATGGCACTTGATGGATCTATATGCTTGTGAATATTATTGAAAGATGTCTTACCCCCTTAGATTACCTGCACTCTCGTCGTTTTCATGGAATCACCATACTACTTTCTATTTGCAGGATTGATCTTCCTTATGAAATGTAGTGACGCATGTAGATAGGCTTACAAAATCAAGAAGGAGCAATTTGTTTTGTAGGATCAAGGTCGAGAGTTTCAGAGACCCCGAGAAATCAATTTCAAAAGGCGAAAATCGTAATTTCGTAAAATCAAAATTTTCACTTCTGATGACTAAACAAGACTTCACCATCGAATCGTGATCGCTAAATTCGCTAACACGCCAAATTTCACACTCGAGACAATGAATTTGCACGCTTTTCGAGCACCGAGATTTGGTGCCGAACGAAATTTACGTATTAAAAGTCACATATAAATATATACTCATGATAAAAGGTATGAGTAGAGAGATGATAGAAATGGACGGCCGAGAGAATGCCATGTGTCAAAATCCAAGAGAAGGACATACGCGCTTTATTTGAGTTTGAATTGAATAAGACAAACAAATAACAGTGCTGTCTTTCCACTAAAGGCAAAAGAGGCAAAAATGAGTGGGTCGGGCCGGAGATGCGTAACTGGAATGATTTTTCTAGAGAGAGAGCTCATTCTCTAAGATCCCTGCGCTTAATCCGACCGTCTGATTTCCTTTCGCTGGGAGCAAGGCGAAAGTCGCTCTACGCGTGCGGCAAATTCGGGCTTGAATTTTATGAGCTTCGACAAACCCACAGAGGTAGGGCTTTATCTCACGAAGCACTTTGTTTAAGTGTTTGTGCTTGAGTTGGTTCGAGGCCTCGAATAACGCTTGATCGCCCAAAAACTGGGACCAATTTGGACTTTAGAGCTCATTCGAATAGTGATACCATGGACTGTTCGGGGCAGCTGGGTGGTATAAATTAAGCATTAGTCTGTGTTTTTGGTGAGTAGAGACCTAAATGGATGTACTCAGTTCAAAAGAAGAACCGAGGTTGGATGAGTGAAGCCGGCCTACCTGATGAAACTTACATCGCTATTGTTTGATCAAAACAGTCCCATTTTCAGGTGGGAAATGGACCAAAACGGTCCATGTGTCGGGTGCTTGAACATGAAATGAATGACTTGATTTGGTAGAAATGGATAGGTTAACGCATGAACTCGTATTATGATAGATGTCACAAATTATATGGAATATAATCAGGTGTATAGGCCACGGAGATGAAATTAGATCACCACCTATGCTGAAATATAATTGTGTGTATAGGCTATCGAGATGAAATTGTGATTTACTTCAATTATATGGAATATAATTGTGTATACGGGCCATTGAGATGATTGTGATTTGCTCATGATTTAATTGGGGTGATGGTCGATATGTTTAATTACACGAGGTGTGATTGTAAATTGAGAATATATGCATATTATATATATTGGGTATAAAAATGGTTGAAATGACATAATGCATTTCATATGCACTGTATCCTAGAAATTAGGTGTATATGACACGAGTTTTCTTCTCAAAAAACGAACATGATTGGGCAAGAATTTCATTGCTGTGATGATTTTCCTGAGAATGGGGTCAGAGACAATCTAAATGCATCATTTTACGAGACCATGACTGCTTTGAAGTTCTCCAACACATTCGCCTCGAGGGTAGTCCCATCTTTTACCGACTGAGCTTATTTTCAAGAACAAGAAGTTTTGTTTTGAAATGATTATTTTTCTCATACATGGCTTAGGTGTGAGGGAGTCGGTGAGGACTCCGAGATGGGATGGCATGTGATATTCAAGTAGATTCTGAATATTTATTTGAGTGTGTGTTTATATTGGATCATTGCATATGCATTTAGGTGGGTGAACGCATTTGGTGCGATTCTAATTAATGAGCGATAACTCCACCCTGGCCGAGGGAACATTTTTTCAAGTACAGGCTCGAGAAGACGGCTCATTTTAGAGACCGATTTTGAAGAAAGCCGGGTTAGCCATGTTTTTGGCACATGTATTAGAATTGTAGATTTGAATATGCATTTGTATTAAGAGTAATAAAATAACTCTTGACTATTGGAATATAGTTGTACATGTTTGGATGAGTATTGATGCAGGGCCCATGGCTATTTTTATCAAAAAGGCCCTGTGATAAGACATAGATTTTCCAAAGAGGCACAGTAGTCAACTGACCTGTTTGCATCACAACTTGGTATCGAGCCAAGGTAAAACGATTAATTGGGAGCTTCTGGGTGGTGAAGAGGTTTAGTCCCGATACAAGTCACACTGCATCAGCCTAGTTTATAAATACCTAGATCTTAGTGTTGATAAGTTAGGTATACGATTACCTAGGGCTTGAGGGTTTGGGCTTAGGCCATAGTAGTGTAAGAACATCACCACTTGATGTGGCTCGATGTTAGGTTTAAGTATGAGATTACCTAGGAAGGCACTAGATTAAACTAGAACACGTACGTGTTTCTGTAGATCATGTGAATCGATAGAATTGTTGTGTGAATGGTATACTAACATGATTTGTTATTTGTTGTGAGTGATTGTGTGCTTTGTGATTAGCACATTGATGTGTTAGAAAATTTTTTTTTTAGAGTTTTACAAGGGAGTAAACTGAAAGGAAAAATAAATGAAATAAATTATAATAAATTTATTTCAGTTTATAGATAATGAATTAAAATTTTAATAAATTTTAAAGTTGAACACTAGGGTTAGTGTGAGAACAGGAGGTTGGGGAATTTTTGGACAAATGGTCCAGAATTAAATGAAAAAAAAAAATGAGAAGAGAAATATATATATATTTTTTTGTTTTACAGTGGGTAAAACTGAAGAAAAGTGAATAAAATAAATTTTTATAAATTTATTTGAGTTCTGAAAATTAAAAGGATATGTATTTTTTGGTGTTCCAAAGAGCGTAAAAAAAAAATTTTGCGTGTGAAAACGAAAAAAATGGGCGCAGAATCGATTCGGGGCTACCGTCTAATAATAAAATTGTATTGTGACATAGTTTTGTAAGAATTGTATGCAACAGGCTACTGCTTGAGGTTGAGAGTGTGTCACAATAATAAACGCACGAGTTTGTGACATGGTGGGCTTGAATGGTCGAGTTAGTATCGCCGCACTATCAGACGTGATAAGCAGCGTGGGCCGGTTGGGCGCATCAGGTCACGATATTAAATTTTGTATCGTGATGCCAAGGCCCACTCGGGTTGAGGCATTGGGTCACAATACACCGAAGTCAGTGAATTGGGACCTTAGCCGGGTTAAGGCACCGGTTGTTCGCCTTGAGCTGCGAGGCTACATATGCACGTTGGATGCGTAGGTGCGGGAATTTCTCGGACGAATTATTTTGCGATGATAGTGAGACCCCGAGAAAATCTAATTTCGAAAAAGGGTAAAATCACTTCGGTAAAATCCGAAATTTTCTAGATCTCGGATAAATCTAAAATGGACTTCACCATTGGAATCGCCTTGCTTAAATCTAGTTTACCACTAATTTCGTCGACTAAATAGTCGAAATTTACACGTTGTTCGAGACACCGAGTATCGGGTGCAGTAAAACAAAATTTGATGTGACAAAAGTGACATATAACATATATTAATGTGATATATGTTGCATGAGTAGAGAGATGATAGAAATGGATGGCCGAGAGAGTGTCATGTGTCAAAATCCAAGAGAAGGGACATAATGGGCATTATTTGAAAGTTTAATTGAATAAGACAAACAATGAATAGTGTTGTCTTCTTCAATTAAAGGCAAAAGAGGCAAAACGGCAGTGTTCCGGATGAGATGTAGAAACCGGAAATTTTACTTTTCTAGAGAGAGAGAGCTCTAAGATCCTTGGCCAAACCGACCTGATTCAAGCAAGAAGGAAGTCGCCTGACGCTGGCGAGACAACGTGGGTCTTGGCTTTAAGGAGTTTCACAACCCGAGGTGAGTTTTATCCTACTTGAAGCTACACTTATTTAAGTGTTTTGTAATGCTTGATGGGTTTGAGGCCTTGAACGTCGCTTGATCGATTCCAAAACTGGAACCGAAATGTGAAAATCAAGGAGTTTGCCGACAAATCGTGACTCAATGGACTGTTTGGGTGGCTTGTGGTGTAGTTCTATGCATGAAATTGTGTCATGGATGTGTATAAATGAAATGATTATAGATTTTGGGTTCACAAAGTGGAACCGATGTTTGAGAGTGGCCGTGAATAAGAACTCCGAGGGTTTCAATGCTCACGTGACAAGGTTCATAAAATATTTTGTGAGTAGTGAGCCTGGGCTGAAAGTAATCCAAATTGAATTACTCGTGTTAATTGTTTATGACGGTTAAAATCAGTCCTGAAGTAGGGAGGAATGGACCAAAACATCCATGTTTGGGGTGTATGAAGGTTTGAATTGAAGGGTTGTGCTGTATGGAAACCCACAGGTTAATGCCAAGTTTACGTGTTAACTTGATGCCACAATTATATGGAATATATCAAGTAGACCAATTTCTGACACCACAGGATTTCCTGGTTCCGCAGTGAAGTCCCACTGCACAACCCTAGGGAATATCCAATGGAACCCCAATTTTTAAGAAAGAAAGTAGACATATGCATTGGGCTATAATACTTCAAATATATATAAAGATCTACAATCACTAAATCCACAACCACCTATTTTATCAGAGAGGTCATAAATCCACAAAATGACACATAATAAATACTTATATGAGTTCAACACTAAGATCAGAGCATTCTAAAAGTGTTTAATTTAGGGCAATAAACCAAACATAAGTCCAATAAAATAAAAGACAGAGATAGATAAGATAGACATCGCAAATGTCGAGAAATAAGGATGTAGAAGCCGGGCGCGAGTAGGTCTCTACGACCGCCGGACTCAGGAACGGATTTAAAACAATAAAACGGAGATAATAAATCCTGAGTGGCATAATTTATAAGGAAAATAATGTTTTTATTTTCGAAATTCCTTCTTCAAGACCTCACGTCCACTTTGCAAGGTTCCCGAAAACCATCTCCTCCCACAAACCCAAACTTATACCCAAGTCAACAATATGAAATTCATGCTCAAATGTTTAACTGAATTTATTATTAAGAAAATTATAACCTGAATTTGTTCACAACATGAAAATTGCGCATAAAATATATAAACATCATGTCGTAAAAATAATCATGAAACACAATAACCATAAATATTGAAAAGGGCGTAGCTTACTCGCACACCAACAATACCATACCATATCCATCATAAAACCGTGGACACCCCACTACCCACCCCCAACATCGAAAGGTGTCGTGGGGTAATAATAATAATGCATGAACCGCCGTAAATCTCGACTCACCGCCGTGGGAAATATATAACCGCTGGATGAAACCAACCTCATGACACCGCGGGAAACCCAAGGTACGTAATATAAATACCGAATCGAACCTCTGGTACTATATGATACATCAATGAGAATAACCAATACGAGATTCCACTAAGTAGTACTTTTCCAACGATATCGTATTATAAATTATGAATTTATAAATTTAATTTCAACAACTAATTTCAAATATATTGATGAATTTCACTCATCAATTCATGTCAAACCGAGAAATACTATTAATGAAAATATTCACTATAACCAATTTTAAGACATAAAACTTTAACAATATTTATAATAACATGCTTAAAATCATAAAATCTTTAAAATCCAGCATTTCTTAAATCAATAAATTTTCAAAGTGGTTTAAAACCTCAATCCATGTACCAAAAATATTTAAATACCACAAATTTATCCATGAACCCAGTAAAATTTCCAAATATTTAAAATATTGACAAAATTAACATGAAATGATAACTTGATTATATAAAAACAGATAATTATATTTATGCATAACCAATCATTCGATCAAATAATATATATGTAAAATAATTAACCACAATTATATATCATAATAATACCCTGAAGCATTTGTAAACATATAAAACCACTCACCGACTACGTATATTCAAATTCCGCCTCCCCTCAGAAGATTGTCCCGTGCCTGCAAGGCGTGAGCAATTGTATTATAATAAAATGTCACTTAGGCTCCAATAACTAGTCCAAAGACATCGATGCCCCAACGCTTAGAATAATTTTTAGAATTATGAAACTATCTAAATTGGACTCCGACAAGTCCAATTATATAGTGTGTCCTATAGACCCTGCAGAACTAAAATTCGCTTTTTTACATTGTATTAATTTTTTCAAAATTGAACCCTCCAATAAATCATAAAAATATCCAATTTCACTAATCCATCTTCAACTTTTCCTAATTTGACCAATTGGTACCCAATTTCAGTCTAACCATTTCAGTAATTACCCTAAATGACTCAAAAATGGAAAACTAACCAAACGACGTCCAAAATTCAACCTATATCAACTGAAAGCCTAAGAGACCAGAACACAAAGAAGACTTACCTTGTCTAAAAGTTCCTGTGAAGGCCGGAAAACGCGATCCAATCGTCTACCAACTTCCTTTCACATCTTCAAACGGTGAGGAATCTGTGAAAAGAGACCACGGGAATGAGTTCAGAGGGTCCGTGGAGGGAGAAGGGCCTGCGAATGCATTTAAGAAAACCCATAATCTAATCAGATGCCGTCTGCTCACGGCCAGATCTCGGGCGCGTCCGCTGGCTGCCTGCTAGATTTTTGGCCGGCAAGGTCGCCTCACCTTGATCTTCCTGGCCGGGCAAAGGTGGTGCAAGGGTGGTGGCTTAATTGTCTCCACGGCTAAAACCCAATTACCGAACGGCCGAAACGACACTTCAGTTGCCCACGAGTCTGGGGAATTTTTCTAGGGTTTTAAGAAAATGAGGTTTTGGGGCTTAGGGTTCTATTTGGCATGCAAAATCAGGGTTTATAGAAGCCTAGGTCGTTTTCGTAAAAACCCCGACCGACTTGGACACCGATAAAAATAATCGTCGGTTGTTCCTCAAGGCCATAACTTTTTATCCGGTAGTCGGATTTTGACGCTCAACCATCTTATGAACTCGTGACGACGAGGCCTACAAGATGCGTCTTAGTCAATCCAAAATTGTTCATAATTGAAAATTCAACTTAAATGCATACCAATTGTCAGTCAAACTGGTCAAACGCGTTAAAACTCAGATATTCGTACGCGATTAATAATTGCAAAGCAGGTAGACATTTGGAAATGGCTTTAGTGATTAGCCTGGCGGAGCAAATTTGGGTGATGGCTGATCAATACCTAATGATATGCTATGATCGCGATAATTAATATATCGGGTATAGTATATTGTGTTGAAATGGCATAATGCATTTCATATGCACCGCAACCTAGAAATTGTGTGTGCATGACATGAATTAAAATAAAAGGAACATGGTTATAAAGGAATTTCACAAGATGATTTTCCGTAGAAATTCGGGCCGGAGACAAATTCAATGCATCATTCTTCCTGATGAGGGAATCACACCTGCTTCTGAAGTTCTCCAATACCCGCCTGAGAGTAGTCCCATCTATTTACCTCTACTGGGCTATTTTCAAGGACAACAAGTTTTGTTTTAAAAATGATTATTTTTCTCATACATGGCTTAGGCAAGTGTGAGGGAGTCGGTGAGGACTCGAGACATGGGGATGGCATGTAGCCATTCAAGTAGGATCACGTATTTACTTGAGTGTGCGTTTATATTGGATCATTGCATATGCACTTAGATGGGGAGTAACCCATTAGGTGATTCACTATCGGGCGATAGCTCACCCTCGTCGAGGGAACATTTTTCTGTGCACAGGCGTCGAGAAGACTACATCTAGAGACCTATTTTTAAGAAAAAGCCTGAGCCAGGCTTTGATGTTTCTTGATAATATGGTTAGAATTGTAGATTTTAATATGTATTTGTACAGAGTAATAAATAACCTTTGACTATTGGAATATAGTTGGGTATATGTTTGATGAGTATTAATGCAAATCCCAAGTGGCCATTTTTACTCCTCGTATGTGTCTCGTGATATGAGACGTGAGTAGATTTTCCGTGTCGACTGGAGTCGCACTCTGAATAGGCTCAAGGCCTAGTAGTTTGATGTATGTTGGTGAGTTCTCATGGAGGAACATGGAAATGACAAGAAATTGCTAAGATGAAAAGGCTTTCTTTTCCCATTATTCATAGCATTCTTATTTGATTTTTTTTTTTTTTTGAAATTATACCACACCAATATAACATGATAACCTTGGTACCCTAGGCATTCTTTTCCCATTATTCATAGAATTCCTTTTTGAATTTTTTTTGAAATTATACCACACCAATCTAACATGATAACCCCATGCCAATACCTCCTTTCACACATGCTAGCATTTTGCAAGGATTAAAATGGGGAAGGCAAGAACTAGTTGGGCTTGTTTACCAAATTCAAATGAAAAAGAAGTATAAGGCATTGAGAACAATATTATGTGGGGATAACAACAACATAAATTGTTGATTAGCAAAATTGCATTAAACAAACATAGCACATGTCTAAATTACAATAAATCGACAACTAAATTGACCTATGTTAGAACTGGATGGTGTTCATCCATGTATAA
This sequence comes from Tetrastigma voinierianum, assembly GCA_016808115.1. Classification (NCBI taxonomy): domain Eukaryota; kingdom Viridiplantae; phylum Streptophyta; class Magnoliopsida; order Vitales; family Vitaceae; genus Tetrastigma; species Tetrastigma voinierianum. The sequence continues at coordinate 434,612 of JAEQBH010001503.1, forward strand.
AAATGAAGCCACATACACACATACATAATAAAAACTACCAAAAAACACAACTACATTTCAGCATCACAAAGAAGTGACCAAGTTCCCAATTCTTGGACCATTTATAACTCCAAAGGTCCATACAAGGCTTAAAATGTAGCTTCATGAAGAAGTAAACTAGTTTATGATTCTACATGATCTCCTAATTTGTATCACCACCTCTTGACCTCCACATCTCTTCAAAATCCAACAGAAGAGCAAAAAAATATATAAGAGGAAATGTGGGATGTAAAGAAAGTACAAAACGAAAATACAATACTTACATGCTTATTGGGAATTTTTCCCATATGATGTATAACTCTCATAAGATGGTGAACCCATTGAGTATTTTGATAATGAAGCAAGGGACTCTCTTTTATTACTCTTCCTCAGCCCTATTTCTTAGCTTTGAGCTTTACTTGCCCCCTTCTATTCTTTTGTGCTATTGGATGGAGAAACCATCAAATATTCTGATGCAGAATTTGCCCCTGATCCTCTCCGTGATGTGGTGTGGCCCTTCGGTTTCGCCATCTCAATGACATGACTTACCAACCATATCAACTTATGTTGGGAAATTCCTTGAAAACAACCTCCCATGGTGAGTGATCTCCACGCTTGCAGTAGGCATAGGAAGCAGTTTCTTAAACAGAACTAACCCATGGGAATTGAAAAAAACCGGCGTTAGGAGATTTTAGTTGCTTTCCAGATATGAAAGGTGTAACTATAATTTCTTAAAGCTTTGTGAAATTTATGTTAAATCTTCTGATTCTGAGCCTTCAAGTTTCCCAATGCATGCTCTCCACTGAGGCAAGATGAACAAGGTGCTTTTTGGTATTCCCAAGAAATTTGATCAGTCCAATTTTGTTTCACACACAACACAAAACATGTGATGATTTTCTAGCTGCTACTTATCAAAAGTACATTCCTCATTCGTGGTTGGGTGAGAAAAGACCAATTGATGCGCATGCAAATGGTATCAACAATCACTACAAGAAAAATGGTTATTGATGACATATATTATCTTGACCAATAGGAATATATGTCAATGTTTTTCATTCAAATGTCCAACTATAACATATAAAATTTAATAAGAAGAAATAATGACATATGTGAACTCTATCGAATATTCCATGACTTATGACATGACAACCTTAATAAGGAACCTATAAGTCAAGAAAGACTAATGTATTCATATGTCAAGGTATATGAACAAAAGCAACAATGAAACATATGAAATTAATTAAATTTTTCTTGAATTTATAATATACGACTCAAATTTAAAAATTTTAAGTTAATGCATACATGAAACATTATTTGCCAAAGTTGTTAAAAAAGCTATCTTAAGAAAATGATTTTAAGTAAATGTAATTCCATTTATAAATTTATTAAGTTATGATTAGACAGTTAAAATCTTACAATTTATTTCTTTATATTCTTTCTAAACTAATAATATCAATAAACAACTTGTAAGAAATTCTTAAGAGAATAAGTTGCCATTAAAAAAATTGTGAGAGTTAGAAATATATTTTATATAAAAAAATTTGAATTAGATATTTATTCTTTATGAAAACATTTATATTCCACTAAAAGAGTTAGGAGAATCGGAAGTAAATTTTTTAAGAATGAAAAAAATATAACTAATTTTAATTATTATCAACATAAATTTTTGAAAGATGAAAAAAATTATAACTAATTTTAGTTATTATCAAAAAAGTTTAGGGGGCATCTAAAAAATTATTATATGCAACAATTTAATAGAAAAGAATTAATTTTTGCCATAAAAAATATTGACAAAAAGAAATTCATGGCAAGAATTACTCATGAAAGTTTTTTGAAAACAATTTTCGAAAATAATTGACAATTAATGATGATTCTTTTTTCACAAGATATATTTTTTATAACCAAATATTTTATTAATATTTCATTAATAAGAACAATGAAATTTTAGAAACAAGATTTTGTTTATTTCGCAAAAGTATTGTTGTCCCTTAGCTGTTATATTTAATTTTTATCTCTTTATGATATATAAAATTAATTTAGATTATATGGTACAGGTAACATTCAAATGTATTTAATTTTCAGGTCTTATAGTCCACATTTATTGAAATATAAATTCTAAAGTTTTATAATTGTATTTTGATTTTGGGCATATGGATATAAGTCTTCTATCATGGGATCACATAAGATAAGTTGAATAACCTAATATTGATATTTTTTTTTCATGGAATACGTTCATGAGTAAATGTCTTTCACCCATAAGCATGGTTACATGCTTAAATCAGAATTATATAACTTCTAACATTTTATTAGACATTAATTTTTTTTAAACTAATGTTATATTATCCAAAAATTGAATATTATGTCATTTTTAATTAAAAATATTTTTAAAAATAAGGTATATTCTCGCACTAAAGTTATAAGGTCATGATGTCCAACTAATCTAAATGATAAAAATATTTATTACTAATATTATGCAACCCTTCTAGCATAATGTTTATTCTGCATGGTCCTCTTCCCAAAAATTTCATTTAATACCTATAAAATCTCTAACAATGCTACAATCTCATGAGATTGCTACAATCTCATGAGATTGCCACAAAAAATAGTTCATATTCGATGTTAATCCAAAATAGCCTTATAGAATAAGTTGAGAATTGTCATGCTTTTAATTTATTACTTGGGAAGAGGTGGTGACGCCTCCTCAAGTGGTGTTAATGGAAGTCCTCAGGGCAAATGATAGAGGCTAAAAGCAAAAGAAAGATGAATGGGGAGATATAGAAATGAATGGGTCACCAACAAAACATTTGGTGGATTAAAAAATATTGATGAAACCGAATCATTATGACAATTAATAGCTTGCATGAAGGGCATATAAGGCGTCCACTATGGTAACTTTAAACCATCATGAATAATAGACTATACATGTTCAAGATCTTGAATGAGTAAAAAGAAAAAAAAACCAAATTAGTTTATCTAATTTTCTATTAATTACAAATATCTTGTTTGCCTAAAATCATAATACATAAGTGGCTACTGTATTCAACAATCATAATTACAATGTTTCATATATAAACAGAATAGAAGATAAAAGATAAACAAAATTTTACTGATCACATTAAGATCCATATACTATCTCAAATTATTTTCTGCATAAGTAGGCCTCAAAACTTAAAATTCAAATTATCGTCATTGTTCATAATTTTTATAACACAGAAAGATACAAATGATTTAAAATATGAAATTCACATACATGTGCCTAACTTCCACTTTTATTTATAATTTTCAACTCTTCTAATACTTTCTTCCTTAGAAGTTTGGAATTAAATCAAACAAAATAAATAACAAGAAACATGAATATATTCAAGTAATAAAAGTAGAAAATAAAGTACATTAAAATGTATTAGAGAAGTGCTCTAAAGGCAATTGCCATTAGCACTTATTGTACGCACAACATATTATTTAATATGTGAGGCTTCTTCGTTAATTCGGTATTCATACGTTGAATTGCTATAGATCTTTAATTGAATTAATGAAGTCCATGATACATAACATAGGATGAAGGAAATCATGATGAGATCATGATAATAAGATTCCTATCATGTGTAATTATGTTAGTATCTAAATTATCCCTAGTCATGTGATTCAACAAGATCGACATTGCCGATCCCATGCACTAGCACATGTCATACTCCTTGGATTGATTAAGCAATAGATCTTATAAACTGACTTATGAGTTAATCAGAGTCAAGGCAGGATGCTTAATAAGAGTAGCTAAGTACACTTTATGACCCAAGTAACAGACAATCATATGGATCACTATTGAAATGTAGATGATTGTCTCTATCATAGAAATGGCAAGTATCCTTAGACTTTGAGGTGCTCAAGGATATCTGGATTTATGATCCTCGTACTTTGACCTCAACTCCATGTCGTCTCTCAAGGGTCGTCATCGGGAGGATTGGAGTATAATGAGGTGTTCCTGGTTGCAATTGATCTGTCATCAAAGGATTCGACACCCCAATAGAGGGAGGGCATACCCAAGGCCTCTTATTCGAACCATTACTAGAATCTTTAGTTAGAGTTTAGAATGCCCAAGGAGTGTCTTCAAGTGCATGACCCACTGGAGGACGACCCAGGACAAAGATCAAATATCACTTAGGCTAGGTGTGGCATAGCCAATCTAGTGGGAGCTACACATTGTCCATGCTATGAACCAAGTAGGGTATAGATTAGTGAAAGGAAAAAATGCACGGTATTTGTCTATGGGAAGGGTATGTACGACCATTGACTCTCTAAATAATCTGGGGGTCGCGATGTGTTGCTAGATACCAATCTTGACTTGCTTAATTCAACAGTTGAATCAAGTGGCCAACATAACCGAAACCTAATGGGTCACACACTTAGAAGAGTATGGGGCTTATATGAAACGGATTTGGATGTGATCCAAATATAAGGGAGTTAATTCTCATGAATGAAATGTCGTAGGATTAGTGGAATCCCGGGTTCGAAAGCCCTCACTTAGAGAGATAATAGGCTTAGGCTTGTACCTCGGCTTAAGGTCGTATGAGAACTCACCATAACGCATGGGGATGCGTGTAACCTATCATCACTTAGGGTGAGGGGCATTTTGGTCATTTCAAAGGATAAGGTTTTCCTATAAAAGCAATGTTATGGAAACCCTAAAAGGATGATGAATCTTTGAGACTTGAGAGAGTTCATGAGAAAAGCCATTTTGTTCTCTCATCTCCAAGAAGATGTTCTAGAGTTTGAGAGACCCGGGTTTTTTGTTTCCTCTTCGGATTAGGACTTGGCTAGCACCGGGACCCTTTCCGAGACCGTTGCCTTGGAGGTTGTCAGCTTTACTCTTCGTGTGGATATCAGCATAAAGTAACCTAGGACTCGTCCGCCCAGTCTAAAGCCGCCACCACTAGCTCCTGGGCTTTGGAACCTATTACAAGGTAATCCTACACCCTTCCCTTTGTTGTACAACCGGATTTGATGGTACAAGTGGTCCTTGGATGGGTTTTTGTTGATTTTTTTGTTTTCCGTTGTTATTGGCAAGTGTTGCCACCCACGAAACCCTTCAGGTTATCAGAGCAACCTTGTGCGCATCAAAATCGGTTCATTGTTGAGAGTTTTCGATTTTTGGTACCTATGTTTTCAAAAGTTTCAAAAATGAGATTTTTGGTATGAAAAGGTTTAGATCTAGTGTTGTTCTTTATGTATATGGTCATGAGATAATCTAGGATTGTTAATAAGAAGAAGGAAATACTTGGAAGTGAGTAAAAGTCCCAAAGATTGGATTTTTACAACTTCCTGGCCAATGGAAACTGTTAACGCCAAGTGGACGCTCGCGCTCAACGCCGCGACGCTCGCCCAATGTCGCGGATTCGTGCCCAACGCCACGCCAGACGCGAAAACATAATTTCCAACGATCGCGACGCATGCCAAACGCCGAAATGTTTTTATGTCGCGACGCGGACGTGACATGACATGATGACGTGAAGTGACTCGACATTACGCTTGAGTCAACACTTCCAACGCCGCTATCGCCCAACATCACGACGCGGTGACATCGCTGTATTTACATCACGCCGCGGACGCGTGAAGGCGATAGTGGGGTTTTGAACCCTCACAACGTCATGACGTGACGACGTCGCGACGTGTTAAGGACTGCTGGTGCCTTGTTCATTTCCTTTCTTGTATGGTTTTTCACAAGTTTTGAACATGTCACTCTTAAGGGTTTGAAATAGAAATGTGCAAGTTAAAATTGAACCGTTAAGCTTTAAAATTTTTAGAATCATGGATTTCGAAAAACCATGTTGAAATTACCTAAGAGAGAATTTTGGACAAAAACGTCCTTTTGGAAAAATTATGGTTCAAAAGTTGAATCGGAATAATGGTTCAAGGAGTTGAACCAATTGGAGAATTAAATAGGGTTAATGATTCAAGAAGTTGAATCGGGTTCATGATTCAAGATGTTGAATCATATTTGTTCAAGTGTTGAATGAATTGGATGTAGGACAATTTTAGTTTAAGTGTTGAATTGAGGTCATTGTCCAAATGTTGAACAAAACAAATTGGATCAATTTTATTTCAAGTGTTGAAAAACCTTTAATGTGCTTTTGAATTCATAGTGGTACCATTACTCCTCAATCTTCAATGGATTGCATTAGAGAATGCATGTTTAAGGGTGTTTGTTAGCATGATGGATGATTATGGACTTTGCCCAATGGTGATTGAGCATACTGCATTTGATTGTTATTTCTTTTTGGATAAATAGGGCCTGTGTGTCCCTGATGAGTGTAAAACTCATCTATGTTTTGAGTTCATTTCACAAGCTATTTTGAACATTTTATATCCATATTCATTTAAAACTCATAAAATTTCCTCTAAACATGATTTTGCAGGATTTTTGATAGAAAACAAGTGATTTAGTGAGAAAAGATGCAAAATGTTTCCAAAAAGGGAGTTAATCGGATGTCTCATAGTGCGTTATTGAGAAGATAAATTTTTCTGTATCATCTGGAGCATCAAATGGTTCAACTCTACACATGGTTGCATTCTACATTCAAAGAGTCAACTCACACTCTCACACACCAAACTGAGTTCAAACAAAGAAGCTATGTCATCAACAAGTCGAGAAGAAAACAAGTCCCTTAGCGCTTTGTCGCAAATGTAGTTTTAGCAACAAACTCTATCACGACAAACTGTGATTTTTGTCGCGACGCAGCTAGCAAAAATTTGTCGTGACAGCCGCTGACAAGTATTTCTTCTTGCAACAAAACCCAGATTTTGTCGCAACAGAGTTTTAGCAACAAAATCTATCGTGACAAGCCAGATTTTGTCGCAACAAAGTTTTAGCAACAAACTCTGTCACGACAAACCAGATTTTGTCGCGACAGAGTTTTAGCAACAAAACACTAGGCCTTTTTTTTAAGCCCCGAAAACTATTGTTTTGGACTGTTTTCAAGCCCACTTCGCCCTAGGACTATAAATACTCTTTTTTTTAGGTTTTTAGAGCAACGAGAAGGTGTGAGAACACCTCTCATTGGGTTTCTCTCCCTAAACTGCCGATTTTTCTTAGTTTGGCTGTAGATTTTGATTTTTAATAGATCTTAGAGTAGTTTTAGAGCAAATTTTTATTTCTAGTGAAGAGATTTTAAGATGTATAACAGATGCAAGATTTATTATCATTTATCAAAGATTGAAGGTAGGTCTGATTTTTTCTCACTCCTTGTCTCTTGATTTCTTTCTTCATTTTCTTACTTTTTGTTTGATTAGTGATGATTGAAATCCAGTAATGGGACATTAAACACCCTTTAAAGGTGGGGATTAATTGTTGACCATTCAGATTTGCAGATTCTCAGTTATTTTGTGGGTTTGAAGACTGATTTATATAACTGGTATGATCATATAATTAGTTATTCAGAACATTAGTAGCTTATACCCAAAAAAGAGTTGTATCTTTGCTCTGATTTTTAGGAGGCCCGCTGAGTGACACAGAGATGGAGATTCCGGAGAGTAAAGAGCAGTAACTTGGGGGTATGTTAGACTAATATTTTGGAAACTAATGAACTCTAAAGATTACTTGATAGATCACCAATTTACTCATATAAGATTAATTAGATGATGCACGCCTTAATGTTTAGAGGCCCATCAAATTGAGAACGATCTTGATCCCGTGTTAGCAATGATCTAATCAAGGAGATAGAAAATTTTATTAGATTTAAAGGACGAGATACCAATTAGATTAGAAAAGGCTTGCATAATCCTGTCTATGGGGGTAAGAATTCTTCAGTTATAAGAAATAGTTGTGAAGTATTGGAAAATAAAAACAATCAAATCTTAAAGAAGGTCGGATTTTACAAGTAACTAATTAGACTCATGTCTATGAAAGGAACATGGATATCTATTTAGTGAAATGTATGGTGTATGGAGAAATCCAAGCTATACTATATTGTTTCTGACAAATTCAAGATTCAACTCATTAAATAGCTTTCAAGGAAATGCAAAATGTTTTGTAAATAATTATCTCCATCCCTAGTGCCTCTCTTTATACCTTTTAGAATTAGTTTTAAATTAGTTTTTAATTTAATTAAATTGATTTTATTCCACATCCTATTTGGTCGCCTAAATAGTGAAGAGCCCTTGTAATCGGGGTGATCAAATTCCAATTAGAGAGAACTCCAATCTGTGGTACGATATCCAAACTTTTAGAGTCCACTTGTTAATATATGACCCATGCACTGCGGAAAGGCTGTGCTGGTAATACTTTACAGCTTTTTTGAGTACAAGCATTTTTGTTTCTAATTAGTTTTAGCATTTACCACATCTCACTCCCTCGTCATATTTTCATATATACATCATTTGGTCTCAACAAGTTTTTGGTGTCGTTGCTAGGGACTTTAGTTTAGTCCTTGGTAACCGTGTCTGAAAATTGGTCAACAAGTTTTGATGCCGCTGCTCTGGACTCGAGTAATAGTCTCACGCAGTGTCACAAATTTGTATAAGACAAAATGGTTCAATAAGTTTTCGCGCTGCTGTTTGGACTTTAGTTTAGTCCTTGGTAACCGTGTCTGAAAATTGGTCAACAATCCCTGCCTCTCTCTAATTTCTCAATGTACTTCTCTTCTCATCTAAATCCCCCTCAAATGTAACTTAAGGTTATTCTTATTAAATGTATGTAATTAGATTACATAGGATTAGGATAAGTTGGTGAAGATGCAAAAGGAGAAAGTTATGTGGAGAAGGAACCAAGAAAGAAGACCTTGAAGATTGTAAATTTGATTTATTTTAAAGTTGTATTGTTCATGTATATCCCATGTTTGATCTGGTAGAATAATTCCATTATGGCTCATGGAATTGATCTTAGAATGTCCATAATCATGCCATATAGTTAGAGTAACTATCCTTATAATTTCATGAGCTGAATGGATAATGCATGCTAAGGAGAAAGATGAGACTTAACTAAAGAAAACCCTCCATTATTAATGTTAAGGCTAACTTCCAATACGTGGTGAACCGCAGTCTTGAGATTGAGGTTGTTGGGCTAACCCTAAGCCTTCCTCCATAAGAGCATGTTCTATCCATGGAAATGAGTTTTCATGATTGGTGGGCTGGCCTTAACTAGAATCATTAGCTTATTGGGCTAACCCCAAGGTTAATGTTGATACGTATCGCAATGGGTCAAGATATTACAAGATGTACACGTATCATGAGTTTATAATCTAAAGGATAGTAACAAATCAACAGCTGATAAGATCGAATTCGATAGTTGCATTGCATTGCAAATTGAATAATTATTTATCCAAGACGGGCTTGTCATTAACCCTAAGGTCACTCAAGTGATATCGATTCCTTAATCAAGCACTTAATGCAATTGGTATGGACCGGATACCTACCTTTTGACCCGAGATAGCTTGTTGGGAAAACCAAAGGTGATTCTCGATGATAGTTGATATCGACTAGGGAGAACTCTATATAGTTCTCGATCAATATGAGGGCTATGGATTCGCAATAAAATAGTGGGAGCCATAATGTGTAATTATCAAGCCGTAATAATTATGCATTTTAAGTACAATCTAACATAACCTCTTTTACATCTAGGTTTCAAACCATGTCAACAAATGTGAACGTGCAAACGGTAATGGATGACAAAATATTAACCGGGCCTAACTTCTTGGACTGGCTAAAGAATTTGAGAATAGTTCTTTAAGAAGAAAAAATAGCCTATGTCGTCACGAAAGCCAACTCGGATCCTCTAACTCGATGTACCTGAAAGTGTTCAGAGGGCATATAAAAAGCACTTGGTTGATAGTGCGAGGGCGTGGATTGACATCCACACCCATGTCACTTGAGTTTGTGAAGGCAAGACTCCGAGGATGCATATTCCATAGTACGCCATCTAAGGGAACGTTATAACAAGCAGGCAGCCATTGAAGGGTTCAAAGTCGCAAGACTTCTTTTTGGTTCCAAGATGGAGGTGGGGACATCTCCAGTGTAGTATGCGCTGCAAATGTACAATCTCATTGAGAGGTTGGTTCAATTGGATCATTAGATGGATCTTGAATTAGGTATAGACTTGATTTTGGCAATGTTACCTGATAGTTTTGCACATTTTGTGCTCGACTATGAGATGGTCCATAAAATACCTATCATACTCGAATTGATCAATGTGCTCGAAATGGCTAAGGGAAAAATGGCTAAGAAGAAAGGCAAAGAGACTACCTTGAAAGAGACTTCCTCAAAGGGTATTTGCTTCCATTGTGGTCAAGATGGCCATTGGAAAAGGAACTGCAAGGCCTACTTGGAGTAAAAGAACAAGGTGGCATGTGATGCACCATCATCTTTAGGTATTTATGTCATTACTTAAGTAATCGCTTTCTCCTAACAACATATGGGTATGCGATACCAGTTGTGGCTCATACATATGGGTTGATATGCATTGCCCAAGGAATAGTAGGAAGCTCACAAAGGGAGAGTCCGACCTTTGTTTTGGTAATGGTGCAAGAGTTGCGGTTGTTGCCATTTGGGAGTTATGTTTTGAACCTCCCTAATGTTTTTTGTTTAAATTTGGAATATTGTTGTTATGTCCCAGCATTGACGAAGAACAATGTTTTGGTTTCATGTTTGAACAAAAGGGTTTTATGTAATTTTATGACAATGGTTGTTACATTACAGTGTCAATTATGCTGGTGGAACATTAAAGCAATGGGACTTATATATCGATGTTCATCTTAATTTAAATGTTAATGACAATAAAAGGACAAAAGAGAGATAATTTAAAATCATCTCACACATGGCATTGTCGCCTTTGCCCCGCAAATAAGAGACACATGACTGAGCTGCACGGTTGTGGTAGCTTGGTGTCATTTGATTGTGAATCATTTGACAAATGTGAATCTTGTTGGTAGATGATGGCAGAGTACCCTTTAAGGGAAGGGTGAAGAAGCGGCGGACTATTAGACCTAACATATTGATGTATGTGTGGTCTATCTGACATGCAGAGGTGGTTTCATTTACTTCATAACCTTCGCCGACTATTCTGCGATATGGTACTTATATCGCAGGTGCCAGGTGGGACCTTTAGAAGTTTAAGCTACCATAAATGAGGAAGAGAAACAACTTGGAAGTATAAATCACTTAGATTAGATCGAGGTGAATTACTTAGGATCAGCGTTTCTAGGTTATCCGGGAGAAGCAATGAACTATCTGAGTGAACTCACCTTGCCTACAGCTTGTAATTGTGGTAAAATGGACAAATCAAACCTTGACTTGGTAAAATTAATGTTGGGCAAGGCGAATCTGCTGAGTCCTTTAAGGGTATGCACATGAGACTATTGTTTAAGTGTTAAAGAAGGTCCAATCAAAGTCGGTTGAAGTTACTCCATATAAGATATGGACTAACAAAAAGCCCTATCTTTCCTACATGAAAGTATGACAGAGTTGCTCTCTTTGCTTATGTCTGAGTAGGACAATATCAGATGAGCTTTACGGCTAAGATCTAATAAGTGTTTGTTTGTGGATATCCTAAGAAACAAGAGAATATCAATTACTGAAACTTCAGTGTTTTTGTAGAACAAGCAATAGTTTCGTTACATTACTAGAGATATATCAGTTTTCTCATTAGCGAACAAAAAAGACTTGTGCTCATAGAAAATAGTGAACCGCTACCTACGAAGAATCTACGAACGGTTCAAAATCTTTATCAATGGCTGAATGTAAGAGTAAAGATGGATTCCATATACTCTAGGCAATGTGGACTTTGGTTGATCCACCAGAAGGGAGTCCCATAGGGTGCAAATGGATCTTCAGAAGAGACGAGACTATGGAAGGTAATGTGATTACTATAATCTTGGAAAAGCGGTTATCGTTAAAAACAAGGAGTTGATTGTGTAATAGAACCGATCGATGCTATGCTTAAATCAGAATACTCTAACCATCGCCGCTCGTGATTATGAGATATGGCAAATGGGGATGCGAAGATAGCTTTCCTCAATGAAACCTAATCAGGAGGTGCATATAACCATATTTGAAGGCTTCTACTGAAGGGCTTCATATAAAGTGGGAGTTTTTAAGAAGTGCTCTAAAGTGATGCCATTAACTTATTATATACCTGACCTTATTATTTAATATGTGAGGCTTCTTCGTTAATTAGATCATTCTCGTTAGATTGGGTATAGATCTTTAATGGGAATTAATGGGAGATTATGTCTATAACATGAAGGAAATCATGATGGAATCATGATAATAAGATTCTTATCATGTGCAGTATGTTGGTGTCTAGGTATCCACAGTCATAGGATCGCAGGCTTGGACATTGTTGATCAGGACAAATAGCACATGTCATACTCTCTTGATTGGATCAAGCGGTAGATCTTGCACTAAACTATGATCATGAGTTGATCGAGTTGGTGTGTGGTCTTGATAAAATTATTGAAATGCGTCGGAGACATAATGGGAACAATCATATGGATCATCTATTTAAATGTAGATGATTGTGCGGTCATAGCAATGGTGCAAGTATCCTTAGACTTAAGGTCTTAGGATATCATGGATGATGATCATGTACTTTTGTGACCTGATCCATGTGTTGCTTGCCTCTCGAGATTGCTCATTGGATGAGGATTAGGTATAGTTGAAGTGAGCTGAGAGGAGTGGGTGAGTATGACAAAGTTCGTGCTCTAAACGGGAGGGATACAAAGACCTCTTGTCGAAATCATTGCTAGGAATCTGGCCAGGTATGAGGAATGCAGCATAGGGTATGCCAGGTATACTATAACGGTTGAGTGATGGATCTGGGGGACAAGATCGAATATCACTTAGGCTAGGTGTGGCATGCTTCGGTCGAGTGGGAAGCTACACATTGACTCATCTTTATGAACCAAATGGGTATAGGTGGTGAAAGGCTTAGAAGTGCACATTTATTTGTTTGTAGGAAGGGTATGCGGTCGGACCATGACTCCAGTCAAATTGGGGGGTCATGATGTGTTATTGATACCAATCTTGATTTTTAATGGATTGAATCAAGTGGCCAACATACTTGAGACCCTAATCGGTCACACACTTAGAAGAGTGTGGGAGAAACACATATCTTTGGATGTGAGTCAAATATGCGGGGGAGTTAATTCTCTATAGATAAAAAAAATGTCTAGGATTAATTGGAATCTAAAGTTTGAAAGCCTCACTTGAAGTAATAGGCTTAGGCTTGCTTTTCGACTTAGAGTAAGGTGAGCATAACCATAATGTGAAGAGTGGTGTAACCTATATACTTAGGGTGAGGGACATTTTTTGGTCATTTCAAAGGATAAGGTTTTCCTATAAAAGCAATGTTATGGAAACCCTAAAAGGATGATGAATCTTTGAGACTTGAGAGAGTTCATGAGAAAAGCCATTTTGTTCTCTCATCTCTAAGAAGGTGTTATAGAGTTTGAGAGACCTGGGTTTTTGGTTTCCTCTTCGGATCGGGACTTGGCTAACAGGGACTAGGGACCTTGCCTAGGAGGTTAACTTCCCTCTCTTCAGTGTGGATACTGCAGACTAGGCGAACCTAGGACTTGGATTCGTTTCGGTCCTAAAGGCTGCCGAACCCTTTGCTTCGGTTTTGCAGGCAAAGCCTGAGGCAACCCACCCTTCTTGTAGTGACCCTTGAGCACGTCAGGCTCGGTTGGCGGATCAGACCATATAACCAAAGCCTTGAGAGCCGAAGCCTTCATCAATCGATCTAATTTTATTCATATAAGCGTTTTTCAAATTCTCAAACGTCTTTGCGGAAACGGTTTCATTTTAGAAGCTGACCTTAAGCATTTACAATGATTCAATGCAATTCAATAAGGCCCCGTAAACATTTAGCAGAATGCATTTTACAATGAAGGCATTCCATGCCTTTTCAAAATGATTTACAAAATAGATGTTGAGTTCAAATTGTTTTTACAAAATATCAATGTTCAAAAAGATGGAGTGAATGCAAATGTCAGAGCATACTCCGCAATTCTTTCTTTATGACTTGACGCTCCTCGATCTTGCCTTTTATCCCTGTTCACTTGGTACCTGCGCATTGATTAAAAACAATACGCTAAGCATTTTCATGCTTAGTGGTTCTATACAATTCATTCTTCTGTTTCAGTTTGAGTCAAATTATGAAGTTTTACTAAACAAACTTTCAAATCTTTTTGGATGATCAATGTCAATACAATACATATACATATTTCATATTCAATCATTTATGGTTCATTGATCATCCAAAATATGCACTTTCATATGTTATAAATCATTTATAACCAAATCATGCATTATACAATGCTCTTTTCATTTCAATTTGCAATCATGCTTTTCAATACCAATATGTCAGAGCATACTCCGCAATTCTTCCTTTATGACTTGACGCTCCTCGATCTTGCCTTTTATCCCTGTTCACTTGAATGCACTTGCACGGTGATTAAAAACAATACGCTAAGCATTTTTATGCTTAGTGGTTCTATACAATTTCATTCTTATGTTTCAGTTTGAGTCAAATTATGAAGTTTTACTAAACAAACTTTCAAATCTTTTTGGATGATCAATGTCAATATAATACATATACATATTTCATATTGATCTGTTTGGTTCATTAGTCATCCAAAATATGAGATCCGCTTTCATATGTTATAAATCATTTATAACCAAATCATGCATTATACAATGCTCTTTTCATTTCAATTTGCAATCATGCTTTTCAATACCAATATGTCAACAATTCAAATCAATTTAGATCTGCCCTTAATAAATTTAACCTATGTTTTCGTTATATAGGATATCGGAATCAACGCACGATCTGCCGTTGGGTGTTGCGTGGTCTGAGTCGCATAAAATGGTTTATAACCTGTCTGGTCCAAGACTCTTGGCCCGGTTAAAAAATCAGGTGAGGTGAACACTGCAGATACGGTCCCAGCACAGGAGTACGTCGGATTGACGTGTAAAAATATTACCCGCAGTCTTAATTTTGACCCCTATTAATTTTATACCAATCTATCCTTAATCTGAAATAAATGGATTAACTTATTCAGCTTTAGGGCTTTCCAAATCCTTTATATCCAAAATAAGTACCATATGTACATTTGTATAAATAGTTCATTTTAAATATGCAATTTTCTTATGCAAACATTTCCTGATCATTTTGCCTCGAATCAATTAAAACAAATCAATATGCTTGTCTTAGATCAAACATTTCAAATATTGAAACTTGAGAATATGAGAGAATAGAACAAACCAAAATAGTCGCTTTGATTCGAATCTTGAAATCTCGACTCCAATGCGGGCTTTCACTCCTCGTCATTATTCAAATCTGATGACAATCACATATTAGGTTATTCTAGGAGTTTTTGGTAAGGGTTTATGTCTACCCGATACCCCTTCACTTGAAAAAATATTTGGGGACACATGAACCATAATTTGCTCATGCTTCCTTCAAGAAAATTTTATCTCTATGAGTCTATTTTTAGTAGGAATTGGAATCATCTCATTTGGATTACCCAAACTCGAGTGCAGCATTTTAATGCCAAAGGCGAGATGATATGCCCGACTCACTCGGTTACCTACTGTTATTCCCAATTTCAAGGGTCTTAACTCCATAAATTGGTAACGGTTCCTTCTACACATTTGAAGATATGGTTCTAAGGTTTCTTCTCCAACTATAATCATCCAATTTGGATGACCAAAACTCAAGTTATTGTATTTTACATCCCAACTACTTCAATTTGCAAAGCAGAATCAGACTGTTCTTACATATAGCTCCACTTTGACAAATTTCTGGGCACTTTGGGGTTACAATTTGCATACACTCCCTTCAAGTAAATTATTTCCATAGAAGTCTATTTTACCAAGAATTTTGAATCACTCAATTTGGATGATTGAAACTCAACTTATGGCCAAAACACTTTAATAATACCCAAAACAAAGCATAACAGTGAGCTACTAGGAGGCTCACCTTTAAGTATTTGGGAGCTTTGAAACCTGGTATGGTCTCTTCTATACATTGTGGACTATCTCTTATGGTTCTTTATCAATTGGAATCGCTTCATTTGGATGATTATAACTTAATATATAGCCAAAAACAAGAACAGAGGTTTTGGTAAAATTTTAACCGCATTTCTTTTGAAAACCCAACATTTTCTTTTTACAAACATTACACAATACCAATCCAACCAACAATACTCTTCAAAACTCAACCTAACACAACCCCCCAGCCATTTACAACCAAAACAAAACTCTTTTTATCCACATTTGGGGTTTTACGGCAATAGAAATCATGAATGAAAATTTGGGATTTTGTTTTCTTACCTTTAACTCTTGAATCTCAACTTGGGATTTGCTTCCCGATCACGGGGAGCAAGAAGTATGAAGAAACCCCACCTAGAACTGATCTTTCCCAAGCCCTAGCCTCTTCTCCCCCTTTCTCATTTCTCTAAACGGGATTGCTCAAGAATGAGCTCCCAATTACGTTTTGGTGCTTTATCATACCGTTTAAGTGTGAGCGTGTTTGGCCTTCCACACTATACTCATTTTCTCATTTTTTGGGGAAGTGCTTAATTCACTTGTTTTTCATAGAGCCTTGTTTGGCTAAAAAAAAAAGCATTCCTTTTGACTTAGAAGTTTCTCCTTATTTGCTTTATGTACGTATTTCATTTATTTGCACTTCAATTCTCATATTTACACTTAGACATATAAACTTATTTACAATTGACCATTAGGTCCTCATTTTACAAATTTCAAACTTGCCTTTTACACTTGGGTAAATTTTCGGGTTCAATCAATTCTCATTTAGCATATAATATTTGCATTTAGCTCTTAGCCATATAATAATTTAATCAACATTCATTTAACAATTCCTGAAAAGCTTGAGGATTGGCTCAATACAGGAATATATATATATATATATATATATATATATATATATAATTTTTATTATAAAAATTCTAGGGTATTTTTGGGCTTTACAAAATGCATGTGAGTGATTAATCGAATTGTAAATGAATTGGTCAATTCTTGACATTTTGAATTGAATCGATATACCGAATGACCAACATGGCGGGATGCACCAAGCGGCATCTGTCATGAAGGCAAACCGAAATTGTTCAATGTCCCACATGGCGGGATGCACCAATCGACATCTGTCATGATGGTGTATGGCATTGTTAAATCCCACTTTGGCGAGGATACCAATCGACATCCGTCGTGATGGCGTATGACATTTTAAATGACCACGGTGGGATTTGCATAATCGGCATCCATCGTGACCAGAAATTGTTAGAAATGTGGCTTACATTCTCAGAATGACAAAAATGAGTGAAATTCACTTAGAAAGGAAAATCTAGTCATAAGTAATTGTATAGACAGAGTGAAATAACAAACTTTGATGAGTGTAAAATGGGATTTGTAAACTAAATACATCCTTAGGAATTATATGTTTGAATCTTACATGATCGATTAAATAGATTGAAAGCATATGAAATGCATATTTTGATATGATCAATGATTTCAACCAAAGCATGTAAAAATGAATAAGCATGAGTATAGTTTTTGATGACGGGGTTTATGATAAATGCGTATTAGGTGTTAATAAAAAATTTGAATATAGCGTATAGAGCAGCTAGCGTAAATTTCTTAGCATGTCGTTTTTATCATGTACGGGTTTCGAGTAAACGGGAAAGTAAGCAAGATCAGCCTTGACCATAGAAAGTGCGGCGTATAAGTATATACCGTCATATGCATATCGTTTATTTTGAACATGTGATATTTTGTGAACAAAAGGGTTAATCTGAACTATTGTTTGTATATCATTTTTGTAAAGGCATATCGCCATTTTGTAGCGTATTATATAAAAGTAATTGTTTATGGGCTAAATTTGAAAGCAGAACTAAGCGTAATTAGCTCTAAGCGAAATAACATAAATAAAATGTTTTGATAAGATAAATGAAAACGGTCGGAGTCAACCAGGCTCCGGTTCATATCCACCATTTGGGTCGAACCAGGGATTCGGGTTGCGACACTTTAAAAAAAATAATACTAAATAAATAAAAAGTAAATAAAAATAGTCGCAGGCATCCTAGCTTAGGTTCGGATCCACGGTCGAGTCGGCGGGCCAGGAAGGGTGCTAAGGCTGTTGTGATCAAGGGTAAATGCGGCCAGGCTCCCGCTAAGATGCACAGCAAATTGCAGGTGAAAATTGCGCATAATCTTGATCGATCGCGCACTCGAGGTCTATCTATAATCGTGCTATTTTCTCCTATCGGAAGATTAATGGAAGTGACGCTCATTCGGCCTGCACACAAGGCCTCAACTCCCTCAGGGATACGTCCACTACGAGTATTAAAGAATCTTGTCTAATGAAACTCACGTCCCCAATTGGCCCATGTCTTACATCTCGAAGAGAGGGTCCAGTAAATTGGAAACCAACGAGCGGCACCACTAAGTGACAGAGGGAATAGCATAATCATTTGTGGCTCATCCGGTCTATGCCGCGCATGCGTGATGTAACTACGAGGAGTGAATATGGGGCGCCCTATACCGGGTGTATCTCTCGATGTCGCAGGCATGCGGAACTCAAGCAGCGAGTTTGCCAGCTGGAAGTCATCATATCTGTCCGACATAACTCCATCGAAACGTATGCGAGAGATGCGATCCTGCTCTCGATCTTATCAATGTCACGGGCTAGGTGTCATCGATAATGAATACGTGCGGGGGCCCTTCTGAGAATGTGGTGTGGTCTCAGTCTGACCGTGTAATACAAATTCTCCAACCCGTAGGGCTAATTGAACATGTGGTGGTGGTGGAGGTGGAATTGTATAGTCCTATGGTACAGTGGGTCCAGATAATGGTGGTGGTGGTGGAGGTGCAGTAGAGTCATGCAGGGTGGTCCCCCAAAGTGTGCTGTCGTTAGACGATACCCATCCAATCCTACATCCCCAGTCTGATATGGCATCAGGAGAGACTCCATGGTAGTAATATTTCAGCCCGGCCCGGTGATAGTGGTATGCTTGAGGGTCCATATCTCTATGATCTGATATCTTCTCTAATTGACTGTGTGAATCTAATCCTCTAACAAGTCTACCTTCGATCCGGATCCAAGCTCGGGAACCCAGGTTGGTCTTAATCAACAATCCATTAAAAGGAAAATGGTATGTTAGTCCATGTGACTATCAATCCTGTAATCAAACCAGTAATGTATGACTAAAATCCTCAGAGAGAATGAGCCGACATGTAATGCTTGGCTAAGCGATATATATGGCTTCCTGGCCGAGCGGGATTATGACAGGTGACCTCGCGGGAATGTCTTGGCTGCCTTGGTAGTGAGCAATGGGAAAAGGTGAGTCCCCCAAAAGCTAAATGGCCACCCGGACGGGGTCACAGTAACCTAAGTCCTAACAACTGATCAAAATGACACACTGGCCACACATGTATCCATGAAATCTAACTCATAGCTATACAGGTCTTCATTGCTCGAATATCTGTCATCTCCTAATGCTTCCAGGCCTCGATATAGCCGCGGACCACATAAAATCCTAGCTTGGTCGAAGGCAAAGCAGTGGGAATGACTCCCGACAGCTTCGAGCAATGCATGGGGAATGATCAGCGAAGACTGGTGATTGAAAACAAAGGGGATACAAGCGCGCCTGAAACATAAACAAATCGGCGATCATCTGAGAGGAGGGTAGTCATCACGACAAGCAGTCATGCGTAAAGAGCAAGCCTACCACGGAATATATACACAATCTAACCATCTATGCGATGAAACATATAGTTAGGTACGATCAACCGTGAGCGAAGCATCTTTAAATCCAACGGTGAACACACAAGCATAAACAAACCCACGAGTTTATACTTAAATATCAACAGGTAAGTGATCGTCGGTCGTTTTTTTGTAGCCCCTAAGGGTCTACTGTGGTCAATGAACCCGAGGGTGCTCCCGATATACCCGACTCAAGTTTCAAGCTTGACCCCTCTTATGAAACCGAGATTAAGGTTCGATCACTGATGGAGTCGGTGACCAAATTTTCGGAAACCTCTGTGTTACCAGGGTAAACTAAGGTCCTAGCAACAACGCTAAAAAACTTGTTGAGACGAATGATTTATATATGAAAATGTGGCCAAAAATTGAATGTGGTAAATACTGCTTAGTTGACAAAGTAAGTGTACTCAAAAAATGAAATGAAATGAAAAGTATTACCAACACTCAACCCCTTCATGAAGTGCATGGGTCATCTGAGTAATAAAGTGGACTCTAAAAGTGGGATATCGTGCCACAGTTGGAAGTTCTGGTGGAATTTGATGCTTGGGTGCACTAGGCTCTTCACTATTTAGGCGACCAAATAGGATGTGAAATAAAATCAATTTAATTAAAATAAAAATTAGTTTAAAACTAATCCTAAAATCTACCAAATAAAAACTTACTTAATTCTAAAAGGTATGAAGAGAGGCACTAGGGATGGGGATAATTATTTACAAAACAGTTTGCATTTCCTTGAAAGCCTGACATTTGTGAGTTGAATCGAATTTGTCCAGAGTAATGTAGTACGGATTTCTCCATACACCATTTACTAATTAGAGATCCATGTTCCTTTATGAGAATAATTAGTTACTTTGTAAATCACCTTTTTAAGATTTGATTGTTTTCTTTTCCAATACTTCACAAACAATAATCACCCAGGACTAAATAATTCTTGCCCCGTAGACCGAGGTTGTAAACCTTCTTGATCTAGTGGTATCTGAGTCCTTTAAATCTAATAAATTTTACATCTCCTTAATTAGATCATTTACTAACATAGGGATCAGAGGATTAATTTCTATATCAATTTGAGGTGAGACCTCTAACATTAAAATGATACATCATCTATTAATCCTCACCTTAATGAGTAAATTAGTGATATATCAAATTAATCTTTTAGAAGTTCATTAGTTTTCCTTAATATTAGTCTAACATACCGATTATTGCTCATGCTACCGAGAATGCAAAATCTGCATTAATCATTTCAGAGGCATATTTGAAGTAGAGAAGCCCGAATGCGCCTCTTACATTATTTATAAGCTACTAATATTCGAGCAGGTTAATTATATTAACAATATCAATTATATAAGTCGATCTTCAAACCCACAAAATAGCTGAGAATTTTCAAATGCGAATGTTCAGCAGTAATCCCCACCCCTAGAGGTGTTTAATGTTCCATTACTAGATTCGATAAGTATTGTCAACAGTAAGAAATGAAGAAAGAAATCAGAGGCAAGTGAGAAAAAAATCCATATTAGCTTCAATCTTTGTTTGAGCAGTATAATGAGGAAATTTGAATCTACGTTTACAAAAATCTCTCTTGATAGAAATAAAAATGCAACAAAACTACTTTCTAAGATACATTAAAATCAAAATCTTACTTGATAAAACTAAGAAAAATTGGCGGTTTAGAGAGAAAACTCCATGAAATTGTTCTCCCACGTTACTTAAAACCTAAAAAATGAGTATTTATAATTCTAGGGTGAAGTGAGCTTGAAAACAGTCCAAAACAGCAGTTTTCGGGGCTTAGAAAAAAAGCCCAGCCTTTTGTTGCTAAAACTCCGTCGCGACAAAAATTTGTTTTTGTCGAGACGAGTTTGATGCCGCTGTTCTGACAAATCTGGTTTTGTTGTGACGGGTTTGTTCTTGAGCTTCTCGTTTTGAAAAAATACAGTTTTGTTCGCGAAAGCGTATCACTAAGCTCTGTCGAAACCTTAGTATGGTTTGTCATGACAGAGGAACATTCTTTAAAATCTATTGCGACAAAATATGGGTTTTGTTGCAAGAAAACCTTAATCATTGGCTGCATCGCGATAAAATGGTTTTGTCGCGACCAGAGCCACTACCGCTCTGTCGACAAATACATTTGTCGACGAGTTGTTGCTAAAACTATTTTGCGACAAAAACTGCTAAGGGACTTGACTTTACCTTACCCGGCGATGATGGCATAAATTCGCCGTTTGGTGGTTGGCGTGTGAGGTGTCGTTGGAAAGACCTTTGAATGTAGAATGCAACCATGGGTAGAGTTGAACCATTTGATGTTTCAGATGACACAGAAAAATTTATCTTCTCAATGACGCATTGTGAGACATCCGGTTAACTCTCTTTTCGGAAACATTTTGTATGTTCTTACATTAAATCCTTTAATCAAAATCTGCAAAACCAAGTTTATAAGAAATGTTGGGTTTAAATGAATATGGATAGGAAATCTCAAAATGGCATGTGAAATGAACACATAACATAGATGAGTTTTACACTCATCAATAGCCAATTGTGAACCACACCGTCACGGTGACGGCTGTTAATAGAAAAGTGAGTTACATTTTCTAGCTTATAAAATCCATCCCCAGTGAGGAACGGTTGTGTTTAGAGTTGCCACTTACTTTTTATTTTCATTTTTTACGGGGAAAAACAAGGAAGAACAAAAAACTCCTCATTGACTCCAGTCAGGAAAAAGTAGTCCACGAAAACTAGATTTCTGAGTTGAACTCCTTTTGTTTACAAAACAATGTAATGCTAAAAAATGGTGAGGATGCATGTGAGCGGGCATACTCGCCAGTATTTCTCTATATTCGGCAGCTTCTTGATCTTGCACTTTCGTTCTGTTCGAGTTCCACTGCTTGGCGCATAGATAACACTACACGCTAAGCATTTTCATGCTTAGTGGTTCTATATAATTACATTATTCTGTTTCAGTTTAAGTCAAATCATGCAATTTTACTAAACAAAACATTCAAATCTTTTTGGATGATCAATGTCAATACAATACATATACTTATGTCATATACAATCATTTATGGTTCATTGATCATTCCAAATATACATATACGATAAATCATTTATAACCATTATGCATTTCACAATGCTCTTTTCATTTTCAATTGCAGTATGCTTTTCAATTCCAATATGTCAAACAATCTAGAAGTCAATTCGGTTTGCCATAATAGATTTGCTTTTTATGTTTTCGATATGCGAGGTCATCGAATCGCCTGTGATCGTGAAGAATTTTTGTAGGTCGGTATAAAAACATTTGTTTTATAACACAATTCGGTCCCACATTGAGAGTACAACTAGGCGGATTATTAAAAATCAATTTGTTAACCTTCTGGATGCGCTGTCCGTGGAGTTCTTGATCGGGTGACACATCAATATGTTTGTTCGCAGTACTCCTAATTTGACCCTTATTAGTATACCAATATATTCTTAATGCAAAATAAACGGTTAACATTCTATTAAGGGCGTTCAAATCCTTTTATAGCAAAATATAGTACATTTGTATAAACAGTTCATGTGAAACCCCGAAAAAAAAAAATTCAGATTTCTGAGGAAGGGTAGAACGGTAAAATTCGGTCAAAATTCAGAATTTTTCTAAATCTCGGATGACAAAACGGACTTCATCGTTGGAATCGTCTCGCGAAATCTAGCTAACATGTCGAATTTCGTCAAATTCCGAGACATTCGGAATTTCATGTTTGCAGAGAATACTGCGAATTTCTTGGGCGCATTTGGAGTGGCCGAGATGGGGTGGCATGTCGAATGTGAGAAATTCGAACAATGAGCTACGAAGCAAGGCTATATAGGTGACGGTGGCATCATGTCGTTGGAAATCCATGGTAGATGGATAAGGGATAAGGAAAATCGCAGAGACAATGAAAATTGGACGTATTGTGACGGTGAGGACAAGCTCTTTGGCCGTCTTTGGACAGCTTAGGTGGGATGGGAGAAAGAAAACGAAAAAGAAAGAGAGAAGAAAAGAGTGAGTTTTTTAGAGATAGAGACTCCGCATTCTAAATTTCAGAGCAGTCGGACCGAGTTTAATGGGGCGAACAAGAGGGAAGAGTTCAACCTCAAAGCGAGGGCTTCACATAGGGCGGAGTTGGGGAGTTTTGTGAAACTCGAGAGGTGGAGTTTTCTTACTTGGTTTAATCCTTGTCTAAGGGTCATTCAAATGGCTTAGGTTGTGTGAAGAGGTTGTGAGAGTAGCCGGGTGTGAGCAGTTCCAAGACTTTGGGACCGATTGTCTTGGAGATTAAGGCTATTCTTGAACGATTCGGGGGAATTGATTTTTGGGACTAAGTGATTGTCGCTTGACACATTGCCATTTAGTGTTAGAGTTAAAATGAATAATGGTGTGGTTGTCTTTGCCACAGGGAATGTTTGGTTGTGTTTTGAACCATGGGAAGTATTTTGCCATATTGGTAATACACATTAACCGAGACTTTAGAACTGGTTGGTGGGAAATAAAGGGATTTTGGTAGTGAGTCTTTCGGGTAGAATTGTAGTCACATGGTGAACTTAATGTTAAGCTTTTGAATTTCTCAAATGGGACCTACCGCGCCCAAGTTATGGTCTATTTACGGAATAGTCTAGTTGAAGGGTTGTTATTTGTAGGCCACTGAATGGGTTCACAGGATGGGTTCCATCATTGGGATCATGCATGACCTCGACTTGAAGGTCATAACTTCCTCATCAGAACTCTAGATTCAAGTGTTGGGAGCTGCATGGAGGCCGGGTGGTCGAGATTTGACAGTGTCCACATGGAGGACACATTGGGAATCAACCGGTTAGTTCCAGCCGGTTAGTTCTGGTTAGGTAGGCTAGCCGGGTAAGGCTGCCTAATCATGTGTGACCTCCAACTTCTGAAGGTCATAACTTCTTCGTCCGAACTCCGTTTCAGGTGTTCTTTGACTCTATGGAAAGCCCATTTAGTCAAAATTTCATCCATGTCCCTATGGAGGACATTGAGCAATCAGACCGATTATTTCCGATTTGTTAGTGCTGGTTGGGTAGGCTAGCCGGGTAAGGCTGCCTATTCATGTGTCCTCCGGCCCGGAAGATCGTAACTAACTACCGTCAGTCGATTTAGGTGTTCTTGGGCTATGTTACATTGAGTCAAGATTCAACATCCATATGCCTATGGAGAGAATTGGGTATTAGTACTAGGCTGGGAAGGGCTCCGAGAGGGAGAGTAGGTAGAATGCGGGTGGGAGCTAGCTTGGTCGTGTGTGACCTCCCGACTTTGAAGGTCATAACTTCTTAGTCGAAACTTAGTTTCGGATTGTTCTTGGACTCCATGAAAGCCCGTTGAGTCAAGATTCCATACGTATGCACATGGAAGCATTGGGTACTAGATCGTGGGAGAGGGGTTCTGCAGGCAGTAAGGTAAATTTGTCACGGGTAGGATTTGTCCTAGTCATGTGTGACCTCTCCAACCGGAAGGGTCGTAAGTCAGACTACGTTTTTCGAGTTTCTTGGACTCTATGGAAATCCATTGAGTCGGTGCAGCCATGTTCTGTGGAGGCATTGGGCGTCGGTGGGGTTAGTGCTTTGTTAGGTTGTGTGTTATGGCTTGTGTGAATAACATGCAGTGTGAATATGACATGTTATGTATGTTATATGATGTATTAACATGGGTTGTTCATATAGGAGAATTATATGTATCAATTATAATTATCCATGGTATGTTGAATCATTGCATGTGCATTTAGGTGGGGAGTAACCCATGTAGGAGTAATTCCACCTCTTTGGGCATTGCTCACCTGTCAGAGGATCATTACTTGAGTAATTAGTGTTCGGGAGAAGGCGGCGCTCACTAGAGGCCGCTTTTTAAAGCCGGTTAATGGCTTTGAGAAGAGTATATTTTTGTAAAACATGTATTAGAACCCTTGGTACGATATATGTTTTGATTAAGAATAGTAATAACTCTTTGAAACTATTGCAATATAGTTGGATGTATTTTGATGAGTACTGATGTGTGAGCCCGATGTGGCCATTTTACTAAATGCTGTATGGGTCTCTTGATATGAAACCAGATATTGTAGTTTGGCGAGGTTGTCAGCGGGACACCGCGGGTTTGGAGTCCTGATGGTATTAGCATGGAATGTCTGCTGAGCCGAGGGACACAGGCTTGAGCCGTAGTCATTAAGGTATTAATGCGATATGAGAGCATCACAACTCGATGTCAGGATTTAGGTATGTGATTACCTAGGTTGTCACGAGATAGGATTAGAACACTTCATGCATCAGGTTTTTATGTGTGTTGGGTATAACATGATGTGCTGCATGCTGTGTACATTTGGCGTGATTGAGTATGTATGGAAAAAAAGGAACATTAGGTTGGAAACACAACCTTATGGATGAACGGGGTTAGTTCAAAATGACTAAGTCTTTGGTCAAGTATGTGCACTACTAGTTAGAATGAGATAGAAATTTAATAAATTTGTCGTCATTTGACATGTGTAGATGGAGAGTTAAGGAGGAGGACGTAGAGGACGTCCACGAGGTAACGGTTAGCACCACCGGGCCACCGCCAGGCCTTGCCGAGGCAAGCAGGATCGCAGCCACCACTATTGCAATGCTCAGGCAAGCAGGAACTGTGCAGGGTCAAATGACCTCCAACATACACATCGTCCTCCAATGTTTGGGGAGGAGGAGCTGGCTCTAGGTCAGACAACTATGACCAAAGAGGGAGAGGTAGATGTTATGCGCGGCGCATCCGTGATATAAAAGGTACTAAGAGGAAGCGGGAGGATCAATCTTCTTCCACAGAAAGAAGCCGAAGGCTTGGTTCGCACGATAACCTGCAGCCCCTAAGCATTCGCCAAGGACGAGTTGTGGTTTCTGCATCAAGGTGACAGATGTTATGTTTCCACTAATTAGCAGCTCCTGATATGAGGAGGGATTGCCCTCAGAGTGTGGATCCCGAGGCTCGGGGACTCTACAGCCCCAATCACCGAGGACAAGAGCAGATAGCGCGAGCCCTCCACACCCTAGTATGAGTCGAGGGACCCAGATCAATCCCAATAAAAGCATTACACCTCCAAGACTTTAGACTCCGCCATAAGCCAGGACCAGCGCAGCCTGGTCGAGCACAAGGCTTGTGCCGAGAGTTCGGTTCAAAGCAAAGTGCATGACGGTCACCTTGTCGCCACCGGGCATATGAGGCAAGATTGTCCTGGGGAGGCGTAAATATCAAGGTACTTCTACTGAGCATCCAAAAACAAATGTGATATGTAGGGTAATGCTTTCTACTCTTAATTTGTTGACTAGAGTAAGGCTTAAATCGATGCATCGTATTCATTCATTGTTGCATCTGGATAGGTTCGGGCCTAGAGGTCAAGAGGCCTTTGTGAGAATGGCATGTGGATGCTCACCGGGATGTAGGGTGGAGTCAATTCGATAGGTCAGATCAGTGGAGTGAGAAATCTCCGAGATTCTCGCTTCTATGGTCACCCCCGGATTAAAATGCAATTGGTCAGTTCTTTGACTACGCTCACTGAAGACTCATAGTCTAAACCAGAAAACGAGGAGTAATTAGCAAATGGGCGGCAAGAAGGGGATTCATTAATCCCCTGTGTGAGAAGCCCCACACTCAGAAGGAGACCTGCGATAATATCCGAAAGGTCCTGTGTGGGTGTAAAAGACAATGAGAGATATCCCGAATTTCTCAAGGTAAGAGATCCCAGAGATATCCCGAATTCTCGTGGTGTAGAGACCCGAGAGATATCCCGACTTCTCGTGTGGGTGTAAGAGACCCTAGAGGTCCAAATTTCAGGTAGTAAGATCCTGGGAGATATCCACTTGTGTTGGTGTGGATCCATAATTTTGTAGTTGGTAAGACCCGAGGAGATAACTCGACTTCGTGGGTGTGTTACACAAACACGTCTATCTATCTCAAAGAATCTGTCTACTAAAACCACCAGATTTATTAGGCTTAATTAAATCCACCCTTTTACCCGTATAGACCCCACTTACAAATCCTATCAATCTCTAAAACATAGCCCTGCTGAATTTGATTTTGGGAGGAATGAGCTTGACTCACAAAGGTCATGGGCTCCACTAAACTGGAACACACCTCACAAAATCACACAAATTGGCTAATCCAATTCCCAAATGTTTCTAGCTAGCTGAGAAAATTTAAAATCTATCAAAACATTCTTCACGTAGTGAAACCAAACAAACAGTGTACACCTAATAATCGAATGATACCCAGAACTAACCCAAACAATGCAAAATACCCTAACCTGGCTGCTTCGAAAAAGAATCCTAACGAACCCGCTTAATCCGTTTCCCAACCTGGCTCAGCCTGCTGGAGGCGCTTCGTACCAAACTTTCCTCACATAGTAAGGAATCCTAAAAAACAAAGGGTATACAATTCTGATTCTGAACGATTGAGAACTGACACAAATGATGCCGAGTGCCTTAACTGTTGTTCCAGAAAATAGAACTTAATGAACCGGCTGATCCGGTTTCCCAACCGGTCTAGATGGTTGAGAGAAGTTCTCAAAAATTTTCAAAATATTCCTCACAAATTCAGGAATTCAAAAAAATAAACGGAGCACAATTCTGACTCTGAATGATTGCGAACCGATCTAAACAATGCCTAGTACCCTAACCGCTGCTCCGAAAAATAGAACTTAATGAACCGGCTGATCTGGTTTCCCAATCGGTTCATCCGATTGAGAGAAGTTCTCAAAATTTTTCAGAATCTTCTTCACAGAGTTAGGAATCCAACAAAACAAACGGAGTACAATTCCGACTCTGAATGGCTGAGAACTGATACAAACGATGCCTAGTGCCCTAAAACTAGGCTGCAAACATCAAAGGCAAAGACAAGCGTAAAAGAAACAGGAGAAAAACTCAACGTTCATACCTGTAGGATTCACGACTACTCCCTCTTTGTCTTCCTTCTTTTCTGCCTCCAAAACCTGGTATCCACTCCCTCAAAAATTTAGGAAACCCCCCTTCAAAATGAAAGAGAAGACTCCCACCCGGATCTGGAGAATCCCTTCTCTTTTTTTTTTTCTTTTTTTTTCTCCTCCTTTTTTTTTTCTTTCCTCTCATTTCTCCCCTTCTTTTTTCACATTTTATTGCTTCCCTTTTTTCTTCATAAACATCTGAGCTTACTCCATTTTACACACCTTCAGTCCCAAGAACTCCCCCAATCAGTCTCAAACTTCCCAGCTCCATAAACACTCCTCTATTCACGAGGTCAAAAATTGGCCACATTTATCCCTTTGCTTAACCACCAAGAATCCAAATGGACTCAAGGTGGGTTGTAAGAAACCCAAAAAAAGGCGGCCCAAAACTGAGCCTAAACTGCGTTTGGGACTGATTGGAGCTTATAGTTCGAATCCATGTAGGATTTGGGCTCAAATCACAAACTGCCCATACAAGTTAGCACAATGATCTGGTTGAACCAGTTCCCAACCGGTCAAGATGATTGAGAAAAAATTTGAAAATTTGATAAATGTTTCTTGAAGAGTAAGGAATCCAACAAAGAAATGGTGCATGATTTCAAGTCCGAATGAGGGAGATATGACCAAAACAAGCTCTGGTGCTCCGAATTTGAACCTGCTCGAATAATGAACTTCTACTGAAACCCATTGAACTGGCTGAGCTGGTTCCCAACCGGTCGGTCCGATTGATAAAAAATTCTCAAATTTTTTCAGAGAATTCTTGAATGAGTAGGGAATCCAACAAAAGAAATGGTGCATGATTTCGAGTTCAGATGAGGGAGATATGATCGAAACAAGCCCAAGTGCTCCGAACTCGACATACTCCAATAAACTCTGATTGAGTTAAAACCTCGGGGGGCTCCACTTGCTTCCTATGGAATGATGCCAATAACTAAAAAAAGAAGCCATGATGACACTCTGAAGTAAACTACATACGCACTCAATGGACCACATACAAGCCAACCCGAGGCTCAAAGACTGACTAAGCCTAAAAGGGCCATAATTGTAACACCCCAAATTATACCCTAACAGTTTTATAACATGTTTTGGGTATAATAAACGTAAATGTATATTTATTCGTAATAAAATAAAGAGAAACAAAAGGGCAGAATACTTTACAAGTTAAAATTACAAATAATAAAGCAAGATTTGAGGCTATTGTAAAAATATTATAAATTGATTCGCAACATTATAAGAGCTGAGGACCAAAGCAGCCAAATAAAAAGTGATAAGATCACATGATAAGACAAAGAAATATCTATTTTGGTCTTGGAGAAAAGGAGAGCAAATAAGAAGAAGTTAAGAAGAAGAAGAAGAAGAAGATCACAAATATAACCATGATTTGGTATAGAAAAGTACAACCATGAATATGTGTAATAAACTAGGTGTGTATGGAACTGTGAATATTTGTACGTGGATACATGTCTTGGGTTGTATGGAATTTGAGTATTGTATGGAATATGAGTATGTGTATGTAAGTTACGTGTATGGAAATCTAGTTTTGGTCTAGAACGTCTAGATACATGGTTAAGAACCCTCTATCTTGTGTATGGTTTGGGTTTGGGAATTCCTAAACTCATTTCTTGTAGGGTTGAGTTAAGAAGAGCTTTAAGGCTCCTAAATATGTGTTTGAGAAGGGTCTAGTTGCAAGTTGAAACCAGAAAATTCCCTATTGTCGACCATATGCAGTAGCCGGATCTTAGAACGGGTTTTTGGGTCAGAAATACAGGGAATTCAGAAGTAAGTCCTTCTGTGAAATTGTAGCCACATCAATGAACTTGATGTTAGGCTTTTGAATTTCTCAATTAGGACTCCTGTAGACCGCTATGGTCTTTCTAATTTCCGAACTGTACCGTGAGGGGTCGCCAAACGCGGGGTCGTCATGAATGCTGGTCGCCCAACAAGGGTCGCCCAATGTGGGTCGCCAAACAAGGCTGCCGCCAACAAAGTGGTCGCTCCAATGTGGGTCACAAACAAGGTCGCAATAACAGCGGCCGCTCCAACAAGTACTGGCCCAACGGGTCATCAAACAAGCGGCCGCTACCACTCAAATGACGCCTAACAAAGGGGCTGCCTGTCAAGACTCAATACAAGAGCACCTCCAACTTCTAAGGTCATATCTCCTTCGCTTGAACTCCGATTTCCATGTTCGACTCTATGGAAGCCCATTGAGTCAAGAATCCATCCATATGCCTGAGGGAGATATTAGCCATCGACCAAGGCGTCAAACCGAGCCTGCCACTCAAAGCAGCTCGTCACCCAAGTCAGCCTGTCAAGACCGACCGCTGCATGACCTCCAACTAAGGTCATATCTCCTCTCGCTTGAACTCCGATTGTCTTAGACTTCTATGGAAGCCCATTGAGTCAAGAATCCATCCATGCCTGAAGAAGATATTAGATGTCAGACTCCAGGTGTTGTGGACTGAGCTCGTCACTTCAGTGCTCGTCGCTCGTGTCACTGTCAAGACCGATCGCAGATGACCTCCAACTTCGAAGGTCATATCTCCTTCGCTTCAACTCCGATGGTGTTCTGGACTCTATGGAAAGCCCATTGAGTCAAGAATCCATCAATAGATAGTTTACAAGATTGGAACTCATATTAGTTCCAGAAAACACGGAAAACAGTAGGCAGTACAGTAAAACATATGATTGTATTAGAATGTCTATTATGAATTCATAAATAATCTATAAGCATACATGGTAAGCATAGTTATTTATGCATGTAATGAGATATGAAAATGAAAAGATATGAATAAATGATTGTATTTATATATCACATATGATTACCGAATGACAATAATTATTCGAATATGAGATATAATCGAGCATAAAATACACAAAGATTGTTCCAAGAACTCCACGGTAGAGATGATGGCATGCCTATTGGGGAAGACAAGTCTCCGATATCGCTATATTCGAAATCTAACTCGTAGAACAATGACATAGGATCCCTTGACTGGGTGGTCCCGAAAGGTCACCACGCTCCGGCCCCTCATATCAGGTCACCGGTCTCTACGCGATGATACCTCCTGGGCACATACGCGCCCGGCCCTCATGGAATAGGCCCACCGCTCTCGACAAGGATGATACCTTCTGGTATAATATATTACAGCGCCACGCCCTCATGGATCAACGTTTCATACAAATATAGCACCTTCTGTCCTCAGGATTATAGTTTCCCTGTGATCCACTTCTAAGGTTTATGCGCATACGAAACATAAAAAGAAATTATCAGTATATGCAGTGAAATGTAGAGAATATACATGATATGAGAAGCATAGCACTGCTTATGTGATGACAAAGAT
Organism: Tetrastigma voinierianum; assembly: GCA_016808115.1. Lineage (NCBI taxonomy): Eukaryota > Viridiplantae > Streptophyta > Magnoliopsida > Vitales > Vitaceae > Tetrastigma > Tetrastigma voinierianum. Next base: position 466,696 of record JAEQBH010001503.1, read on the forward strand.
ACGCTACAAGAATAAGAAGTAAAGTACAAGTTGATATGAAAAGTATATGGAAGATGATAAGAAATGAAACTGATTATGAAAAGTATATATATATATATGAGAAATGACAAGAATCTGTACATGCTATATGTGTTATATGCATTTGTATAGAAGTGTGATGACCCAATGTAGGTCATTCATGTGTATTAATTCTACTTGTTGCAGTTTAGCACTCCGTGTTCAATCCGTGGTAGTGTAAGAGCAAACCGTAAGACAGTGACAATCCACATCAAGAATAAAGGCCACACATCAATAAAGCTCACCGAAGACTCCAGTCTATTTTGTATAAGGAAATTTGTAAACCAATGTAAATATTTAGCTGCCGAACATTTCCATATTTGGAGCTTGTATATATATTTTGTAATCCGTCAGAGAATGTAATACAAGTTAATTTGTTTAAATATATGAATATGTATGTAAAGGTTATATGATAAAAAGAGTGACCCTCACTTGACATCCTATTTATACGCTTAGTGGCATCGAAAGCATCCCTGATGGTCTGACCCGCCAATCTGCCTGACGTGAGAAAGGGGTGTCACAATAATGGTGCTATGAGAACGACAAGAGTGGACACCTGCATAGGATAAAATCGCAAGTGTCGAGGGACAAATCGAGGGTCTACACTTGGCTATCCAAAGGAAAAACGATCGACGCCGCAGCTAGCGCCCCTTTCATTTCCGCAATAGAAAGGTATGTGAAATACCTCACTCGAATAGAGAAGATTTACGTTTTTTATCTCTAACTTAGCATCGTGAGAGCCTAGTCACATAAACCACCACCGATACATTGTTTGTTTCTGCATGTTCTTGCTGCCAGGTTCATGCCCCGACCATCTGGAGACTCCGAGAATCCAAGAGACAACAATTGGCGCCGTCTATGGGAACGACCAAGCAAAAAAGCTTTTCGGTGACGTGCGAGGGCTTGGCTACGTCGGCTATCAAGCAATCCCCCACACCCCGAAGATTCGTTAGTTCCCACTCACACATCTAGTTCGCCGACCCTCTCGCTTGCAGCGCCAAAGAACTGCCAGAAATCACCTTGAAGATCGGGCCACTGCCTGTGGATAAGGAAACAAAGCAAGAAGAGCAAAGCCGTGATATGGTCGACCATAGAAACCGTGCTAACCATCTGCAGCAAGAGAATGATCACCTACGGGCTCGTTTGGAAGAGGAGCGGGGTGAAAATGCACGAGGGAGCAACTATCCTGCACCCGCACTCAAACAAAATAAAGGCAAGGAGCCCAACCTACCAGGCGATAGTGATGCGAGCGACAATGAGTGCCATCCTCTCAGAGCCTCCGCTACTGGATCTTTCACCTCGAAGAACAACGGAGGCCGAATCAAGAAAGAGGCCCCCGTCAAGCTTCCGCCATTCACAATGGCATGCACGCTCTAGCATGAAGAGAAATTCCAGAGAGCGACAATGGGCCGTAGCAGCCCCCGAAAATGTGCCCACGTGGCATAAGGGCGTAGCACCACCACTTCCGTTCATGTATCCTACCTTCGGGGCTACACCCGCCCCGCACATGCTTACATCTACCATCATTCAGTGGACCAAGACATGCTATCTTCCTATCGCCAACACATCTGAAAGTAATGAACCACCCGTGGCTTTGTCATACCGTCCTTTGCCATGTATGATGGCTCCTCTAATCCATATGACTACATGTCGTGATTTCAATCGTGCAATGATACTTTAATGCGATCACCGCCATATATGTTCCCGCCACCTTGAAGGACCCACTTCTGCTTGTTCCACAACTCCACCCGAGATCTATCAACTCGCTCAAAGGAGTTGGGCTACATTTGTTTCCCAAAGACTGCGCTCAGCCGGATGTAAGGGAAACATTAGTTCTTTGTAAACCATCTTCAAGCGGGAGGACGAGTCTATCCGCGATTTCACTAGAAGATTTGGAGGGGTCGTCCAACAGATTGATTCGTATAGTATGGATGCGGTTCTCCATTCCTCGAAGGAGCTTTAAGCCAACCACCCCATTCTTCCACTTTGTTATCTTCTCGATTCCGCCTCGCTACAATTAAGGGAATTGCAGCACCATGATAAATATTCAACGCCGGAGGACACATCCGGCAAATTTTCTCAAACCATGATGATCACAAATTTAAAGCGCTAGTTAGCCACCGAGGGACGCCTCTAAACAAAGGGATGTCAAAGTAAGGTCCGTAAACTCTCTTGACCAATCGAGAAAGAGGGAACCCCTCGTAGTTTACTCCCCTCCTCGAACATCTCTACGATGCACTCTTTTCCTCTCATCCGGGATCACCTCGACTTCAAATGGCCCACACCAATTCAATCAGATCCCGCATAGCGCAACCAGTCTCTGAGATGTGATTACCATAAAGGCTATGGGCATGAGACCAACTGGCTGTCGGCCCGAAATTTATGGTGGAGATTAACTGCTACTCACACCTCAGAGATATGTTTAGGAGAGGTCTACTGAGCCGAGGCCGTCGCTGATCAAAGAATAAATAAGCCAGCCGCAGCTCCCACCCGAACCCACCACTATAAACTACATACCGGGCCGCCCGCTTGAGGATCAGATCGCCTGTTTAAAAGAGGCCGTCAAGGAAGCAATTAAGCACCAACCCGTGAACACCATCCACGCCCCGCATACAGCCAAAGCACCACCCAATCGACGCCTATATCCTTTCCCCATGTTAACCCGTCCAGGGTCATTACTCCACACCATGATGCACTCGTACTTACTCTATGTATTAACAATTTTGATGTACACAAAGTACTGGTTGACCATGGCAAACAAGTGGGTCTAATTGCTACGTATGCCCGCCAAAGTGCATGAACATCTCTTTTCGACCAGCCGAGCTCTGGTTGGTAGGAATCATGTCCGGTTTAATGGATGTCCACAAGAACGATGGGCGATATCCTCTCCTATCAAGGTAAACAGAGTTCAACAGTCTTATTTTCGCTTGTCGAGGACTGGGGCCGCATAATGCTACTGTTGGTAAAGGCCCAAGTTGCATGCGATAAAAGTCAGGCCTCAACTATACCATCAAATGATGTTACCGACCAAGAAGTCGGCACTGACCTCGAAAGAACCAACTAGCGCTCTAAGAGTGCTACCAATCACAAGACGTAAACGTGAGAAAAACGTAAAGTCTTACAATCCGCCGATACCCGTGCCTCAAAATAAGCACAATTATAGCTCATCGTCTGTGCAAGGGCGAGGACAAATGAGGGATCGTCAGATCCCCCTCGGAATTAATATTCCTAGACGGGCCGAATAAATCCACATATGTTAGCTCCCTCTTATCCAATGGGGAGAAGGAACAAATACAACAGCCTACCAGATATGGATGTATTCGTCGACTCACTCAGACATGGTCGACATTAACCTCAGACATGCCTCATTAAACTCAATGTTATCCTTCACCAGCCGATTAAAGTAAAAAGTGAGGCTGCCACCCACCATCACGTTATTCAAAGTGGCGGATAATCTTTTTAAAAGCAAAGATTCATCAGAGATAGCACCCGAATGGTCGCCAATGTGGTGGTGTAGTCCCGAAAAAAAGGCAAGAATGGAGTGTGCGTGGACTACATTGATCTCAATGAGGCATGCCCGAAAGATAACTTCCCTCTACCTCGGATAGACCAGATTGTCGACGTCATTTGGCCAAGGCTGGGATGCTGTCGCTCTGATGCCTCGTGTGATATCATCAATACCCATGCATCCGTAGTTTTAAAACAATATTCATCACCCCGCATTCCGCCGCTCTATTACAATGTGATGTCGTTTAGCTTAAAGAATGTCGGGGCAACATATCAGAGGTTAGTGACCAAGATGTTCAGGCCGCATCTAGGAAAGACCATGGAGGTTTACATTGATGATATATTGGTAAAGTCCAAGAACTGACTATGCCGACACCGCAAAGAGGCTTATGAACTCCTAAGGCGCATCTGTGATGAAGCTCAATCCCTCAAATACAAATATGAATTTTTTTAATGTATATATGTTTGTTGCTCGTCACAATCTGGTGTTAAAAATATGACTAATTGTGTTTCCGCCTAATTATTTTGTGACCGATTGTGACGATAGTTATTTAAAAACCATTTTATATTTGAAATTAATTGTATTATATGCTTTTTCAAAATATTCATAAATCAAAAAATATTCAAAAAAACTATTAAGGAGGCAAAGATTGATTCAACAACTTATATGAATAGTTCGTGCTTTAATGAACATAATCGAGTTAATTTCAAAAATATACCTTAACAAGTTGCTTCAATTACCTATACCTCAATGGTGGTTAAAATAAAATTTTATTTTCAAATATCACAAATTTTTATAATGTCAAAATTTGTAACATCGTAGCATGATATATATTATTTATTTTAATATTTATTATTTTTTTATGATTATGTAGCAGTGCAAAATTATATATACAATTTAAAATATTTAAATATCACAAATTTTAAAAATTAAAAAAATTTGCACAATATAGCACAACATATATTAATAATAAAATTTCAGATAGTTTATAATATTTTCAAATATTAGAATATTTTGAAATAGTGTCTAATGGAAATTAAAATATAATATAACTTTAATAGATATTCCACAAATTGTTCACAAATCATAGTTAAAATTCAGGATGTAATTGTGTTTCCGACTATTTTCTGATGAAATGAGAATTTTGTCAAACAGGACGGATTTATACTCGCTACTATTTTACTTAATCGATCATGACAGATGATATTAAAATATATATTTATATATTTGAAATTAATTGTATTATATACTTTTTCAAAATATTCATAAATCAAAATATATTAAAAAAAACAATTAAGGAGGTCAAGATTAATTCAACAACTTATAGGAATAGTTCGTGCTTTAATGAACATAATCGAGTCAATTTGGAATGTATAGTTTAACAAGTTGTTTCAATTAAATACGTTTAATGTATGCTAAAATAAAATTTTATTTTCAAATATCACAAATTTTTATAATGTCAAATTTGTAACATCGTAACACAAGATATATTATTTATTTTGATATTTATTATTTTTTAAAACTATGTGAAGAAAGAAAATTATATATACAATTTAAAATATTTGGAATATTACAAATTTTAAAATTAAAAAAATTGCACAATATAAAGACAACATATATTAATAATAAAATTTCAATAGTTTATAATATTTTCAAATATTAGAATATTTTGAAATAGTGTCTAATACAAATTTAAATATAAATATGAATTTTTTTAATATATATCTTTCACAAATTGGTCACAAAATTATGACGGAATTGTTTTTCCATCACTATTTTGTGACTGAATTTCCATCATTATTTTGTGACGGAATGAGAATTTCATCACAAATTTGTGATGGGTTTACCATTCCGTCACTATTTTGTGACAGATAGCTAATAAAATAAAATTCATTTTTATATTTGAAATTAATTGTATTATATATTTTTTCAAAATATTCATAAATAAAAAAATATTCAATAAGGAGACCAAGATTGATTCAACAACTTATAGGAATATTCGTGGCTTTAAATGTAACACTGAGCTCAACTCGAATATATGCTTTAAACAAGCTGCCTAATTAGCCACGCCCAATGGTGGCTAAAATAAATATTTATTTTCAAATATCACAAATTTTTATAATGTCAAAATTTATAACATCATCGCATGATATATATTATTCATTTTGATATTTATTATTTTTTATGACTATGTAGCAGTGCAAAATTATATATAAAATTTAAAATATTGAAATAACACAAATTTTAAAATTGAAAAAAAAAAATTGCACAATATAGCACAACATATGTTAATAATAAATTTTAAAAATTGTGACGAAATTGTGTTTTCATCACTATTTTGTGACGTAATGAGAATTCTGTTACAAATTTGTGACGGAGTTATAATTCCATCACTATTTTGTAATCGATTTGTGACAGATAACTATTAAAAAAAATTCATTTTTATATTTGAAATTAATTGTATTATATAATTTTTCAAAATATTCATAAATAAAAATATTCATAAAAACTATTAAAGAGATCAATATCGATTCAACAACGTATTAGAATGTCTCGAGTTCAATATGATAATAATCGAGTCCATCTTTAATATATAGTTTAACCAGTTCCCTCAATTAGCTATGCCCCAATGATGGCTAAAATAAAAATTTAGGGGAGAAATATTATAAATTTTTATAATTTCAAATTTTGTAACTATACATCACGGCATATATTATTTATTTTGATATTTAGTATATTATATGACTATGCAGCTCAATGTATAATAAAACTTAAAATATTGAAATATCGCAAATTTTAAAAATTAAAAAGTATGTATAATACAATATATATTAATAATAAAATTTAAAGAATGTCTATAATATTTTTAAATATAAAAATATTTTGAAATAGCTTGCAATACATATTAAATATATATTTACAATATATTTTGAAATAGTGTATAATACAATTTAAAATATAATAAGGAATTATTTTTAAGAGATACATGTCACAATTCGCCACAAAATGCACCGAAAAGCACTCACAAAAAATACGACGTAAATGCGATTCCATCGCTATTTCAGGATCTTAAGAGCATTTCGCCACATGTCTTTCCATCACAAAATCGCGGATCAATGAAAATTCGCTACCAACTTTAAGTGACTTCAATCCACCTCCCACACAAAATTGTAATAAAAACACATGTCCGTCACAATTTTGTGACGGACTCTAGTTTTTGTCACTATTTTGTGACATAACTAAATTTTCATCACAAAATTGTGACGAAACTTAGTTTCTGTCACTATTTTGTAACGGAAATATCATTCATCACAAATTATATTTAATGAAGTCATTTACTTTATAATTTAATTAGTGACTGGATTTATGATGGATTATTTTCCATCCCAATAATCTGTCACAAAATAGTCTCAAATCCATCACTAAAATTTTTGCATCACCTTCTCGCCATAATTTATTAACTGATTTTTTTTTTGTTACAAATCCATCACAATTTTCCGTCTACTAATTTCGGTCAGTATTCCGTCACAATTTTGTGACGGAAATTTCCGTCACTAAATTTTTTATTTTTTATTTTTTATTTTGTAGTGAAAATGTGCCTTCGAAATCAGTGCGGGCCGATTCTTGGGTTTCATGGTGACTCAAAGGGGTATAAAAGCCAACCCCGCTCAGCTTAAAGCTATTTTGGAATCCCCGGCTCCCGCTTCTAGAAAGGTGTACAACAACCGACTGCCTATTCATGCATGGCTCTTCATCTCTCGATTTACGTATTCGTCCAAAGCCGTTTTGTTACCTCAAGGGGCCAACCAGTTTGATGGAATGAGAAGCGTGATAAAGCCTCGCAAAGAATCATTCAAGATTCTGCAAACCTCCACTCTTGCTAGCCCCGGGGCTTCCGGAAACACTCTTGTATACTCGCGCCTGTGATGTCTCGAGTGCTACCCTATTCAAGGAATATGAGAATAGAAAGCAGAGGCCAGTATTTTTCGTCATCAAGTCCTTAACCGACGTAGAAACTCGATATAGCCACCTCGAGCAGGAGGCATTAAATTGCAGCAACGAATAAGCTCCCGCCCATACTTCCACACCCCATCAGTTGCATAACCGACTCCTCAGCACCATTCACAAGCTTGACTTGTCCGGGAGGATGACTCGATGGGCAATTGAATTGAGCGAATTCGGTATTTAGTATAAGCCAAGATTTTCTAAAAAATGATAGGCTCTGGCATATTTTCTAACACAGATCCCCCAATCCGGAGTGAGCTTGGACAGCTTGAACTGGTGGACCCTTAATGTAGACGGGGCATATCGGAAAACCGGAGCTGGCATCAGTTTGCAACTTAAATCTCCGACCGGGGAGAAGATCGAGCAGGCAATCCATTTGGGCTTCAGCGCCTCCAACAATGAATCAGAGTATGAGACCATCCTAACCAAAATTGAACTAGCAGCTACAGTATCAACCGACAAGCTCCTGATTCGAAGTTATTCTCAATTGGTGGTAGGGTAAGTAAACGAAGAATATGAGTCGCGAGACCCTCGAATGGCAAAGTATGTATCCTTGGTTAAGCAACCTCAAGTACTTTTCAACTGCTCAACACATCCCTGGGTGGACTCCGCAATGAGAAAGCGAGCACTCGCCGTCAGAGTCGCTTTAGATAACTAAACAGTGGTTCCCGCCCCATCTACTGTTATTAGCCGATTCTTCAATTATCACTACTCGAGTAAGTTAAGTGGACGAGGTCTCCCCTACCTGGATGGACCCCATAGTACAATATATCAACACGAGAGAACTCCCAAACGAAAAGAACAAAGCTCACAAGATCCAAACTGGGGCCACAAAGTTCCGCTATCGGGCAAATGTTTAAACGATCCCTGATCGCCATACTTCAGTGCTTAACTACCAAACATGGACAATATGTTTTGGCCGAATTACATGAAGGGATATGTGGTAATCATCCAAGCGGCAGAACACTAGCACACGAAGCCATACTCAGGGGTATTATTAGCAAACCATGAGATTTGATGTCACTGATTACGTGCAAAAGTGTGAGCAATGCTAGTGGCAAGCCCTTGTCTTGAGATCACTAGTCGATTTACCCCATCACGAGCCCTCATCTTTCGCTCTTCAATAAATTTGAGACCGCACTCTCTATCGCCTCGACCGTAAAAATTATTGCCGGGTAGCCACCGATTATTTCACAGTGGATAGAGGTCGAGGCGTGATCAATTAAAGATAAGGATGCCACTTAGTTCATCCGAAGAATACTGTCTTACCAGCCTGTGAGATAATCCGAACAATCAGATCAAACAACGGGTCTTCACTGGCGCCTGCATACAAGAACTTCTGCTAGGAATTGAAAATAAAGAATCTATACTCCACCCCGTGGTATCCGTAGAGCAATAGCCAAGCAGAAGCTTCTAATAAAACCCTATTGACCACCTTAACGAAATGATTAGATTAAGCTAAAGGCAAGTGGGTGGATGAACTCCCAAAAAGGTACTTGGGCCTCACAGTAAATCCAATGTAAAATCAGACTGACCCAGATATCCCCTTCGCGCTTTACTTATGGGATGGAAGTTATAGTCCCAAATAAATCGAGATGCACACGCCGTAATCGATATACCCGAAGCAATGAATAATCGAATCAGGATTAAAGACTTGGACATGGAAGACGACCATCGCCAAGCACACAGGCGAATAGTACCCACTTCACCGCAAGCCTAGCAAACCTATACAACAGACACATGAAACCGCGATTGTTCCAGCCAGGGGACCTAGTCCTGAGAAAAGTTTTCGAAAACACGGTCGATTCGTCAACCTGAAGTTCCGTACCTAAACCGGGAGGACCGTATATTGTAAACTAAGCCAGCGAATCCTGGACAGGTATGCCTTTAGATAAGCTGACGACACCTCGTACTCATAGAATGTGGAATGTTATGCACCCCAAAGGTACTATCAATAAAGAATGATTCAATTCCTAACCATGCCCTGCCTCAATTTTTCTTTACAAAGATCTGTAAGGTCGATGTCCCACGCCCGTGATGGGTTAATGCCCAGCTGGTTCATTACAAAGCTCAGGTAAGGTTTATGTCCTACCGGCCCAGTATGGTTGATGCCCAACTGGTTCATTACAAAGCCCAGGTAAGGTTGATGTCCTATCGGCCCAGTATGGTTGATGCCCAATTGGTTCATTACAAAGCCCGGGTAAGGTTGATGTCCTACCCGCCTAGTATGGTTGATGCCCAGCTGGTTCATTACAAAGCTCGGGTAAGGTTGATGATCTACCGGCGTAGTATGGTTGATGCCCAGCTGGTTCATTACGAAGCCCGAGCAAGGAGGAGCTGGAAGAGGGGCAAATGAACATTGTCTACCGGAGTGTTCATCCGGACCTGATCTAAGTCCTACTCAAGAATAACAAAAATCGGGGATACAGAACATGGTTGTAGGAACAAGGGCTCAACGAGCAATGGCAAATTACAACCCTTAGTTCCAGCTAGAGACATCAGGTTCCTCATTCTCCCAGGTTACTCTAAGTAGAAGAATTAGGCTCATTACCCAGCCCAACCTCAGCGGCAGAGAGATGCTCACCCGCCTCGCTAATATCCATCTCAAGGACTACAACGGGAACCTTCCTCTTTGACACAATCATCGCTTCACCAGAGCAAACATCGACTGGTCATGCTTCTAGAGGGCAACATCCGGGGGCATCGAGATCGACGAAGAACTCCTGGATAGGCTTAGATGTGTCTCCAGGTCCTGTCTTGAACCACTCGGTTGATTCCACAAATATTATGTGCGAAAGCACAACAACCATAACCATAGTCAGTGATCACGACAAAGCCCCTCCCCTCATAAGCCTCCTCTTGTGGCCTTTTCTCTTTAAGCCCGTGCTTCGAGCGGACATTTCATCTTTACTAGTCCCGAGCTCTAGAAGCAGAGAGACTCGTTCAACGGCCAGATGGCTAGCCTCGTCTTCCGCCTTTCGCCTAGCCTCCTCTGCAATCGCCAAGGCATTTTGGACCCTATCCAACTCAGACTCCACCTTTGCCCTGGCACTCCCCGCTCATCAGCATCCATGCAGGCCATCAAGGCTTCATGGCGAAAAGATCTTCTACCTCTGAACCCGCCAATTTCTTCTGCTTTCATCTTCTCCCAAATAATAGGATCTTGACTCCGTCAAATAAAGAAGCACTCAGATACTTAAAAGGGGAAATGGTCGATGAAGGTAGAGTCGCAGCCCTCCGCATCCTCGTCCTCGACCGAATTTCAATGCTAGTAGGTCATATTTCTGATACTGTATGACCTACAAAAGAACAAATAATAAGGTAAATAAATTGGAAATAATTTAGATCACGATAGCAGTTTGTAAACATACCCTATGTCGACCGGACTAAGTCATGTTACGCTTTTCTTAACATTCCATCTTCAACCACCGCTTGAGTTCGTCCCATAAGCATAGGCGTGATCGAGACGGCGATTTCTTTGCCTTCCCCTCGAATCTCGCATTACCTATGCATTCAAGTAGTGCTGGATATAGTTGTTGCATATGGGCATCCGGGGATTCGCCCTGGTTAAACGACCTCCAGCAATTGATAATCTCTTAGGCACCTTCTGGTGAATCGTAAATTAGTATAGTGGTGAGTATTCCCACCTGTCACGTGGGTGACCCGGGTTTGATCCTCGACAACGACGCCAAAAACTTGATGGGCGCTAAACTGCCTATAAGGTTAAACTAGAATTAATCTCGTTTGCGCAAGTGTACGCATCGTGGAATGGCAGTATAAGGGTGAGTCAAGGTTGTCCCACAAGGAGTTTAAATGCCAAATACTGACTTAGGTCACTCTAATATTATCTAGGTTATGGATATGGTGTCACTACTCTAAATCAAACTAAGAATCGAACTAAGTGAAATAACTAACAATGGTTTCTCTCAAGCAAAGATGCCTATGATTTTACCTAAGTACATTCCATGTAGAACGATAAGAGGTATTTAGCCAAATTTATGCGAATGTCAGACATGGAAAGGCAGATCTTTCTATGCATCAACCTCTCTCGTTGAGCACCTATCTCAAGAGCGGTTTTATTGCATCTCGCTTCCTCTAACCCTAACTCAGATGATCTAACCTACAAATTCTATTTACCATACAAACCATGATATCTCTATACTATGATTGATTGTATGATACCTTATTCAATTCCCTAGAGTTTCTCGTCTTTCGACCTCAAAGCCCTAGCCTAATACATGTAAATAATGGCCAAGTATCAACATGTAATAAAATCATAAATAAGATAACCAACAAATGCAAGAATTAAGCTAAATAATTGAAAGATTAAAGTTCATCCATGATGTGTAGTCAAAGCTACATCATAAACTCCTAGCTGATGCTTTAGAACATTATGAGATGAAGAAAATACAAATTAGAATTCATAGTTATGAGAGTAGAGTAAGAAAAACGAGATGAGATGCCGCGAATCCAATCCTCTCAAGCCTTGCACTCCAATCGCCTTTTCTCCCCTCCTTTTCCTGTCAAAAAGCCTTCGGTTTATGTCTCCCGAGGTCCAATTTATAGCCCTCCTTCAAATACCCTCGGATGGGCCTTGAAATAGACTAAATTATGGCTCATATTCACGCAGGTGTGTGGGAAAGAACCAGAAAACTGCTCCACGGGCACGCTGGGGCTTAGGGTTCACGCAAGGGCGTGGCCGACTATGGTGCTTTATCTCTTCATGTCTTTGCATGACCATAACTCTCTCACTGAACTCCGAATTGCATGTTCTTAGACTCTATGGAAAGCTCTTGAAGTCAAGAATTCATAAACACCAAGAACATTTCCATAAGATGTCCTTTTATAGATTTAAAATGCAATAGAACAGAACTGGTTGGTGGTTGCTGCTCTGCAATTGCTTCCTTGTTTTTGTTCCGACTTCCCGAGTGTTTATCTCCCTCGTCCGGATTCCGAATTAAGTGATCTTGGTCTTGTTGGAAAGCTTGTGAAGTCTAGAATGTAGTTCTGGGTAGTTTAGAGCCATTTGATGTCCCCATTAATACAGAAAAACTGAAAGGTCAGAACTATTGTGCTATGTTTGCTGATTTTCCAATTTTTCGTTGTGTCTTCGCTCCAAATTCGCACCACCCCAGCAAATGGATGACTTAATAATAAATATGAACATTTAGAGCATTAAGGTACTTATTTAACATAAAAACATTACTAAAAACTAAGTAAAACTTAGAGTTGTAATGAGTATTTTATATACTCATTAGGCACCTTCTGGCCCAGGAACCGATACTTTCTCCATGGGGGGAGCCTGGCCCTGTGGAGGAATAAAAGAATTCAACAAAGAACCTGGCCGAGAAGCAACGATCTGACATTATGCTCAACCCGGTAGATTTGGGCCTTATCTCACCGACCAAAGAATCTACTTCTGGGAATGTCCTCCTGTGAATTCTACATGACTGGGGAGACCTCTCCTAAATCCATCGAGAGAGCAGTCTCCAAAGCTAACTGGCCATGAAAGCCCATCTCAGGCGAGTTCGAAATGATTATCGCCTGCACATCTGAACTCTCGCCGGTTGGTTGTTGACTAGCCTCACCAGTCACCTCGAGGGTAGCATCAGTTGCCCGCTTAAAGCTGGCACCTCGTTTGCCCTTCCGTGCACCTAAGTTATGAACAAGATCAGCCATCTCGTCCTCTTCTTCTTCCTCTTCCCTAGAAGGGGGCGGCTAGTTATTGGGGGAACCCAAGAGACAAAATCTTCCACCCCTGCTCTAGGCGTCTTTGGTCGTTCGGGCACCCGCCTTCCCTTCTTAGATACTTGGGGGGTAGGATGAGAACCCTTCTTCACAAAAGGGAGACGCTCGAAACGGCTACCCATATCGTCCTCCTCAGATGCTTGGGGGACAAGGCCGGAATCCTCCCTAGCCAAAGAAGGTTGCCTGGCTGGGTACTAATCACCAGTTCTCGACCAACCGCAGTCTCTGGTCTTGGTCGGAGACGAGCCGCCTGGGATAAATTGGAGATCATATTAATTGAATATTCCTCCACTATTTCGCAAAGAGATGCGGAATAATTGGAATAATGTGGAGATGGACTGGTGACTAAACTCAATAAGATTCTCATAGTTAAGAGAAATTAGATACGCTCCCGCCGTAAATCTCTAACAACTTCTGAATTTTCTTAAAGCTAACTTTCTCCACCTAGTTTACCAGTCTTACCCTCCGGCTTTTCCTTGCACAAAAAATAAACAATAAAATACGTGAACATAAAGGATAGAAGAGTAAAGATATACCAACATACAAATCCCACAACTTGAACACACCTGGGAACGACATTGATTGGTTAAAAGCAAACGGGAGGTCAAAGGAGCCCAGGGTCTTATACCAAGGTCCTCTAACCAAGATCACACCCTTATTCTTCAATCTTAAGTAAGCTTCCGAAGTCCTGGTGAACAAATTGTGCTGTGGGGCTTTGGGCCGACATGGATAGCCGACCTCCATGTCCCAGCTTTAAGGTAAAGCAAACCTCTACCAACGAGATGTCCAATTGGTAAAGGAGGTTCAAATATGTTTTACTCGTCGTGGATCCGAATAACATTCTGATGGATAGAGTAGGGAGGCGCCCAAAGAAGTGTGAAATGCTTTACTCATAGATGAAATAAGCAGCCTTAGTCATGAAATGCTCCGGTGAAATACACTAATAATCGTCTCTCCCCATCAAAGATCTGAACCTGACCGTCCAGAATTTAAAATCGATATTGGGTCGGGAATTTGACAATAAGACCACAACTCCTCCATGGACAGGGAGGAGATGAGGCTGCTTGCGGAAGGCGTATCTCGGCTAGGCCCTCTTCTATGCCCAGCCTAACTAGTGGAAGTCTCGACCTCTCTCGCATATCGCGCGTGCATGCAATGCAAGGAGAAGGGAAAAGGGAATCATTCCATGCCATACCAAACCGTGTGCGGGCGAACGCACATGAACTCTTACTCGCACTGGGGAAACAATTTCCCAGTTCTAGCATGTCTTGAAAACACCCTCCCACAATCATGTTGCCGGAAACATGCCGGCAACTAGAATCTAACGTACCCAAAGAAAAACAATGCTTACCTGGAAGATAATGGAAAACAAACGCCTGGAATGACAATTCGCAAAACACGCAACACTACACCGGAGTATCAATAGAAGCCCTTGAGTGGAAGGGAAACAGGAAAATGGGGTAAAAGAGATGGGAACGGATGGGATCCAATTATGACTCCCTAAGTATAAGGCATCTAGCACCTACAGGTGCATTAAATGTGCCATTGACTCATCGTCCCTCCAAAAGATTTGAATCTTGGCGACGCTTCACTTACTAGGGGCACCTGTGAACCAGTGTGAGCCAGCTCGCGAGCCTTCAGTGACCAGTGGCCCTTATGCCTCCCCCACTGACTCGGCCTGGACCGAACAACTGCTAGCCCGGGCCACATGAATCATAAGGGCCGATCCATTCTAAAAATCATCAAACGCCACAACCCTGCCCCAAGGAGTTAGTCCACGCGGTCGACCGGGCCAAGAGAGCACGCAGAAAATAAGGTAAGCAAAAACGCAAAAATTTCAAGAAATGGCAATTTCATTAATTACACCAAAAGGCGTCTATAATTACACACATCAAACGCCATAACTAAGAGATCATACTAACGGTTACATAACCTACCTGGTCGATAACCGAGCTTCAAGAAAGAAGAAAGAAGAAGAAGTGGAAGAAAAGCCTAAGAAAGAAGAGGAAGTGGAAGAAAAAAAGCCAAGAAAGAAGAAAAGGCTAAGACAAGATATGAAAAGAAACCCACCCACGTGGCCTTCATGGAAATATGATCACAAATACTTCAACAATGCCAAAGCAAAGGGACATATAAGGGGGCATATAAGGCTCGAAAATATCCCTCCAAAAGCAAATTAGTGCACTCCATAACGTTCCTAGTAGCCTCCGGCCGACCCCTGTCAACATCACATTCAACCCAGGAGCAATTGGAAAAGCACGGTACCGGCAACGTCTAGCCATACATACCCACCGAAAACTCAAAACCAGCCAATGACATACAAGAATTCGTCACCCTGCAGCCTTTTATAGGGGTTTCGAACCTGTGGGAAACCCCAAAAGGTCGCATTAAATGTGTTACCAAAAATAAAAAAACCCCCCCAGAAATGCGCACATTGGAAAACACAAGCATTAACGATCCCCCATTCCCAACAATCAGCAGGTCAAGAACACGGTATTTTTCCAGCCAAGGAAGACTGACCTCCCCAGCCGAAAAAATGGGGGCATTGTGGGTACCATGGCCTTTTGCCCAACACCACTATTCAGAAGGCCCATGCAGATCAAAGCCCACATGTCAGGCCCTAATATCCTTACACGAACACAGATCCTAACCACGGCTCGAATCCCAGCTCGTGGACTATTTGATCACAACGAAGGCCTACGGAATTTATTGCTCGGGCACATCCTTTCCTAGCCGACTGCCTTCTCTAAGAAGATGGCCAGCCAATAATTTCTCAACTGATCCCTCGCAACTTGAAAACACATCCTCCCACAAATTACATAAGTAACCGTCCTTAAGATGATCAAACGATTCTTGAGGCATAAGATTCGGATGACTTGGCTATCCAAAAGGAAAAAACGGCTAACGCACACTATTTCGGAAACCAATCACCCACTTTCCATAAAAAGTGGACCATCCTCCTCCTTCATAAATAAGAAAGGAATCGCAACATAAATGTATGTGAAAATACTCTACTGAAAAGAGAAGAGATTTACATTCTCTATTCTAACTGTTATTCAAGAGGCTACCGACATATCAATCGCCGTAATTGTCTGCTTAAGTTCTCGTCAAAGTTCATGCCCCGACAATGCTGAGACTCCGAGAATCCAAGAGACAACAGGTGGTAATGATTTTGAGTCTTAACATCTAGTTTATGCTATCGCCAACCATGGGCCATTATGCTTTCTTTTTGGTTTTCATCAGACCAACTCTTGAAATCTCACCCCAACCCTTACCATTTGAGCTAGACCCGTGAACCCGACCTCGACCCTTTACCACTTGAGCTAGGGCTCAAGGAGGAGGATGAGTTCCGAACATAGCAGTCATTATTAATTTAGCATCCTATGCCATAACTTACTTTTCTTCCTTTGTTATTTAACTCTGTTATGCATGAGTACATATGCACGTGATGGGTATTATCTGTTTCTCTCATATTTTATTTTCTTTTGATGGTCCATGTTTTTGCCATGTATTCCACATATGTATTATTAAAATATCTGTACATGTTGAAGAAAGTTATGATGCATTGCACTTTCATGATGGTGTGGAGATGTTTCCATCAATTTGATGATCAACAGCCCTGTTTAGTGTTTACTATCTCTCCTTCCACCACTATGATCATTGATCAACCAACCAAGAGATGAACAAGCAACATGAATATCAATAATAATAGTAATACAGATAAATTAAAGCAGATAAAAAACACACAAATTTACATACAGACAGACTTCACCTAATATATATAATATATAGCTAGGTTAGGTTACATTCACAAAGCTAGCTGTTGCAGATTTTGACTATAACTATTCATAAACACTCAATCTTTCTTCTTCTCCCAATTTCTTTGCCCAAACCATTTTTTTTTATACTAATTTTTAATCATTATTGATTGTTGGTTGGATCATGCATGTGCTTTGATTATTAATTGTTGGTCATGTTGTTGTATTGATTTCTTTGTTAGTTATTATTCACATTTGATACAATTGTGTAGTTTTAGTTTGGGGGCTTAAACACTATCGGGGACAGAATTATTAGTCCATTGGGATATGACAGTGCAATCCAAAACAAGAATGGAATAGGTTAAAGGTGTGTAACCCATTCGGATATTTTAAAGTACTAAAGGTTAATTATGATATTTTAAAGTTTTTTTTCAATATAATGGGGGTTAGAACTTAGAAGCTCTTAAACTACCATAGGAATGACAAAAGCCTCCTTTTTCATGCGAAAATATTTTAAAGTTTTTAAATGACCCAAAAAGTAAAAAAATAAAAACTTGCTTTAATATTTTGGTTTTAGAAAGAGCAGTAAATATATATGAGGAATAAAGTTGTTGGATATGTACTATGTAGTGCAAATATAAAGGCTACTCAATTAACATTGGATTGATTTAAAATTTAATTGCGAGATGAGAAAACAATAAAAATAAATCATAATAATAATAATAATAATAATAATAATAGGTTATTCAGCTGCTTTTAGATTCCTAAATAGAACAGAATTGTTATTGTGGAAAGGTAATCATGAAACATCGTAGGATTCTAAATATTTATTTGTGTCTTCTTTACTTCTTTTGGATATCGAAACGACATCGTTTAAGCATGTATGCGAATTGTAATAATAATTCCCCAGCTTTTCATATTTTCTCTTCAAAGCAGACCGAGAAAATCTTTTCCCAACCAAACACTCTAAGGTTACTCCTCAAACCCTTCTCTTTCAATTGCAACCTGTTCGTTTCGGGGAGGAAATCCCAAATCAAAACTTGATTTGAAGATTCAAAAAATATCATCTTTTTTCTTTCTCTGCTATGGCGACGACTAAGCCCCAATTGTCTCTAGAGGAAATTGAGGATATAATTCTGGGGAAAATTTTTTTGGTTTCGTTGAATGATTCCATGTCTAGCGATTCGAGAATTGTTTACT
The DNA here is from genome assembly GCA_016808115.1 of Tetrastigma voinierianum. NCBI lineage: Eukaryota > Viridiplantae > Streptophyta > Magnoliopsida > Vitales > Vitaceae > Tetrastigma > Tetrastigma voinierianum. The sequence goes on from JAEQBH010001503.1 coordinate 484,972, forward strand.
TGGAGATGACGGCAGCTGAAATTTTGAGTGAGGGTAAGTCGTTGAAGCTTTCCCGGGATTTGATGGAAAGGGTGTTGATCGATCGGCTATCCGGGCACTTCCCTGGTGCGGAGCCTCCGTTTCCTTATCTACTCGGTTGTTATCGGCGAGCTTATGATGAGGGAAAGAAGATTGCATCGAAGAAAGACAAGAATTTGAGGTCTGAACTGGAATTGGTAGTGAAGCAAGCTAAGAAATTGGCGGTTTCATATTGCCGGATTCATTTAGGCAATCCGGATATGTTTCCTAATTGGGATTCCGGTGCAGATGCTTCGGGAGTGTCGCCACTGTTGCCGTTGATTTTCTCCGAAGTTTCTAGTGGTGTTGATGGATTTGGAGGGAGTAGCGTTGGATGTCCGCCTGGCTTCTTGGAGGATTTTTTCCGAGATTCAGATTTCGATAGTTTGGACCCGATTTTGAAAGGGTTGTTCGAGAACTTGAGAAGTATACTGCTGAAAGTGTCTGCACTGGGGAATTTTCAGCAGCCTTTGAGGGCTTTATTGTATTTGATCAGGTTTCCGTTTGGTGCCAAATCACTGGTGAGTGACAAATGGTGGATTCCCCAAGGCGTGTATTTGAATGGGCGGGTTATTGAGATGACCAGCATTTTGGGTCCCTTCTTTCATGTCAGCGCTTTGCCGGATCAACAGATTTTCCGGAGTCAGCCTGATGTTGGGTGAGTCCAGTTTCTTCTTTTGTGATTTGAATTTCTTATTATGTAATGCATTCAGGGGCACCTCTTCCGTATGATGAGAACTGTATGTTGTGTCCAATTTGGTTTCATTAAAATGATGGATGCTCTATTTTTCATCACAATCATCATCATTACTGTTATTGGAGTAATTATATAATCCTTTTGCTGCTTGTTTTTGTTAATTGTCACATTTTGACCTTGAGAACTGTTTGCTTTAAAGTTTTATCATTAGGAGAGAAGAACTTGACTTATTTGGGGTGGAGGTGACTTTAAATCTGCATATATGATATGGGTTATTAAGATGGTTGTTCGAAATGGTCATCAAGACTAGATTATTTACGATTATCTCATAGTTAGGAGTGATTATGTGTTCCAGATCATCTTATATTTCATTACTTTTTTTTTTGGATTTGTTCTAAGGATTTGAATCTCTTGACATTCAAAAGTTTGGAAAGATAGGGCACTAGAGACTGAAAGAGAGTCATGGAGAGAGAGGGACAATGAATTCTTGGGAATAATTTTTAGCTGGGTTAATTGACCTTTAAAGGAAACCAATCTTAAATGCGTTAGGACAAATGGCTTTCTATCATTTCCTGCTTTTTTATGATTGAAGGATACAGTGAAGATTGAACCTCAACACTTCTCAAAACTCTCTAATGCTATGTTCCTTTGTCTTTTTCATGGCTTTAACTGTATTTTCCATTTCTTATTCAAAAAAACCTTCTGCACATTGTTAGATTACATATCTTTTGAATTTCTTCTCACATTACCTGTCACTTTGTAAAGCTCTAGGATTAGATTGTTACTGTCTAAGAAGTAAGAAGGGTTTCTTACAAATCATGTTTTCTTTCTCTCTCACTAAAACCAGTCAGCAATGCTTCTCTGAGGCTTCTACTCGTCGTCCAGCTGACTTATTGTCTTCATTCACCACTATCAAAACAGTCATGAATAGCTTATATGATGGCTTAGCAGAAGTTCTTCTCTCTCTCCTTAAAAATGCTGATACACGTGAGCATGTTCTCAAGTATCTTGCAGAGGTGATCAATAAAAACTCATCAAGGGCTCACATACAGGTGATATTTCCTTCTCATCAACCCTTGTTCACCTAAGTTATATGTCTGACATTTGATGGTAACTCAATATTATATTCTGATATAAATAGATATTCTGGGTTTCACCTTGAGCAAGAATATTTTTGTCAATCACTGAAATAAAAGGGTGGTAAAAAGGTCTATTTTTTCTATTTAATGCTGCATTACACGTGATTTGGTTACAGGTTGATCCCCTATCTTGTGCAAGTTCAGGCATGTTTGTGAATCTTAGTGCTGTCATGCTTCGACTCTGTGAACCATTCTTAGATTTAACAAAAATGGACAAAATTGATTCCAAATATGTATTTTACAGTAACCGATTGGATCTGAGGTGAGAGTTTAGTAAATGCCTTGGAAAGTTCTCTTGACGTTCTTAAAAGTGTTTTTTTTTGCTTTTCTCCTAATTCTTGGTCATGAACCCATATTAGAGGATTGACTGCTCTGCATGCATCATCGGAGGAAGTTGCTGAATGGATTAATAAAAATAATCCTGAGGGAACTGAGGACTCTAGGCAACATAATGATGGTGAATGCCGCTTGCTACAATCTCAAGAAGCCACCAGTTCTGGCAGTAATGCTCGTGGACCTTCTTTACTCAATAATGCAAAGCCAATGGCAAGTTCCAGCGAAAAAGCTAAGTACTCCTTTATCTGCGAATGCTTCTTTATGACTGCAAGAGTACTCAACTTGGGGCTGTTAAAAGCATTTTCTGACTTTAAGCATCTAGTTCAGGTAATAAGCATTTCAGCAATTGATGTTTAGTTAGTCTTGGTTTTTCTTTATGTGATTAACAGTATTTTTTTTTTATATGAAACTTTATTCAGGATATTTCAAGATGTGAAGATTCCCTTGCCACGTTGAAGGCCATGCAGGAACAAGCACCTTCTCCACAACTAGAGTTGGATATAGCTCGCTTTGAGAAAGAAATCGAGTTGTATTCGCAAGAAAAACTATGTTATGAAGCACAGATACTCAGGGTATCACATCTCTCTGCTGTACATCCTTAATATGTCTTTGGAATGCATGAGGTTTTAGCCTAAATATTTTTCTTACATACCAGTAATGTCTGCTCTCTCTCTCTTTCTTTCTCACTCTCTCTCTCTCTCTCTCTCCATCTATCTTTTGTTTTTCTTCCTTGGTGGAGATCCTCTTGCACCTGGTCCTTGTCTTTTATTGCCTTCCATCTGTGATGAAGTTTATTTCATTCTAATAAAAGGAAAGAGAGGGAGAATGTTTTTGATAGTTATATCAAGTATGGATGTGTGCTATGTTCTCGCATAAAATGTGACATGCATTATTTTTGAAGGTTATGTGAAGCATGGGTGTGTATTTTTTCTTGTGATACTTTGTTTAATATTTCTTAATTTCTAAGAAGACTCATCTTTTCTTTATCAGTCCAAACCAGTTTTACACAAATTGAAACTTCCTCAAAAGCTTTTTGTTCTGAAGGATGTTTTGGCTTGTAAATTTTAAATTTAAAACCTTTTACCATGTAACATGTTTTCATGTTGATTTTCTGTATCACTGATTTCCTTTTTTCTTTTAATTTTTTTTCCTCAGGATGGGAATCTTCTTCAGTATGCACTGTCTTTCTACAGGTTAATGGTGGTTTGGTTGGTTCGTCTCATAGGTGGTTTTAAGATGCCTCTACCGTCAACTTGCCCTATGGAATTTGCTTGTATGCCAGAGCATTTTGTGGAAGATGCCATGGAATTGCTTATTTTCGCCTCCCGAATTCCTAAAGCTTTGGATGGGATCTTGCTGGTAGGCTACTCATTGAAGCGTTGTTCCGATTTTATGTTTTGTGGTCCTTGTATATTCTTCCACATATGTAATCCCTAAATTTTGTGGTTTCATTTCATTCTCATTTGATAGGATGATTTTATGAACTTCATTATCATGTTCATGGCAAGCCCGAATTTCATAAGAAACCCATATCTGAGAGCAAAAATGGTTGAAGTCCTGAACTGCTGGATGCCCCGTAGGAGGTGATTCAATATCTTCCATTTCTACAGATATTTGTAGATTCTCTTTTTCCCACTCTCTTTCAAAGTTTCAAGCTGAATGTTTTAGTATTTACAGCATATCATTTATTGCATGTGCAGTGGTTCATCTGCTACAGCTACTCTCTTTGAAGGGCACCCTTTGTCTCTTGAGTATCTTGTGAGAAATCTGCTGAAGCTTTATGTCGATATTGAGTTCACAGGTTCTCACACACAGGTAGATGCTACTTAGATGCAGTCATTGTTGTCCTTGTCAACATATATTTTCTGGATGCATATAAGAAGGAATTTTGGTTCTATAGTTGCAACTATACTTTGATTAAGAAATCATAGATCTAAGTCTATTGCCTTCATTCAGATTAGATGGGACTTGGATACATATATCCTGCCTAGTTGAGTGCAAGGATTTTTTATGCAATTAAATCTTTGACCTCTAGACTGGTCCAATAAGGGGAGATGAACACTTGGTTGAGGTTGCCCCACATGACTGGGCAATAAACTATTTTCATTTCATTTTCCGGTTTAGTAGCATCTTTGGCTCTTACTGGAACCAGATCATCTGTAGGGGCCAACTTGTTCAAGTTGATCTAATGATGTTGGTTACATTTTTTGTTTTGGTGCCAGATTGGGTCAAGTTCTATACTCCAGCATCTTCTTATTATTTCTTTTATAATTATGTTGTATGCGATGTTTGATTCAAATCATTTTCATAATACCTTATTTTCACTCCTTTTCTGGAGGAGGGATTTTTTTTTCATTTTCTTATGCATAGGAATTTTCTTAATTGCTCATGATTTTTCCAATCTTTGAATGAGCCTAATATGGAAAGTTCTTGGCTCTTATAACCTCTTTGGCTTTGCTGTGTGCAGTTCTATGACAAGTTTAACATTCGTCATAATATTGCCGAACTTCTAGAATACCTGTGGCAGGTCCCAAGTCACCGTAATGCTTGGAGACAGGTGGATTCATTCTCATGGTCCAATATAAATTAAAATTTGTCCTTTATACCTCTTAAACATGAGATCTGATTCTCTCTCTTTCTGTTGATTTATTTTAATGTTTTAGATTGCTAAAGAAGAAGAAAAGGGTGTCTATCTGAATTTCTTGAACTTCCTGATCAATGATAGCATCTATCTTCTTGATGAAAGTCTTAACAAAATTCTTGAGCTCAAAGAGTTGGAAGCTGAGATGTCTAACACTGTGGAATGGGAGAGCAGACCTGCTTCAGAGCGACAGGAGAGAACACGACTATTCCAGTCCCAAGAGAATGTGAGTTTGATCCTTAAAAAATAATTTTCTTTCTCATGTTTTTAAATTTAAATTTCCTTATCAATGAGTATTTCTGGTTGTTTCTAGATCATCCGGATTGATATGAAGTTGGCAAATGAAGATGTGAGTTTGCTGGCATTTACCTCAGAGCAGATTACGGCTCCTTTCCTACTTCCAGAGATGGTAACGATTTTCTCCTTCCTATTTATGCCAGATTTTGATATTTAAATTACTACCGTTTTCAGAGCTTTTCCCTTTGTCTGTGCTTGAGTTTCTCATTGAATATTTCTTCCTTCTTCCAGGTTGAAAGAGTGGCCAATATGCTTAATTACTTTCTGTTACAACTTGTGGGGCCCCAAAGGAAATCTCTTAGCCTAAAAGACCCTGAAAAGTATGAGTTTCGTCCAAAACAACTACTTAAGCAGGTTGGCATCAAATTGCTCTTCAAAAACAGTAGAATGCTCATTATTTTGTGTGTGCTATATGTTTTGGAAGTGGAAGCAGAGAGATCTGACCGTATCCACCTAGTAGATCAACTGGTTAACCAACACACATTAAGTTGAATTAGGCCCATTCATCAAATCTTGGGAAGTCTATGACCATTACTTACGTTGGCCCGTACACCAAATCTTGGAGAGTCTATGACCTTATCTTTCATTGATTTGCAGCCTAGGAAACTGTATTAAGTTGGGTGGGTGATAAATTTAATGATAGAAAGGTGAGCCTCTTTGATTGTTAATGACCTCAAAGGTGCTGAAACTCGGAATCTGGTATAAAACTGCATTCCCATTTGACATCGCTCGCAAAATTCCTGATTCCGTACCAACTGTATCTCCCCCTCCAAGGTGCTAGGCGTAATGTACCTTACCATCGTTGAGGAGTTTGGCCAAGCAATTGTCTTTGGGGAATTATATGTATCTAGATAATCCCTTGATGAAGTGGTCTTCACTGTCGGCCACTCATCTTCCACGTGCAGCACTATTATATAGAGCATTGTTGCAGTTATTGCAGCCCATATCGAAAGATTTCCGACTGACTGTTTGGTTATTTTGAAGATTGTCCACATATATGTTCATCTGGCAAGAGGTGATACACAGAATATTTTCCCAACCGCAATCTCAAAGGATGGCCGATCATACAATGAGCAGGTAAATCAGATGAATTTGACCTCCCTTGTTTTGTTTTTTTTTCTTCTTTTTTTCCCTACCATGTAGAGTTGTGTATGAATGTGAACTTATGGTTTGGGTCTCGGTTCCAGTTGTTTAGTGCTGCTGCAGATGTCCTTAGGAGAATTGGTGAGGATGGAAGGATTATACAGGAGTTTTCCGAGCTTGGTGCTAGATCTAAAGTAGCAGCATCTGAGGCCATGGACGCCGAAGCTGCCCTTGGAGAGATACCAGATGAATTCCTCGATCCAATTCAAGTAAGTTCCTACATTTTCATATCAGAGACTGTTACTGGAATGACAATTAATTTCTTTTATTTGCAGTTTTTTTGTAGCTTAAATTAGACAGAGTGACACAATTACTGGGATAACAATTAATGTCTCTTTTATTTGCAGTACACGTTAATGACAGATCCAGTGATCTTACCTTCTTCAAGAATCACAGTAGACAGGCCTGTCATTCAAAGGCATCTTCTTAGCGATAGTGTATATTTTCGAACCCTCTGATTCAAAACACTTTTTTCTGCTCTATATCAACATGAAAACCGGCAGTCCTTTGAGTTGTTTGCTGATTTTTGTTTTCATGTGAATTGCAGACTGACCCGTTCAACCGGTCCCATCTTACTTCGGATATGCTTATCCCAAACAATGAACTAAAGGCGAGAATCGAAGAATTCATCAGATCCCAGGAATTGAAGAAGCACGCAGAAGGCTTTACCATGCAACAAAGCAAAGCAGCAATGCAGACTGCCCCAGGTGAAATGACTTTGATTGATTAGAAGGCCCCAATGATCATGACAGGTTTCTTATTTTGCATATCACTGAAAAATTCCTATTCCCCCAGTTGATCAAGGAGGGGGAGTTGTAACTGCTAGCCCCAGTCGTATTGATTTATTTTTTGTTTTGTGTTTTTTTTTTAATCAGAAAAATCCATCCAGAATTGGAGTGTTTAGTTGTGTAAAGTCTTCACAATTTGATATAGGAAGGAATCGTAAAATAGGTTGAAATGTATTGCTGGTTATATTCTCTGCGCATTTAAGCATGTTCATGCTTGATGTTGTGGAGCGCACACATTGTAATGCTTTGTGAACATTGCAGACGGATCTCCAGGTGGAAAGGAAAGGAAAGGAAAAAAAAAATATTGATGAATGAAATTATTCCATTATTATTAACTTGTGCCCTTAAATTTTATTTTATGCTCCAAATTTTGGGCTGGTTATATTCAGGTTAGTATGGATGGCTCGAAGCACAAAATTAAAAGTGAGAAAAACTTTAGAAAATGATATATACAATATTGAGGTTTATAGTAAAAAGATAAACTCAAAACCTAAATATTTGGATTTGATAATCCAGATTCAAAAAAACAACCATACACAGTCAGATATAATCCAAAACAACAGATCTCTATCTATCTTTATCCCGGCCCTTTATAAATACATCAGCTTCTTCAACCCAACCAAGTGAGTAAAAGGACAAGAACAGGAAACCCACATGCTAAACTAAATGGTTGATCCTCTATTCCCCTTTCAAAGTTTGGAAACATGGCTGTCTGCCTTCCGCTTTGCAAATTCATTGGCAATGCTAATTGCACTCTTGCTGTGACGCAGAGAGAACTCTGCTTGTAGGATTTGGCTTTCTTCCATTGTCAGATCACCATGACCACCCTGTTTCAAAATGCCATTTGTTAATAATCAATGCAATTTACATCAACACTTCTTAAAGATGAACATACTCCTAGAATGGTTCATCAAATTTCATCTCCCTCCCCCCACATTACATTGAGGAAAAGAAAAGGAATCGAACATTCAGGGATGAGATCAACAGGAAATGCAGATTAAGGTAGCCCCAAAATTGACAAGGAAACCAAGTAGGCGAAACCAAACAAGACAATCGACTTTTAGGCTCTGTTTGGAACCTGGAAAGTATTAAGGAAATAAAATAGTAAGGAAAAGTGGAAGGAAAATAAAAAATATATTTAAACATAATCAAATAATTCTGTATGTTTTATTCAAACTCATTTTATTTGTTTCTCTCTATCATATAAAGACTAAAAATTAAAAAATATGTAAAATTTTAAAAAAATTTGATTATATTTTATTTTCTTTTATATTTTCCACTGTGTAACTAAACATGAGAAAATAATTTTCTTTACCATTTTTTTCCTTTCCCAAGTACTTTCCGGTTTCCAAATAGAGCCTTAGTAAGAGTGGAACTAAGAGGAATACAGGCATTTAGTATTAAGACTGTTATTACGGCACTTGTTTGCCCTAAAACTTCTACATAAGTAGACTGAATTTCGATCTGTAACAATTGCGCTACAACCTTCAATCAGGTTTTAATAAATGGTGACTTGGTGAGGCATGGGTTTACATTTAGGAGCTTAAAGAGAGAATGATAGTGAATGTAATAGAAGCTAAGTTCCTTCGAGATCTGGATATCACTAAAATAGCAATTGAAGTTGAAATGATGTAAAGATGAGCTGGAAACATTCTGTATAAAATGCCTAATCCATGATCTACCTGAGAATTTTAGATTGATTCTCTCCTATATTCAACACAAAGTAGGGCAAAAATGTCATTACCAGGCGAGAAGTTCTGTCACAAACAGCATGGTGCATGAGGATGCCAGCAGCAACCGAAACATTGAATGAGTCCACCATGCCTTTCATAGGAATACTGCAATGCATATCCGACAATTCTAGAGCTTCGCCACTTATTCCCCTGCCATCAGGAATTGGAGATATAAATAAAAATCATAAAAACCATGGGAATGTCAATAAAAAGATAAGAGGAGGAAGAAGAAGATCAAATGAATCAATTGAATGGACTTCAATTTTGTGAACAGAGAGCTGTATATTAAAGAGGGTGATCACCTATTTTCATTTCCAACAACTATTGCAGTTGGGCAAGTCCAATCCATGTCATATATAGAAACCTAGGCATAGCACCAATGACATCCAGGATCAGTTATGAACTGTTAATTCCTATCATAAACTTAAGCAAATCTCTAAAAAATTCACGAGGTTTAGGAGGGAAAATGTCTATTGATACCGCATCCATTCCGACATGTGTTGTGGCAATGCGGTAACCACGCGATTTCAAAACATCAAAGCACTCTTTTGTGGAGGTCCAGAGTTCAATATCCAACCATTTCTCAGCTCCCATGCTAACATGGCGATTGTCTCTGTACCTGGAAAAAGAATGGTAGGTGTGAGTTTAGCAAGGAATGGCAATGCCTTTCCAAATGGACTAACATCATCATGAAGAGTCTTTTTTTTTTTTTTGATAAATATCAGCATGAACAGTCTTAAGTAATGAAATAGCAATCGGTATCTTCTAGTTAAAATCATAACAATCAATTTCCAGAGTTTTTCAATAGAAATCAAACTGATGACTTCCATTTTGATCATTTCAGAAGTGTTATTGCCATGTATGTATATATGGATCATCTACATAAAACCTACTTCCTAGACTTTGATTGATAATAAGATTATAACCATTGGAAACGAATTCAAACGAGAATAATCTATAAAACCAAGGCATTTTCACCTCAAATCTGGTTGCACCTTTTCGAGCTGTCACAGGAGACAACGTGAACCGACTGAAACCCAAGGGCATCAGCTGAGCGAAACGCAGCGGAGACGTTCCCGAAATCACACAAACCTTCGACCACTAAACAAACCGAATAACTCCTACTCCTCACCACATTCCTAAACCTCTCCTTCCTCACCTCCATTATGTACGGATCCATGGCTTCCAGGATGTCACTGCTGCTCAGAAAAGTGGTTCCAGTCTTGAACTTATCGAGATAAGGAAACCAGCGGTTGGGTTGAATCAGCTCACGTCCGTCATCCATCACAGACCTCCGTTCCATCTTCATCAACCTCCCGACATCGTCAGCGTTGGTAAGCAGATGCTGTACGGTGTCTTTGTCAGTGTCATCTGCGAAATCAGTGGTTTCGACAGCAAAAGACTCGGCGACGCGAGCGTAAGGTCTTGAATGGGGTTTGTGGCGAGCGAGTCGGAATGAAATTGAGGAAGCCGGAGTAGAGAGGAGCAGGGATGCGAAACGCGGAGAAGACGAGGAAATTGGAGAGAGAGAAGGGTGATTCGAAAGAGGGATGGAAATGGAATGGAAGGTCCGTGGATTGCAAACAAGAGAGAGTTCAAGAGATGAGATCGAAATTCGAACAAGGGTTTTGCAGGCGGTCATAGCAGACATATCCCCGCAATGGAGGGAAGAGAAGGGAGGGTTTAAAGGGTTTTGGATTAGCCGATTGGGTTCGATTTTTGGCCGCTGCAACAGCTGCCTGCCTTTAGTTTTATTGTTAGTTTTTTGCATCAATAAAATTATGTTTTATCTTTTATTTAAACAGAAAATATATTATATATCTTATATTCAGAAATATTTTTTTATGTTTAATAAAATTTCACAATAGCTTCAAAACAACTAAAATTAACATAAAAACCATTAAGGTCATTTTTCATTCTAATTTTCGATTGTCACATATGAAAAAGTCATTTGAATTTCAAATTTTTAATAGAAATACATTTTGAAATCTTTTTATTCCAATAAAACAAATGTTAGGGAAATCGAAATTAACAAAACTAAAATAATTGTTCATCCTCGTATCTTAAGATGAGGATGAATGACGATTTTTTTTTACCTTCCAGCTGAAGCTACATTTACTTTTAATTGTCAAGCTTTAATCCCAAAAAAATATTTTTTTGTTCAAGATATATCCATATGCCACAGAAAATGACAAGGAAAAAATGTTTAAAAATTTATCATTTTTATTAGATGAAGGATATATGAACGCATTCTTCAATAATTTATTTTTTTTTTTTTTTAAAGAAAAAAAAAATTATAAATTTCCTTTACCTTTATTTCTATTTCTCTCAGATTTTCAGGGACCAATATACGTTAACACAACCACCACCGGCTCCAACATTCAAAGTGTACATGAAATGAGAAAATTTAAGAAATCAAATCAAATGCAGGATAAAGAAGAAGAAGAAGACAGAGAAAGAAACACAACTCAATCATTACTATTATTATCATCAGCAAATGAAGTGCTCAGTTTAACAGTTCTGTAACATTTGTTATTAGATTTTCTCCTCACCCATCATCATCATCATCATCATCAACATCAGTTGCTGGATTCTGCAGGAAGAGCAATATTTGAAACTAGATCAAAAGAAATCCCATTTTCTTGGAGTCGCTGTTGGAGATCAGTATGTCCAAACACGATCCCAGGAGGGAAGACGCCACCCTTGGGTAGATTGTCCCGTTGTTGGCTCAGCACAATGAGGGCACACTGAAGCAGGATTATTGGGGTGGTCAAGTACCCAATCTCAGGTCCCATTACTCTTGTTATTATCTCATAATCAGCCTTCTTGTTTCCCTCTGTAAGAACCCTGCAGTCACTGAAACCATGTCCAACGAACCACATCTTGAAGGAAGCACTTCTTACCTCATCTTCAGATGGACCCTTCTTCCTGAACCACCCAAGGCTGAATACTGAAGGAAATTTTAACAGAAGCCACCTCCCAATAGCCGTTTTCCCAAACACCCCGATGAAAATTCTACTGTCATGATTCGGAAGATCCCCAACAGAGATTTTGAGCTTATCTTCACCCCAAAGTGAGCTGGCTTCACTGATGACCAGAAGGCCTCTCTCTTTGCAATCTGTTCATCACTCTCATTGACCCCTGCCAGACCATGGGGGTTTTCTGTAAGAATAGAAAGTGTTCTTCGCACCACTATGGAATCTGCAGATGGAAGCTTTACAGCCCAAACTCCGACCTTCTTCTGGTGCTCGATAGTTGCTCCTTTTGGTGGAGGGGGCCCAGGAATCTGCAACCAAATGTGCTTGTATATGGGTATAGCTCATGCTTCAGATATCAAAATTAAAGCATAATTTTGTAAGAATCTAATTGCTCTCTTTCTCTTTCGTTTTGGATTACAAAGGATTCAATCATAATCGTGAACCTCCCTTTATACCAATCCCAATCCTTCGCCAAATGTTCTTGCATATTTATTTTGATCGATTTTAAAAAAAAAGTACCCACAAAGGAAAATCAAAAACTATGTTTCTCCGAACAACCATGGCATGTCTAATATGAAGGTCTGTTGGGAGAAGCATTTTCAAATCAATCTACTGTCTCCCTACCAACAAAACTAAGAGACCTTCCCCTAAATGCCAGCCACCTTTACTGAAAATGTCCTTAACGGACCAACTTTCATGATGATGATCCTATAGTTACAGTTAAATTCAGCTGTTTTTAATAATATTGGGAATGGTGGCACTGAAATGTGCCCTAAGGGAATTCTCCAGAATAAAACAGCAAACTGATAGCATATGCTTTTGTGGAGGTATAAAAGGACTATCCAAAATAGAAAACTGCTTCCAATATACAAGGGGGTTTCCCTAATTGTTATTAAGATGCCATGTTTGTGAGAACAAGTCGAGGGTTTCCCTAATTGTTTCTTAAGATGCCATTTTTGGGAAAACAAAGCCAAGGAAATCAGTTGTCTTCTACCCATCCACTTCAAGTTTAGGGATTTAGATAATTGGCAAGACAATCCCATGGATGAGTCTGGTCTATTTATTCGCCTTCTATCAGTAAAGACTAAGCTTCACAGTCATTCAGATGTAGCAAAGCAAATCATCCAAGATCAACAGCAAAATAAACCCGAACTGACGCAAAGAAAAAGACAGATCGAAGAGGAAAGACGGCTAGAAAATGCAATGGCTAGGCCCAAAAAATAGAGACTGGGAATGGTGTAATGGTCTTACCACTGGCCTAGCTCTTCTGGGTCTGGACCGCCTGAATTCTTGCAACTCGCCGGCACTGGCCACGCCCAACACCGCTGACTCGTACGTCCCTATATTACCAACCACACTCTTTTCCGACTCCAGACTCAGGTAGGCTTCCACCCGATTGGGCGCTGCCGGAGACACCCATTGTCTGGAGTTGAACATGAGACCCAATTCAGCTGGAACTGAATCGAACCCACAAGCAGATACCACCAAAGAACCCTTCTCAGCCGCCTTATCATGGTACGCCGCCTCCATTCTCTCCATAAACTCCGGCTCGCCGCATATGTCCAGGTAATCGCAGCCCGATTCCACGCACGCAGCAACCACGGGCTCGCCATAGAGGCGAAAGGGGCCAACGCAGTTGAGGACGAGCCTGGCTTGAGAGCAGAGGCGACGGAGGGATGGTGGGTCGGTGGTACTGGCGGTGAGGATGGGGATAGCAGGCGGGGGATTGGGGTGGGAGACCCATTCTAGGGCTTGCGCCAATTTTGAGGGGTTTCGTCCAGCTAGGGCTAGAGTTTTGAGAGGGGAAAAGGGGCTGCCGAGAAACTTGAGGGCTTCTCTCACAACGTACTTGCCTGTGAAACCAGAGGCACCCAGGATGATGATATCGTAGATGACCATAGGACTGTTCTGCCCTTCTTCTCCTTCCATGTTTGTTTTGGAAAGTTGAGACCTTGAACAGAGACGACCATAAAGTATTTCAAGCTTTCTACTTTCTACTTTCTACTAAAAGATTCTCTGTTTGGACAGTTGAAGATGTCGATTTGCGTGCCGTTTTTATTTATATGGGGTATTTTTTTGAAAACGGTCTTTTCTCATGTGCCACCTGTTTCATTGATGAAAGTTGAGGGTAGAGCCATTAAAATTTGGTACGACCTGTGAACCCGATACATACTCAAAATGTTTTTATTTGAGTATAATCGTGTATTTTAATCATATTTATGCTGGCCACATAACACATTTTAAATAATAGTGTCAATCTAGATGATATGAAATTAATCCACACGATACAAATCAACTTAAATTAATCCTTTCAATTATTATATAAATTAATTTTAACCCGTATCAATACATTTAATATGTTATTAATCATGCTATCCATTTATTAATCAGATCATATCGTGTTTGAATTTGTCAATTTTAACATAATTATTATTCTGTGTATATTAACACAAATCGCCACCCCTAGGTAATGGTAATGGCGTGATGCCACAAGCGGTTGAAAGGCAGGCAGGCAGGCAGGCTAGGCTACCTAAATAGAGAGTTTGGAAACCCAGAAAAACTAACATGGCTTGCTTGTGTCAACTTCCAAGTTTGAAGGCTACCTACCTTAAAACATTCAAAACCACCCACACCCAGTTTGATTTTTCTCCCATACTCTCACAGTCATTCACAGCTGCAGAGCTGATGACTATGTTTCTCTTTTCTTAAGGAACAAACCGAACAACGTTGTTTATGCTAAATATACAAAAAGTCCATTCCGGATACTGAAAATCGAAAGAAAACCCGGAAAATCAGGGCTTATGGTGGCATCATCAGCAAGCTTGGACAAAGCCATGAACTATGGAAAATCCCCGTTTTCACAAACAATGCACTGCTTTTCCTTTTTCTTTCTTTGTACTTTAATTCAAGGCAATGGGAGGAAGATCGCTGCTGTTTGGGGGTATCTCTGCCGGGGAGGACGACGGGTTCTCTTTCCCCATCCTGTTAGGCTTCTCTCCTCAATTCCCACTTCTCGTTCGTCAGGCTGCTGCTGCTGTAATGGCGGTGGGAAAACTGTAGTAGTTACAGTCGGAGATGGAGAGGGAGAAAGAGTGGAACCTCCCCTCAAACGCCTCCTCCCCTTGGAATTCTTACGGCTCATATACGTGAGGAAGTTCATTTGCCAGGGTTGAACTGCGGCTTTGAACGAGTTCTTGTCATTATGAATGCCATCACCAGTGATCTCGCCTGCCAGCGGAGAAGAAAGGCTCGGCAATACATCCCTTTGGAAGTCCTTCCGCTGCTGCCTCCCTCTCCTTCCTCCGCCTCTCCTTTGGACTCGTCTCGGCATTTTTCTTACGTCTTTCTTTGCTCTTATAAACCACGAGGCTGTAAATCGAAAGCGGTACTTTCCCTCTACCTACATTTGTCAAATTGGTGTCATGAACTCAAAGTAATCAAGCCCATCGTCGAGTACAGAATCTTCATCCTCGCCCCCCCTTGAAACCGCTCCAACCTCCTTCTCTGGGTCTCCCTTGCACAGTGACATTACATCTGCAAGCCAATGGAGAGAGCCCTTCATTGCTATCTCATCCTCATGCACAGGAGGAGGAGATAACGAGATAGCGATTATAGCCTCTGCAGCAATCCTGGCGAGCTCATCAGGATGATGATGCTCCTCCTCAGCTATGTCTTTCGACAATTTAGATTCCTTCTCAAGTTGACTCTCATGAGAGTCCCTTCTGGGAGAAACAACGTTTTCAATTTCAAGAACCACCGGAACCTCCAAGTCTATATTAACCGCAATCTTCATGTTGGTTCTTGGAGAGGAATGCGCAGATGGAGGCTCTTCTTCCACAACGCATAAGTTCAAATCAATACGATGTCTTGATTCTTCAGCAATTTGATTAACCGGTCCCTTCTCTTCGACCACATCCCCCACTCTCAGCAGCTCTCTAGATTTGGATGAATCACAACCTAAATCAGTATCAAGTAACCCAACTTTCCGAGTGTGATCACCATCAACCGCAGAAGCAACACAACTAAACTTTGAGGGTGCACTAGGAGAAGATAAATCCCTGGAACTGTAAGGATTACAAAAAATTGGAACCCCAAGAATCTTTCTACTGCTGGGGAAGTCACCAACTTCAGTCCTGTTTTGCTCGCTATCATGGTCAGGAGTTTCTGGTTTAGAATCCGGAATCAAAGTCAGTGAAGGACCCTTCCCAATCTCCAGTTTGTTGGCAAAAGTCTGAGAACAGGTTTGCAAGAAATCCAAATTCATCTGGTATGAAGCTTCCTTCCCTTTGGAAGATTCGCCACTGCAAAGAGGCTTCGCTTTGAGCCAGGGCAAACCTTCCCGTGAGTTGTCATTCTTCCTTCCTTCATCTAGGTTCGAGATGGAGGGTTCCCTAGGAGACACAGGCCCAGGATTTTGTCGAGAGATGACTTCATTGTAGAAACTGTTAGGAATTAATGCATCTGTGTTCAACCCCTTTGCGGGCTTTACATCCGTACTCGTAAACTTCAATAATTTCACATGACCAAGTTCAAAGAGTTGTTCAGAAGTCGAATGATTGTTGCTGAAGCCATTGGGATAATTAGAAGCATTTGATTGACAGCAAATCTGTGACTCCCTGGCCTCTAACTGTGAACTGAGGCAAACACCATTTTGATCGGATACTTCAGCTCTGAACCCTCGGTTCAATCTTGCATTGCCAGTAACATGTGACCTGTTAGAGCAAGAGTTTTCATGAATTGATATCGGGCTCTGGCTCAAGCAACCTGGAAGCTTACTCCAAGAGGAAATAGAAGACGACTCAGAATGGAGTACATCACATTGAGCCACAGGCGTGAGCAGAATAGATCCATGGGAAGCTGAGATAGATACATCATGATTTCTTTCAGAGATTTCTACACCAAAAATTGTCCTTTTCCTCCTTTCTTCAGCCTTTTTCTGTTCAGATGGAAGAAAAGTCCTAAGCTCATGGCCTTTCCTAGCCTCAACTTGTGATGAATCAGATGGTGCCGGCAAATCATCCACACAGAAAGCTCCGTGGCAAGAATTTCTGCTGCTTCTAGTTTGTCCTGTAAAAGGAGGAATAGCCAAATCAAACATCAATTTGGAAGAATCCTTCTCAATAAACTACCACTCACTTCCATTTACAATAACAGAAATCACAATGACATATGGTGAACAGTAGAAGTACCCAGAAAATGGATTTATAGAACTTGGGCTTCAGATAGGAACACTCAATAAGTGATGGGTATTCATCCCTTTCCAATAAAAACTAAATAAAATAAAAAAATCAGAAACAACTCCTGACCAGTTTTTCTCTAAAAGATATTTAGCTTGTTTAGAAGTCAACTCAACTATAAGTTTATCAGAAAAAGGCTTTAGAACACACAATCTCAATCATACAAACAAACAAAAAACTGATCCTCAAAAGAGCACAGAGAATTGCTTCTATATTTTGCAGCATTTCCCAAGGAAACAAATGTTAAGTTACATACATACAACTCAAAGACGGAAAATCAGCTTGTTTACAAGAAAGTCAACTTAGTTATAAGTTTCTGTCAAAAAAAAAAAAAAAAGGCTTTAGAACACATGCACTTACACAAAAAAAAAAAAAAAAACTGATCCTCTAAAGAAAACAGAATTGCTTTTATATTTTGCAGTCTCCAAAGAAGCACTTGTTAAGTTATAAAATACATACAACTCAAAGTCAATGCAAAACCAATCCCAACTACTTAGCTAGCTATATGAGTCCTTTGCTCGCCATTCAACCGTCTATTGTAAAATAAATGTTATGCATATGATGTGTGTGTGTGTGTGTAATCACCATAAAAAGGATATGATATTTGCTCATTCTCAACCTAAGAGATATATATATATATATATATATATATATATATATATATATATATAACTCATTCCCCAACCCAAGAATATAAATCACTATGCCCAACAATTTATTTCCCAATCAAGTTATAATTCTTTCAGTTTATATGGAAATGGAAATTGGTCAAGGCCTTTTACTCAGTCGACACAAGAAGCAGATCAATACAGCAAATCAATAACTAGAAAAAATAATAATAATAATAACAAATCGAGAACCTTGTAAAAGGCTGTTAAATTTTTTCAAGCAAGAAATAGGAACTTTGAATCAGATTCATATTCAAAGAAAGATGGCTAAAAATGAGTTCTTACCAGCTCCAAACTTGTAAGATAACCCCTCCTTCTGGTATCTTTCGTTCTCCAAATGCAAATCGCTAAGATGAATGCTTTCATTGCTTCCTCTCGGGGTATTTTGAAAGAATGCCATGGGCAAACACTGAGAATCTGAATGTGAATTCACGGATAGGTCCCTTCTTCTAACTTCCTCTTTGGAGCAAGTAATATCACCTACAATGTCAACAGAAGCTGAAGTAGATGCTTCCTCAACCTGGACAGGTTTATTTAAGTCGGTCAAACCATGAGTTTCCCGTGGGTACAAATGAGATCTTGAAGCGTCGCCATTACAATCAGAGCTCATACCACCAGCAATATACGATCTTACATTACTCTCACATGTAACATGGCAGTTCCTGTTATGTGAGTAACTTTCCACCATTGACAGCCCAGAACCCTTTTCTTCTAGCTGTTCCTCTTCATTGCCAATGTAATCATCAGCTGGAAGTTCAAGGTCAATCAATCTTCTGTGAAGCTTCTTGCTGCGAGCTTCTAGAACTTCACAGTCCTTTAAATTCACCCCATTTGGGGAGTGAACACCATTAGTTTGCACGATCTTTCCTTTTATAAAACTGAAAGGAGAGATGCTGTCAGTGCATGAGATGGATGGTCTGCCACAAGTGGAATCCACCAGGGGAGAATCAGGAATATGCCAAGTCTTTTTTGCATCATCAGAGGTCATCCGGGATGAAAAGAGACTTGATTGTGAAGCTCCTGCTGGAATCGAATGTTTGAGAAGTTCTTTGCTTTTAATCTCATTCATCAAGTCCCTCTGTCTTTTGTAAAGACGGTGGAGTTCACACAGCTGCATGTCCAATGGAAATTCAAACAAGTGTGTTAAATAACTACATTAGATACTAAAGGTAGCTGTTTCCATTTTGTTTTAGCCATTTTGAGTCCAAATCCAAGAAACTCATGGGGTAGTCAGTACACTATAAATCAAAACACGAAGTGATAAACCGGGACCCAGAGAAAAGAGATGGATATCATTACATTTTCCTTCCACAACTTTTAAAAATAAAAATGATAGAAAAAAAAAAGGCATTACAAACAATACCTGATGCCTAAATATGGATTCATGCCTCAAAATCGTTTGTCTTAGTTGTTCTTTCTCATACCCCAAGTAACCCTCTACAGTTTGTCTTGGCAAGAATAAATCATAGTACTGTCCATTCATCAAAGCTTTGTTTTCATGATGTCGGGACCAGCCACTGTTGCTAGCATCATCATTTACATCCCTCATGGAATAATAACTTGGTATGTACATCTTAGACTGCACTTCAGTTCCCATCCCTGCAATTAACTCAAGAAACAGAAAATTTGTGTTCAAAAAAACATTTTATGGTGAAAAAATATGAAGGTTTAATATACAAATGGATAAAATTTAGTAGCAAGTTAACATAGATTAAATTCTTAACTTTGCTAACATATTTGACAAAATCACTGAAATCAGTTCCTAAACTAAGAAAAATAAGACACAACAACTGGAAAGTCAGACAGAATGTTCAAGAGTCAGCATATATTCTTGGATAACGAAAAAGAATGAAAATGATGATATTCTTGGAGAATGAAAAACTATGAATATGTTTTTCAAGTGACTACTCTAGCAAAGAATTCAAGTAAGGAAATAAATGACCCTTAAATGGGCCTCAAGGAAATGTGCTTTTACCATAAATTATGAGGTTTCCTTGACAAAGATTAACCACGAAGCAAGGCTAGACGGTTAATAAGACTTTTTTTGCGCACATTGGGATTGAACCCAGAACCTCCCATAACCCCACCCCAACCCTTCACCACTTGAGCTAGACCTCAAGGGCTAGACAATTAGTGAGACATGAGCACCATGATCCCTCGAACTCCACCCAAAACACCTGATTAGTCTCTGTTAAAAAAAAAACCTTGGCTTCTACTAGATGCCCATAATTAAGAGGAAGTGCCTTCATTAACAACAACAGACTTCACAGTTTCTGAAGCCACATATTGAGTTTTTTTTTATGATAGGTATGCATATTGAGTTAATTAAAACATGCGAATTCAATTATTGTAAAACACTAGTAGAGAATAAAGTTTCGACACACATCTTCAGCAAAAGATGGAAAATAATCAAAGAAACAATAGTTTTATTTTTCTAAAACTGCATTATCTATAACTTTCCGTTGTATTAAATTTCCACAGATTACCTACAAATATCTAGAACTTTCTGTTTTAAGACAAAGTTTCCACAGGACAGAAGAAATATAAGCAGAATTTGTCCAAACATGACCACCAAGTTCTGATATAGGAAAGAAATACAGAAGAAATTTGTCATAAAGTATGATTACCCGAGTTCTGGTATAGAAAAGGATCGAGACTGAGAGATGTCATTACATTGTTAGCTGATTGCTATATTTCAATTCGGGTAAGAGAAATAGCAACAGAACAGAAGTTATCGATTAAGTGAATCTCCTTCATCCAAGGGCCATTAGATTTTATCCATTTTTATGCATGACCATTACTAAATTATATCTATATGATCACGGTACAAAAACCCCACAAAAAGGTAGACACATTGCATGAAACTAGAAACTATTACTAAACTTTGAGCTTTTATATTCAGGCACTATATAGATTAAGTGCTATCACCCCTTGAACAACACAAAGAAACAATTCATTGCGTAAAACTCGATGCAACTTCGAATTCAAGATCGCTATGGCCACAGAACTGTAAACAGAACCAGAAACCAATGCACACCAATGCACCAATCGCAATTTAAGCGTAGAGTTAGTCATTTCTAACAGTGAGTCAAAGAAACAATCTACTTTGCTTCTCAAAATTAAGTAGAAAATGAGCTCAAATGTATTCAATCGTTTCTTGTAACATTGTCGACAAGCAGAGAGACCAAAAGCCTTGGAAAGAGCCTTCTAGCATCAAAACCCTTAAGAGGATATTCCACTTCCAATTCATCATAGTACAAAGATCAGAAAAAGGAAATCTAACATTATTGTAATTGCAGAAGCCCAAACCCCAAGTAAAATAAATTTCTCAGGAGCATCCAAATGCCCAATCGAGAAATGTAAATTTCAATTTGATATGAAATTTTCATGTCACGCCCACAAAATCCACTGAAACTCCAAGACATCCAAATTCACAAATCAAACACTTGGCGATCCATTGGATGAGGATCAAAGGGGAAAAAGGCATAATATTGAGAGAGAAAAGGAGCAAATCAAGCACCAAATCCATCAACTCCAAAGAACAAAAAAAAAACCCAGAAAATTAACAAATATCCGCATCAATTATGCATGGAAAATAAAGGGGAAAACAGTATTTTACCTCATACCCGAATCCGCTGCTACCCCTTTTCAAAACCCCGCCATGGATTCATAAAAATCTCCAGAAACTGACAACAAACTCAAAATCCAATTTCCCCCATTAGAACACTGAACCTCTGCAGGAACAAAGAAGAAGAGAGAAGCCAAAAAGGACATGAAAGCGGAAGAAAAGAACAACACCTCACAGAGCCAAAACAAGAGAGCGGGTGTCTAAGCAGTGCCATTGAAGAAGCAGGGTCAGATCATCGTCATCATCATCAGCAGCAGCAGCAGTAGCAGCAGCAGCAACACCATGAGATTAAAAAAGAATATATGGAAATATTTATATATATTTATAGAAATTAGGATCTGCTGGGCCAGTATCTGATGAGAAGATATAGAGATCCCACAACCCAGATAAGAGATCCCTACACAAACACATGACTTCTCTCATGAACAATGACTTCAAGTTTGTCAACATGTGGTCTCTCTCTCCTCTTATATTCTATACTTTTCTCCTCCTATTGTCCTATGGCTTTGCCTCAATGATTTCTTCTCATTTATTTTATTTTATTTTATTTCTGGGTTTTTGAGGAAGTGAAAGATATGGGTATTTTTTTTCACATTTTCTAGATTCTCTCCACCTTCCATGCTTTTTGGGTACACATATTTTTGATATTTAAAGCCTTTTACAAAATGTAGACACCTGGGTTTTCTCAGGCAACAACTCAACAGTTTCCAAAAGTAGCTGACCTCTCTCTCTCTCCCACTCGCCCTTTGGCGCGTCCCCAACCCAATCCACCCCACCCTCCATACCTGCTAGGATAATGTAGATTTTCTCAAAATCAACAAAGATAGGGACAGATTGTGGGTTTACTGTAATTCCACAGTTTGCAAGGTTTGAATAGGCTGTTTATTGGCATTATTGCTTTTGTTCTTTTCTGTGGAAATTGAGCTCCGCCTTTATTCCACAATACCCCTTTCTAGCTAGAAAAACAAAACATTTTGGTTAATCTTTTAGGTTTTTCTGTATGATCTTGATTAACATACCAAAATGGATCAATACAATTCTTCATTCTCACTGCATTAATGAAATTAATTCAACACCCCCACAAAAAAAACAATTATTACATTCTTGTATGATCCACTAGATTACAAGATTATCCTTGTACCCATCTGCACCTGCTGCAACTTTACCTTCACCCATTTCCATGCAGTCATGAACCGAAGAGACATCAAT
Organism: Tetrastigma voinierianum; assembly: GCA_016808115.1. Classification (NCBI taxonomy): domain Eukaryota; kingdom Viridiplantae; phylum Streptophyta; class Magnoliopsida; order Vitales; family Vitaceae; genus Tetrastigma; species Tetrastigma voinierianum. The sequence continues at coordinate 507,523 of JAEQBH010001503.1, forward strand.
TGGTTTTTCTGAAATAAACGAAATATGTTCAATCTTTCTTTTTTATGAAAATAATACATATAAATAGATAAGATGTAACCATCAAACACTTAAATAATATGGTTGAAGTCTCTTCTAGTTTTACTATTTTTATGGTTTATCCCGATTCGTACGGAGATTAGTTTGAGTATGATATGACTTAAAAACATTTTTTATATATATACGAATACATTTAAGACACTTTATGGTCTAAAAAAAAGAATGACAATTGTGCCCTATAAATGATTTTTTTTAATTGTGTTAAAAAGGAAAAAATATATATATTTAAGAGAATTGTTGCCAAGCAGGCCCTTCAAAGTTATCCACTAAATGCAATAATGAATATCATAGCTACCATTGAGATTATCATCCAACACATAGAAACCATTATTTTAGTGCAATAGGTGAAATGTGCAATGGCAAATTAGATCAAAGGAGAAATTAATAGTGGTTGGTGGGACAGCTCAGATATTACCCATGAGAGAGGACTTAGGCTTGGAATGACATTACATAGTTACAAAAGTGTCATTAATAAATTCTGATATTATATGGTTTTATGGTACCAAAGTATTTGTCCACTTAGACATTATGCTTAGATTAAACCTGCAGGTGCCTCTCCCAACTCCCAACCAATGGACTCCCTTTAATTACCTTCAATCTTCAGTCAACAAATTGACATCAACTATTGTTTTTTTTTTTTTTTAAACATCCACTATTGTTAATTATAGGTTTTTCTGTTTTTAATGTTTGGTTAATGGGGGTACCTTCTTAGTTCTTACCACCCTTTTCTCAAATTAACAATAATTATCTGAAATATCTTGCTGCTCTTTTTATGGGTTTTTATGTTTTTAGCCTCCTCAACTTAATCAATATCTTGCTTGTCATGTCTAGCTCGAACTTGATAAATTTTTAATGTTAATGTTTTAAAAGTCAAGGGTACAAGAAATGAGGGGTCTTTGAGTCACAGTGAAAATAGTTTATTATTTTGTAACTCAAAAAAAACTTTATCAATATATTTTACTATTTTCTCAACATTTCAAAAGTCTAGGATATAAGGAACGAGAGGTCTTGGATTCGAATCCTAGGAAGAATAATTTACTACCTTATAATTAAAATATTTAGCTTTAAAAAAAACTTAATCTAACATCTTTTACTGTTTTCTCAAATACCTTGATTTTCAAATCAAATTAATAACTTAATACAACACCAAGGTTTTAATTTACCCATAAATTATTAGTTCCAGTATCATCCCAAATCCAAAGAAAAAATGTTATAAGAGATGTAAGATAAGGTGTCACAGTTTGAACTCAATTCATAATGATAATGGGTATAATTCTTTCAAATATTTGAAAAAAAAAAAAAAAAAAAGTAGAAATGGACCAATGAAAAGTTAGAGACATTTTTTCTCCTTTTTTTTTTTTTTAACCTCTGAATTGAACTCATGTATAAGCATTAACTGATATATCACCCATGATATCTAATTCATATGGTAGAATATTCATCAATTCAAAAGAAGATAAGAAATAGGAAAAAGAATGTCTCATATTCGAGTCCCAATAAAAACAATTTACTATATAGTAACTAAAATATTTAGTTCGAAAAAAAAACCTTATATTATCTTTCCTCCAATTATATTTTATATACAATTAAATAAAAATCCTTATTTTTGTTTTTCTCTTCTTATAACACAAAAAAAAAAAAAAAAATGAAATTTATAATATCATGGTTTTGTGACAACAGTTATGGTGTGAGAAGCGATATGAGAGAACCCCCATTTGTATAGAGCCTCAAAATTTGTGTCTAAGAATCCATCAGAGTGTTCCAATCACCAAAGCTACTTTTAGAAGAGTCTGGCAACTTTCAAAGTTTCGTGGCCAAGAAAATTCAAAAAAAAAAAAAAAAACAGAAAGAAGAAGTTTGAAAATTAGAAGCAGAAAAGGGTTAAAAAGGAAAAGGGGAAACATAAAAGAGCATAAAAGAAAGTGAAACTCGTATGATTATCAATCAAACACACATACATACCCTGGAATTTTCAACTTGATTTAGTGGGATGGGATGAATGTTTGATTTTTTTTATGAATGTGTTTATAAAATGAGATGAGAATTATGAACATTAATTGCTTAAACCTACAATAATGGTGACTGCCGCAGCTTCTTGTTGCCTAATCATTCAAATCATCCAACCAATTGTTCCTTGATTATCTAACCTTCGAGCAGACGCCGACGAACGAATCTACAAAAAGCCACGATTTGACGACGAATGATCGATCTCCTCACGGCCAAGCGCAAATGTTATCACCAAGATAACGTAAGCTCGCACACCTGAGATTGCATACCTCAACATCATGTTAATCCTCCTCGATTATAACGGAAGATATATCAGAGGGGTCAATCGAGTCATCGAATGTGATGAAAGCTAGAATGACAAACCCGCTAGGTGGCTCATAGTCAAGGGTGTGTTGTCCTAGGGGTGAAGAGAGCATGTCATCGGGTCTTCGAATTAGTGTCGTTAGCGGTATGTAAAACGTTGGCGTTGTACCAAAGGCAGAATGCACGGGCGGCACTAGTGGCAACAAGCTTGAGGGTAACACCGACAAGTTCCTCGGGGATTAACCTGACCGGTAGTGTCTTATGTCTGCCTCTCTTCTTGCCCTGCGAAATGCACCACTAATAGTGTCACTAAAGGCAAGGTGAGACGGCCGCTCCTCGCGTTAATCCGTCCTTCCGCTTCCTCCCTAGAACTATCAAGCATGAGAGATTTAGTGGATTCGGGAGATGCCTATGACACCCATTATCCGTCGTATCGGGACGTCAAGCCAGGAAGAATGGGCCCCTTCCCTTTATCATGGACGATCGGCTACGCATCGCGACCACTATCTCACACATCTTTTCCAAGATTAAAATTTTTTTCGATATGGGCCCGCAAATGATCATTCTCGCGTCGTAAGCGCTCGGCCTGATCTTACAACTCTTTCATTTGTCTTGCTTGTTCCTTTTGCTTTCTCTCCATGTCCTAACGCCAATGAAGGAATTGATCTTTTGGCGATTGGTTCATCGAAATGCTCGTCATTGCAACTGCCTCAGGCAAATTAGACGTGGAATGGGAGATCGACAGAGCTCCAGGTGATGAAGGGCTACTTGACAACAAGCAGCCAAGCTCTCAGAGCTTATAAATAAGACTTTGTTCGATTCCTTACTGTGCGCGCCTAATCATTGCTATCTCGATCGTCTAACCTCCGGCATCGCCTACAAGAATGCGAACCTACGTGGCTACGATCCTACAGTGCGACTCTACGCTCTACGACTGTTTCAAGAAAGCATCACGGAAGCTGGGTTTGTAATTGTAATTTGTAACACACATAAATAAATACATGCATACAATAATAGTAGTTTGTTTTTGCTGTCGTATGTGTGGTTGTTGTCTCGAACTGGATTTGACTTGTGCAAGCGCTCAACTCCTCATTTGTTTTTGTTTAGTTTTTTGTTTAGAACTGTCAACACAATGGTTGATTCTCTTTGTCACATCCCATATCGAATATGGGAAAAACTTCATGATACTATATAAGTATGACCTTCTTTCAGCTTAGATGAAGCGTTTTAAAATCGTGTGGACTCCTTGGACTCAAAGAGGACATCTACATATTGTTTGGCCATTACAAATTCCAGACGTAAATAATCCCCGATCCCAATACTAAGTCCGTTCACCTGCCCGCGGTAGATGCTTGGTCTGCTTTACACCGCATCTCATAAGACACAACGGTAACTGCCAAGGTTTACATACAGCTGTTATTACATCTACATCGAATGCGTTAAAAAACTTATAACATTATATAAGTATAAATTCCTCTCAATCTAATAGAAAAACCCAAAACAAACAATATCTCGATATGAATTATATATTTATTTATTTATACATGTGGGGATTTCACGTTTTCAGGTCTACATGACATGACCCTGTCTGTTAGCGTCTTCATTAAGCATAATTATATTCGGCCCCTCCAACTTTGAATGTTGATACCCTTCTTCTTCTTCTTCTTTATACTTTTTGAAACGATCTTTGCTTTCCTAATCCTTAGTCCTTACTCAACCCATTGGAAGGAACTTCTACTAGGGGCAGTTTAATGTCTTATCTATTTCCACATGATTTTGTTCTAGATTCTCTTCCTCCTCTTCCTCTTACTCAAAATATTCCTAATGTAAAGCCTGAAATTTTTGATAAAAATGTACTTTTGTCGATGTTATTTTATTTGATTACCTCAACGTTGAATGAATTAAATAAATATAAAATAGTGATGGTAAAAGAATCAACATACTTTGACTTTTGATAAAGTTGGTTATGGGATGGAATACTTAGATATATTATTAATTGCTTGGACCTACTACGATAACGGCGACTACCGCAGCTTCTTATTCACAATCATTCAAACAAATCCAAGATTTATATACATTTCGATATACATTGATTAGAAAATATGTGTTTCTAGCGTCTTTCCATTCAATAAGTATAATGATAGGTGGAGACATGATAATAAATTTTCTTTTCTTTATTTTCTTTTGGTAGATCATGAGGCGACGTGGATGCATTCATTGCCGACAATCTCACGTTAGCTCCACACAAAGTTTTTTGGGGAACAGACTTGCCTGGTATGCTCTCCCAACATCGCACTGGCCTTTCGACGGCTTCGACGACTCGGCGCTTTATTATCTGCGATTAAAAACACGCTACCTAGACAGGCCATTTGACGCCTCAGCGCGGCTCACGATCAAGCAAGAAAATGTAAGCTCACTTAACGACTCTGTCATACGCCCACCTTTCGCGGCATTTCGAACGACACGATTGAAACACGCTCGGTTTCACACAAGAATAAACGATATTTAAGCCTATGCTTCTCCTACCTATCGACCGCCTTGACAGCCTCTGACCAGGCTCGGCTCATCCCGATCGACGGCCAAGATTAAGTTTTATTTTTTTTAAAATAAATAAAAGTTCGAAAATATTCTTATTTTTTATATTAAAAAATCATTTTTCTCCAAAAAATAGTTAAAACTTCATCATCACTAAATGTTAAAATGGCTAAGAATACTCACTACTGTAGATTTATTAAACTTATGTTTTGAACAGGCTATTCCATCCCGATCCTGGCCATTTATTTTTCACTTCAAACCTCGTCTCATTTAAAATTAAACGGCATCGGTTTCTTGATAGTGAAAATTCTCAAACCCGCCCTGTTTACATTTGATTTTTATTTTTATTATTTACTTTTAATTTTTTTTTATTTGCCTTTTTTTTATTATATTAAAATTAATATATTTCATAAAAAATAAAAATATTATGAATTTTTATAAATTATTTATTAAAAAATATTCTAATTATTATTATTATTTATATTAAAGTATAAAATAAAATAATTAAAAAAAATTAAAATATAATCGGAGCAAGACTTAGTACCAATACTCCACCTCATTCCGAACTCGTCTAGATGCAAGAAAATAAACTCAAACTCGTTAAACCATTGGCTTAAACCAAACTCGTCCCATTAAGAAAATGAGCTATGAATTAAATAATCACTTTATTTCGTTCTTACTCATTACCTAATATTAAAAATGAACAACTTAATACTTTAATGCTATTAAGATTATCCAAAGATAATTTAAAAGTTATATCGGTGATTGGGAAAACGCCACCTTAGACTAATCCCCCCCTACTGTCGAGAGGGACCACGCGTAGTGTTTCTACCACATAATAGTTCGCATTATCGCACTCGAACTCGATACCACTAGCAGCATGAATACCTCAACCACTTCATCTATATATGAGGCTGAGCCAATTAAGAGGTAAATGCCCTGACCAAAATTTTTTTTTCAAAAACCTTCCCCTTTGTAGCTATGATGATTTGAAGACAAGCACTTTGCCCCCGACTTTAGTTCCTCATCTCTAGGGGTGTAATCGAATAGAGTTGATACATAACTAAACTCGAGCTTTACTCACTCAAAACTCGGGGCTCTCAAACTCGACTGCCTTTTCGTGGGGACAAGCTCAAAATCTCGACCAAAAATAATCGAGGTACTCGAATTGGACAAAGCTTGAATCAATTTGATGCCCTTACAACAAAACACCATTCATGCTTTCCTCAAAAGTTACAGCAATAACCTAAATCAAACCAAATGCTGGAAAGAGAAAAAAAAAAACATAATATACAACCATCACCATAATAGCAATTGAAGGCCCAAGAGTGGAGTATCGCTATCACTGGCAATGTTTTAAAAACATGATTGATAACTGAATCGAAAAAGCTACCGATTCACAATTTAGAGGTTGAACTAATGATCGAACCGCGACCTTTCAGGTCGCCGGTTTGATCCTCCGGTTTTTAAAACACTTATCACCAGACCTTTCTAGGGCCCATAAGCCCAAGGATTTCCTCCCACAGGCCCATACTTGGAACATTAGTCAGCCCAATAACAGTTGGGCTACAAGCTGCTACAGTCCAATACCCAGCTCTAATTTCATCTCTCAACTGCTCCTTCTCCCACCCACAGTACCCATCAAAGAACCTGAAATTCTCAACCCCTACAACATTCCTCCTCACCATTTCTGCTGCACAGCCCACACTCTCTTTGGTCCCATAGTACAGGCCCATCATTACCTCCTCAAAAAGCCCATCATCAACCTCGCCACCTTTTGGGCCATTCACCAAGAACATCCCATCCTCTATGGGCCCACCAAAGAACAGTGGCCTGTCCGAGAAGGTGCCTGCAACATCCAGAACCGTTGATCTTGTTTCCTTGATAGACATGAGGGACGGTCGATTCAGTATGACGCCGGTGGGGCCCACAGGACCGGTTGATAGCAGCAGGATCACCGTTCGTTCGAAGATGTGGACCCCATCGAGCTTTTCTGTAGCAATGAGCAGGCAACCCTTTTCTGGTTCATGGATGGTGTGGACCCATTTGTCTCCGATTGAAGAATCAGGATGGTCAACGACCAGTGATGAAGGTTCTTCCAGTTCTTCCCGCCTTGATGCTTCTTCTCCCGCCACCAATCTTGCTCTGAACGATCTCCAATCAACACCAATGGAAGGTTTCTCAGCATCCTCAGACCCCAGATGGCAACCTGCAATTGGGTTAGGAAACACAAAATCCTGAATTATATAACTCAGATCTCCCACTGCAACATCATCATTCTTGATCATGAATATATAAAATCAGAGAAAAACTAAACAAAACCCATGACAGGTTTCAACAAATGGTGTTTATGTTTAACCCATTTGTTAAAATCTATGTAACAAATGAAAACATCCAGACAGAAGACCATGCCTTCAAAACAGTAAAAAAAAAAACCCATGTCAGATTTCAACAAAGATAAAGAAAAAGGAGCACTTACATTTGATAGAGGATGGAAATGGAGCTTTTCTACACTGAAATTGATTGGGTTTTCTCTTGGTGTGGTGGGTGAGACTTCTAGCTTGAATTGAAGGGACTACTAGTTCTATGGCTCTGGTGAAGGAATTTGATGTGAGAAAACAAGCTTCCATCTCTTTCACTTCTTGGGTTCTTTCTCTGATCCCCAGTGATAGATGGAAAAACTATACAGGATAAGGGGAGTGGATGCAAATAATATTTATAGATGGAATGAGGAAAAATGAACACCACAAACTCCTTTAAGTCCCCATCCCCACCAGGTGTATGCTTTTCTGTTGCTTGTTCCATGTATGGGCCAATGGATATGCTTTACACATGGCATAATAATAGGGAATCTACACACTCAAATGGGTTGGTGTTGATAAAATAAACTCAAGACTTTTCTGAGTAGCCTTTATCCCTTTAAGGGGGATGGGGGATGGGGGATGTGTCTCATTCCCAACCTTTAGTTTGCTTAGTTAGGTATCTTCCAGTCTCTTCTGCAACTGGGGTCACTTGGAAGTGAATAGAATACTATAAGCACACTACTACTTGCCAATTGTAAGCGGAAGCTTTCGGTTATAAGACATGGCATCCTGCAACTGGGTAAAAGATCGATTTGATAAGTGGAGAACTTCTCAAGCTTAAGTATCATTCCATAATTTCATGTGGAACTGATGTGGGATCTTATCATTGCCCACCCTTAAAAAAGTTAGACATTCGCCGCAGACGACTCATACTCTAGATAGTTTTCTCTTCGGACCCACTTTTAGGGTATTACCATATTAGATATATACTAGTCCTTTCCTGTTACGTATCAGTTCTTAATGAAAACACTAATGATAAATACCCAACCACAATAGGAGAGCTCAACCCAAAAGACTGGCCAAATAGGTGAGAGAGCATTTTAAGTTTAAGTACCACTCCACAATTTCATGTGAAACCGATGTGGGATCGTATCATATTCCAAATGAGTAAATGAAAATGACCTTGAGATAAAGTAGTATGGAAAAGTAATAAAAGAGAATACTAACATGTAGACTGTTCTAGATGCTATGAGAAACACATTACAACACATATATACTACTTAAACTATCATCAGTCATCATTAAGTTAAGCTTTTATTTGATAAAATAACCAATACAGATGCCAGTCGTGTAAAATGTAAAATCACAGAGATGCTGCACTTATCTATCATGAAGTTGAGCAGGTAAGAAATGCGTAACAGAGCAGCATTCGTCTATAGAAAATAGCTCTGAGAGGAAGAGGGTCACCAGAAATTGCCCTTGTCATGCGGCAGGACGCGATGACTGCATTATTTAATAGGATTTCACATTAGTAAGATGTGAAAATCACACAATACCAGCAATGGAGACCCTTTACTGAGAACAGGATAAGATATAGTTGATTCCTGAAACTTGCAAGAATGCAGCTTGCCAAAGAGAATCTCAACAAATTGGTTAGTGGACCAAATAACTAACCATGAGCCCCTGCAAGCAATCAGTCTCCACTGTTATATTCTCTCTGTGAAGCAAATACATTTTGATAATGAACTCGTATTTCATTCTAATCTAAAGACACAAGAACTATATCAGGGATGTCATGTCATAGGAGCCAAGTTCTTGTTGTAAGGTTCATTTTATAATTGTCCAGAAATTTAAGACAACTGAGAGTGGCTAGAAGATTGAATAAGTGTACATGTAATGTATATACAACAAGCAATGTCTCGCGCGCTCTTCTCTGTAATACATTCAGCCAATTCATGCATAAAGAAGCTACAGGAAAAGAATCCTTGAAGATGTCCTTTCTTAAATATTGTCCAATGAAGTTTTTGTCAAAGTGCTCCTCCTGCCACTTGGACTGAGAAGATCGATGCATGCGGTATCTGTATAAGCACCACTTCAGCAGTATTCCTTTCTACCCAAAAAGACTTCTGCATCAACCACTTGTAGTCAGTTTGTTAATGTGCTGTGCGTGCTGGCCCAATCCATCAATCGTCTTATAGATTCTTTCTGATTTAGGGTGTGATCTATCAAAAACTTTAAATTCATGAATCTCATCATCCACTTCAATTGAACTAGCCCCTGATGGTTTTTGGATGCTTGTGCTCTTCATTCTTAGCCTTATATTAGCAACATTACCCCAATCTCCTGCTGCTGCATAAATATTTGATAACGTAGCTAAATTTCCTGAGTCTGATAGCTCAGGAGATTTAACCAGGCAATCAAGCACCTCCTCTGCAAGTCCAGTGGCATTATGCATCCGGCATGCTCCCAAAAGGGTACCCCAAATGATTGCATTTGGTTCCAATGGCATGCTATGGACAAGCTGAAGAGCTTCCTTAAGACGCCCACCACGGCCCAAAAGGTCAACCATGCAACCATAATGCTCGACTTCAGGAGGAATCCCATAATCTCCCTCCATGGCGTGAAAATAACGAAGGCCCTCGTCAATGAAACCTGCATGAGTACATGCACATAAGACACCAACAAAGGTGACCTTATCAGGTACAAACCCTTCTCCTTTCATTCTAGAGAAGAGCTGAAGCGCTTTCTCACCATATCCATGCATGGCAAGTCTCTGAATTATGGCATTCCAAGACACCACATCTCTCCTCGCCATTCCATGAAAGATGCCTAATGCTTTGTCCAAGTTACCACACTTTGCATACATATCAATCAATGCATTGCTCACTTGAATACTACACTTAAACCTGGTCCTCTCGATAGAGGCATGAACTCTCTCACCCAATCCAAGTAAACCAGAAACTGCACAGGCAGATAAAATACTAATAACAGTCCCATCATCAAGCTTCAATCCAGCCTCCTCCATTTGCTTGTACAAGTTAATTGCATCTTTAGCAAACCCCTTTTCAGCATATCCCGATATCATTATAGTCCACGGAACCAAGTTCTTGATAGGCATCTTATCAAACAACATTCTTGCCATATCCATATCCCCGGCCTTGCTATAACCCAAAACCATCGTGGACCAAGAAACCACATTCCTGGCCGGCATCTTCTCAAACAATTCAAATGCCGCATCCATCTCTCCAGCCTTAACATACCCATCTAATATCGTGTTCCAACTCACAGTATCCCTCTCCGGCATTTCATCAAACAGCTTCCGAGCTTCCACCAACTCCCCCACTTTCACAAGCCCTCCGATAATGGAATTCCAGGAAACAGTATCTCTCTTCTTCATCACCTCAAACACCTTCCTCGCCGCACCAATGCCACCCAAACCACATTTGGAATAGCTGTCAATAAGCGAATTGGGCACGAAAATATCCAGGGAAAATCCCATTTTCTCCACTTGGGCATGGATCATTTCCACTACCCGCACCCAAGCCTTGCCTGAACACGCCTTTAAAAGAAACGGGTAGGTGAAATTATCGGCACAGAACCCTCTATCCAGCATTTGAAAGAGAACCGAAAACGCCAGCAATGGCTCCGAATTCTGAACGTGCGCTCTTATCAAAGTATTATACACAAGCACATCGGGGTCTTGAATTTGATTGAAAACATTGACAGCCAGCGTCATCTGGCGACAGAGAGAGAAGGCAGCAAATGAGCTTTTTGTCCTATGTTTTATCCCTGATGGATTGTCAAACATCCAAGGTCAGGTCCAGCCTTGGTTTTTACCAATAGATAATCATGAATCCAAGATCTCTAAACTGAAAGTTTCGCCCCAGATATCAAACTAATTTAATAACTAAATACTTCCATGTCTGATAAAGAGAGATAACATCAATGAGTGAAAATACTATATTATTTATAAGAGGACGAAGACACACTAAGAAGCTGGACAGGTAGGATGTAGAATGTAGATAAGGTTCTTTCCGCTGCTCTGGTTTAAATTTATATTTTTGTAGACAGTTAGGATTTTACTTTCTTCCATTTCAATTTGCTTTGCTTTTCATTTGAGAATATATTTTGTTAACTTACTAAATTTTTATTTAACTAACAAATAAATAAATACATTTTCTTATATAAATATTTGATTAAAAGATATCAAATACCATTAAATTTGTGAATTTAACATGTCTTTTTTTTTTTTGAAAAATAATTCATTTTGAACAAAAATATATTTCTCTATTTTATGTATTTAGTTTTATAGTACAACACTGTCTTAAGAAAACAATATTTTTCCCAACACATCAAAACAAAAACATATAATACACATATAATGTTATCTGAAGTTTTATGGTTATTCTTTCCATTCCACTTGTCTTATCAGATAGTTATAAGAAAAACAAAATAAACATTATAATAACATTATTAATATTATATGGTATAGAAATATATAAAGTATATATAAATAACAGCAATAGTTGACAGTTTCTACAGAAATATAAATGCCTTTATCAACTTTTTATCTATCCCAAACCATTTTAAAACATTCATCTTTATTCTACCACTGATACAGAGTTTGAAATATTTATTTCTATAAAAACCATAATTTTTTTGAATTATTAAAAATAAAAATATTTTAAAAAATTATTAATTTTATCAAGGGGGGTCAATATGTACTGAAAAATAACTAAATATTAAAAATTTTCTATTTATATAAAAGGTCATCAAAACCTGAATTATATCAGTTTTTAATAAAATAGTATAGAAGAGTATTGTAATAACGTTATCCTTGAAGATTATAAATCTTTATAAATTTCAATGTTAATCGAATTTAAATTTAACTTCGAGTTATTGTAAGCGCCAATATTATCTCGCACTTCGATTTCTCGTAGCCATCGAATCGTCAGAAGATCTACTACGGCTTAAGCAACTTCTACAAAACAAAAAAGAAGACGGCGCGTTAGCTGGCCGTCCTTCCTACGTTAAAGTCATTTTTCCCGAGATTCTCGGACCGAGCAATAAGAATTTACTGGCATCCCGCGCGAACCACGTTTATTTATTCTGCACAGAAGATATCCGTCTCGCGTACGCCATTTTCTCGCGAACAAATAAGAAGAACTACCTTATTTCGTGAAATACGATCCGGTCCTTCAGCGCTGGTCCCGCCCATCCGATTCAAAGAGACTTCCTGAGTTTCCGTCGTTATCGAGAGTCGCTTCACACGAGTCACGCCAGCAAGCGAATAGTCGCCACAGCCCGCCGCAGAGCTGGCCTCCCGCAGCCATCGTCTCAAATGGCAACGTGGTCTTCGCCGCTGATCAAGTCCGGAATGGTGCGCCTACTGCAGTGTATTTGGCCACCCCGCCATCGTCTCGTCCATCCCGCCGCGATCCTGGCGACATCGTCCGATGCCCTGGTCATTAACACTGAGTCCCACATCGAGCCCGTCGCCACGGGTAAGCTGGGCCTGGATCCATGGTACCCACAATGCCCCATTTTTCTACCGGGGAGGCAAATCATCCCTGGTTGAAAAAGTAAGTTTGACCGTCATTCCATGGGGGATAGTTTACCATTAATGTTGCTTAATTTTCGATGTAAATTTTATAACTTTTGCGTAACCGCATTAGCTGCTATCAGTCATCCGATCCATCCCGAGATATAGGAGTAGCTATAAAAGGCGAGGATGACAATAAACATGCATATCTCCGCCGTCCTAAGCAGAAGGACAATTGATCGCCGATGGACACCAAGTGAAGGGGGGCTGCAACGAGGGATGCTTACGATCGATTTGCCGAATATGCCTTTCGTGCATGGAAATGGTCGAGACGCATGGTTCGAAAGCGGAGTCGAAATATTAGATAGGCTCGGGGTGGTTCTAAAACTTGAATGGCACTTCGCATCCGGCTCGCCAAATCCTCGCTAGGTTCGTCAAGCCCTCCACCAAATTCCTCATCCTCTCCTTTTCCCTCTTTTCTACCGTGGCAAAGACGGGGCTTTTTGTTTCGTTCAACCCCATCACCATCTGCCTCTACTGTAGCTCGTGGCTTCCGCTTCTGCCCAAATCTCATCACCCCCTTCTTCCTTTCGTCTGAATCCGTAGCTTCTGTTTTGGATCCGGAATGGGTGCTTCATTTACTTCAGATGTCTTATAAGTTTGGAATGTATCATAAAACATTGCTTGGTAACAAGCACTGCTATGCTATTAATAAAATTGTAATTTTTTATTATTCTTGTGCCTTATTGTAATTACGCATGGATATTCTGTAATTCTGTCTAGCTGTGATTATTGGGCTATTATAAAACTGATTAATGGGCTAGTTTATCTACCCGAGGGGAAGGCCTCTGGGCTCGGCCCATTCATAGCCTATAGTTCCCTAGAGTGCGAACCGTCGCGTCGGTTAAGATGTCGTGCATGCGAACGGTCGCCGCCGCATTAAATGCGGCTACATACCCTAGGTGGTAATATATAAATAGGCATCAATACCCCAGACCTTTTCTTTCAAGGTGTCATTTCGGGTTTATCTTCTTCCTCTCTGGGCGACCAACTTACCGTGAATAGGCCTGCTTTTCCTCACGCTCATTCGAGTCGCACAAGTGTGCATTAACATATTTCATCCCATGTGCATCTTACATCGCTTTCGATAAGGTCGGGTCCTCACGGGTGACGGGTCTCCTGGCCGCTAAAAGCCCGGAAAAGAAAGTGGACCTTAATACATATTCACCCCCGCAACCGGGCTGGCTCGAAGCAGTGCATAGTCTTACAACCACTTGGTATATGCCTAGGGTCTAATATTCACCTCTTCCTCTCCTTTTGATTTGCTTGCAGAATGGTGAGGGGTCGGGAGGAAACTTCCACTGGTCGCCCTTACGGCCACGAGCGATACCTTCGCAAGCAATGTCATCAGATCTCCGACGGCCGGAGGAACTAAAGGTGTATCATGAGGTGCCCGATAATATCGACCTTCTGATGGAGAGGGCTACGATCCACGCGGTGGGGAACACAATGGTGTGTTTTTTAATTGCGAGCATCTGGGCATTTGACACGCTTTCCCATACCTACTTATAGTTAAACAACTTTTTACATTTTACCCGGCACTCCTCGCCCGCATCCACCCCATCGTGATCCGCATCCTAATCGGGCGCTGTGTGTCAACCAATTGTGACACTGATCTTACGCTGCTGGTGGAGCTTTTTATCATTTACTCGAACGTTAGTTAGGTGGCCTGGATGTCCATGCTCTGCTTTCAGCTACTCGCACAGATTGCGGAATCTGCTCCCGATTCGCCAAGACGGAGGCGAAAGGAGTGTTATTAGTGAGGGTCCTTGGGAGGAGACCCCGGGTTCCCGGTTAAGCATTTAATGTTAACTGTCTCGCCCTTCCTGTGTCCGTAGTCGTGGCTCTGCCGTAGTCCTGGTCAAAGATTTATCCCTGTTATGATGTACTAATTATTGGTTACTCATGCAGGAAAGGCTTGGAGGGGAAGGCTGGTGAAATGGGTTGAGAAGTCGAGCATTGAAAAGATCCACCGACTTTTTGAGATTTCTGAGCAGGAGCGCCATTACCAGGTTCTGCTTACTCGAGAGAACATATCTGCAGTGAGGCACAACCCGGCTCCTTATACCCTTCCAGTTATCCCCTGGCTGTTGCCTCAATGCGGAAGCGGGAGCACTTTCAGGATTGCGCATGTGCGGCGCCTAGTTTCGGCAACACAACTCTCCTCCAGGGATTTGGTAGTCGAGCCATCGAGTCGGGTGCAAGGGGCCCGAAGTGCATCAAGGTCGTCCCGCTTCAATCCGGGTTCCGATCCATCTCCGCCGGGCCGGGGGAGCTGGGAGGGCACGGGGTCCTCGAGCGCATCCTCCCCTCTCGCGCTAGCAACTGCAGCTGCCTCCCCCGAGCGGTAAAGGCCGTTTTAAGAAGGCGCCTGCTGGCCTAACACACCAGTGGTCTGTGCAAGAATTTTGTGACTCGTCCCACGACACCTGGGATGGTCCCTAAGATTCGAGGTAGTTAAGAACTGATGGAAAAAGAGCAGGATTGCTTGATAGATATGCCGCCCGAAAAAGAAAGCCAGTAAGTTCGGCGGGAGTCGACGCCTCGCTCTAACTGCGTAACCGGCTTCAACCGCTACACCGATCGGTCTCGCCGCCGACAAAGAGTTCGGGACCGGGTATCACTCATCCCTCGCTCCCTAATCGGGGCCACCGACTGAGCCGTGGGGCCGATCGATCGATTGTGAATGATGAAGGATCCCCGCCCACGAGCACTTCAAGTAATCTCGCCTTCAGATGAGGGCGAGGAACCACAAAACATATCGGAGTTCATGCGGTCCAGCCTGCCTAGGCCCAAACGACCGGACCAGGTGATTACCCATAACTACATTCCCTCTTGCGGGCCGGAGCCCCCAAGAGTAGAAATATCGGCCCCTGTGAGGAGGCGAGGTAAAATATCATACCGCTAGATCTCTTTCTTATCACGTGAGATCCGCTGGCCGACGGCTGGAATAATTTTACCAAAGCATGTGACGGTGTCGGTGGGTCGCTTCAAGGCATGGGCCTTCACTTGCTTTCTTATACCGTTCTGCCCCGCTTACCCCGCCAAGGATTTTCTGTAGATCATTGATGACGGGATACAGGTCCGGAACCGCAATTTTGTTCAGTCGACCGAGTTGGTAAGATAGGTGATTCATTCGGGCGGATTTAGCTTTTATTACCGCTTTCTTACACCGGGTTCCTTACAGGCCGTGAACGCCATTCAGAATATGGCGCAGAAGACCATGAGTTCGAGTTTCTACTAAGGGATGTCGAGTATCGCGATTGTTCATTCAGCGGTAGCGCGTGGAGATGCATAGCGCTTCACTGAAGAAAGCCGAGTCATGTGGCCGCCGCCTCGAGCCGAAGCTAGAGAATCTATCGAAAGAGCTTCGCCAGCCGAGGCCGAGAGAGATACTTGCAGCTACGTAGGCGGCGATGGCCAAGCTGGCGACTGAGGGAGCCTTTAATACCCAGGCGCAGATAGAGTCGGAGCTCGCTCGGGTTCAGAATGCTTTGGCGCTTGCGGAAGAGGCTCGCCGGAGGGCGGAATAAGAGCATGGAGCCGCTTAGGAGGCATTGGCCACAAAGCAGGAGGCTCAGAAGAAAGCAGGAAGAGAAACGGCACTATCCGCAAGATGAAAAGCTCGCCTGGCCATGTGAGCTTCCTGGGCTTTAGCATGAATTCAGATCATTCCGGATAAGGTCAAGTAGATAGGGAGGCGACGAGGGTCGAATTTGACTCAAGTGGCGATACGCTCTTCAATTATGGCTACTTGCGCTTTCACATACAACATATGTGGGAGCAAGCCTCAAATTCCGGACGGAATGTCGAACCCTTCCGTCTACTGACCATGTGAGTTCTTCGCAATCCTCGCACTTCCCCCAAAGGCATCGCGCTTCGCTTCGATCCTATTGGCTGCTGGGCTGGGAGGACCTGCTACTCGAGAACAAACAAACATGACGAGAGGAGGCAGTTCTTCCAATGGCTCAAGAGGAGGCTATTCTTTCGACAGATCCCCCAACCGAGTAGAGTTTAAGTTCTTTGTTTTACCTGATGTTGCCATACCAAACAATTTTCTTTTTCTTTCTTACTTTGGTTATTTTGGGTGTTTTTGGCACTGCCCCATATGGATTTTTATCCGTTCTTGTTTTGCAGATATGTGCGACCGCAGACTTACCCAGAGAGCCGCACTGCGGATGTCGGGTCGTATTAGTTGAGATGCGCCACCTGTGCTTAGAGATGGACCAAATTAGATGATCTATGGCCGGGTCGCAGATTAGCTGAGATGCTCCACCAAGCTAGAGATGGACCCGCCTAGATGTGATCTATGTCGGGTCGGCAGTCGCTGAGCCGCGCCAACTAATTCTGTAGGATCACCACCCAAATGTTGACTGAGTCGGGCCGGGCAAAGTCGCTGACCAGCGCCGCCCGACGAGATCGACCAACCATATGTTATATGAGCCCCAGCCGCGGTGTCGCTGAGCTGCGTCATCGACTCGAGATCGGAACAAATAAATGTTATCCGAAATACCGGGCAGTCGCTATCAAGGCCACCGACTTAGAGATCGACCAACCATATGTTATCCGAGCCTGGGCCGGCAGGCCGCTGAGCCGCACCCGCCCCAGACCAGAGATCGTCACCCGATGTTATCCGAGTCACATGTCGTGGAGCCGCGCCGCCCAGACTTAAGATCGACCAAACGATGTTATCCGAAATGGGCCGCAGGCCGAACCAAGGCCGCCGGACTTAGAAATCGACCAAACGATGTTATTCGAGGCCACGGCAGTCACCGAGCTACGCCGCCCGACTTGTAGATCGGGACCAACCATATGTTATCCGAGCCGGGCCGGCAGTCACCGAAATCAGGCCGCCCAAACTTCAGATCGACCAACCAGATAAGAGATCTCGAGGTCATTCGGCAGGCCACAGCCGCGCCTCGCCCGCCTAGATTGACCACCATATGTTATCCGAGCCGGGCCTGTGTCGCTGAGTCAGCGCCGCCCTGCCTCAGAATTTCTTTTAGTTTTTGATATGCAAAGGCACGCCATCAATAGATAATAATCGACATTCTCTTATCGGGACAATATCTTTTAAGTGCATAGCACTCCACATTCTGTGTACAAGGGTTCCACGGCTTTATCTATAGCATAGATCCTGATTCTCGCTGCAACTACATATCGCCCTCCCGCTTTGTTTTGAACTTTCCCGCCGTAGGGTCCGTCGTATTCTCAAAAACTCTTCGCAGGACTAGGTCGCCCGGCTAGAACACCCGAGGTCTTACCCGTTTGTTATAAAAGTTTATCAAACGACATTGGTAGGATGTCACTCAAATTGCAGCCGCTTCCCGCAACTCGTCACTTATGTCTAACTCTCTAATCATAGATCCCTCATTCTCTAATTCGCTGCCATGAACCGGATGGTAGGTGTCGATTGGGGATAACAAATGCATCCCGAGGTGAGAGCGAAAAGGAGACGCCTCTACGCTTCTTCGGTCGTGGTCCCAGTTTTGCAGTACCCTTGCGCCTCCACCCATTTCAGGAGTCTAGCCGCTGAGCCACAATGTGGTTTTATTGAAGCTTCACCGTCATTGCTCCGGGGATACCTGGGGGCAGAAAGTATAAGTTCAGATTTTCACTCTGGCAGAGTCCCGAGTAGACCCGATCACAACCGCGCTCATTATCTAACACGATTGATCTCGGAATGCCGAACCGGCAGATGATATTTCTCCAGATGAACCGGGTAACATCTATGTCTTTAATTTATCAAGGCATTAGCCTATCCATTTACCAAGTAATCTAGCAACCACATATTATTTTTTTCATTTGGCGCGTAATGTTTACTTATATCGGTCCCTATCGAAATAACGCACTCATGGGCTAAAGATGGAAATCACCTTGCAATCGAGATTTCAAGATAGGGACATTCGCTGGCAAGGGTCGATTTCCCCCACGTGAGTCGGGCGACATCCCGACTAGCTCACAAGAATATCCCCAAGGTGTGAGCCCTGGTGGCCATAGTGTTCTTCCCCGAGTGATTTCAGATATACCTTCTGGTAACTGTAAACCCAACACATAATCGGGCCTTTCTGTCATGTGGGAGTCAGACATTTCAGGTATGGTCCGCCTAGGGACCGTTTATAGAGCTGTCCATCTACTAGGGAGAACCGAGCCGACTGAACCTGAATTTTATGAGCTCTGATTCTATCATCTGGTAATTCCCCTGTAGCTATGTAGAGCCGTATGGGATCCATCTAGGATGGGGGAGATTCTTCTACCTGGCTTATTTGAGTATGCACTATGGAGGAGCCTGGTTGATAGTAGATAGGGAGATATATAGTTTCCGTTATTGGCAGAGATGCGGCCACTGCGGCTAGGGCATCGGCCCGATCATTACTGTTCCTGGAGATATGTTCGAGTTTCCAGGTCGTGAGGGTACTCAATTTCGTTTCGACTCAGAGAAGCTGCATTTGGCCATTCGGGGTCTCTCGACTCGACTCGTGTTGACCTGTCCCACCCACCACCGTGGAGTCGGCCAATTAAGAGGTTGTTAGCACCTACAACGAGTGCGAGTTCCTAGTCCTGGCCATCACGGCCTCGCACTGACTCCGTCACCGGGAGGTGCCGGCCTACGACCGGCCTGCTCAACTTTCCCAGAGGGGAGGCTAACACACCAATCCTACGGCCGATTGTCCTGGAGGCCCCATCAACTCAAAGGGTCTATAAGCCCTCACTGTTCGGGCATGTGCCGGGCCGCGGGATTTATGCAAGGAAGTCACGGCACTGGGCTTTTCGCAAAGGGTCTTAGTTTGTACCGTATGCTATATTCATTTAGTCCACTGCCCAACTGGCCATCTTCCGTGGACATATCGGGTTTGCACCAGCCCCGAGTAGAGATCGGGCCACTACCGCACAATAGAGCCTGGAAGTATGGCGGTCGGCGGTTGTTCGTGTGGCCAAGGCAAATTGCTCGAGATGGATGTATCTAGTTTCCACATCTGTTAAGGACTTGCTGATAAAGAACACCGGCCTTAACTTCGTATCCCCGCATTCTTTGAACAAGGCTGCCCTGACTGCTACATCAGAGGCCGCTAGGTAAAGATAGAGCAGTCTCCCGCTCGCCATGAGATCGGGGCTCTGCTGTGTAGTTCTTAATTGCCATTTAACGCTTGATCGCATTCTCGCCCCACTCACCGCCGCCCTCGTATTGAAAAGGGTTTCACCGTCATGAAGCGGGAAATAAAACGCCGAGGGCACACCACCGCCACTGCTGGATTTCTTCTCGAGTCAGCCTGATCGCAAGATCGCTTTAATTTGCGTGGGATTTACCTTTATTCCTCTTTGTGTTACCATGAAGCCAAGGAATCTATCTGCACTGACTCCGAAGGCACATTTTAGGGGATTCAGTTTCATACCATATTCTCGGAGGAGGTCGAAAGCCTGTTGGAGATGAGTGGCATGATCCTGGCGCTGTTTTGATTTCACTAGCATATCGTCAATATAAACTTCCATAGTGTCAGCGAGTACGGGCCGAACATTTTTGGGTCAATGTTCTCCGATAGGTGGCCCTACATTCTTTAATCCGGCGGGCATCACATTGTAGCAAGATAAAACTGTGGGGGCGTGATGAAAGATGTCTTTTTCTCGCATCCGGGGATGGCGACCCTGGTATCCCGAGAAGGCGTCCAAGAATGATATACACTATACCGAAAGTACCACGATCCATCTATGCGCGTGGGAAGCTATCTGACAAGCATAGCCGAGGTCCCGTATAGTCCACATACTCACTTGTTCCCTCTTGGAACCACTACCACGCTGGGCTGCCCACTCTAGGTATTTTACGTCCGATGAATCCATTATGTGTGGCTGTTATCGACTCGCTCGGGATGACCAGTTGGCGGTCAGGGTGAAAACGTCTCACTTTTTGTCTGACCGGCTTGGCAGAGGGGGCCACATTTAGCTTGTGTGAGGCGTGAATGGGGCTGATCCCGGTCATATCTGCATGAGTCCAAGCAAACACATCGGCATTGAATTGTATTACTTGGCATAACTGGACCTTTTCCTCCTCAGAGAGGAGGGTACTAATATAGACGCATCTGTCCGACCTGTCGAGGGACACGGTTTCTAAGGGATCAATAGTTAGAGGCTCTCTATCCTCTAGAGCGGGACGGACAGATGATTGTGATTGCTATTGCGGCGCTTCTCGTCCTCGGGCGGTGGCCCCCTGAGCAAAGTGGGTTTGTAGCGTTGCCCGTGAAGTGGAGAGTTGATAAGCACCGCCGCGCGACTAATCGTTTCCCCGGAGATCTACTTACCCATACCGGTCAGAAGCATGCTTGCGGTATGTGGATGGTATTGCTTTCATGGCATGCAACCAGGCTCAGCCTAAAATAGCATTATACGGCCCCAAGTCTTCTACCACAGAGAATAGTACTTGCTGGGTTACAGGACCTGCCTTGACAGAGAGGGTGATGTCCCCGACTGGCAATGTGGTAGCTCATGAAACCCCGACAAACCCTCGCTAGCGGAATGAGATGATCAACGACTTTCATCCGACGTCGAGGAGTGCCAACCGCATCTACCCGGACGACGAGACCGTGCACGTCAAAATTGTTAATGCATACAGTTAATACAAGTGCATCGTAGTGTAGCGTGATGACCCGTGTAGGGTTAATAGGTGGAAAGGATATAGAGCCGTCCATCGGTTGAACTGCAGGGACATCTTCCCGATTGCTAATAGTATTCACTCTAGCTCTCACCGAGGCTGCCCGGAGCATCCTTCTCCGCTATTTCTTAGACTGATATTGCTGCCTGGCCGGTCCCCAAGATGAAGGATGGTCGTCGCAGGTTTTTGAAGGTGTTCGATTTCAAAGAATGGTCTCGCTTGATCGGGAGCAACGGTGGCCCCACGCAAGCTGGCTCCTCAAGTATTTGGCCCGAGGTGGCCAACCCGAACCATCTTTTCTACTAGGAATTTGAGGCTTTGGCGCGGGTTAGTCTCACGACCATGGTCCCCGTGATAATCGCATCGTAGGGACTCCGCTAGGTCAGAACCGACTTCGCTTCATCAGGGGGACCATTTGCCTGGGGAGGTCTAGGATGAGGGGCAGGAGCCACAGAAGTATGTCGAGAGGCGTGAATCGGGGGACTTCTCTCTCGCACCGTCTCATCGGGCGCTTCCGGCTCTACTTGCTGTTGCTCGACGGGCCTTGGTGGCCGACTTATTGTTCTGGGTGGTTATCATAACCGTTTGCAAAGCGGCTCGGATGTTATCTTCCAGGGTAGAGAATTTATCCGCCCGACGGTACAATTCTTCCATGGTTACTGGCGGGTCCAGTGATAGAGATTGGAAGAATATGATGGTCGATCTAAAGCTTCTCCTGAAGTTTTGCAAAACTGCATCCATACTGTGATAATGGGCCAATTTGCCGAATGGCCTCGCCCAAACCTCGGGCGTGAAGTCCCTGCATGGACTCGCCTTCCGCTCGAGGATGGATCGGGAGGGAGTCGATGTTCCCTTTTCGCCCGACAAAGCATAAATATCGAGAGACCTAATCGCGCCCATAGTTCGCCGAACGTGTTTATCGATCCCCTAGTGGAGTTTGTGGGAACTGTGCCAAGGCAGGTCTTCGAGGGTCGGGCCGGGAATACCTTACATAAGAGTTGGTCATCCCCGGCGCTGAGGATCATTGCTTGATTGTAATGTAACATGTGATCATACAGGTCGGATGAACCGTCGTACATGTGACACCCCAAAAACCTCGGGTCCCATCACTACCGTCAACTCGCGGTAAAACTCCGCGGTGTTTCATATCACGGCACCATACACGAAGAAATGCTACCTAATAGTGGCCCATCATCATACTCATTCCATACTAAGCATAAGACTATACATTTCATGCATCTAAAGAGTTATTACATCACCCTAATACAAAACATATATTAAAACTAGTCGTTTCTAATATATACACAAAACAAGAATCATGCCACATCTCGCCCGCTTCATAATCCCATCTAAGGAGCGCTGTCATCAGACTGCCCCGTACTAAAAGGGGGTCCCACGACGGGGTGAGCTAACGCCCAATAGAGAGATACAACTCTATAAGGGATATTTCCCTACTCAGTGCACATGCAAATGATCATTTCAATACCAAACCAACAAACTAATCCGTGCATACATGTTATCCTATCATGGAAAAATCACATGTGCATGCATGAGACGACACTATACATGGCCTGGCATCGGGTCAACCTCCGACCCACCACCTAACTCAAGTGCCAATGGGAAATCGCACCGAAATAATTCCGACTTCCATCTCATACAACTCGTAGTCTATGTGATATTTATTTAACTGCTTTTGTATCTGGCAACAAGAACTTTCCAGGGTCTCACCGCGGGTCTCTTACACCCTCCGACATTTTTCAAGCTTTCACCAGTGGATACGCCTGTCTAACTGTGTTTTCGTGTTTTCACCCGAGGGTATCTATCCCCTACTTGTTACGCCTGATCTATTTCATTTTCCATTTTCATTTAATACTGTGGAACTCAATTGGACTTCGTCCCATTCCCAAGCCCACATGATTCAACACCAAACGCAGTGCCAAATCAGTACCATGTACACACTCATGTAATGTGGTGTTATCGCACACCAATGCAATGCAATTTGTGCCACTGCACTCAAACCCATGAATTAACATGTATGAAAACCTCTTACATGGACATTCTACACCGTACACTATGTGTGCTATGCATCACTCATGTCTAATGCACAATAACATTTCATATATTTAACATACATGCAAAATACATGTTAATATTCCACATATTCAAATCAATACATCACATAAGCATGCACTAACCGCATTAGTTCTAGAAAATTCCTGCATGGCCTTCATTCAAGTAATACCAAGCCAACTTTGATTTTCACTTTAAACCTTAAAAACAAAGACATACAATAACATGCACAACCATTAGTTCCGTAAAATTCGCATTCAAGTAATAACAAGCCAACTTTGATTTTTAGTCTTAAAACCCGTAGTAGCACATCCAAAACATGCAATAACCATATTAGTTCCAGAAAATTTCCGGCATGTTAATATTCACACCCGTATGTTATTCATCACCATCGCCTGTGAAAATTTCGTGATGTTAATCCTGCATGAAAGTCCATAAAATTCTGCATGTTTTTTTTTTATGATACAATAATACACCAAACTCGGAGTTTTCTTCGCATAAAAAACTAGAACATTCCGCATGTTAGTCATGCATACATGATACACCAAACTCCAGTTTTCGATCTAAAAACCTAAAACATTCCCGCATGTTAGCTGCGTATGAGTTTCATAAAATTCATCATGTTTTCATGCATACAATAATACACAACCGAAGTTTTCTTCAAAGATAAAACTCAGGAACATTCCCGCATGTTAGTCATGCATACAAGGATACATCAAACTGAAGTTTTCTTTGATCTAATAACCAAAACATCGCATGTTTTTCAGTGCCTACAATACTACACTAAATCGGTTTTCTTCGGCCTAAAAAACCTAGAACATTCTCGCATGTTGGTCATGCATGAAAGGATACACAAACAGTTTTCTTTGATCTAAATCACCCAAAACATCTCGCATGGAAGCCTGCACTTTCGTATGTTTTTCATGCATACAATACTATACCAAATTGAGTTTTCTTCAATCTAAAACCTAGAACATTCCCGCATGTTGGTCATGCATGAAAGGATACACAAAACCTGAAGCCTTTCTTTGATCTAAACACCCAAACATTCGCATGCAAGCCTGTAAAATTCTCGTATGTTTTCACGCATACAATACTATACCAAATTGAGTTTCTTCGGCCTAGTACCTAGAACATTCTTTCGTGACAAGTTGGTCATGTACGAAAGAAGATACAAACCGAGTTTTCTTTCTTTTGATCTAAACACCCAAAACATTCTCGCATGGAAGCCCCATAAAATTCCCGCATGTTATTCCTTCAAACAATCACATAGCAAACTTCAACTAAATGCTACTTCCATGGCCCCAAACAAGGAAATAACCAAAGAGGAAAAATCCTCACCTCTTTTGAAGTGTGTAGGATCAGTTCTTAATCCACCTAAATCTGAAACAATGGAGGAAAAAGCCTCCTCCCTTCTCCTTTCTTTCTTTCTTCTTGTTTTCTTTTCTTCCTTTCTTTCTTTCTTCTTTCTTCTCTCTTTCTTTCTTTCTCCTTTCTACGAACTGCTTGCCATCTCTCCTCAAACTACCAAGTTGGAGCCGGACCCAGGGGAGCCCACCTAACATCCATTTGTTTGACACTCTGGTCAACTCAAGACCCAAGTGTTCTCCTTACGCCACAACTTCAACCACTTCATGCTCATGCACCAGGGTGGCTTGACATTCGCTCCCACCCAACTCACGCAACTTAGTGGCATGACATCGCTCACCCATGTGCCAAGTGTCTCCCATGCAAGTGCCACATGGCACCCCGCTGGTTGGCCCATTCGTCTCAACACGCAAAACCGACGCCTCTTTAATTCGACGCACCATTTGGTTCAACTGTATTTCGCGAGACGCATTCTAAATCTGCCGCGATCCGCTTCGCCATCCGAGGTCTATAAAGATTTAGGGTTTTCACTCAGACTGCCCTGCTAAGAATTACCGATTCGCTCATTTTTAGAAAAAAGAAAAAAAAATACGTTTTTCCCGGGTTTCACAGTACATGGTGAAGGGTGGTATGGTAAAACCGCGGGGGGGATCGTAGTCCAAGATATGTTGTCCAAGGGGAGTGGAGAGCATATCCTGGGGTCCCCGTACAGCGGAGGGAGCGATCATTTGCGACGTGGGGGCGGCCCCGTATGGCAGGTAGATGGATGGCACTGGTGGAGGGAAGTCCCCCTGCCCGGTTAGGCACATATTGGGGAGCTGGTGTCGAAGGTCGTTGATCCCTGCTGGGTTCTCTCCTCACTCGATGCCTTGCAACACTGATGGACCGACTGGGTCGGCGAGGTGGCCTTTTTCGAGTGGCCTCCAAGGTTCTGAGATGGTGAACGAATGGGAGAGGGGGAACTACTGGAGGACAGTCATCATCTGGTTTCAGATCGATGTCTCCGACGTAGTGGCCTCTTATTCTGCCGGACTCCGAAGGAGGAAATGGGGCCTCGTAATGGCCCGGTCCTACGGCTTCCAACCTGGTTCGCAGCGCCGTTCTTCCCGTAACTCCGGTTTTCCCCGTACGCTGCAGCTTGGGCCATCCGCCTAGCTCCGCTCCTCTTGTTCAGCCTCCAGCTTCGGCGCCAGAGGAGGAACTGGTCTTTGGGAGCTAGGTTCGCTGGATTGTTAGTCATGGTGCTGAGTTCCGACAGTCCTGTGGGATGTTTGGGAATAGCCAAGGATTTGCGTGACAGGGGGCTGCCCGAGCCATGTACGACGCTCGCACCGCCTCTGCGGACTTTGCTCGCCATTCTACGTACGCGCCACCAGGTCTCCCGACATTTCTCGTAGTCATCGAACTGCCGTGGCATTCACCGGTTCACTACAACCTGCAAAACAAAAAGAAGACGGCGGTGGTGTTCCGTAGTCCCTCCGATGGCAAAGTCAGTCTTTTTCTAGAGGACTTTGAACTTGGAGCAATAGTAATCTCGATTAAAAATCTCGTACCTATGTTGGTGTGACTTACTTCTATTTTATGGAGGGAGAAAGAGGATCCGTCTTTGTAATGCAATGATTCTCTTCCCATAACGTTAGGAAATATCACTCTTATTTCCCGGGAAGGGTGACTTTATTATCCCTTAAGAACTACCTTCCCAATCGAACCGCGATCAAGAGGATTTTTTATTTTTTCTGGAAAGACTTAGTCAGCTCACGAGCGGAGCGACGCTTATAAAGAGAGCCTGCTGGTAACTTCTGCTTTGGGAGATGCCTTCGAGAAAATAAGCGCCTAAGCAACGAGGCCTCCGGGCTATGGATCTCAAGCGCCCGGCGAGAGGTCGGCCTGCATTTATGGGCCTGCTATCATTCGGGCCTCATCCGCAGTATTTCAAGCGTAAGGTCGGCCCGACGCGCTCTGGGCTACGCAGGATCGGGCCTTTAAGGATATTGAGCCTACCGCCATGTGTGTTAGGGCCCGGATCCACAGACTCCACATTATCTACTTCAATTAATTTTTTAAGAGAAATATATTTTTATTGATTCATACGAGTAATGCATATATAAAAACTACATAATTATGTTTGCTATAATAAATCGGTTCAAATTTTATATATTTGATATTATAATTATGATTATAATACATATGACTTAAGCTTACGTGGAAGATCGACCATCGATTTAATTTATCGTTGACGGATACGCCACGCTCGAACACCCACGTAAACGCTATAAAAAATGATGGAAAATAAAACATCATATCGAAACAATTCAACATGCACACATCATAACAAGATGATGACGATATCTGTGTGGAATAACCATTTTATTAAAACATAAAATGATAGAAATAAATGTGCATTTGTCATTGCGAAAAAAAGTTAAGAAAAAATGAGGCTAAGTAAGCCATTGGTGTCGGTGGATCATGAATTAAAAAAAACAAAAACAATCTAATACATTTTTTTTTTTAAATGCCTAAACTAATGTATTATCATTAAAACTGTAGTAGTTGGTGACTAAAATTTTAAAATTTGTAAAGTTAAAGTCATGGTCATAAGGACTAATTTTATTTGAAAAAGCGTATTATATTGATATTTAAGAAAACGTTGAAAATGTTGAACAGTTCAAATTAAAAGCATTTGTCATTATTCGCTATTTTTAATCCATGTGTGGGGTAGTCAGGTAGGCGGTCTTTTCTTCATCCATGTGATGTTTCATGTTAGGTAGGCTTGAATCTTTATTACGGTCAATTCTTTCATTTTCTGGTTATTAATTAATAATTATTTATATATTTATTATTCTGTCTGGACATTGACAATTTTTGTTATAAATAATTAATAAAAACAAAGGTTTTATTCGGGATTAAAGGCTTCAAGAACAAGCAATTAGTCAATAGAACAAATATTAAATAACTATTTCAAAATATATGTTCTTTAATAAAGAAATATTATAACCTTCTACAAAAATAGTTCCAATTCCAAGTTAAATAAATACAAGACATTCAAGAAAAGGGTCTCAAATTAGAATTTATTATATTATAATAAAACACTTGATTGTCGAAAAAAAAGAAAAGGAAATGATCATAATATTCCATCAAATAAGTGTTTTTATAAAAAAAAGAAATATCATTATTCAAAAATAAACTTTTTTTTCACTTTTTTCTTGTGGGTTTTAATAAAAATTCAAGAAAGAAATTGATGACCCATAATACATAGCCCTATTGTTCAAACAGATGGGACATAAAAATGGGTTGGCGGTTCATAAATCTAACTCAATCGATTAGAGTCTCAATAGAGGTAATTTATTATATTTTATTAAAATAATGATTAGCTTTAAAAAGAAAAAAAAAAAGTGAGTCCCAATTCAAATATATTATAATTTACTAATTTGTAGCTGAAGTGTTGATGTTTGGGTTAAATGCAATTAAATTTTTTTACAAAAATATTATTATTAAAAAATAAACATTTGTTTTCACTTTTTTCTTGTGGGTTTTAATAAAAATTCAAGTAGGAAATTGATGTTACATAATATCTAACTCACATGGTATAGCATTTAATGTTTAAATTAGTAAGACAGAGAAAGAAATGGGTCCCGAATTCAAATCATAACAAGACGGTTTAGTAAAATCTAACTAAAGTGTTGGGCACTCAAAAAAAGGGAAGAAGTTAATGGGTTTCTAATAAATACAATTAAATGAAAGTGAAGAAAAAAAAGGAAAATTTTCAGTTAAAAAGAGTAAATGAGTGCGAGCGAGGTAGGCACCTCCTCCATTCTCCAAAACCGAAAGGGGTTGGAAGTCAGGAATTCTCCGAGATTTGAAAAGCCCTACTCCCAATTCCACCAACCTCCGCAGCTTCCCTACCTACCTTTTCTCTCTCAATTCCTTTCTCTTTTTCAACAACCCATCTTGCCCTAGCACTCCTTTTTTCATCTGCTATTCCTTTTTCTCTAAGTTCCGTCTTCTCTTTCTCTCTTCCTATCTTGCGTTGTATAGCTTCTTCTCCTTTCTCAATAAGCCATGGAGGCCAAGCTGCTGAAAGCCGCCTCCCCTTCCCCTTCGCTTATTCTACCACAGGGTTCAAAGTTTTCAAAGCCCGGTTACTTTTTCTTCTCCAAGACCAACCATGGTTTCAGTTCTAGGTGCCCAGGTTTGAAGAACAAGGTTGTTCAATCTGTGCATGCCTCTCCAACTCCCCTCAGGTTGAAACATACCCACTCAACCCTTTTCTCAATGTGTTTGATATGATTTTTTTTTTTTTTTTTAAATTTTCGTAATACAGCTTCAGATTCTACAGCTTCAGATTCTTCATGGGTTTGTGGAATTTATCATGCTTTTTAATTTTATTTTTTTCTCTTCTTGATTGAAAGTCAAATTGGGGATTTTGCCATTTTTTTCCTGTGTGTTTGTGTTTTCCGATTGAAGTAATTGAAAAGCAGATTTTCCTTTTATGTGTTTGTTCATTTTTATAAGAGGTAATATCTATCTCCATTGCAATCTAGACTGCTCTATTCATGTGATTTTTTGGGTTTTCATTTTTCCAGTGTTCAAAGCTGAATTTGCTTGTTGGGTTTGGTTGTGTTTTACTTGAGCATGTATTTTTGTCTTTTTTCCTGTAACTGAAACATTAATGGGTATGCCGACACCTTATTGTTTTCTGCTTTTTGTTATCTGATACCAGAGATCGAATTCGTTTTATTTTTTGGTTGTTGAATGACTTTTTTTCTAACCGAAAGTAATAAGGAAAGAAAATAGAAAGGAAAATAGGGAGAAAAATTGGAAGGAAAGAAAATTAGGAGAAAAATAAAAAATAGGTTTAAATTTAATAAATTAATTATATATGTTTATTCAAACTTAGTTTATTTGTTTCTCTTTATTATATAAGGACTAAGAAATTTAAAAATATGTACAATTTTAAGTAATTTTGATTATATTTGATTTTTCTTTATATTTTCCATGTTGATATCTAACATGAGAAAAATATTTTCATTAGGCTCTTTTTGGAACCCGGAAAATACTAGGGAAAGGAAAAAAATACTAAGGAAAATGGTTTTCTCATGTGTTCCATAGTTGAAAATATAAAAGAAAATAAAATATAATAAAAATTCTTCAAAATTTTGCATATTTTCAAAATTTTTAGCCCTTATATAATAGGAGAACAATAAATGAGTTTGAATAAAACAGATAAAATTAATTTATTAAGTTTAAAGTTTAAACATATTTTATATTTTCCTCCAAACATTTTTTCCTTTCATTTTTCCTCTTTATTTTCCTCACTATTTTCTTTGCTTTGTACTTTTCAGGTTCCAAATGGAGCCTTAGTATTTTTTTTTTCTTTCCTCAAGATTTCAGGTTCCAAACTTAAGATAAAACAATTTAATCCAACCCGGATGCACCTGTTTCTGGGACTGTGCACATCTGCATGTAGCTTAAACCATTTTTTTTTAGATAAATTAGCTTAACCTAATTTTTTGAATGTTTGAAAAGATATTGATTACTGTTCCATTGATCATATTTAAGTAGATCTTATTTCTTATAACTCAGTCCACTCACAAATCATGCTAGAGGTTTCAACTTGTATGTAGATTTTCATTTGGTTTAAGTTATTCTCCAAACACAATGGGTTTAAGCCATTTGAGTACATTTTCTAGTGCCTAAAGTTTTTCAAATCAGATGATCCAAACTATCAAAATTTGATAGCACTAGTATCGACATAATGATTAATATTTCTTTGTTAAATGGTTTTAATTTGATTTTCTGGTGCTTAAGAACTAATTAGTGCTGCACGGAATAACCCGCAAAGAAAAAAGAGCTATGCTTCGCCTTTCAAAAAAAGAAGGAACTAATGAGCTATGCTTAAAACTGTTAAAAAGTCTGTGCCTTGCATATGTCCCTTTGTAAAGTAAATAATGGAGAAAAAGTAATCAGTTAGTATATCGTACTTTATTGCTTTTACATGATAATTTAAGATAATGCATTGATAGTAAGGAAGTAGATCAAAACTTCAGGGTCAGAAGGAAGTGAATCATTTGATTTTGTGATTGAGTACTTAAGATTTGATAGGACCCAACATGTTATTTGGCTTTGAATAAGGATGGTTATAAGGAGGGAAGGGGGGGAATGACGATGAGGGAAATGGTTTAATTTATTGCCTACCTGAACTTAGAGTGAGGCAAATTCGTAAATCAGTTTTAGCCCCCATTTTTTCCTCATTTCCCCATATTTTCTCGATAATCAAATAAACCAAAATAAACTCCAAATTTTAATTTAGAGTCCTTTTAGAAAGCACTTCTAGCATTTTGTAGAAAAATCAGCCACTTGACAAAATTTAGAAAACTTTTTTAAAAAGTAAAATTTTTTACTTGTATTGCTTCTTAGAGAAAAACTTGATAGGTGTGATTCTCTCAAAAAAAACTTCTAGAGAAAATACCTCCACTAAAAATATTTAGAATAGAAACACTGTCAAATTTACTCTTTGGCAATTTAAAGTCCATTTAATATCCTTCTAGGCAAAATGTTTTTACTAGAAGTGTTTCTTCTACTACACTTCTATGAAAAATGTTTTTATGAGAATTTGAAAATATGATTTAAATAATGTTTTTGACAATATGTTGCATGAATATAAAAATGCTTTTAATATTAATAAATTACTAAAAAAGACATTCATTAGGGAAAAAATGTTATAATAAGAAAAAAATATAACATTTATATTGTTAAAAAACCTAAAAAAGTATTTTTATGATTATAAGAAAAAAAAAATTTCAAATATATACAAAATTTTTTGAATTGTTCTTTTAAAGAAACATTTTGGGGTATTTTAGGAATATTTTGAAAACTTTTGAATAAGCACTTTGAGTGTTTGTCTGAAACCACTTCAAGTGTTTTTTAAAAGTTTCAAAAGTATTTTTCAATAAATTGCCCACCTATTTTTTCTCTCTTACAAACACTTTTAAGTGTTTCTAGGGGACACTTCTAAGAAGCATTGTCAAATGGGCTCTTAGTGATGTGGGAGAGCTCTAGTATGGCTGTAAAACAAGTGGATTAAGGTTTCAATCTTTTAGGAATAAAATTTTATGATAACATGGAGTAGTGAAAACAAAATAAAGAGAAAAGGTTTTCTAAGAATCTCACAAGAAAATTAGCAGTCTCACAATTGAAATTTTAAAAAATATGCAAATAAATAATAAATAATATTAATTATTTATTCTTAATATCCTTTTATATCCATTAGCTTATTTATATGCTTTAGAGAACACTAGATTTTAAATGGAATTATGAAAAAGTAAATCTACATTATGTAGTAGCTAATTGAGATTCATATTTCTTTTCTGAACTGTTAAATCTCTTGATGTGGCTAAACACATTGGTTCAAAGATGAGAATAGTGGAACATGGTGTGACCCTTTACCTTTCCTTCTTTTTTATGTCCAGTCAAATGGTGAAACGTGTTATTATGTTCTTATCAAGTGGATGACACCAAAACTTCGATTATAGTAGGGCAGTTATTGTGCACACTTCCACTTTGCTTATTATTTTGGAAAAGGAACCACAACAGCTACCTTATCACTGAAGTAAATGCACCTCTTAATGCTACTCTTATATTTGAATGCATAAATAGTTATTTATATAATTACATGTGGTATTCCAAAATCTGAATGTAGGGCTTCTTTTAATGTAGATTTGAAAGGAAAAAAAGAGTAGATGAGAGTCAGAACTTGACTTTGGATGGTATAAGAAACTCTTTAATTCGACAAGAGGATAGCATAATATTTAGCCTCTTGGAGAGAGCTCAGTATTGTTACAATGCGGAGACATATGATCCCAGTGCTTTTTCAATGGATGGGTTCCATGGCTCTTTGGTTGAATTCATGGTCAGGGAAACCGAAATGCTTCATTCTCAGGTATGTTACATTTAAACCTGTCAAAGAAGAATAATTGAAAGAAACGAAGGAAGATAAGAGGAGAGAAGGAAAGAGGAATGATATTATTGCTCCTACCAAAAAAATAAAGGAATGATATTATTGCTGGTTCCATGATCCACTTTTAATTAACACAGGTGGGCAGATACAAGAGCCCTGATGAGCATCCTTTCTTCTCATCTGAGTTGCCTGAACCAATGTTGCCACCTTTACAGTACCCAAAGGTATGACATAAGACATCTTTGAAATAGGACTCTCTTTTTGTTCAACTTCCAGTTTGCTTGGTTAACTGTTTGACTTTGACCTCTGGGGCATGGTACTGAAAGTTATCAGTGAGTCTCTAATCTGTTCTTTCTGTTCATTGGGAATCAAATTTATTGTTATTGATGTTGCCCAAGAGACTAATTTTAAGAAACTTGAAAACCTGGAAAACTTTGGGGAGACATGTGAAAACTTCAACTGAATTGATTGAATATAAGATTATTTTGATCCAATGTCATTATAGATTGATTTAAATATTGTTAAAGGTATGATATTCATTTTTTTTTTTTGATGAGTAAAAGGTATGATATTCATATTAAACCCAAATCCTACAAGCTTGGGCTTTTAGGGGAGTTGGTCGTTTAACATGGTATTAAAGTCTGGCTTGGCAGGAGGTCTTAGGTTTGAGCCACCTCTCTGCAATTTATTCCCCATTTGTTGATTTGAAAGTCCATTGAGGACTCTATTTCGTTTATTTGACTCTCCATGTGCGGGTATGGGGCTGCACGTGAGGGAGGGTGCTAAAGGCATGATATCCATATTAAACCAAAATCCTACAAGCTTGAGTTTTTAGGAGAGTTTATTGTTTAACAAATATAAATGGAATCTTTTGAGCTACTCAACTATATGACAGGACAGTTCTCCCAATGAGTCTAACCCCCTTGCTTGTTTAAATTTTTGTTGGCATGGTCACTAACTTGTGTTTTTCTAATCAGTCATTAACATTGCTTCCGATTTGCAAATAGGTACTGCATCCTGGTTCAGATTCAATCAATATTAATAAGCAAGTGTGGAGTATGTACTTCAGAGACCTTCTCCCAAGGTTAGTCAAGGAAGGAGATGATGGAAACTATGGATCGGCTGCTGTTTGTGACACAATTTGCTTGCAGGTATGAATTTTAGCAAAAATTATCCATTTTTAATTTAGTTTGAATGATTTTGGTGGGAACTTTTTTTACTTTGGTGCAGTACTAGTTAAGTATAGTTCATTCTCCTTATAGCCTTATGAATGAACAATTAGCCTTAAGATTTACAAATCCCAATTCCTGACTGCCTTAAGATTTATTATTTCAAATGATAGTGTTTCAGAAAGAACACACTGTGATCCAATCAAGACGTGACTTGGAAACAGACTCGACTCTGTGAGGAGTTTGCATGGCTTGATTCTTCCCTAAGCATATTGAAAAAAAAAAAGAAGGAAAAAAATGTAAGTCTGTTTAGATGTAACGGTTTCTAGTTGAGACCGATCCAGATTTCTAGTGGTTTGATGATACAAGGTAGCTTGTTGTTCCCATGTAACTGTTTTAAATAGGTAATCGGTTGCTGCATTTAAATGGTGTTAGCACCTTTCATGGTCACATGGCTATTATCTTCTGCATGATTTTCTTATGAGCGTCACAATTGTTTTATAATTTTGCATAATATGCCAACATTTTAGGCTCCGTTTGGAACTCGGAAAGTATTGTGAAAGAAAATAGAGAGGAAAATAAGGAGGAAAAGTGGAAGGAAAGAAGATTTTGGGGAAAATAAAAAATGTGTGAACTTAATAAATTAAATTTATACGTTTATTCACACTTAATTTATTTGTTTGTCTTTGTTATATAAGGACGAAGTTTAAAAATATGTAAAATTTTGAGAAATTTTGACTATATTTGATTTTCTTTTATATTTTTTATGGTGAAATCAAATATAAGAAAATCATTTTCCAAGCTCCGTTTGGAACCCAAAAAATACTAGGGAAAGGAAAAAAAATACTAAGGAAAACGGTTTTCTCATTTGATTTCGTGGTGGAAAATATAATAAAAAATCCTGAAAATTTTATATATTTTAAAATTTCTTAGTCCTTATATAATAGAGAGAAACAAATAAAATGAGTTTTGGATAAACATATAAAATTTATTTATTAAGTTTATACTTATTTTTTATTTTCCTTCAAATTTTCTTTCCTTAGTACTTTCCGAGTTCCCTATTTATTAAGTTTAAAATTTTTTAGTCCTTATATAATATAGAGAAACAAATAAAATTAGTTTTGGATACATATAAAATTTATTTATTAAGTTTAAATCTATTTTTTTATTTTCCTTCAAATTTTCTTTCTTTCATATTTTCCTCTATATTTTCTTTCCATAGTACTTTCCGAATTCCAAACGGCCTTAGTATCTTTTCCCTTTCCCTAGCATTTTCTGGGTTCCAAACGGAGCCCTAGTGTTTGGAATTTACCATGCATATCAGTGCCTATATTTACGTCCAAACACCAGAAGATCTGCATCCCATGTCTTTCTCACAGGACAGTGTTCCACCAAACTTAATATTCACATACCTTCATCCATGGCTTCTGCAGTTTTTTGAAGATATAACTTTGTTGGCTGCTTATACGTTTTGGAAAAATGTGTTTCGGTATTTTATCAAAACTAATCACGTTACTGGGACAAACCCAGATGTCGAATAGTTCTTATAACTTCGCAACACTGTTGGATTCATCTTCGTAGGCTCTGTCAAAGAGAATTCACTACGGAAAGTTTGTAGCAGAGGCGAAATTCCAAGCCTCCCCAGAAGCATACGAAGCTGCCATCAAAGAACAAGTATTTTTCTTTCCCTTTTTTTTCTCTCTCTCATATTCACAGTGCTGCCGGAATCTGGAATTCACAACCGTTTTTTGAATGGCAATGGGGGGTTTTGCAGGACAAGCAGAGACTAATGGATATGCTGACATACCAGAGGGTGGAAGATGTGGTGAAGATGAGAGTCGAGATGAAGACGAAGGCGTACGGGCAAGTGGTGACGGTGAATGGTACGGAAAACGAAGGGAGCAGCAGCAGCAGTCCGGTGTACAAGATCAAACCGGACTTGGTTGCAGACCTGTATGGGGACTGGATCATGCCATTAACGAAGGAGGTTCAAGTAGCCTACTTGCTTAGAAGGTTGGACTGAACTGAAGAGAGCCAGTCCCAGTCAACTCCAGTCCTTGTGTGGTAAATAAAGGGGATTATGTTGATGACGGCTCTGTGTATGTTTTTTGAATTCATGGACTCTGTTTTCATAATTTATATATATATAAACAGTGTGTATACATAATCTGATGGAAGGGTACTTTGAGATTGTGGATTTGATATGATTAGAATTTAGAAGTCGCCCCTGACCTTGATAACTGATAGGTGTTTAAGCCCAATATGAGACTTTAATCTAAAACACAGGTTTGATAGGTGAGAGAACATTCAAAGTTTAAGCATTATTTCATAATTTCTTGTGGGATTGTATGATTGCCTACCTTTAAAGAAGAGGGAAGTTCGTGGATGGTTCACCCTCTTTTGGGGCACTAGATAGTTCCTTTTCAGGTAGTATTTTTTCGTTATGTATCGGTTCTCAATAAAAGCATCAAAAGTTAAAGTTATATTTTGCTTCAAAAAGTAATTTTTGAAATTTGTACCAAAGCCTAAGCTACATAGAATCTTTCATCAAATAAAGATCTAAAAACTTTAATTTATCCTAAATCTATTTCAATTTTATTCTTTTCTTTTTTAATAATTACATCATATACCTTCATTCATCTATATATCACTTCATACCAAAATGGAAATTTCATCATATACTTAATATTGCTTCAGAATAGTTCTCAAAGAATATTTGCCCAAATATCACGGTAACTATTCACTAGCACTTTGTCAAGGCAGGGTCAGTAACGAATGAGCGAGCCGAAGCCAACATTTCGACAGTTTGTTAATTTATGAGCTGGCTCTCGTTCGAGCTGCCTTGAAACGAGCCTAAAATCGCCTGCCCGCTTGATTTAAAAAAAAAAAAAGCTCTCTGGGCCGGTACCACAGCCGTTTTCCGAGATGGAACGAGCTCGGCTTAACTCGAGCTCAAGCTCCAATCCCGAGCCTATACAAGTTTCTCAGACAGAATCAATCCTCAAGCTCACCCATACTTTTTAACTTTTTGTAATCAATCATAACAAATACATCAATTAAGAAATAATTTTCTATGGACGGCTTACCTAATGATTTAAATCGATACAAAGCTTGTTAAAAAGCCTACTTCATCCAACATTTGTTTCCGACACGCAGACCTAATCAATGAACAACTCAGAACCGAAAAATTACGTAAATGTAATTAAAACAAGTAGAAATTGCATAAAGAAGAAATAAGATACCCGAGCCAATTGAATAAGAAACATGATTTGGTTTTAATCAATTATCTAAATAGTTAAATAATATCAACAAGATCCGCTCAAGCAAACTCATACAGAATAAATGTAAACTATTTTGAAAAATATACTGTTGCACATGGTTAAGTTAGCCACCACCCTCCTGACTACCAAGATGCGCATGATTAATTTCAAGGCTTCACCACTATCGGACTGGAGATCCAGAATCTGCCCACCATGTCGAACCGGTCGGCGCAAATTTTCATACCCAAAGAACACACAGACTCCCAAGAGCACTCAATCTGGTTCGTAGTCCCGTATGCCTGGCCTTAGTTTCCTCTATTAAAACCCCACCCCACGATCACCCTTGATGCCTTTACCCATACCCACGCCTAGATGCTCTGGGTTAAGTCCAAGACTAAAGATCCAAAAGTGGGCCCCAATACCCCAAGATTCGGTGAGACGTGATCCCTGTCTTCATCAAAGCAAACTGATCGTATCGCTGGGTCCGTGCATTTGCCCTCAATGCTACTCAAGATCTGCAAACCTTGTCTAAGCTCACGGTCACCAAATTATAGCTCTAATAGAGCCCCAATACCTCATATTCAGAATCTAATTCAGACACCAGATCGACCGATCGCACTCATCGGGTCATACCCAACATCCATGTCCTTCCCCGACGTCCCTTTCGCGGCACCTTCTTCACGCTTAATATCCACGAAGATACCGCCGCCAACACCTTCGCGCTTATCGCGGTACCATTTCACATCGGTTAGACCGAGATCTAGGTATTGGGGCCCCCCACCACAGGCGCGGATTCGCCGAGTTCGCCGCTCGTCGCCGGGCCGCCCCTTAACCCGCTTCATGAGGATTCACGATTTGCCATCCATATCGACCGGATTCAGAGCTCGAGGATCCATTACATCGATATCCGACACATGACTGACATTTCACTGGCGCCGCCAATGACGCACCATACACTGGGATCCTTGGCTGGTCGAGACCGCAAAGTAAGCCTCGCTCCAAAGGATTCGATGGGTCCCTTACAAGACGAGCCGAGCTTTTTCGACCGAGCCCAGTTTTCTTCAATAATGTCCGACGAGTTCTAAATTTATCGGTTCTAACAATTCGCGCCCAAGCTTCGGGCCGCTTAATTGACGAGCCGAGCTCGAGTCGAGTTTTTCGAGTCGAGCCCGAGCCGAGCCCGAGTAGCCTGGCTCGTTAATACCTCTACTAAGGATTGCTCCATTGTCGGATACGAAGTTTTTTTTTGCTTCGAAAGATCTATTTTTCGGGTTGTTTGACTCATTGAGATGTCTAAGCATTCCAACAATTAGCAAAAGATCAAAGATCTAAAAGTTATATTTTACTCTAAAAGTAATTTTTTGAGATTTAGCTTTAAAGCTGTGCGGCGCGAATTTCTCCAATGTGTTGAGTATCTAAAATTTTACCTATCCTAAATCTATTCCAATTTTACCTTTTCTCTCCTTAATAATTATATCATATAAATCTTTCCATTCAACTATCACTCATACCTAAACGGAAATTTCCATCATATACCCAATATTACTAAGGACAATAGCTTCTGGGTGAATATTCGCTTCAAATGACACAAGAATCGCTCACTAAGAATCCTTTCGCTTCAGGATTGTTTACCGCTGAGACGGATTTTTTTGTTTGAGCATCTATTTTTTTGCTTTTGTTTCATTATTGGAGATGCTCTAAGCCTAATAAAAAAGCTCAACTCAAAAGATCGATCTAATAAATAAGAGAATTACTTAAATTTAAGTATCATTCCAAGATTTCTAGCCTTGAAATTCAGCTATAAGGAGAGAGAAGTATTCATCAGTCCAACCTTAAAACCAAACCGATCCAAAACTGGTAATCATCATCAGTGCATGCAAAACAAAGCAGCGTCGTGAACTGTGGCCCCTTTTTTATGAAAAAAAAAAACAAAGAAAACAAAAAAACAAAAATGAATTACAATAATTTATTTTTTACTAAGGATTTGAATATAGAATTCCTCTTTTTTATGCTCTATCTATTTAGAAGTTGATCGTTCCACCACAACATGAGTTAAATATGCCGAGCTGAATTATAATAATCTTAAAAGCCAAAATTTTCCACCTCTTTACCCCATTTTAAAGTTGGGTCATAACATGAACTGCATCTACTCCTTTCCCATGAAAATTTTGAAAATAAAGCATTATTCAATACTTTAAAACAATATATTTTCTATTACTTTTAAATATATATAAGTTCAAACTGATTTAGTAAATACTAAGGAATAAAAAATCGGATATATCGCCGATATATTGTCGAAATATCGGATATCCACCGGTACCGATACGATTTTACCAACCGAAAATCGATTGGTCAAAAAATCGATAAAATCATTGATATTTCGGCGAAATATCTAGAGTATATCTCATACGCGTATGTGCTAGAATTTCTGAAAAAATATTGATAAATATCGGAGATATATAAGTAAATATTAGAGATATATCGGTAAAATATCAGAGTTATATCGGTAAAATATCGGAAATATCAGAGATATTTCGGCTATTTTGACTTAAATCAAATCCAACAGTTAGAATTAAATCATAATGGTTTTTTGATAATCCAATAGCTATTTTGACTCCAAAATTTTTTATAAATGCCCTTAAAATCTTATAATTTATTTACAAACTCAACCAAACTGCATTTGACTCTAAAATTATTTTTTTCTTTCTGATTTATCTCAATATTTTGAAGATCTTTGTTATCAGAATCGTAAATTCTCGTAGCTTAGCGGATCGTCTGGGCATTCACTGGGGTCAACAATGACCGCAACCCGCAAACAAACAAGAAGACGACCGTGGTGTCTGGCCATTCCTCCGATGGCAAAGTTAGCTTTTCGGCACTGCCGTAACAAAGAAGCTATCTCAATCAAGAATATCGCACTCTCATTTAGTGTGATTATTTTCTTTACGTGGAGGGAGAAAGGGACCCACCTTTCATGAGAGCACGATTTCCCATAAAGCGTAGGGAATGTGCATTTTATTTCTAGCGATGACTTGTTTTTTATGTAACCGCTTTCCTAAACTGCCGCTGTCAGAACACCTTCCTAGTCTGGCTGAGGCTGGCATTGATTCGAGAAACATATACTTATCATGGAGAGTTTGGCTGGCAAGCTAGTTGCAAAGTCGTCACGGAAAGGGAAGCACCGGTGAAGAGGCATCTGGGGCACTCCGGGCGCACGGAAAGGAGGCATCCGGATAAGAGGCGCCCGGCTGCCCCGGGCCTATCTACCGTCCTAGGGCCGACCGGGTTTTAGTGGCTTCGTCCCATCGGGGACTCTCGCCGCCTTGCCGCTTAAGGAACTGAGCCTCGGGCCCATGGCACCCAAAATGCCCCCTTTTTCTCGAGGAGGGTCATCGTCTCGGTCGGAAAAAAAAAAAAAAAGGACAAGTTTGACCGTCATATCATGGGGAATAGTAGACCATCAACGTTGTTGAATTTCAATGTGAATTTTGTAACTTTTTTCGAAACTGCATTAGATGCTATACGGTTGCTTGAGTTGATCCTGAGACCGGAGGCTGCTATAAAAGGCTAGAGGGTGACGAGGTTCATCGGGTCTCTACCGGGTTATCCAAGCGTTCCTCCCGGCAGAGAAGGGATAATTGAACGCTATCGGTGACCTCGACCGTATCATGACGGCGGATGATTGTGATCGATTATTTGAGCGCAAGCTTCAAGCATGGATCGCGTAGACCGCATGGCTCGAGCGAGTCAATTGTTCCGGTGGTCTGGGGTGGCTCTTCTAAAACTTGAATGGAATCCTTTGCATCCGAGGACACCCCCTTTTGAATCCTGCGGGGATCTCTAAAGCTTCCACTTCTTTCAGCCCCATCTCCATCTTTTCCTCTTTCTTAACTTCTGCAGCGCCTTCTTTCTCGGTTCTGGCGGTGGATGCTTTGCCTATTTTTCTTTTGTA
This sequence comes from Tetrastigma voinierianum, assembly GCA_016808115.1. NCBI lineage: Eukaryota > Viridiplantae > Streptophyta > Magnoliopsida > Vitales > Vitaceae > Tetrastigma > Tetrastigma voinierianum. Next base: position 548,771 of record JAEQBH010001503.1, read on the forward strand.
TTTTAGGTGTCTCTGTAAGTTCGAATGTTAGCTGGATCGATTGTAATATGATTGCTTGGTGAACAAGATCGCGATGTAATGTCGAACACCTTGGTGCAATTTAATGAAATCACAGTTCCTTGACGACTTAGTGTCTTATTTCAATTCTGTGTATGACGTATTCGGACATCCTGCCTAATTAGGGCCGGTTGAGTATTATATAGCTTATTAACGGGCCGACCGTTAACTTAATTGCCCGAGTGAAGGGCCCTTGGGCTTGGGCCACCTTCGTCTATTATGCCCTAACGCGCGAAGCGTCGTGATGGTTTAAATCACTAAAGTACATCTGCTAGTCATCTGGCATTAAATGCGATCGCAGCCCTAGGCGTCGAGCATAGAGGCATCATTAAGTCGTGTGACTCTTTTTCCTTTCACATTTCGGGTTTATCCGCTTCCTCGCGACCATCCTCTCGCAAATACTGGTTTAACGCTAGTATCTGCTCATGAGCCATTTTGCGCACTCTTCATTTCCCATAGGTAATCATCGTCGCCCTTGGGCACGCGGGACCTAGCTAACGACTAGTTTCCTGGCAAGAAGGGAACCCAAGGAGTTTAGGCCTTAAAACCCATTTAGCCCGGCGGTCCCTCCCGAGCTGCAGGCCTTCACCAACTCGTATATGGATTGAGTCTTAATATCTCGCTCTTCTTCTCCCTCTGACCGTTTAGGAACGACAAGGGTCGCAAGAACTTCCACAAGTGGTCGCCAAGGAGAGCGCACCCGAGCGGCGCCTTCTGCAAGCAGCATCATTGTGTCCTTAACGATGGAGGAGTTAAAAGCTTACTACGAGGTGCCCGATAACATTGACCTCAAGTTGATGGACGTATGATGAGCCTACCTGACGGAGAAATACAACAAGGTGTTTTTTACCCGGAGCACCGCAGTCGGGCCACGCTTTCCCCCGTGCACCCATGAGTCAAGCAATTTTTACATTTCCACCCGAGCTCCCTGTACCTGTCCCCCCCCAACGCCATCCTCGTATTTTAATCGATCGCTACGTATTGGAACCATCTGCATTTCAGCTCGATCTCTCGCTGCAGAAATGTATTATTTACTTTCGAGAATAAAGGGTGGCTTGATTGCCTATGTCGATTATGAGCCCTCGACTTCGTGTTGTTAACGTGGCTCCCAACTCGTCCCACAAGACTGAGGCAAAGATTGCAGAGGGACCTCGGGATGACCTGGTTCCCTGGCTTCCGTTTAATATTAACCGGTCCCGCCTTCCCTGTGTGTGTGGTCGGGTTAGATCCTGGCCACAAATCTCTTCCGTATATTTCGGTATGTTACGCATGGATCAACCCATACACTGCGGCAGGAAAGCTTGGCGAAAGTGTGTTGGTGGACCGGGTGAGAAGCCTGAAACAGAGAAGATTCGCCTACTATCGGAGATTTCGAAGCGTAAGGGGTCACTACAAGGTTCTACTAACTCAAATAGACCACAGAGGCGCAACCCGGCCCCACACCCTTCCTGGCCATCTCCACCGTTGCCTTCCGATATTTGCGGGAAGGGGAGCACTTTGTCATTGCTGACCTACTGTGCTGATTTACAATACCGTCTCCTGTGAGGAACCAATAGTTAAGGCATCTAGCTCGTGGAGGGTGTCATACTAAGATCTGGGTCGTCTACTTCCGGGAAAGTGGGGATAATGAAGTTCACTGATCCGCTACCAGCTCCGAGAATTGTGAGAATGCTCTGTATATTCTCTTGCCTCGATCGAGTGGCCTGCCCACTCCCGAGTGGTGTGCCGATCGACTTAAAGGGCATCTCAGCACAAAACGCCTGGGTCCAAGGGGAGGATTTCGCTCAAGTTGTCGAACAATGGGGTTCCGTGATCGGAGGAAGAGGAAATGGAGAGAGGATGATGGGGCCGCTTGATCGCAGGTCGCCGTAAGAGGAAACAACAACAGTTCCATAATGAGTACGACACGTCGCCTGCATCACAGATCTAGTCACTCACTACGAGGGAGGTCTCTGAGGTGCAGCGACATCATCCCTTGCCTCTCGAATCGGGGCCCACAGATCAACGGAGCTCTACGGGGCCTTCGCCTCATTTAGAGTCAAGGATTAACCGCCTGAACGACTTCAGATATCCATTCCGACGGCCGAGGGTCAACCTAGCTCGTCAAAGTTTATGCGGTCCGAGCTGCCAATTCCCACACTGTCGGACCGGATTATAACCAACTGCTATGCTCCTCCGCGTGGGATGGAGCCTTCGAGAGTGGAAGTATCGGCTCCTGGGGCGGACGAGGTGAAGCATATCATGCGCCACTGGGAGCCTTTCCACCGTGGAGAGTCCGCGGATGATCGGCTGAACAATTTGTATCCACACATGCTTCGGATGCCGGTAGAGGCTCGCCGTGGCATGGGTCGAAGGTAGACTACACGGTGAGCGCCGTGGACCCGGAAGGAAGACATCCAGCGGGATTATCGGCGATGTACATAAGTCCGCGAATCAGAATTACGTTAATCGATCGAATCAAAGATAGCGAAGTTTCGTTATGTGATATTAGCGTCAATGCTTGATTTTGTTATTCCTAATGGGTTTCTTGTGTTGTCGCCGATATCTGCACACGGCGTCAAGATCAGCGAGTTCTGAGCCTGACTGGCAACGGGACGCCGAACGGCACGCACATTATATGTCCGGGGTGAGGGAATGGGGTCATGAGAGCGGTAGTGCTTCATTAAAGGAGGCCGAGTTGACGTGCCGTCGCCTGAAGCTGGAGGCTAAGGAATTCAAGCGAAAGACGCCTGGCCGAGGCCGAGGGATAAGACACGCCATGAGGCAACGATGGCTGGGCCGGATTGCGCTTATTAATGCCCGAAAGTACGTATGGAGTCTCGAGCTTGCCCAGTTCAACGTCGAGCGGTCAGCGGAAAGCCGCCCGAGGGCTGAGTTCGGAGCGTGAGTTGCCTTTCGTAGAGGCATCAATGTCCCTAGCTGAGGCTTGCTCAAGGCGTGAGGAATAAAAACACGCTTGACGATGTTTCTGCTTTCCTTGATTTTGGAGCTTGGGACCATAAAGGATGATTTCGCCGCCCTTCGGTAAAAGGCCGTTGTTGATAGAGAGGCGATGGAGGCCGAGTTCGATGCAAGCGGCGACACGCTATTCAACTATGGCTATGGTTGCTGTGTTTTTACACATAACAGGCGGAGCAGCCTCAGATCCTCGATGAATGCCTGATCCTTCACCCCATTAACTCGAGTTCTTTGTTAACCCCCGTTGCTCTCAAGCACCTCGGGTCTGTCAAGCCCAACCCCTGATCCAAACATAAGAAAGGTAGGAGGAGCGCTCTCGAGAATGCACTCTAATCATCGCCAGAGAGGAGGCGACTCTCTTCCGATGGATCCTCCTACCGCCGAATCCACGGTTAAGGATGTCGCTAACTGTGTAATAGAGCTCAGGTGACTCAGATTTGTCTCAGTAGTTCAGACAACACCTACATCCCTTTCTTCTTCGCTACTTTGTTCACAACTGTCAGACGCTTTGATACTCCGCACCATCCAAGCAGTTTGTATTGATTTTTGTTGCTTAATTCATTCAAGCCGTGCATGTGGTAGGTAGAAATCATCTGTATGGAGCCGAATGGGGTCCACAGGTTGCTCCTGATAGGTCATTCACCACGCCATCCTAAGCCAGATTCAATTGCCAGGATGTTATCTATGTCGGCCTGGACAGGTCATTTCCATCGCACGCATCCAAGCTTTAAATTCGACCAATAGATGTTATCTATGTCGGGCCTGGATAGGTCATTTTATCACAAGAATCCAGGCTTTTAAATTCGACCAACTAGATGTTATCTATGCTAGGCGTATCAGTCATTTTGATCGCGCCACTCCTGCTTTTAAATTCAATCCAGCTAGATGTTATTCCAGACCGGGCCTGATAGTCATTTCACTCCACCATCCTGCTTTTAACACCACCTATGCCTGATATCATTTAGTGCGCCATCCGGCTTTTAAATTTGACTTCAGATAATGAAAAAATATTCGAAGACATGCGAGTAGGCAAAAATAAAGATATTCTTCTTTTTATTGATAATACCTTCTCGTGCACACAGATTCCACATTCTAGTAATAGGGGTTCCATCTGCTTATCTATAAAGATAGACTCCTGGCTTCACCCTGGGCTCGCATCACGACATACAAGGTCCTTCCCAAATAAGTTGAATTCCCTCCAGCTGGGTCCAGTATTCCTCGAAAAACTTTCCTTAAGACTAGATCGCCCGACCGAAACACTCGAGGCTTTACCCGTCTGTTATAAGAGTTCGCCAAGCGGCGTTGGTAGGACGTTATGCGGATTGCTGCGGCTTCCTGCAGCTCATCACTCACATCTAACTCCCTGGCTATTGATTCCGCATTTTCTGACTCTGGCGTAGTCGTTTCTGATGGTGGCACCAATTTCTTGGGGATAACCCGCCCATCCAAGTGAGCGCTAAAGGAGAGCGCTACCGTTTCTGGGCAGTCCCAGAGGGCCCGCAGCAATCCCTGGGAGTTCTTCCACCCATTTCCCTTAGCAGTTTAACCGCTTTTCAAGGCGCCACCGTGGTTTTGTCGAGGCTTCTGCCGCCATTGCTTTGCGGATACCGAGGGGTAGAGTATAAATTTTTATCTTCACTCTCGCAAAGTCCCTAAGAGACTCGACCACAAATTAAGGCCCGTTATCTGACACGACATCTTGGGATGCCGAACCGGGCAGATGTTTTTCCAGATAAACCGAGTAACATCTCTATCTTTGATCGACGAGAAAGCCGCCAACCTCTCTATCCACATCGAAATAATCATGGCGACCACACAGCTTGAAATGGCAAAGGGGAAGCTGGACGACTATATCAATCCCATCGAGCTAACGGGCCACTGGCTAGAGATGGAGACTAAGTTCAGACCGGTGATTTCAAGATAGGACATTCAATGGGCAAGGGTCATATTTCTTGACCTAATCTAAGAAATGCTCGACTTCATACTACAATAATGCTCTTGAGTGTGAGCCCAGGTGTTAGAGTTCTTCCCCTCGGTGATTCCCTGCAGATATGCTCTTCATGCAATTCACTATACATACCGGGCTCGCCGGGGTTAGACACACGTATGGCCCGCCAGGATCGCTTTGTATAGCTGCCCGTCTACTATGGAGAATCTAGTCACCTAATCGAACCTCGCGGGAGCCTCGTCTCCGCATTAGGTAGTTCCCTGCATATGTATAGTCGTATGGGGTCCATCCAAGACGGGGGAACTTCCTCTATCTCGCTTACTTCAAGGCAAAGACGAGAATCCGGCTGGATGTGACGGGAGAAATACGCTTCTTTATCAGCAATGGAAGTGTTTCACGCAAGTAGCTGCATCGACCCCATTACAATTCAGGACATGTTCAAGTTTCCAGCCTAGGAGGGTATTTAATTTCTCGCTTGACTAGTGAAGCATATCGCCATTCGGACCCTGACTTAAATTCACAAGAACATGTTCGACAACTAGCTGTGAATCGCTTTGAACCGAAAGACTGGCCAAGACTCACGGTGCGAGCTCGAGTCCGACCATCATGGCCTCTGTACTGATTCATATTGGTGGCACCAAGCCCCAACCATCGCCCATTGCTCACAATCCTCTCCCGATCCTGGGAGGTTAATCGCACCAACGCCCGCCCCGATTCACCTGGAAGCCCCTTCTGGGCACAGAAAATCCACCACTCGCTTTATCGGCGTTGTCCGGTCAAGGATTTTATATGAAGCTTCACTAAGACTTGCCCCTTCTTCGAAAGTCTCGACTTGTACTGGATGTCATACTCGCTTAACTCCATTGCCCAACGAGCCATCCTTTCGGACAGATCAGGTTTATGAATTGTGCCCCGGAGTGGAAGATCAGTTAGCACCACAAATCTGGATGAGCTCAGTATGGGTAGAGCTGTGGCCAGTTCCTGAGGGCTAAGGTGCCTTTGTCTGAAAAATATCCGTCTCCACGTTAAGGATTTGTTTACAAAGAACACATGCTTCAACTTCGCATCCCCACACTCTTTAAACAAGGCTACAAGCATCGCTACATCAGAGAGGCTTTTATAGAGAGATGTGTCACCGCCAGCTCACAAGAATCGGGGGCTCTATCATGTATTGCTTGATTGCCATGAATGCCCGATCGCATTCCTCATTCCATTCGGCCCGGTTGGCTCCCCTCAGGGTAGCGAAGAAGGGTTTCAAACGGTCCGTGAACCGGGAAATAAAACGCCTAAGAGTAATCCAACCCATTGACAATATTGATCCCCTTCGGAGCTGGGGTGGGTCGGTGATTGCAAGATGGTCGGAGCCATAGGATTAGCTCTATTCCCTTCGTTACCATAAAGCCAAGGAATCGCCGACGCCGACCTAAGGCACATTTTAAGGGGTTCAGTTTTATGCCATACTCTCTGAGGAGGTCGAATGTTCATTGAGATGCTAACGTGGGATCCGGCGCCGCTAGATTTTACCAAAGATATCATCAATATAGACTTCCATCAGGCTACCGAGTAATCTGAACATCTTCACTAACTCCGACAGTGGCCCTGATTCTTTAAGCCGAAAAGGATCAGCATAGTAACAAGAGTCCATGGGGAGTGATGAAAGATGTTTTTTCCGCACGAGGGGTGCATGATCCGTGATATCTTGAGAGAAGGCATCTAGAAAGAGAGCATACTAGCGTCTGCAATAAGCATTCACACTTGATCTATATGGCGTAGGAAGCTATCTTTTGACATACATCGAGGTCCGTGGTAATCCACACATACTCCATTTGTTCCTCTTTGGGACAACCACCACGTTGGCCAACCATTCCGGGTACTTAACTACTCCGATAAACTGCTCAGGAAGATTATCGACCCTTCAATCCGACGACTACGGGCGATTCGACGAAAGCTACTTCACTAGTCTCGACCTATTGGTATGTATGACATTTAGTTGGTGTGAGGCTTGCGTGGGGCTTATTCCAGTCATATCTGCATGGGTCAAAGCAAATACATCAGCGTTTAACTGTAGCACATGGCATAATTAGGCCTTCTCCTCCTCGGACAAGAGGGTACTAACATAGATGCATTTGTCCGGCCCGCTAAGGGGCGTGGTTTCCAAGGATCAATGATTCATGCCACAGTAGGTGTACCGGAATCAACAAAATTTATATCCTAGGATTCCTACTGCCGTAGCAAAGCTACTACAGTATAGTGGCCTAAGGTCAAACTCAGGGATGGGTTTTCTTCATGCTAAATGAGTCACAGTTGATTGGAATTGGTGTTTCCACTTTGGATTTGGGGTTTTGGTAAAAACAATGAGATTGATGGCTTGTAAAACACTAACTATAGAGAAATAAAGTGTAAAAGAACTCCTTGAAGTTTCAAACCACCGGCTTAGGGGTTCTAGCGCATCAGAATGCTCCCAAGCCCTTTCCTCGCTGGTCGGGGAGGACGACCTATAGTCATTTCCCGAGCCTGAGATCTAGGGATTCACCATAAAAACTGAACCCTAAAAGTTTCCTTCCTAGTATACAACATTTATGACCCATTAATGTTTCAAAGCTGTTAGAACCATCCGTTAGATCTAACCATAGAGCTAATAAATGGAAACTAATCGGAAAGATCAATGGATCTAGCAATGTAATCCACCGAGCCTCAAAGCTGCTAAGTACTAGCCACTCAGGGTACATCACAGGGATTCACACCTAGCGTGAGATACAGAAACATAAATGGTGATAAATGCATGCGTTGGTGATTAGTACCCAAAAAGTGCTATTTTGAACCCTATATTAGATAGGTTTTGAGTGTCCATGCCACTAATCCATGTCATTTATGCCAATTGAAGTGTTCAAGTCTTCTTAGTATCACTTATGCCGGTTAGAGGTTATTTTTGGTTGTTTTGCGGTGCTTCTTGCGCACTTCGGGAGTTCAATATCGAGTCAAATGATGAATCACTAAGATTGATCCTAAATTGTCAACCATCAATCGTAATTAAAATCAAAGAAAGAATGGTATAAAGTGATGGAAATCGATGCAAGAAGACATGAAGCAATGCAAGGAAGATCAAGAATCTCAGAATTTCGCTAAGATTGCGAAAATTTCATAGATCATAAAATTTCGCAACCTTAGCGAAATTACCACTGCCAGACACCGTGGTTTTCTAGGCACCGCTCTCAGCGAAATTTCACACATAAATTTCGCTATTGGGGCTAAATTTCTCAGCTAGCGAAATTGCTGCCTTTAGCGAAATTCTTCGTATTTTCTACATGCATGGTGATTTCGCTACCTAGCGAAATTCTTCACCCTAGCGAAATTCACTGCCTCGTCATGTTTTTGTAATTAATGCCAACCGACTTCAAATTTGGTGTATTACTGTCTCTTAACTTAAATTCCAAATTGTTAGCTTTATGGTATTTTCAAGGTATTGAGGTGGCCTATATAAGCCCTCCCTTGTAACCCTGCAACAATTGGGGGGGAGAAGAATTTTGTAAGTTTTATTTTTGTAACAAGTCTCGTGATTTTAGTTAGGTTTTGCTTTTTCTCTCTTCTCTCCTCTTTCCCCTTATTGGCTGCCAAACACCCCTTCTCGGCGATGACAACTCAAGAGGATGCTTGGCTGCTTCCTCGTCTTGAAAAGGAAGGAAGCTAGCTTGGTAGTGGGCATATGCATGTTGTCCCTTGTGTTAAAAGCCAAGGTGCATCGGGGATGGCGTATCTCTCATCTTCTCAAATTAGGGTCAATAGCATTTAATGTTATTGATTCAATACTCTCCATGCTCAGACAAAGGTATACTTATTGCTAGATGCACTCGTGGTTTTTTAGATGGTCTTTACGAGCCACCGAAATGATGTTTAATGTTAGGTTTCAAACTGTAGAGGCCATATGCATGTTACCTCGTGTTAACTCAAAAAGGAGTTGTTTGTGGTGAGGTTTAAGGAAGTTAAACATAGAGTCCGGTTATGGCTTGACTATAGGTTGCTTGTCATAACGCGGATAAAACCCGAGGACACTTGTTTGCCCTAAGTTGCTAGTGACTCCAAATCTTCAAAGTTAACTTTTCACACTTCATTTTCGCCTTTACGCTAATCAATTTTCAAACTCATCACAATGTTTTTGAAAAAATCCAAAAGTCCAACAGTTTTTCCTACTCTTCAGATTTTTATGCAAATCATTCCTAGATGTAAAACCCATCCCTGCTCAATTCCTGCACCACTTATACCGCAGCAGCTTGACTACAAGAGTAGGAACTTAGGTGTATATAAATTTTGTTGATTTTAGCTCACCCATCGTGGCACTAATCAAACGGCTCGTCGCTTGCGACAGGTGCCAAACTATGAATGATGTTGAAGTGTACTTGTGATCAACATCACAAGTGAAGGTAATCTTTAACTCTTGAAAAACCTGTGGCTTGCAAAGAATCGCAAGTTTTCATCACTTTTTGCGCAACTTCACCGTTGCTTTTTTTTTTATATATACGCCGCTATTTTAGCTAACCCTAACCTTTGCAAGTTGGTTTGTGCTCTTTGTTGTGTCTCGCCTTTGTGTAATGTTTGTGCATGCAAGGCTGGACAGAGGAACTCGTGAAGACCGCATAGAATCAAGATATCAAATCGACCTGGGGCCAAGGACGCGCAGGCATGACCGATGCCTACGATCCACACTACCCGAAGAACAACAGAGTCAGCCAGGAACCCCAATGAATCCAACAGCCTATAGAACCATGAGGGACCACATCCACCCTCCCAGTATTAGTGCCCCATCCCCATCATTCTCCCCGTCAAGATGTAGCAGTTGAGGCCATATTTGGTACCCCTACTCCCCACATATCATGAGTGAGAAAATCCATACACTCCCTATTATTATGGATTTCAGGAGGTTTGTACTACCTTTAAGGAAGGTATGATGGACATGGATTTGCTAAAGCCGGAAAAGATTTATTGGACCAAAGGACAAGGCCAAGATTTGGCTAAACTCATCGAGGCCTAGAACCATTAGAAATTGGCCGAGCCGGCAGTGCACCCTCAAGCTTCAAAGGCTCATAAGACTAATAATTTGAAGAGACAAATTTACACCTTTGCAAACAGATGGTGAGAGATTTTATCGTTGTTGGGAGAGATTTATGGAAACCATCGCCTATCCACATCACGGGTTTGATTGATGTTGGTGAAACCACTTACGGTGAAGTCTGCACGCCATGCTGTCCAATATTTAAGACTCAAGTATCCGGACGCCATGGATTTTTTAAATTACGTGGCTAAAACTTCTAAGGGTTGGGATGAGCCTAACCCTAGAGAATTGGAAAGGATGAGACCCACAGTTAACCCAAGGGGTGGGATGTATGCACTGCCTGAAGAAATAGAGATGAGAGCTAGGATTTCAACCCTAGCAAGGAAAGTGGAGGAGCTTGAAGGCAAACAGCTCCAAGAGGTGCATGCAGTGACTGAAAATCCTGCACACACCAATCCTTGCACCAATTTCCAATCCCCTGTGCACCCAGTAGAACCATGTCCTATGGCCCCTACAGTGAAGGATTTGATGTCAGAATGTGCAAACATCGTAGACAATACAAGCCACAACAATCCACGCTCCATATGGTAATACCTACAATTCCAATTGGAGGAATCACCCTAACCTCTCATGGAGACCAACCCCCCGCTCTCGTGCACCCTGTGCCAAACTCCGCTTGTTCCCCTCACAAATACAACAACCATCATCCTCTTCTCCAAAGAGAACAAGCCATATTGAATTTGAGTAGGTGGTGGGCAACTTTTGTTGAGAACAAAGGAATCACAAAGTAACCGGCACAAAGGATTGATAATTGGAGAAAGTACACCGAATAAGAGAATAGACGGGGCTTGAGAGCAATCTCAACCGTAAAATTGACAACCTGCGCATTCAATCACCAAGATCAACAAGTTGCCAGAGGTACAAGATAAAGGAGGTTTCCATCACAACAATTCCAAATCCCAAGGGAATTCATGAGGTGGGGTCATCCAACAATTCAGGAATGGATGAAGTTATGCGAATTACCCCGGCGGGAAAGGAAAAGAGGTTGATCAACCCATGCCAAAGCCTCGTTGAAGAATCCAACTCATGAGAAGAATCATACTGGAGCATATTCTCCTAAAGCGAGGATTCAATGAAATACCGCATACCACCTCCATTTCCACAAGCACTTAGAGGTAAGAAGAAGGCATCTCAAAGAAGGTGCATTTTAGGAGGTCCTAAGGCAAGTGAAGGTTAACATACCTCTTCGGGACATAATCAAACAAGTCCCTCGCTTATGCAAAGTGGAAAGATCTTCGTGACAATTAAGAAGGGATTAGGCATTGAGAAGAAGGCATTTCTCATTGAGCAAGCCGTCATAATCCAAAGCAAATAATTTCACAAATACAAGGATCCAGACTCTGCCACCCCCGCCTTAATATCGTGGAAGTGGTATAGACAACCATTGTCAATAGAGCCGCAGGAATCTAATAAATGATTCAAGATAGCAGCTAGGTTTAGGTGAACTTAAACCTACCAACATCACACTTTCATTGGCCGATAGATCGTTGAAAACCCTAAGGGGATAGTTGAGGATGACAGAAAATAGACAAATTTACCACCCAAGATTTTGTAGTTTCGACACCGAGCCAATCGCAAATGAACCCAATCATAAAAATTAACTACTTTAGGAAGACCATTTTTGGCCACAACCAATGCAATCATCAATTGCCGGAATGGAGTCATGCAACTTACCTTTGGTAACATGACCTTGGAGTTGAACATCTTTCATTTGAACAAACATGAGTTGCTAGAAAATAAAATCATATAACTGGTGAAGTTGTTTCAAATGGTCAATGTGCAGGAAAACAAAGTGCTCAGGAATTGCAGGGAGTAATCAACCAAGGAGATGAAGAAATTTTGGTCCTGCCATCAACACCTACTGCAAGCCAATTGATCAATTCAAAGGCCATCACTGAGGACCAGGTCAACAATTGGGCACCCAACACCATGGAGTCAACCCAGACTACTGCAGGAGTTGAGGAGATCATTCTCCTTGACCCTCCTTGAGTAATTTTGAGATTTTGAACCTGTTCGTTTTCAAAAACCGAATTGCAAACTATAATTTTGCTTTTGTCTTAAGTTAGTTGATTTTGATCATTTCAGTTATCGTTAGTAAGTTTCCTAAATTAGCAGTTTTTCTTTTTTTTAGTAATTTTGTTTATATACTATAGTATTGTGTATTAAATTTTAATTATAGTTTTATACAATAATTGTCATTATAATTTTTATTTCTTATAATTTCAATATTTAACTACTGAAATTTCAAGTATGTGTGGAATCTGTCAGCTGAATTCACAAAATAGCGAAATCGGTGTAGGAGACCCTTCTGGCTACCCGCCAAATGCCTATTTAAACCCGGGAGGCTTGTCCATTTTTCCACTTCACATTCTCCTCCCAAATGGCCCGAGTCTCCCAAATTCCTTCGCCACCGGGCCGTCACGCGCATCACGGTCACGCGCTCGCTCGATCGAGCCGCTGCAACCGCCCCGCCATAGCCCTACACATCCTGCTCTTGCTCTCGTATCCCGCCTTCAAATTTCACCGAGACCTCGACAGCTCGGGCCTCAGCCTCCACCGCCGCTCAGAGCCAAATGCTACAAGGCACCACGATCGAGCTCCCCGGGTCATCGGGCCGCTATCCTCGTTGCACCCAGCACCTCCGACCACAAATCGCAGCCTCGCGATTTCGCCTCGTTTGAGCCGCAGCGCAGCGCTCTCGGCATTTCACCTCTCGTCGCGCCTCGGGTCAGCTGGGGCCACTTTAGCCATCGCCGCTCGCTCACATCCGGGCGCACACCTCTATCGCAGTCAGACTCCTCGAGTCCTCGGGTCCATCTATTTTTTCCGCCGCCAGCCACCTTCTACCGAGCTTTATTTGGCTATTACGTGAGCGGTGACCTGTGAGTCGCTGAGCTCTAGTTCATCTACCCGCTTCGTAGTGATTCACGCTTCAGAGAGCCTCGGGCCGTATTCGGCAGATTAGTTACATCTTCAAAGGAGCAGAGTCTCTTCCAGAGTAGTATTCGTATTTCCCGCATGGTTCGTACTCTGGTGGGTCCCGCATTCTACCGCGGGCTAGTCCAGGAGACCTGAGCGAGAGGCCCCCAGCCCCTGGGTCCCGACTCCGCACCATCACCGGTCCCCGAGGCAAGCACCAAGACCCCCAGTGGATTTCGCCGACATCGTGACACGACCGGGGACCTCGGGCCCCATCAGCCCGTGCCTCTGAGGAGAGTTAGAGGCCTGTTCCAAGCCGCCCACACATCTGCCCGTGAGAGTCATCTTCTTTCGACCTCACCACCACTACCACATCTCTACCGCCGAGGCGACTTCATCACCTCACCGCCGCCGCCCCGAGGATTCGACCGACCATTGTTTGTAGGGAACCTATCTCGGAATGTACGACTCCATCGCATCGTTCCATCAGTCGTACTACGACGCCCTCACCGAGGGTCGATCCCGCATACCGGAGTCCATGAGGTTGATCGAGGAGATTCACTATTACCTTCATGACCTCGAGGCAAAGATTACTACCCACGAGTGGTGCTGCGCTTTACCACTGATGACCCTAGGGAGCAACCTAATCCACTTGAGCTTCGGGTCAAGATCACTATCGCCTGTACTCAGAGCAACAGATATTATAATAGCTGGCTCACAGATACCCGCCGCGCATCCGAGGGTTATCAGCGTGGCCTGCCCACCATAGGAGATAGAACCGAGACCGGGCCGTGAGACACTCATCAGCCGGGTCCAAGATTTTACCGGTGGCGCCTTCCACCTCGTATCGATCGACCATCTATTTCGCACGGCTCATTCCCTCTCGCAAAGATTACGCAGAGCAGGAGCCATCTTGAAGCTCTTACCGACCTGGGATTTTGCTCCATCCCTCCAGCTGCATGGCCTCTTGCGCTCTCGAGGAGAAGGTCCATCTGAAGGACTCAGCACCACAGAGAGCCTTCCATTTATGCCGAGACTCCTCTACCATGTTCCCCGAGCATCCGGGGATTTCAAATGGAGCTCAGATCGAGATGAGGGTCCGATGCCCTCCGGGTGTCACAAGAGAGCGGGTGATGACTATGCCCGCCTCTTTCACCTCGTGACTACAGACCAGAGGAGGTACGGCTCAGTAATGAGACCCACGTAGATACAGGCCCGCCCTCGAGAGCCCGAGGCACAGAGGAGTCCAAATTACGATGTCACCTCCATTTCCTCTCGACACACCACGCAAATGCACGATACACCTGCCCATCCTATTCAAGACACCATTCGCCGGAGTATCCATGCCAAAATCAGAGAGATAGCCGGTGTGATGGATGCCATCCGCTTCATTAGCAGCCATATCAGCAAATCTCAGATCGAGAGTCGCCGGTCACTCTATGCTTCAAAGAGATCATGACGCACTGGGCCTTCCTCGTGTTCCCCGATCGAGAGGAGCCCACCACAGACGCGCACTCATTTGGATGTTCCAGCAAAGAATAGCTACTTCAGACTCCACAAACTACCCAATAAAGAAGTGAGTGGTTGTGTTTCTTTTATGATTTTGTATAGTTACCAGCTTTATCAACTGCCTACTGATTTTGATTAGGATTCATGTATTAGCCATAGTATCAAGTGATATTTTTGTATGTTTAGCTTTGATATGCATGTACTAGCCACTTTGGCTATATCAAAAGCTATTCGCAAGATATATATATACAAATCTCGCATACCATGTTTTCAGGCCTTTACCATGTATATTTGTTTTCTTTTTCAATTGAACAATTGAATTGCTACAGCACTGACAATTGAATTGCTTGCTGGAAAAATTGAATCACCGCTTGTCACCTTATGTTAGAGCAAATTCCATGCGTGAATCAATTTTGGTCAACAGAGTTCCAAAGATGCCTCAACTTGAAAATTTCTCTCCCTTATGCTAATTCACACACTCGCACCTTGATTATTTCATCAGCCGTGAATTTGTTTACTTCTCGCAGCATACGCCTCTTTAGGTATGTTGGCAACTCAGATAGGCTCAGGTTACTCATACTTTAAGACCAATGTTGTTTCAAAAAGAAAATAGAAAAAGAAAAAGAAAAGAAAAGAAGAAAAGAAAATAAAGTCAGTTTTGCCTCTTGAAAACCCGAAAGCATCTGGCCCGCGAGGGGTGTATGACATAAAGCCTTTGAAACCCGGTGCCCTAAACCTTAATTGGTTGGGAGTCATCGATTTAGTGTTCGTTACATGGGTGGATAGGTGAGCTCCAACGAATTGTAGGTGCTTGATTTTCGGTCATCTTATCCGGTGAAGCCTTTAGAGCTCATGGGCCCAAGGATCCTTTTCGCTCGATGCCCTAAACCTTAACTGTCGAGTCATCTGAACTCGCTACAATTCGACTTTGGTGAAGTCGAATTTTACATTGCATACTACGTTGTAGTCGACAAAGAAAGAAGTGCTATGAACTATCCTTATCTAGGCTTGTTCAAATGTACCCAAGGCCATGCTGGCATAGTCGGGGGAGGGGACAAATTTTGCAATTTGTCATGACCGGTTATTTAAAGAACCATTAGACTTAGGTGGAAATTGCTGAGAATCATGGAACCAATATTGACCTAAAATTGTTCTTGTATGGTTTTGGCTCTTCATGTCGGTTTTCAACTCGTGTCCATTTTCGCTTTAAGGTGTACCGCTTTTTATATGTACATACAAACCCATAAACTTCAAAATCACTACATGGCATCTCCTTGTTTTTGCATTGCTAAGGACTAGCAACGCTTCCTGCTGGGGGGTGTAATCAAAAAGTGCTATTTTGAACCTCTATATTAGGATAGGTTTTGAGTGCTTTTGAACACTAATCATGTCATTTATGCCACTGAAGTGTCTGTTTCTTAGTATCACTTATGCCGGTTAGGAGGTTATTTTTGGTTGTTTTGGTGTGTTTTAAGCACTTTGGGAGTTCAATATCGAAACAAATGATGAATCACTAAGATTGATCCCAATTGTCAACCATCAATCGTACTCAAAATCAAAGAAAGAATGAAGGCAAAGTGATGGAAATCGATGCGCAGAGGACAAGAAGCAATGCAAAGGAAGATCAAATAGTCCTGTGAATTTCGCTAAGATTGCGAAAAATTTCACGATTGCCAAAATTTCAAGAACCCAGCGAAAAATTTCCAACCCATTTAAATTACTAATTTTCGCTAGACACCGGGGAGCCATGGTAAGACTGCTCCTAGTAGCGAAATTTCATGTTTTCGCTTATCATTATACCCTCGCAGTAAGCTAATAAATTTCGCTAGCTAGCTTAAATTGCCAAGCCTTAGCGAATTTTCTATTTTCGCTTATGCATATGATTTTACCTAGCGAAATTCTTCTCGCCCTAGCGAAATTCACTAATTCCTCGTCATGTTTTTGTAATTAATGCCAACCGACTTCAACAGTGATACTTTCGTCTCTTAATCCAATGCAAATTGAGCCAGTTTTATGGTATTTTCATGTATCGAGGTGGCCTATAAGCCCCTCTCCCTTTTTTGTAACCCTAGGCAACAATTGGGGGAGAAGAAATTTTGTAAGTTTTCATTTTGTAAATAAAGTCTCGTATTTTAGTTAGGTTTTCGCTTTTCTCTTTCTCTCTCCTCTTTCCTTATTTTTGTCAGCCAACACCCTCGAGGATGACAACTCAACAGACGCCGCTGCTTCGTTTCAAGAGGAAGGAAGCTAGCTTGGTAGTGGGGCATATGCACGTTGTCCTCTTGTGCTAAAAGCCACAGTGCATCGTATTTACTACTCATCTTCTCTCAAATTAGGGTCAGACAAGATTTAATGTTAATGATTCGCCAATACTCTCCATGCTTAGATACGTTGTATACTTATTGCTAGATGCACTGCGGGGTTTTTTAGGATGGTCTTTACTTAGCCACCGAAATGACAAGTTTAATGTTGTGTGGTTTCAAACTCAGAGAGGCCATAGATGGCTGTTACCTGTTAACTCTAAAAGGGAGTTGTTTTTAGGGTGAGGTTTGCTAGTTAAACATAGATCCGGTTATGGCTTGGACTATAGGTTGCTTGTCATAACGCGAGGATAAACCCGAGGACACTTGTTTGCCCTAAGTTACCAAGTTAGTGACCTAAATCTTCAAAGTTAACTTTTCACACTTCATTTTCAAATTTATTAGCTAATCAATTTTCAAACTCATCACAATGTTTTTGAAACCAAAACAAATAGAAGTTTTCTACCTTCAGACTTATGCAAATCATTCCTAGGATGAAAAAACCCATCCCCGTAAACTTAATCTTTCTAGACCAATTATAACAAGCAAGAGCTTGACTACTAAGAGTAGGAACTTAGGTGTATATAAATTTTGTTGATTTTAGCTCAGCCTACTGTGGCACGAATCAGTTGGCAATAGGAGGACAGTGCTTTACCTCAAACTTTCACTCAGTGGCCCTTCTCTTCAAGGATGAGAGGGGTTTAGCCAAGCATCCCTTGAGTTGTCATCCTCAAGGTTTGTTTGGTGGGTAAGAAAACAGTAGAAAGTGACAAAAGTGAAAGGGAATAGACAGCGCATTGAGTGTCGAAAGCTACTAATTTTTATTGATAGACTAAAGATAGTCGCAGCATTTAGCCGACCGAGCTTATATAAGGTTTCCAGAGTCAAGGAAATTACATAAAGTATGAAAGAACAAAATTACATTACATGCTGGTATAAAGCCAATAAAATACGATCAAAAGCAAATAACATAGCATGTGGCAACTCTCGCGAATTTTCGCAGTTACAAATTCGTAATCCTCGCTTAATTCAAGAGGGTTGCTAAATTTTCGCAACACCGCAAAATTCCTTCCCTTTCGCTTCTTCTCTCCTTCTGCATTTTTTTAGTCTAATTGCCTTTTTGATTTGCACGCAACTCGAGTTTAGCTCTAGTTCAACGATTTGAATCGACATGAAGAATATGGTGTAATTGGTATGCAAAACTACAAAATATCCACAAAATATGATCATTAAGATACCACCTTAATGTATAAATTGGGTTATTTAAGTTGATTAGTACACAAAAAGTGCTCAAAACCTGCAATAAACAGGGCTTAAAACAACACTATTTTGGCACTAATCAATCAACTGCTAGCGCTCTCTATCCTCCAAGGCGGGTCGGCGGATGACTGTGATTGCTATTGTTGAGGTTGATCCTCAAGGGATGGTTCACTAGAGCAATCCCCTTGTTCAAGTCCCCAGACGAGAGCCGATAGCATTGCCATATTAATCGCTTCCCCTGGCACGACTCGCTCGACGCAATAGCCGACAAGTTCGGGTGGTACGTGAGGGTACCGCTTTCTGGCGTAAAGTGTAGCCGTGTCCACTCAGATGGCATTATTGTATGGCTCCTAAGTCTCAAATTTCACCGAACAAGTGTTTGCCGAGTTACCGACCCACCTTAACTGAAAGGCGATGTCCCTAACTGTCAATGTGGTAACCCCATTAAACCCGACAAACCTCGTTAGTGGAACCGAGATGACTGCTTCGACTCTATCTCGCTTAAAGGCCGGAGGTGTAGTACCCGCTTGCACCGCCTCGGATCGACGAGACCCCACATCAAAAATCGCATCACACAGCAGGGACGCCCCATTTCTCGGGTCCGTTGACTACCCACATGAATACAAGTGGAGGCCTGGGTTACCCGACGCCACTTCCCCAGAAAACGCAGCCCCTCAGACGGAGCTCTACCCAAAAACAAGACTCAGACATACCGTCCCAAAACAATCCAATATATGCAATATATATCCAATACGGCAACTTCGGGGCCCATAAAACAGCATTAATACACATTAGTTCATGATCCAACTATGTAACTCCATAGTTCTAAGAGTTAGTAAATTACTTATACAACATATATCAAAATAGAGAATTTAATATGTGGAAAACCATCAAAGCCACACCCGACTTTCTTCAAAACCTGCCCTAGGATGAGCCGTCCCTCGCACGCTCCCTGCAGACCCGAAAATAAAGGGGGTCCCACGACGGTGAGCTGTGCCAAGAGAGACCGCCCTAAGCCTTCGCTACTCACCACCCAAGTGCAAAGGTAATGTTCCACTTAAACAAGCATTCAAGCAAATGCATGATCCTACTTGAATGTCTATATGACTAACTCGCATCCCAGTCCTCACGACTCTCTCACACTCGCCAAGCCTCAGATGAGAATTATTTTATTAGTGGACAACCCGATGTATATATAATATCAATTCCGTCCGACGATTGATATATATAAATTGTTTGTGGATCACTCCTCCGATGAATATCACCTGGGTCATCTGACGATTGGGATATTTTGGGCTTTTGACTACCCGACACTTAATGTTTTTAGACTACCCTTTCGAACCATCTTCTAAGACTCTATACCATGCACTAACTCCCTACAATCCCAGACGTTGCAGTCAAGCATACGAATGGCCGTATGCCACTTCCAATACAAGCCTTAATCACACGCAAATATATAACACAATATATTCACATAAAAATTAAATCACACAACATGTTATGTATTTATCCATTCAACATCAAAATTAGCTCACTTGGGCTAACATACAAACACAAGCAATTCCATTCGACATTTAATCAAGACATATTTTCCCAAAAATATATTTTCGGTTACTATTCTTTGTGAACAAAGAAAAACCCTAGGCTTACTGCTCCAACACTCAAATAAAACATTCGCTCATATTAAGAACTCCGATTACCGCTTACTTCTCCGCCTCAAATCCATTCAACACATGATTAACAATTAAGAACACACAAGTTCATACCCATCTCGCCGTGGGAGCAGCCACTTCGCCGCTTCCATTTGGGCTCAACTTTTATATTAATTCGATCCCAATGTTGGGACTGATCAAATGTACTCCTAATGGCCTCCATCAACTCAAACATTTGAAAAGTACTAAAATTTGGGAATAAAACCCAAGTAGGGAGAAAATCCCACCTCAAGGAGTTCAAGAAACCCGATCTCTCGGGAGTCCACGCGCAGCCCCGCCCGCAGAGAACCTTTTTCCTTCTCGCCCAAGACCGCCGACCTACGTGACGCAAGGCAAATCTGTGTTAAGTCGTCTCTCTCTAAAATCCTCTCAAACGAAGGCCACTGCATCTCAAAATCCCCTTCCACGTTTCGTCTTGGGTTTAAGGAGAAGATGCACCATTTCCTATTTTGTCACTTTGCGACTTAAAATCAAATTTAAACGACCACTACGTCCCTTCATTACTCATTTGATATTCTGCATCATCTCGACCGTCCATTTTCATCATTTCTACTATACCACTTACGGCATACGAGTACGTAACAGGCGCGTGGACTCTTCGCCGCTCGGTTCATTTTACTAAGACTAAACGCGCCGCCCGAAAACGTGCCGACCCGACCGTCTCGAAATTATGAAATTTACGTGCCAACTAGATTTCACGAGACGATTCCAACCCAGATGATCCGCTTTCGCCATCCGAGATCTAGAGAATTAACACGGATTTTAACCGAATTACCATTTTGTAATCAAAATTAATGATTTTGCCATTTTTCCGTAAATTGAAATTTCTGCCCTACACGCAAGTATGAGTGCATCATAACGGCGGCAATGACACGTAGTGGTTACTGGGGGAAAGGATATCTGGGGCCTGCCAAACCAATGAGCTATAGTGGCGTTCCTCCCGAAGAATCTGCTTAATTCGCTCTGACCGAGGCAAATCGAGCATTTTTCTCCTCTCGCTGGGACTAATATCACATCGGCCGATTCCCCCAAGATAAAGTTGGGATTGGCCTGAGGTCCGAGGTACGCCCATCAACAACGATGCCGGCCACCGGGAGCGGTCGCACTCGCGGGTCAGGTTCTCGAATATACTCGGGCGGTGCCCACCACAAGTTTTTCCACTAGGAATTTCAAGTTTAGCAGCTGGTTGCTCGTGGGCTGGTCCCTATGATAATCACACCTTAGTGGATCCAATATACCGGGTTCGGGCCGCCTCATGGGGGCCACTTAAAATCGGGGAGGTCCCGATATGGGTAGGAGCCAGTCATAGGCGATGTTGAGAGGAGTGAACTGGGGGGGTTCCTTCCTCTTTCTGACCGCCCCTTCAGGGGCGCCTTTCCGACCCTTGTTTTGGTTGCTCTCCGGGGTTCTGATGAGCCTCAGGCTACCACACCATGGGGCGGTTTATTACGCTCTCGAGGCGGCCCAAATTTTGTCTTCCAAATAAGTGGGAGAACGATTCGCCTGTCGATACAATTCTTCCATAGTTGCAGGCGGATCTAAGGATAAAGACTGGAAGAACGGAGTGGTCGGCCCAAAGCTTCTTCGGAAGTTTTGCAGGACCGCATCCATATTGTAAATATCAATCTGCTGGACATGTCTGAACCTGCATGTGAAGTCCCAAATGGATTCGTCTTCCCGTTTGAGGATAGCCTGGAGGGAGCTGATATTCCCTTTCTGCCTGACTGAGCACATATACTCGGAGACGAACGCGACCCAATAACTCGTCAATGAGTTTATTAACCCTCTAAGCTTGTGGAACTGCGCCAAGCCGGGTTTCGAGAGGGTCGGGCCGAACACTTCTTACAATAAAAATATCGCCCCCAGATTAAGGATCATCGCCGTTTAAAATGCAATATGATCGCATTTGATCGAAGAGTCAAGTAGCCATGTAGAGAAGCCGCGAGGAGGATCATAATCCAGAATATGTTGACTAAGGGGAGAGGAGAGCATGTGGCCGTGGGTCATCGGCTACGGAGGAGAAAACATGTGTGGGGCAGAGCAACCCCGGGCGAGGGTACATGGATAGTAATCGTGCGACGCCGGTCGCTGGGCACATATTCATGAGCCGACTGATTGGCGGCCGCCGGTCCCCGTGGTTTCTTCCATACCCGGCGCCGTGACGCAGATCGATGGATTGATCAGTCGACGAGGGCCTTTTCCGATCACGGGTTCCGCGGCTGCCTCGTGATTATGAACGGTGGAGTTGAGAACCTGTCGAAGATAACTCATCCGCTAGTCAATGTCGTCGGGTACATCGACCTCCTTGCCTTTGTCGAGACGAGATGGAGGAAGTGGGCGGAGTGGGTCCCCTGCGATTTCTGTGCCCGGGCCGACCTCCACCGGGTTCGCAGGCTCATTATCCTCTCGCACCGATTTATGCAGCCAGACAACTCGCACCGCCTCGGCCCGCTCCTTTGTCTTGCCTCAAGGGATGGTTTTTCGTCAATAACATGACGATGAGTTCGACAATCCTGATGCTCGAGATCGGCCAAGGCTTCTCGAGATCTGGGAGATCACCCAGAGCCGGTGTACCCAAGCCATCACAGATCGCTCAGATTTCTTGTCGCCGCTTCCCACTGCATCGGCTAATTGTAGCTCCACTCGTAGCCAACGGATCGTCGCATTCACCGCCACCGGGCCACCGCCATCAGAACCTCGCAAAACAAAATGTAAGAAGACGACTGCTCCGCTGTCTCCTCCGATGGCAAAGTTAGCTTTTCGTAATCGAAGCATGCACAAAGCAGCTTATCTCAATCAGCTAATATCGCACTCATTCATAGCGATTCTTTTCTCTTTGAAGGAGTGAGACAGTGATCCACCTTTTATAGAGCGATTTACTTTCCCATAGCGTAGTGTTAATACTCTCATTTCGGTATGACACTGTTTTTACGAACGCCTCGAATCCGCCGCTGTTGTCGGGAACATTCCTCCCATTTCAAGGTGGGGCACACTTGATTCTGCGAGTAACATATACTTATATCACGAGAAATGGTCAAGGCTTGCTTGCAAAGTCGATCTAGAAAGGAAGCATCCAGTGGAAGAGGCACTGGGCACCTAGGCGCATCGAAAGGAGGCGTCCGTATAGAGGCACGCACCCTAGCTGAGATTCGCCGGCTTTCCGGGCCTATCTCACTATCCCGGCCTGGGCCGCTTGTGGCCCCATCTCCATCTAGCCTCGGGCCGGGAAGGTCAAGCAGAATCGGCATCGCCCATAAGTATTCAACGCCATTTAATATCGCCTTTATCAAGATAAGTTCATTCATCAAATAACGTAATGTAATACACGGCCTAATTTTGCTTAAAACGACTATCAGAACAATTCCCCTCGAGAAATTATAACGGATGATCGCCTTCAACAAACGATATTCGCTTATTTACGCCTTTTTTATACCAACAAGATTTCACTTCAAAGATTTTCATAATTTTGCTTTTATAAATATTGGCCAAAAATATCCACCGACATTTTCCATATATTCGTAAAATCCCAATACCGATATATCCGTAATTACCGATATTTTGTTCTTTCACAAATACTACAAAACAAAGTTTAAAATAAATTTTAAAGTTTTCTTTATCATGAAACTTTGTGATATAAGAAAACGATGTACCTTGTCTTCCGGAGCGATTAACGAAAAAATGAAACAAAATACAATTGTTTCTTGTTCTCGAAACTTTCCTTTTTCTAATTTTTAATGTCATTTTTAATGTGATTAGTTGTAATCCATGTGATGTTATTCTGATTCAAATACAAGTTTATAAGAAATGTTGACATAAATACAAAAATTATATAGTTTTATAAACAAAAGTCTGTTTTAGGAATTAAAAGAAATTATTATTATTATTTTTTTTTGGATTTATTCTTTAGGAATGTGTTTGCAATTAAAATATTTTATTTAATTACTTAAAAATTCTATAATAAAAGTAAAACTTGCATAGATTTATTTTGAAGAATAATATCTTTTCGAATCAAAGTATTATTATTATTATTCGATAAAAAAATCATCAAAACTATTTTCTGATTTAGAAAACTGTCTTTTACTTTTTAGTTTTTACCTGTTTTAAACTTAAATAAAGGTTGTCAAATAAACCTTAAATATATTTTCTAAATAAAATAATCCAAGTCGTAGATCTCTATAAACACAAGCAAGCTTCTTCTTCTGGAATAGTGTAGGGCTGAGGAGAGAGAGAGAGAGGAGACAATGAGGTTCGGGAAGCTGGAGCTTGTGGCGGTGCTAATGTGCGCCGTGGTGATGATGCCGCCGGAGGTGTCGGCCACACGGTGGACCGTCGGAGCCAACCAGGGCTGGACCACCAACGTCAACTACACGGTCTGGGCCAAGGACAAGCACTTCTACAATGGCGACTGGCTCTGTAATTTCTACTTTCTCTCTGGAATATCTACTCCTTTTTTTATGTTTTTCAGATTCAGATCTGCTCGTTGTCGTACGAGTTTCTGCTTGTCTTTTCTTGAAAGTACTTTTCTTAGTTTGAAAAGGAGCTTCTGATCCGATGCCCTGTTTCTCTGCGGATTGAGTGAATGATAGTGATTAGGGTTTAAGTGCTGAACGTACGTTCGGCGCAGATGTTGGCAGTGGTGATTAATTGTTGTTCATTTATTATTTCGGTAGATCTGTGTCTTTTCCTCGCTTTTCTTCTTAATTTTATTTCAAAAGAATCTCGTTGTTTTCTTATGGATTTTTCAAAATTTGCTTGTGAAATTCAATCTCAAATCTCTAACTTTCTTCGTTGGAAGTTCAAAAAACAAAAACAAAAGATAAAAAAGATAAACATTTCGACAAACTTTTCCTAGATTGTGTTGCTCTGTAAATTTGAAGCTCAAAGATCTTACCTGCCTGCGATTACAGAGTCTTTAAGTGTTTTTGAGAAGGCAAACGTCGACTGTACTGTAAATGTAGATCAATTCTTCCCACTCTAAACTAAACTATATACAAAAGCTGAGTTAACCTCAGCATTGGATTATCCATTTGATGTAATTAGCTGCTATAGAGGTTCTTAGGGTTTCGGACCATTTCCCCTTCATTTCAAACTATAAATTTAACTGGATTTTGATGATTTGTTTGGTTTCTTTCTGAGTGTGAAGTGTTAAAAATTAAATTTTTTTTTTCAGTTGTATGCGTTATGACTTATGAATACTCACTATTGTGTATTTTAGCCTGGGTTGGCAGGACAACTAGGTAAGGCATAGCGTTACTGTCATGCCTGACTCCAGGGGGACTCACACAAACACTAGAAAGCCAGTTTGTGTGGAGATTTGTCCCAAAATAATATTTTTTTCAAAAAAAAAAAAAATCTTAATTAAGAACTAGTTTCTTAATTCCTTGTCATAAGACATTATTTTGAAACATTAATTATTTAAAAAAAAAATTGTTCTTAAAAGATTATTTTGATACATCACTCCTTTGTGTGCCCATTACAGTGGGCTCATGTTCGTGAAGTCAAATATTATATTATTCTGTAATTAGGACTCAATAATTAGTTGTGTAAAACCTAGATAATAAAGATTTGCGAGTAGATGGGGCATTGGGTTTGCTCTCAGATTCTGTGATTTGATTGGTGTTCAGTTTGTAGTATGCTATGATAGAAGATATTTTCCATGTTTTTGAAAACATCTAAAATATGTTTTTTTTTTTTTGAAAAACATAAAATTTAAAGAACAGGTTTTCAAAAATAATCAACAAACAGGCCCTTTGTTTTTGTTTTTGTGGTAATTCTGTTTTTTGTTCAGTTTTTGTGTACGACAGGAACCAGGTGAATGTGTTGGAGGTGAATGAGACAAACTACGAGTCATGCAATTCTGATAATCCAGTACATAATTGGACTACTGGTGCTGGAAGGGATGTTGTTCCTCTAAACGTTACCCGGAAATATTATTTCATCAGTGGAAAAGGATTCTGCTATGGTGGAATGAAGGTAGCTATCAATGTCGAAAACCTCCCACCCCCACCCTCTGCTTCACCAATAAATACTTCGAGCGACTCTCCAACTTCTTCTTCTTACAGAGGCCATATTGTCGTACCAGTTGTTTTTACCATTGCTGCTGTGTGGGACTCTTTCCTTCGTCTCTACTTGTAGGTAACAAATTGATACTTCAATTCTATTAGGGCAATTCTCTTTTCAAAAAAGAAAAAAGAAAAAAAGATTTGAGTTGTGATCCACTTTATTTATTTATTTGTATCTCTTGGGAGTTGGTTTGTGTGGTTGTAGTTTGACCCGGAAAGGGGTGGTAATGTTGATGATGAAAGCAACATGTGTTTGAATTTTGAAATGTTTAGAATATGGTTCTTTTTAGATAACGAGTCACACACAAGAGGCATCTTGAGTCATATCATATTCATATTAATCTTCGTATGAGTCGACGATAAACTTTTAATATAGAACATAATTATATTCTCAAGACTTCGAGACTTTTGAGATCCGTTAAATGTTAAAGTATGTTGACTAAAAATGAAGAAATCAAATGCGTGAAATGCGGAATGGTGAAGCATAATGAAGCTATGATCTAAGTGGACCTTGGGGGCTGAGACCCATGTGATTTGGTTGTATTATTTATGAGAAAAAAGATGACCCCCTAAACCTAAACCTAAACCTAAACCATGTGGTTTGTGGTGATGTCTGTAATAGAGGAAATGCACTTTTCTTGGTAAGTAGATTGATTAGATGATATAGGATTTGAAAAGAGGGTAAGAGAGAGATTGAGGTGAAAAGTGGGTCTTGTTTCATTAACCACTCTCTTTATTGTCTTATCTTAGCCCAATCACAGCAAAGTTTTGTGCGTTTTCCTAGTTTGAGAGTTAGGGGGTGAGGGGCCACCTTTCATAAATGTAATTGACAGGGTGTTGTGTTGGTGGCACTCGTTTGGAGTTGGATTGGTTTCCCCTTCCTGTTTCCTTGTCTTGTGTCTTAACTTAACTAAGATTTGTTTGATTCGGAAAAAAAAAAAAAAAAAACTGAGATTTGTTTCTCCATAAATATCTTATCTTATACGTCTCTTTATTTTGAAAGGAAAAATAATCGTAATAATTCAAATTGATAGATTCAAGAATAAATTACTAAAAATCGCGAATTAGCAAACATATATTGTAAGACAAGATGACATAAATGAAAGAGTAAATTCTGCAATTAATAATATAAAAGACGAGTATCATTGTTTGTTCTTTAACATGTTTAATCATTTTGCTTATTGAATCACTTTCACACAAATAAAAGTCATTGGCAACAAGACGATAAAATATCACATTATAACAAAGTTCGACGATTAATCAACACCATATCAAAGAGATTCGCTGCGCTCCGTTTTGGTCACGAAAATTTTCAACTATATCCAAAATCCGTAATACGAAAATTTTCAACGATTCTAATCTTGCCATTTTAAAATACGCCGCACAATTCTGTAATAAATAATGCCATTTTCAACCCCATTCATTAATTTTGGCCAATTTAATTCAAAATAAGCGAAAACAACTTTTACCTATTTTTCTCGATTCATATATAAAATGTCAAATAGCTAATCTATTTTCTTTTGCTAAAATTTGTTGCCTTATTCTTCGTGAATTAAACGCTGCTTTCCGTTAAAGCCAATAAACAGTAAAAATTTTCTACTTACAACACGGAGTATTTCTATGAAAACATTTTATCAAAAAAAACGAAATAAAGATATGTGTATGTTGATTTTCAAACAAAAAAATGATAAAAAAAATTATCTCTCTTTATTTAAGAAAATGGGCTATAAAAGAACAAGACAAGAAAATGAGGGACGGTTAGCTTTCACCATTCTCACTTGGGTCCTAAAAAACATCTTATACTTCTCTTACTTGTTACATTTATAATACTAATAATAATAATAATAATAATGTTAAGAGTACTGTTAAGAGTAATTTCTAACATGAAAAATACTATATCTTATTATTGTCTTTATGTCACTTTTACTAGTCATATTTAAAAGTCTTGTTTAGAATAGCTTCTTTCTCAATACTGGGCTTCATGGGTCCTAGTCTCCCAGATTCAGAAAAGTAATGAGATAATTTGATGGGTGTTAAAATCATGCACACAGTAACCATGAGTTGTACTAGAATTAGTAGGGATATCACTAGAAAAGTTTATTATCACTGAATGTTATGATATTATTTTTTACAAAAAAAAAAAAAAATCATCCTTTGTGGAGTGATTTATCAAGTAACGACCCTGTACCACTTTCAAATCTTTAAAATCTTTCAATAAGCCAAAAGACAAAGACATGCGAGAGTAAGGATCTCGACGGGAGTCCTAATAAGTGACACTTACAAGCATCAGTTAGTTTAACAAAAATAGTAAATATTTAAATTCTGAGTTGGAAGCATTTTAAATAGTGTTCTAAAAACTGAACCGGTGACTAAATTGTAAAAGTTATTGGTTTACACTTTAGGGGTTAAACAGATGGTTGAATTGTGGTGATCAGACATCTGTGCTTTCACTCTACAACCCTAGAACTGAGAAGAGAGCATTGGGCTGGGCCCAACAGTTTCATGATACAAGTTTCGACAATATCAACCTGCTGGGCTGTGCCTTTTAATCTCACAAATCTACGTTCACATGCACTCGATGACTTGACTGAATTTAACGCAGACTAAAATTTCACATTTCATTTAAACGGCCTGATTCTTGTAGTAAATTATTTACACCTCATCAATCTCTCTATACACCTCGGGCCACATGGTTAAAATCAATGCATATGACATGTGCCAGATGTAGTATCGCGCAGGAATAATCTCTTCTTTTATGCTACTATTTGACCCGCTTTCCCCTTTTACCCCCATCATTTGTGTTTCCAAAAGTTTAAAATAAAAAACGGGTGTATCAAATTTACACTTATATATATATATATATATAAAAGAGATAAGTGTAAATTTTAAATTGAACTTAAAAAATTTATCTGAGATATTTAAATAATTATCCTAAATTTGAAAAATTATCGCTATAAATCTTAAACAAAATCTTTAAAAATTATAATTAATTTAAAACTCAAATTTGTTATTGACTTGCTGCATCACGACATCTGCTCAGCCAATTTCTGCAATGGCCATGAATGCCCTTTAATTACGTTTTTGTTTCTTCTTTTGTTTTGAAAATAATTCTATAAATTTGAAGTGGAAAAACAAAAAGAAAACAATTGGAAAAAAAGAAGAAGGTAAAGATAGAGCGAGGAAAACAAGCTGACGCTAGGGTTTGGGGTTTATGAGAAAAAGAAGGTAAAGATATAGATTCTGATATTTATTTTAATGGATAAATATCATATATATTTGCTAAAAAAAAAAAAAGGAAAAAGGGGTGGAGTCCCAGGGGGTTTAATGTGATCCTAGAAATTTTAAAGGAGTAAAAATAATGGAAAATTCTTTTTAAAAAAAAAGAAACTCCCCACCTACTGGGTTTCCGCCACGTGGACACAAACATCCACTTCAGCCCTACCATCTTATTGGTGGGCGTATTTTTAGCTTGCTAACTAGGATGTTACAGCTAAAATGCGCCTATGCCAAGTATACTTCAACCAATTCCAGATAAGCCGACGATAATGGTATTTTTGTAATTATTTACCATGATAATGGCATATTTATCATTCACTCTCCATTTCCCAACGATGATTTTCTTTTCCCCACACTCTTTTTATATATATACACTCGGCAGTAATCAGCATTCCATAGAGAGGGAGAGAATGCGGCGGCTGTTGTGGTGGTCGCTGGTGGCGGCAGCCATGGCTGTGGCGGCGATGACGGGATCGTGTGAGGCGGATCTCATCAAAGTTGGTGGCAAACAGGGATGGAGGCCTGATGTTAACTACACAGAATGGGCCATGAGCGAGGACTTCTACGTTGGAGATTGGCTATGTAAATTCTCTCTCCCCCCTCTTTACTCGTTTCACTTTATTTTTTTCTCGGCAACCAAACATACAAACATAGAATAGAAAAAAACAAACTCCGATTCATTTATGAAGTAAATTAATTTCCAATATCGTTCATTCTTATTATTTAGAGTGAGAGTTATGGAAAATGAAAATCGGCTCTGCCCTGCCCTACCTTGTTGGTTAAGCAAGTTTTGAACATGAAAACATTTCCAATCTGGAGATACGGCTGTTGTCGCATTCATGATTCATTCTATGGCAGAGAAGCAGAGAGCCGGTCCCACCCTTCCAAATTCTTTCCAATATGGGCAAAAGCGTTTCTTTCCGTATTATAATACCTCATTAAAAGAATGAAGTAAATAAAATAAAATAATTTTGATTTTGAAGAGCAACTTCAGAAAAACATCGTGAAAGTCACTCAGAAGTTACTTTAAGAGGTTAGAATTGCATTCAAAGAATTAATTATGTTTAGCAGCATGATTATTGATTATTGATTATTGATTGTTGTCATTGTTATCATTGGTACTGATAATTAGCTTTGGTATTGGAATGACTCGATTGTTTTGATTTTGATTTTGATTACATTTTCATTTGGGATCTGAAGATTTCATCTTCGACAAGCACTACTTCACGGTATTTGAGGTGAACGAGACAAACTACAAGAGATGCAGCGAGAAGGAGTTCATGACAAACATCACAAAGGGAGGGCGAGACGTGTTCAACCTCACACAGGAAAGGCCGTACTACTTTCTCAGCAGTGGAGGGTACTGTTGGCATGGAATGAGGCTTGCCATCAACGTCACGTCCCACATGCCGCCTACTGCTCCCGCTCCTTCTCCCTCTAAAGCTAAAAGCCCTGCTCAGAAGATGCCATCAATTTCCCCCATTGTTCTATCGGTTATTGTCTTGCTGTGCCCTCTCCTCTTCAACTTCTTCTTCTTTCCCGTTTGATTCCAAATAAGTACCATCTTCCGATCGAAACCGATTGTTTAGCATATTATGGGTAATTAATGGTGTCAATCTTTGAACAAATTAAATGGAATGTGTTTTTTTTTTCTTTTTCTTAATCTATCGAAAGTTTCAGCATTCGGATTCCGTGTGTAAGAGTAGTATATGAATTAGATTAATGGAAACACATTCAGTTCAGGTGTGGTGGTGACTGGTAAGAGGTATGGTATATATGGCATAATGGTATATAGTATATATATATATATATATATATATATATATATATATATATATATATATATATATATATATATATATATATATATATATATGTGTGTGTGTGTATTGAATATGGATTGAAAAGATGGGCTGGAACCCTTTTATATGATTAATCATGAAGAGGAAAATGCAACCATGCTGTATGGGAATGAGTTTTTTTTTTTTGTTGAGTTAGGCCCTGTTTTATAAAAAAAAAAATTAAGTAATCGAAAAAATAAGTCACAAAAATTAATAATAATTTCATAAATATCGACTCAGATCAGAAACCTGCTTGATAAGCTTACTAACAATCAATAAAATAACATATTTGTTGATAATCAGAATGTTAAATAATTAAATTAGCGTATTTTACATATTTACCCTTTTATCATTAAATTACATATTATCCAAATAAATATAGTTTTCAATATTTTATTTTCACTACAATTATTAATTATTGTAAATAACATGTTTAAAAAATATGTAAAATATTTATTCTAATAATATTATCCAAAAAAGACATAAATATGTTTAAAAATAACCAATAGAATTCAAACTTTTTTAAAACTATCCAAACTAACCAAAAAATATTTGTAAAATATTATATTATTTATAGTTAGCTGGTCAAATTTATTCATTTAAAAAATTTTTTTGTCGACCGTATTCTACATTCCACGTTAAGTGTGTCTACCTACTCTATAATTTCGTCGCTTTTTCATTTAAAATTTCACTAAGAGCTTCCTAAAAATTCATATCAAACATATCAAAATTAAAACCATTGAAAAATTCTCTTTCATTTTCAATAGCTTTATCAAATGCGCCTAGACTAATTTTATACGAAATAAATGATCATAAGGGTGGTAAATTTCTATCATAAACAAAACTGTATTTTTGTGTGACTTAACTCAGATAATTAGGTTAAGCTTATGTAGATATCCAAACCATCTCAATTACATATTTATATTGGTATGATTTAGAGATTGATGCAAAATGTATAAGATTGGTACAAAATGTATACCTTTAAAAAATGGGAACATATAACTTTAAAAAATTAGAGTAATTGAACATATAAGTAAGACGGTTAAGGTCTTTTATAACTTAACTTTAAATAATGTAGTTGTGTTCTGGTTGTGATATGGCTAATGATGTTTCAAACCTAGATATTGAAGAGGACTCTAAAGCAGTTAATAGATTGTTATAATAAAAAAATAGTTTACTTAATTTAATTAATTTAGTAAAGGAGGATATTCGAAAACTATGTTAGAATCAAAATATTTATAAATGTTATCTTATTTTTTTTATTATTAAGTAAATAGAATAACATGTCATAAAGGTTTTTGGAATATCAATTCAAATATTGATTGGTTAGATTTTCCAACAAGATGTCACAAATTTTGCTTTTAATGATTGGTTCATCATTTTATTCGATTTGTAGATTTTCTTTTCCATAGTCTCCTTTCATTAAAAGAACACTTTACGACATTTTTTATAAGTATAAGCTGCACATCCTCGTGTTTTTATCAACCTATTTTATAAACAAATTAATTCTAAATGAACATTTTCCATTTGCTTTTGATTTAAATTGAACTAGTTAATCCTCATCTGCTTTTACATAATTAAATTAATTGTGTCAATGAAATCATAAACATAACAAACCAAGTACCTTTTTCTATTTAATTTCACGCCTTACAATTTTTACACAATTAATATTATTAATTTCTTATTTTATTGAATTATAAGAGAATACTTTTTACAGAACATGAAAAATTTTGTGTTCAATCTTTTTTTTTTTTTTCAATTTTGTCCCTTAACCAAATTCTCTAGCTATAACAATGATATAAGCAATTTGGATATCAATTATTATTTTTTTTGTCAAACCATGAGATGTTTTGAACGGGTCTATACATATATGAAATACGTCTTTAAGCCATAATATACAAGACTAATCCCCATACTGTGGGTGCCTTGGGCCTTGACCTAGGCCCTCTAGCTAGGAGGCCCCTTTTGACTAGAGGCCATGGTTGGGCCGGTCCATCATGTTCGACCCGTAAGCCCAATTTAGGAGTTCAGATCCAGATAACCTCCTATAGCCGAAGAAGGGGTTGGCATTCCCCATATGCCATTTTTCGGAGAGGCTTTATTTAACAAGGGTTGATGAATTGGCTCCCCCGGAGGGAGAGTGCACCATCCTATGTCTTGCCATGAATTCAAAATGGACAAACCCCTTCAGGGTCATGTATTCGGGAAATGTGTCCCACTTTTCTCTCCCTTCCGTCTGGGTGCTAGCACTAGTCTCCATCCGCGTAGATATGGCCCCACTGCCTCCTCTTCCGTCTTAAAAGGAAGAATTGGGCCATTCGCGAGATATACGCAACCTTCTCCTTCCGATTTGGGAGGAAATCATCCACTTACCACGAAGAGTGGATCCCCTTCCTCCCTAATAAAAGGAAGTCATGACACGAAATAAGGTATGGACGAAAGGCTCAAAACTCTCAATCTTTGAAAGAAGACAACAAAGATCTAATCCTCGAAAGATCGAGAGCGACGGCGAGACCCTCTCCCGCTCGCTTCTTAGTTATCCGTTTTCATGGTGCTGGCAGACCGGCATGCTCGACTGGCCCGCTGACTCGTAGAATTCAAGACCACAATTGAACCATCTCGTGGGAAACGCCACCAGAAATCTCAAAGATGATACGCAGGCATTGCCCATCCGCTCCCTTAGTGATCTCCCGCTACACAAGGTTCGTAGTTCCCCCGCCATCCCACCGACCGAGTCCTGTCACCATGTCTAGCAACCCAGTGAATCAGCCCATCGAAGACCCGTTTCTCCGCTGGCGTCAAGAGATGGAGGCTAAGCAGGAAGAGCAGGCCAGACAGATGGCCGAATTGCGTGAACATGCAAACCATTTACAACAGGAGAACGAGCGCCTACGGGCCCGCTTGGAGACCAACGGCTGAGGTCCACGCGGCCCCGCCTAACCTCGCACCCCTAACCCAGATAAGGGCAAAGGGCTCGCCCCACTCCGACCACAAGTGATCATCCCAAGCAGATGACGACCTCCCTGATAGCTCCCGCTCCCTGTTGTTCACCACCTCAGAACGCGAAAGCCGAATCCAGGAAGAGACCTCCTCGCCAGCCCAACCAGGCTATTAGTGTTCCGTGCCGCCGAATGCAAAGAGAGGCCAGCAAAGATATACCCCGTTCGGAATTGGCCCCAGAATATATATCTACCTGGTTCGGGGGCATGGCCCCTTAGTTTCCGCCTAAGAAATACCCGTTCGGGTCACCTCCCGCTCTCAGATGCAACATTTGATCCCCGTCTCAGGTCGTATGACATGCCGCCTTCCCCTTTCGGGGCCAAAGATATTTCGACTCGCGAAGCCTCGCGGATTTGTCATTCCACCGTTTGCTATGTACGACGGCTCCTCTGATCCGTATGATCATATGTTGCACTTTAACGAGGCAATGATCCTTAACGCCAGGAACGATCGACTCCTATGTAAAGTATTCCCAGCTAGCTTGAAAGGTCCCGCCTTGGCTTAACTCCTATGCATTCGTCACTCGCATTTGTGCCCGCTCAGCGTAAGGGAAACATCGCCGCCCAATCCATCTTTCTGCCGTGGATGACGAGTCCATCCGGGACTTCACCTGAAGATTCGGACAAGTTGTTAAGCAAATTGATACCTATAGTATGGATGCAGTCTTACAGAACTTCCGAAGAAAGCTTTAGCCGACTACCCTTTCTTTCTAGTCCTTTCACTCCACCTGCCACCATGGAAGAATTGTATCTGCAAGGCACAAATACTCCACTCCGAGGATAATATCCGAGTCAGCTTCGCAACCGTAATGACAATCTGGGTGTAGAGCTAAAACCAACTATAAAGAGTCAGCCCAAGCAGAAAGGAAGCCAAGGCAAGGGCTAAAAGCGTCCCCAAGAGCAATCCGAAAAGAAAATATATCCTCCCCAATTCACACCCCTTAACATCTCCTACGACCGATTGCTTCCCCTCATTCGAGATCACCCCGAGTTTAAGTGGCCTCCGCCTATGCGCGAACCCGGACCAACGTAACAAGTCACTAAGGTGTGACTACCACAGGGACCACGACCATGGAACAAATCAATGGCAAGGCTTGAAGTTCATGGTTGAGAGATTAATCCGAGCAGGGCACCTTAGAAGGTTCATTCGGGAGCCAACCCAGACAAATTAAACTGCCCTTACCTAATAGAGTCATGTTGCCGCGATATTCGTCAGAGCCCAGACTTACCATCAACTTTATACTGGGAGGCCTGGTCGACGATCAATATGTGGCGCCCCTTACCCGACCCGATTCGCTTGGGCGGATCCGAACCGAGTCCGGGATGCTACTAAAATCACTAAATCATTCAAAATCATATCTTTGCGGAAGCGATTTCAAAATTTGAGCAAGCCCATAAACATTTATATTTAACAAAATACATTTACAATGAAGGCATTCAAGCCTTTTCAAAATGATTTACTAAAATAGATGCTCAATATTCAAATCATTTATACAAAATATCCATATCAAAAGAACACATGAAATGAGAGTAGCACATGCTCTGAAAGCATACCCGAGATTTCTTTCTTTATGACTGACGCTCCGACCTTGGGTCCGCTATTGATCACTATCTATCACTCGGCACCAAGCAGACAGCAAACAATACGCTAAGCATTTTCATGCTTAGTGGTTCTATACAAATCCATTCCTCGCCCAAATCTTAAATCAATTCATGCAATTTAATAATCTCGTAACTTCAATCATTTGATGATCAATATAAATACAATATATATACTTTGTTATATATATATACAATAAATTATACCATTGATCATCCCATAAATACATTGCTAATCAATATTTCACAATCTCAAATCAATTCAAATATGCTCACAAATTCAATTCGCTTATGACATTCAATTCACCTGAAAATCAATCTCGCTATGCTAATCCAATCGCCATGCCAATCAATTCAGTTATGCCCTTAACGAATTTAACCTATGTCTTCGATATAGCTGTGATATCGTAGTCACGGCACGGCCCGGCCAGCAGCCGTATCACATGGTTTTGCAACATGCACGATTCGCTGGTCGACCGTTATAAAACAATCAAATAGTGAACACCATCGATACGGTCCCGCTACTGGTCGGGCAGATCGAGTGACACATCAATACCGGCAGTGATCGCTATTCGACCCTACTGTATACCAATCTATCCCACTACAAATCCAAGTAACATCTCTATTAAGGCGTTCAAATCCTTTATAGCAAAATATAGTACAATATGTACGCTTGTATAAAATGTTTTTTATTTTCAATAATCATGCAATTTTATATGCAAACATTTCACAATCACTTTTCTCAAATCAATTAAATTAATTCAATATGCTTTTTAACAAACATGCAAAAACTTGAAAGGAGTGAATGAGAGTTCCAGAGAACAAACATTTCAAACTTGAAATGAGAATAGGATTTAGAAGAACAAACTAAAAATCTTGCACTTTGATTCCACCCTGGAATCTCAATCACAAAGCTTGGTTTTTCCTCCGTCACCCTATTCCAAAACCATTAAAGAATAATATTATTCATGCCAGCATTTCAGTAGTTTTGGTTAGGATTGATTTTCGGAGGTTATTATGAGTTCCAATTTAAACAAGCTATATATAGGATGGATTCTGACTCAATGGGCTTTCCATAGAGTCAAAGATCACCCCGAATCAGAGTTCGGATTTTAAGGAGTTATGACTCGAAGTCGAGGTCATACACGGGCCAATCCTGAACTGACGAGCCGACCGACCGACTAGTTCGATCTATCACCGGCAAACGCCTTCTATCCTCTCACTATATTAATGTATTCTTGGCCCAATGGTTTCCATAGAGTCAAAGAACACCTTAATTGAGTTCAAACGTAGGAGATATGACCTCCGGGTCGTAGGTCACGCCAAGTCAACTTCGACGAGCCGACTGATCGACGAGTCGCGACCAAGTGACGAGCTCATTCAAACACCTTGGTCTGACATCTAACATCCTTTCAGGCATATCATCGTATTCTCTTGACTCCATGGGCTTTCCATAGAGTCCAAGAACACCCAAATCGAGTTCAAACGAAGGAGATATGACATTCCGGGTTGAGGTCATGCGTAGTCAACTTTGAAGAGCCGACCGAATCGACGAAAGAATCGCTTTGACGAGCACCGCTTCGACGAGCAATCGCTTGACCGACCACCGTTGACTCCACCACCGCTTGAAGACCACCGCTTGATGACACTCGTTTGATCTCATTAATCGCCGATTTACCATCGCTTGATCTAATTCCTCGTTTGATCACCACTCGCTTCGACGCACCATCGCGTTGACTCATTAATCGTGCTTTGATCACCACCGCTTGACGACCCTCGCCACGACCACCGCTTCTGATGACCATCGCTTCGACGACCACCGTTTCGACCACAATCGCTTGACGACCACCGCTTGATGACCTCGGTTTGATCGACCCCGGCTCTGACGACCACCGACCCATTTGACTGCTCGTATAAAGACCATAACTTGGTCTACAGAGTCCGACTAAGAAATTCAGTGCTTCAACATCAAGTTCACGATGTATAATTTCACAAAAGGACTTACTGCCAAATTCTCTTTATTTCGATCCAAACCTGTTCTAAGGTACGGCTAGTTGACCCGAATCGACAAACCGACTCACCAGATCCTATTAGGCTGACCTCGTGAAAGGACAATAACTTAGTCTACATGTGAGGTCCAAATTGAGAAACTAAAGCCTAACATCACACTGATGTGGCTACAATTTACTAGAAGGACACACTACCAAATCCCCTTCACTGCACTCCAAAAATCAGCTCTAAGGTTCGGTTAGGCCGCGTATCACAATGTGGCAAACTTCCATGGTTTAAAATGCAACCAAACATTTCCATACGATAACCACCCAATCCCGGCAGAAGACGCACTGAAGTAGGAGAAGACCTACTCACTGAGCCATTGAAGCCCCGATCTCTGGGCCTCTACTTGCGCTATTGGGTCACGTGAAGGACTCTTCCTCTGCTTCTCGCCGGGAGACCTCTCATCCGATCAAGCCGGAAAATCTAGAGAGGTGGAGCCCCTCTCTAACTCTCCCTTTTCTATTTTCCTTTTCTACGATCACTCTTAATCGTATTTACAAAGGAGTGAACTTCTTCTCCCACTTTCTTACATGCCACCCTTTCCTTGATTTTTCTTCTTTTTCTTTATTTCTTTTTATATTTAGGTCCCTCCATTTCATTATTCTTCATTTCCAAGTCTTCTATTTTCACTTAGACATATAAACTTATTTTACAATTGACCCTAGGGTCCCCATTTTACAATTTCCATATTTTTCTCTTTTCACTGGCTTATTTCTCGGATTCAATAATCATTTAATCAATATTCATCTAAAAAAAAAAAAAATTTCCCGTAAAATACCCAAGTCGGGTTCCTTTATACTTAATATATATAAAGAATTTTATTATAAAAATTTTAAGGTATTTTTGGGGCGTTACAACTCTCCCCCACTTAATAAAATTTTTTCCTCGAAATTACCTTAGTCAACAAATATGCGGATATCACGGGCCGCATCGTTTCACTTTCCCAAGTGGCTTCTTCATTTATGGTTTCTCCACAAATATCTTGACTAATCCGGCTTTCTTATCTGCATTCCTTCACTTCACGAGCCAAAATCTTTAATGCCTTCTCTTCATACGCCAACTGGGCTCACCAATTGTCTCCTCGAAGAGACCATATGTGATCAACCAGATCAGACTCCGCAGTATGGACGTGAAACACATCATGGATCTTTTCCAAGTCCGGAGGTAATGCCATAATCCGTATGCCACCGTCCCACTTTCTCAATCACTCAGGGGGCCAATAAATCTTGGGCTCAACTTGCTCTTTTTCCCAAATCTCATCACCTTCTTCCAAGGCGATACATTCAAAAACACTTTTTCGCCGACCTCATATCGAATATCTTTTCTTACGTTTGATATGATTTCGTCTATCATATACCTTTAATCTTTCTAGATTACGACGATCGCCCGACATGGCATGTTTTCATTCTTAGATGCATCTCTCCGCCCATCACTGCATCCCCATGTATTCCGCCCCTCGACGCGGAGAAAACATTCTCTTTCATCACCCTCACGGTCTTCGCAACGTACGCCCTTTGGGTTAAAGAATGCCGGAGCCACCTATCAGCGATTGGTAACCAAGATGTTTCGACCACCGCTCGGGAAAACTATGGAAGTATATATAGATGATATGTTGACAAAGTCCAAGGAGTGGCTGGATCACGCTAACCATTTTCAATAGGTATTTGACCTCCTCAGAACCTATGGTATGAAGCTGAACCCTGCAAAGTGCACATCGAGGTCAGCATAGGACGGTTCCTGGGTTTCATGATGACATAGAGGGGGATAGAGGCCAACCCTTCCCAACTTAAAGCCATTCTAGAGTCTCCAGCCCCGAGCTCTAGAAAGGAAGTACAACAATTGACGGGCCGATTAGTTGCCTTGGGACGATTTATTTCCCGGTTCACAGACCGCTTAAAGCCCTTTTTCGCCACCCTAAGAGGAGTTAATCGGGTCGGATAAAACGAAGAGTGTGATCAGGCCTTTACTTAGATCAAGTAGTACTTAGCCAAACCCCCGATCCTCGCAAGTCCTTGTAATACCGGGCGTAAACTCGTTTCATCTACTCGCACTGATACAAAGCGTTAGTGCCGCATCGCTCAGCAAACAAGACGAAAACAAAGACCTGTGTTCTTCGTCAGCAAATCCTTAGCCGATGCAGAACCCTTTTTAATTATTCTCCTAAACCTTTCTTTTTGGACTTTATAGTAAAAAAAAAAAAAAATTTAAAATGTTGAGTTTGTGTTTGATTTAACAACTTTATTCTTTTTGGCAGTGAAAAAGAAAATTTTTTCTATATAACGGTTATAAAATGGATAAGCTAAAACCTGTAAATGTGCATTGATAGGGTACAAAAAATAAGGCTCACAAGCCCATTAGCCAGGCTCAAGAAAGAGACCAGTCCAACGAAACATTCAGGCCCAGTCGCTAAACCCCAAAGGAGAAGTATGCCCATCGGGCAAAGATCTGCCATCAGTACACCCTGCATCGAGGGTCCAACATTTATATCTTAAATACTCATTTTATCCCTTGGCGTATGCTTTAGTTAGTTTTTCTTGGTGTTTTTATGAGCAAATAAGTGCCCTAATGCTCTAAAAGTTCACTCCTCATGATCAGGGTCATCCATTTTGGCAATTTGTGCAAAATTGGTGAAAATCATACAAAAGCAACAGAGAGGCTACTGATTTTTGACATTTTCAGACATCATATGAGCTCCTATTGCATCAAGCCATATATGTATGGATTTTACACTTCAAGAGCTTTCTAGGGATATCAATAAACACCAAAATTGAGTTCGAACAAAGAAGTTATGTTCCAAACTTGAAGAAAATCAGCAAACATTTCAGCACCTCCAGCAGGAGAGGCTACTGTATTTTCTTGAAGTTTTCAGATATCATATGAGCTCATATTCCATCAAGTCATATATTTATGATCTCTACACTTCAAGAGCTTTCCAACGGTACCAAGAACACCCAACCGGAGTTCGTATGACAAAGTTATGGCCTTACTAAGTCGAGCAAAACAGGATCTGAACGTCGCGACAGGAGAACCAACGTCGCGACGCTGCGCAGAGTCGAGATAAATCGATTGCGCGATGTTACAAACGACGTCGCGACGTTCGGGTCGGTTTCGCTGATTTTTGCACCCATTTTGAGCCCAAATGGAGTGGCTTTAAGCTCAAACCGAAGACGACGAGGAGGCTAGCTAGTGGCTCTGGAAGTGGGACCTTTGTCCACACCTTGGGACCAAGGAGGAGGTTGGGAGTCAAGCTAAGATTTGGGAGAAGATCATGAGATTTGTGGAAGAAAATCCGAGACTCACCATCATTTGATCATTATAGTTTCTTCTCTTCCTCTTTTTCATGTTTTATCCTAAGTTTATAATGTATCAAACTCTATCATGCTTTAAATTCAGAGATCTAGGGTTTTGCTGTATATCGAACATGGAGTTTTATATCCATTTGTTAATGTTCCGCTTAATATTTGTGAATGCACTCTATTGATTCATACTTATTCTATTTACATATTGATTTCTTACTAATCTCAATATACAGTGGTTCTTTGCAAGATCCGGTATGTATAAAGAACTAGGACATAGATGAATCAACCTAATTAGCCAATTTTTGTAGAAATTATCGGTAATTTGGAGGCGTGTGAGACTTTTGGATCTTAAAGCATCTCTAATGCTTGGGGTTGAGCTGAGAAGCAAAAGACCTAGTGTTACTGCAGTTATTCACCCGAGAGAGGCTTATAATTAAATTTAGACAAGAGTCGCTGAAAGCATTTTCATGAAATAATAGAGTAGAATTTGACTCAGATCTAAGAGGATTGTCCGATCGCACTCAAGTACCCTAGGACTTATCATCTCGTATCCCTTAGTTACGATCTTCATTAGTTAGATTTAGAAATTTCATTAGTTTAGTTTAAATTGCTTACTCTCACAATTGTTAGTTTGGATATTAGAGAAGCATTATAATTTTTGTAATTAGCATCCCCATTTTCCTCAAGTGACGATAACTTTATTTCAAGACACTTTATTACTTGATACGATACTACGCTGGAATAGGCTTTTTTCTTATATTTTTCTTGAATAATTTTATATACACATCACAAAAATACGCTTATCAAGTTTTTACGCCATGACGGAAAATCATGTTTTATGCTAATATCAATACTCAAGTGCTTCTTTAATTCTTCAAACATTTTTTATATTTATATTTGTTTTTGGAGTTTGATACTTTGTTTTCTTTACAATTTTCGTGTGTTAAATCACAATGGATCCTATCATCGAGTTGACAAATGCATTGGCTCACCTTGAGCAAGAATTCAAGAATGCGGCACTGGCCGATGAGCATCAAAGAAGATTGACAACTCAAGTGCAAAGCCGTTGTGGCAACCATATGGATCATGGATTATGCCTAATATGGAGGTACCCCATACTTGAGCAATCATAATTTTAGATGGAGCCCACCCACCAAACACCTCATAACAAGCTATACCATTCCCACACCTACAAGTCCAAAGATCAAGCCTAGAAGAAGCTATGATGAATTAAGAAGAACTCAAGCCGCATTTACCATGCAGCACAACCTTGAATTTTCAAGATCAATGGATGAATGGATCATCAAGTCGGTTGCCTCGCTTTTTTTAATCCAAATGAGATAAGTCAACCTACATGAGAGAATGACAAAGTTAGAGGCAAAGATTAATTGAAATGAAAAGAGTTCATGTCAATGTGTGACATCTCAAGTTCAATTCATGGAATTGACAAGGGCTAATGTTCAACCAAAGATACACCATTCGGGAGAAGCTTGAAAGAAGAGATGGCTCCAGCGCTACTCTAGTACTCAATCCTACATTTGAGAAAGAAATCCTAAAGATGAGGAGAGTAAGGAGTATAGAACTAGTGGCAAAATATATGAATGAACAAGAGAATATGGCTACAATGTCCTTTGAAGGACAACATGAGAGTTCGCTATCTACTCTCGAGGAATATTGCATAGAAATCGGAGCTATAATGAAGAAATCACTTCAAGAGGTAATAAAGAACTTGAGAAGCTTAAAAGGTGGAGGATGATGATGCAAACTTCAAATACTTAGTTGAAAAGTATGAAAGAGTCAACTTCTCCTAATCATACGAAAAGGTAAAAGGAGTGTAGTTGTAGAGACTTTTCCTGAGATGCACTTTTATTGGGAAAGAGATGCATGATGAATTGAAAAATGAGAAGACGATCCCATATTCTGAGGTGGATGAGTACATCATTCACTTGAACGACGAATTGAGAGGAACCATTGTAAACAAAAAAATTTAAAAAATAGAAAATCAAAAAAATAATAAGATTGTGGAAGACTATGTGCTCAAGTTGCTGATTGAGCACAACTATCGCCTCTTAGAGAAGGATGGAGGCAAGAAACACCAACCCATCCGTAGGAGTCTAGTCGACTCGAAAAACGGAGTGCCTCCTTGGGAGGCAAATTTCTGCTTAAAAAGTTTTCTTCCTTTTTTCTATTTCCTCAGAGTTAGTTTTGGAGTTTTTTTAATAAAAGCCGTGGCTTGATTTTGTTTTTCGTGTTTTAGCTTTAATTTGCTGTTTTTGGGGATTCAAATCTGCTTCGGGAAGCTAAAAAGGTTGAAAGCTTGAAGTTCAATAATTCTGGGTGGCTTAAAGAACCAAAGAGGAAACCATATTCAAGCACCCCCTTCATTCGACTCCTAAAGTCTAACCCTCTTAACACCTCTTGCCTCCAAACAGCCATTCAATGGGGCTAACCCGCAGACTTGATCAACCTGTGGGAGTACTTCATTATCCATTCTGCTTTTGTTTCACATCAGGACAATGTTTAATCCAAGTTTGGGGTGAATTCAATTTATTTTATTTTTCAAAAAATCCAACTTTTGTATCTTTCTACCTATTTTAGTTATTCCTTTATTTATTTAGGTTGTTTGCATGAGTTTTTCTTTCTTTCTTTTGTTTGTTTCATGTCTCATATGAGTGAGTTTGATGCCTTGT
Source organism: Tetrastigma voinierianum (assembly GCA_016808115.1). NCBI lineage: Eukaryota > Viridiplantae > Streptophyta > Magnoliopsida > Vitales > Vitaceae > Tetrastigma > Tetrastigma voinierianum. Next base: position 592,362 of record JAEQBH010001503.1, read on the forward strand.
TGGCTTGTAGAAGGTCATTTTGAACACAAACATTTGAAAAATGGCAAGTGCAAAGTGGATTGGAACCTTAGGTTTTTAAATGATTTGGAATTGTGTGCTTGCTTTCGGGTATGGGTGACTTAGCTAGTCACCTCCCTTGTGCTTCACAGCTATTTCTCAAGGAATCTATCACACACACACTTTTGGTCTCCTTTGTATTCCTTGGTCCCGAACTCTTGCCTTGAATTCAACTCAACCTGGGGATTCTAACCACCAAGTGATTGACCCAATCAAAAGAGGATTGCCATTGAGTCTCAATCAAAAAGAGAAAATAAAAAACAATAGAAAAGGAAAAAAAAAAAAAGTCAAAAAATAAGCTTAGAATTAGAATAAGTGGATCATCCAATCGGAATCCCGGCACAAATCCGGTGGGCCTTCAAAGCCTAATGCCCTAAGCCAACTGGTCGGGAGTAATTGACTTCACTGCCCGCTACATGGGACATAAGATGGATCCTTCCCACAACTTAGGCCTTTGAGTTTGGTCAGAGTGTTCAAAGTAAGTTTGAAGGGAATTTAATGCTCCGCGCCCTTAACTAACTGTCGGGAGTCACCAATGATCCCCGCTACAGAAATACCATCTAAACTTCGCACTAGTTCTCCTTCATTTTTAGTATTTAGAAATTTTAGGTATTTTAAGTATGAATAAAAAGGGTATGCTCTTATCATTTCTTAGTTAGCTTCTTCCAAATGTGAGTTTAGCTTAAGTTTGGGGGTGTTAGGACCTTGCTATACACTGAAGACTATCACCTACACTTAGTTTCCTCAAAAGGTCATCATGGACTGGGGTTGATTTGTTTTGCTTCACCATTCTTTGCTTTGCCATGTTCCTTAGAAAGTTTAAAAGTTTAAGGATCCTAAATTTGGTCGAAAAGCACATTGCTAAATTGTATCATAGTGATTCTTCCATTTGAAATCATGTTATCATACTATCTCATTATTTTTAGTTCATGTCATTTTCAATTTTTGTTTTCATTAGCTGGGTTCGCTGCATGCTGAAGAATTTAAGCTGCGTGATGAGATCTTAAATACTCATTTTATCCTATGCTTCAGCTTAGTTTTTCTTGTGTTTTTATACAACAAGTGCCCTAATGCTCTGTGTTCACTCCCTATGATCGTGTCATCCATTTGGTGGAATTGCAGAAAATCGCGGAAAAACCGGCTACAAAAGCAACAGGAGAGCTACCGAATTCTTGACATTTTCAGACATCATATGAGCTCCTATTGCATCAAGCCATATATGTATGGATTCTACACTTCAAGAGCTTAGGGATACCAAGAACACTGCGCTGAGTTCGAATAGCAGTTGCAAGTTCCAAAACTTGGAAGAAAATCAGCAAACATTTCAGCACCTTTCAGCAGGAGGCTACTGTATTTTGAAGCCAGATATCATATGAGCTCATATTGCATCAAGCCATATATGTATGGATTCTACACTTCAACAGATTTCCAACGGTACCAAGAACACCAAAATCGGAAGTCAGATGACAAAGCGATTACTTAATAAGTCGGAGCAAAAACAGGATTAAAAGAATGTCGCGACGTAAGAGAACCAACGCCGCGACGCTGCAGAGTCAAAGATAAACGACGCGTCGCGACGTTGCCAAACGACGTCCCGACGTTCGGGGTCGGTTTTGGGTGGATTTTTAGCCCATTTTGAGCCCAAAATGGAGGGTTGTTAAGCTCAAACCCGAAAGAGACGACGAGGAGGCGGCTAGGCTCTGGTAAGGACTTTGTCCACACTTCGGGACCGCGGAGGAGGTCGGGAGCCAAGATTCGAGAAGATCATGAGATTTGTAAGAAAATCCGAGACTCACTCATCATTTGATCATTATAGTTTCTTTTCTTCCTCTTTTCTCATGTTTTATCCTAAGTTTATAAATGTATCAAACCTCATCATGCTTTTAAATTGTGAGATCTAGGGTTTTGGCTGTATATTGAACACGAGTTTTATATCTATTTGTTAATGCTCCGCTTTCTATTGCTTTCAGGAACGCACCTCTATCGGGACCATACTTGGTTCTATTTACATATTGATTTCTCGCTAATCTCACGTGGTGAGTGGTTCTTTGCAAGATCTCGAAGGCAAAGAACCAGACATAGATGAATCAACCTAATTAGCCCGAGCAGCGTAGAAATTATCTGGGTAATTAGGAGGCGTAGAGACTTTTGATCTTAAAGCATCTCTAATGCTCGGGTCGAAATGAGAAGCAAAAGACCTAGTGTTAGTTGGTAGGTTATTCGACCTCGAGAGAGGCTTATAATTAAATTAGACAAGAGTCGCTTTTGAAAGCATTTTCATGAAATAATAGAGTAGAATTTTGACTTAGATCTAAGAGGATTGTTCGACACTAAGTACTCCTAGAATTTATCATCTCGTATCCCTTAGTTGCGATCTTCATTAGTTAGATTTAGAAATTTCATTAGTTTAGTTTAAATTCTGTTTTACTCTCACAATTGTTAGTTTGGATATTAGAGAAGCATTATAATTTTTGTACTTAGCATCCCCATTTTCCCTGTGGATCGATATCCGTACTTAGGTACACTTTATTACTTGACAAGCGTATACTTGCGCGGAATAGGCGCTCTTTTTATATTTTTCTGAATAATTTTATATACACATCACAAAATACGCCTATCATCCAACCCGCTTGGCCCAAATACCGATTATGAGAAGTCTCCCATAGGTACAGAAAATAGAATAATCCCTGATAATATGTTATTCTTCAAATCAAATCGGATCCCCCGATAAGGAAGGAAGATTATCCCAAATAGACTGCCCTTTCTATATCCTTTACCAAATCAGATACCGATAATAACAAAAAATATCTCATCCAATGGGAACGAATCATAGTCACCATCCAACTGGTTAAACATCTACTATAAATACAAGGTCACCCCATCGGTGAAAGGTACGCAAGAACTAATGCCAATACTGATACGCACGTATATGCAACACATTCGCCCCTCTGCGCCCATCTTTTCTCTCTCGAAGAAATCGACTTAGGCATCGGAAGCTGCCACGGGCGAAGCCCTCACGACTCTTCTTTCTTGTTTTTGCAAATGATCATATCGTCAGATCGACCTGCAGTAGTCAGCGACTGAACCCCTCACTATCCAATCACACCAACCGATCCACCCCGACCCGGGGCCTTCCGCTGAAAAGAGCATCATCACACGCCAATAGGGAACGACAGCTCCTTTATAAGTATAACTGATTTCGCCACGATGGTCGACTCAGGAACACAAGCACGAGCAACGCTAATCCTTCAAGGATGCAAGACCAACTGTGCACAGATAGCCGACCTGGGCCAGAGCCAAAAACAATGCGTGCCAACACGACGCAGGTGGAGGCACTCCGCCACCAATCGCCTAATAGAAGAGTTAGAACAACTCACCGCATATGTGACAACCACGTGAGATGCTATTGCATCAAAGAAGGCCAAGTGACATTCCCCTCATGAAGGATAACACAACATTGGCGCTCCGTGGAGCCAAGTTAAGAAGAATCTGGCCAGCCCGGGGCAATTCCGACCACACCAGCCCCGGAGGAGAAGGCAACAAAGCAACACTTGGAGAGCACGTCGGGAACGAAGAACTGCGTCACCCTTAGCCTAGAGCAGGAGAACAATCGTGGGAACAGAGGTTCAAGAGCCTCCAACAAGAGCTCAGCCATGTAAGGGAGGTAGTAAGAGGACGCGCTCCTGACACTATGGATACTTTGGTACAACAAACCGAGTCACCCTATTACACCGAGGCACTACCTCCCTTCCATCCAAGTTCGCACGCCAGTGGAAGCCGCTCGATATAATTCAGAGATCCTACGATCATCTCAACACTTACAAACCAATGGAACCGCGCATGGGTATCAAGACCGTGTGATGTAGCTAGCTTATCACCCTAAAAGGCCCCGCCTTGGCATGGTTCATCATTTCCACCGCCGCCAATCTCCTCCATCTGCAGAGCTATCCATTGCACTCGCTCTCACTTTTATCAGCCGTGACGCACGTAGTCGAAGTTATCATCTCATCGACCATCGCTGTGGCTCGCAAGAAAGCCCGAGGTCTTATGTCCAACGATTCAACGCCGTAGCCCTAAAGGTAGATATACCCGACGAGAAGTTCGCGACACTACGTTCATTCCGCCGGGCTTAGGATTCAAATGAAAGACTTGATGTTTTCCATCTCCAAAATCCCTAAACAAGCATGGCTGAGGTGCTCGCAAAAGGCAGAAGTATATTAACGGTGAAGAAGCCCTCATATCCAAGAAAGAGAGCTCTTCCACTCATAAAGAAAAAAGCGGGACAGACAAACGACGAGGACGAAGCCCCAAAAAACAAAGCGACCGGGAAGGATCTCCAAAGAAAAATGGAGAACGATCCCCAAAAAGGCGTAGGAACCTTAGAGACCGTCTCGGTCCACCGCAATCCGAAAGACGACGACGCTATTCGCTCAAATGCCACCCTTAACAAAATTTCGCATCACGTGTTCATGGGAAGTACGAACCACAGCCTCGAGGTATTAACCCAAATGAAGTCGACCCCAACAAGAGACAATCCTGGCATCGCGAGTTCCATAGGACTAACGGACACCGCAGACGGACGATCGTGATACAACTCAAGAGAGAAATATGAGTAATTTAATACTGGCCACGGTACCTCCGACGCCCATCCTCGAAAATCGTGCTCAAATCAAGCTCGAATCCGTGCCCGCTTCGCCAACCACCACCTCGACAGACGACGACTCAACACCAACAACCCCGGGTGAAGCAGTAATCTCGTGGGAGGATTTGCGGAGAGGGAATCTAGCTCACTTCTAAGGCCCCATCTACGCAAAGATCGTGCCAGATAGCTTTTAAATCCATAAAGGTTCTAAACTCATCGCTGGCCGACACATCCATCACATTCTCTGACTCAGATCTGGAGGGATACCAACATCCTTATGATGACCCACTAGTAGTTCGTGCAGTTGTGGCCAACAAAACAATTCATCGGGTTCTAATTGACAACGGGGAGTTCAGTCGATATCATCTTCGCGACAGCCTTTGATAAAATGGGCATCGGAAGGGAGAAACTAGAACCCGTCAACACCCATCTGCGGGGGTTCTCTGGGGAAAAGGTATTACCTCTAGGCTCGATACAAATGGTACTCACCTTTGGAGATCCCCATGCCGTGCGACGATCACGGCGAAGACTCCTCGCCGATACGCCCGCCCCGCTTATAACACGTTGTCAAGCGCACTTTCCTCTCAATGAAATAAAAGCCATCCCTTCCGCATATCACATGATGATCAAATTCCCTACCGTAAACGGAGTAGGAATGGTTCGAGGAGATCAATGAGTGGCTAGGGAATGTTACTCAGCATCCATGAAGCAAAAAACAGTCGACAACATATACTTGGACGAGCTCGACATGCGTGACGAGGTACTCACTCGACCTAAGCCCTCAGAAGAATTGGAACCGGTACTGTTGGACGACGACCCTGAACATCTCGCCTATATCGGCTCCAAGTAAGAGGAAAACCTCAAAAACCTCCTTTTTTAAGACAAAACAAAGACGCTCGCATGGAAGAAAGCGCGCACATGGGAGGAATCGATCCTACTTGCATCACCTACAAAAGGAATCGCCAGTCCGCCCTTAAGCCAATCAAACAAAAGAGGAGGAGCTTTGCGCCGGAAAGACAAAAAGCCATCAACGAGGAAGTCAGCAAACTCCTACAAAGTGTGAGCGATCGTGGGAGGTAGAATACCCTCGAATACAGTCAACGCCAGACTCGCAAAAGGCAAACGGAAAATGGCGACTCTGCATCGACTTCACTGACAACAACAAAGCATGCCCAAAGGACAATTTCCCTCTGTCGCGAATCGACCTCATCGTAGATGCCACTGCGGGCCATGAACTCCTCAGTTTTATGGATGCCTTCTCCGGCTACAACCAGATCAAGATGACCCAAAACCAAGAAAAGACTTCTTTCGTCACAGCACAAGGAACCTATTGCTATCGTGTGATGCTGTTCGGGCTCAAAAATCCAGGGCTACGACGAGAGGTTGCTGAATCTGGATGTTCCGTATGCATAGGCACAACCATGGAAGTGTACATAGATGACATACCGGGTAAATCCACTCATACCGAAAGCCTCCACATAGCTCACCTATCCGGGTATGCCCAGATTCGAGAAACTACAACATGAAACCTAATCCACAAGTGTGCCTCGGAGTTTCAAATTTAAAATTCCCGGTTTCATAGTCAACCATCGAGGAATTGAAGCAAATCCGCATTAAGATAAAGGTCAGACTGATATGCCTTCTTATCAAGCAAGGAAGTTCAAATACCGACAGAAGGATTGTCGCTTAAGCCGATTCGTATCCGTGGCAAGTGATAAATGCCACTTTTCTTCCAAGTCCCTAAAAGGCCTTCTACTGATACGAGGTGCGAGGAAGCATTTTCTGCCTTTGAAGACATATTCAGCTCCTCCCATTCTGGGCAGTCCTATCAAGGGAGCCCTCACCCTATACCGGGTCGTATCGTGACTCTCTTCGACCATTGTCGTCCTCGCCGAGACAAAGAGCTTTAGTACAACATCCGCTACTATTGCAAATGCAGCTTGAGAGGATGGAGGAGAGGCACCCAAAGATGGAAAACTAATTCGCCTTGGTAACCGCAGCTTGAAACTCCGCCTTACTTCCGTGCTCACCATAGAAGTTCAACGAATACCCGGTTTGAAGCAAGTGTTACATAAACCGTAAGTCTCCGTATATCATGAAGCGGCCATAGAGCCGAGCGACCACATCGATACAAGCCGAAACCGCAATAAAAGGGCGTGTCTTAGCCGACTTCGTCGGAATTCAATTTCGCTGAACCCGCCGTAACGCCGCAATGAATGACCTCCCATCCGAAACTCTCGTGGATGGAGCCTCAAATGCGCGCGGGAGCCGGAGCAGTTTGACCTTGACTCTCTGCATGAATAGACATTGAGCACGCATCAGATCGGACTCCAGGCCCTAACAACGAGGCCGAGTACGAGCCGCCATGGGCCACAGGCCTCAACCTCGCCTTCATTCATTGAAGTCGACCAGCTAGAGGTCTCGCAACGACCCCACCGTGGTAAGACAAATAGAAGACAACTCTACGCAGGCCAAAGTGGAAGATGATCCTACATCTCTGCAAAGGCACGGTAGATTTATTAAAAATTTGTGCAGTTCGTGCCGACATGTCCCCGTAGAAAGGTAGAACCCCTGAGCCGACGCCTCGCAAAGTTAGCAACAAATTCCTTTACAGAAGACCTCCCGCCAGGCTCGACTCATCGAATAGTCGCGGTTCTATCGACCGGACGGAGGCTGTCATGCCGAGTCCGAGCCGAATTGGATGGACCCTATTTTCGATTATATAATAGACTGACGCTTACTCGACGACCGAAAGAAGCAGCTTAAAATAAGGACGCAGGTCACCAAAGTTCAATTAATCATAAGGGAAGCCTATACAAGCCGGTGTTTCTTCATACCCTATCCTTAAGTGCATCGGAAAAATCGACGTGCTAAGAGAAGTACACGAGGTATATGCGAAATCAAGACGGAGCTCGAGCACGGCAAGAAAGGCTCGAGACA